>CM061524.1:55400000-56080000 GCA_030068015.2 Neoceratitis asiatica | reverse complement strand
CAAAGAAACTACGAAACTACCGTTCAACAAAAGCGGTATTAAAATATTATGGCGGCGCTGAAATGATTGTGTGGCTATTCGAAATGGTGATTACGTTGATGAATAGAACTAATTTCGAATAAAAAACCACGGTTTCTTTGTTAAGTCCGGGATTTTTCAGTTCATGCGCTAGACACCGGCAGTTAACCTTCTTCCTCAGTTCTTAAGGATATTATTTTGTTCTAATATGCTAAGCAGAACTCCCGCGATTATAAATAGTTTCTAGGTTTTAGTGTTCCATAGTTTTCGGTCTACTTGCTGGAACCAATTTGTTTTTACAACGCGCATATTTTAGGAGTTTTGATTTAGGATTACGTTCGTTGCATACTCAGCAAACTAGATCTTTACTTTAGTTTTCCAAAACTATGACTTCAATAAAAATAACTTTAATTCTCATCTTCGCGATGACTGATATTGAAGTATGTGAACGTCACAACAGTATTTGATCGTTCAGTACCGAAAACGGTCTCCATTCGTGTTCCCATGGTGGGCAACGTATACACAAGGTTTAGAATCAAGTACATCTATGCAACAGTAATGTTATAGCTGGAAGACAGACTGCACTGCACTGCATCCAGCAAAAAATTAACTAATTAGAAATGAAATTTGCGATTTTTCTTGAAACTGCGCTCCGTACTCAACCACCACTATTCTCCGCAAAGTGATTATTCGTGAAAATTTATTTTACTGCTCATTTAAAATTATTGTCGCTGTATTTTGATGTAGATACTTTTCTTTTACGACTAAAGAGCCAACAACGACTAACAATCTATGCTCTGCAGCCAACTAAATAAGTAGCAGTGCAATTGTGGTGGACACAAACACATTACATCTGCGCCCATTTTGGGTGGGGTTAGTATTGGGTGCAGCAAACAACCTACTTAGTAGGTATACGAGTATCTGTAGTACGTCCCAAGTAGGTAATAGACTTGGTTTCACAATGGTGTGGCAATAACAAAAGACTTTGTCGTCACACACTGGCTGAGTAGTTGGACGATTGGTTGGCTGGTTGGCTGGCTGGCTGGCTGGTTAGCTGTCTCTAAGTTTGAGCTCGTCACTCACTCGCTCACTCACACTGCAGCACATGCATACAGAGCAGTGTGCTGATTTCATAGTACTGCTGCCTTGCAATCGTCATTGCCATCGTTGGTCCACTGCACTTAAGCAGCATTGAGAATTTAAAGCTTTTCGTCCACAACTACTTCCTCATCAGTCGAGCGCGCGCTGACATGTAAGCATCGCGCCATACCGCTTGGTGTCACTGCTGCTTCACTGCTGATACTGCTGCTGCTGCTGTGTTTTGCAATTTCAATGCGCAGCAATTCACTTTTATTGAAATGGCGCAAATGTGTTTTGAAGTTGGCTGCTGTTGTCGCTCGCACGCTCGCTCTTCATGCCGTTCGTTTGTTCCTGCGCTCGCATTTACGGCTGCCGTATAACCAAACTTTTTCCTTTCTTTAATTCTTTTCCAACCAGTTCACAATTTCATTTTTCACACAAAAGTTGTTCGGTTCGTCTTTTTTTTTTTTTGTAATTTTTTTTCTTTATTATTTTCTAGCATTTGTTCGGTACTTATTTTATTTTCATCGTATTTTGCTTTAGTTATTTCTATATTGCATCATTCAGTGTGCTCTGTCCGGGAGTTTATTTTATGTCGCTCACACAAACATCGCCAGTCAGCCAGCCAGCCGGCCGTCGTCTCCGTTTGTCTCACTTCCACACAGCAACTCATGAGTTCATGAGTTTCAAGCGCGCAATACTCGTAGTTAGACAGCATCAGCTCAGTTAAATTCTTGGTGCTCTGTTGATGGCACAAAGTGCAGTGCAATTCATTTTAATGGCCTCCAGTGCCACAACCAACCAACCAACCAACAAGCGAACGAACGAACCAACTTACGATTCATTTTAAATGCTTCAGACAGTGCACAAAATGCACATTGATGTGGAGCCGCAATCCTGATCAATTCATATCCTCTACCGCTCCAAGCTTCTCCCCAGCCGTCAGTAGCTTAGTTGTCAGTGCCACGCATTAAGAATTCGTTGTAAGAATATTTTCAAACTTATTTCTTATTTCAATCCATTTTTTTATATTCTATTTTTTCCGTTTTGTGATGTTCGTCACTTGAGACTCAATTTAACAAAACTTCATTTCGAATGCGCCAACAACAATCCAAAGCAAATCGCCACGGTTGACGACCAACGACAATGACGATGTTATAGATAGATAGATGGTGTTGGCGATGGTGACAACAATGAAATTGGTATGTAGTTATATGGAAGGACGACAAATAGTGTCGTCTCAAATGTGCGGACTGGGATACATATCTCATAAGTAGATAAGTGCTTGAATAAATAGAGCGCATAATAAAAAGGCTGGCAATTCTCAATATTGCGATTTACATTTTTTTATTTAGCCTAATTTAAGTTAATTTAATTTTTTATTTTATTTAACATTTCTTTTTATTTTAAATTAATTTTATGTTGTTTACTTTGATATTTTAATATTTTTTTTATATTAAATAATTTAATTCATTTCAGTTTTATTTCAAGTTTTTGAATTAATTAGTTTTATTTTATTTCATTTTTATATTTTTTTCAGTTTAATTAAATTTTTTTATCTTCCTTCATTTTATTTATTTTATTTTATTTTAAAGTGTGATCCAAGTAGTGACAGATCACGCCTGAGTCGTGTCAAGCTGTCATGTTATTTTTGTTCAGTATTCTTTGGCATTTCATCATGGAAGGACTTGCGTGTGACCAACGTTTACAAATCATTCAAATTTATTACGAAATTTCACATTTTGTAAAGAATGTGTTTCGCGCGCTTCGCTCTACTTAATCGGCATACTGAGCATGCTATTCGTAACACCATCACCCATCTTGAGACCCAGCATTCATTATTGGATAATAATATTCGACCGAATAGACCACGTCCAGTAAGCAGTGAAGAAAATATATCGGCCGTAGCTGAGAGTATACACGAAGACCGTGGAGAGTCGATTCGACGCCGTTCGCACCAACTCTTAATGACTTATGGAACGACTTGGGGCATTTTACGTCAAGATCTTAAATTAAAAGCCTACAACATTACGAACTGAGTTGATTTAGCCGTGTCTATCTGCCCGTCCGTCTGATTGAATGAAAATTAGTCCCTCAATTTTAACCAAGCGTGCGCTTCACATATATATTCATTTGACAGAACCAGCTAGATCGGACGACTATAGCATACGAGCATATGTGACCAATTTTTAAGATTTGAGTGTAAAATTTGGTATACTATGCACATATTTATATATCGGAAGAATACATCATACAGTCCCCATACAACCGATCTGTTCAGATATGTGGTTTTGGGTAAAAAATCCGTTAAAAAGCATAAAACAACTTGAAGTTTGGTGCAATGCACACATATTATGAATTCCATATTGGTACTGAAAATTCTCGAAATTGGAATATTATATCACACAGCCTCACACAACAGATTTGTTCAGATATAAGGTTTTACGTCCTAAATCCGCCGAAAGGTAATCTAAGAACGTGAAGTTTGGTATTCTACCGACGTGAATTTAAGTTGATATTGACAATGAAAATCATCGAAATTGAATTTTTAAATCTAAAATTGAATAAAAATCAATGCAAATTTTGATGAATTGCTCCAAATTTTTAGTTATAAAGGGATATTAGGAGAAGGCTAATATGAACATTACAAAATACATGTAACAACAACTAATTTCAGTTAGATTTTCTCGATTTTTTTTATAGGTGTAGCAAAGCACTCCGGGGCCGCTAGTTAAAAATAAATTTTATATGATCATGCAAGGAAGAAATCAAGACTTCGGCATGGACATAAGACAACCTTTTTTTGTTTTCTATGCTATTTTACTCCATTTAATTCAACTTTATCTTTTTAATTTAATTTAATTTATGGATTGTTTAATGCGGCCTATAACTGTTTTTGGTTATAAGTAAATGATCTGTATTCAAAGGCCTACTTTTGTTAGAAAAATTTTTTCTAACTGAATATTTTGTTATACAACAAAGAAAAATTGGTAGAAGGGACAGCTGTTTCGGAGGCCACCACATCTCATCAGACTTCTTTTGCCAGGAATCGAACCGACGGATTCTGGCATCACAGGCGAGTGCTCTAACAACTGAGCCAACGCCTGCCATGTAATCTGTTATTGTATTATTAAATTTTTTACTAACCAACAACTATTAAGTGTGCTAATATTTAGCCGCCATTTTTACTTAATGTTGGGTTAGTGAGTATTTTGCAATCCTGCATACATTCTGGCATTGACAGTCTGAGAAATGTGTATAAGTAGGATTGTTTGTCGATTAAATTTTATGTAATTTATATTAATTTATCGCAATTAAATTTTTTAGTTTCTTCACTTTTTATTTTATTTTGTTTATTATAATATATTTTATTTTATTTAATTCTTCATTTTAACTTTTTACTATATGCAACTTTTTTATTTTCTTATTTTCTTATATGATTAAATTGATAATTTTTGAATTATTTTGAGCATTTTGCTTTAATTTACAATATTTTCTCTGCTCTTTTGTTCTCGAATTTTTGTAAAAAACTTTGTATTTAGTTTTATTTTAATATTTTAAACTTTATTTTAATTTTTTATTTCTTTATTTATTTATTTATTTAATTTAATTTATTTTATTTATATATATATATACTTTTTCTATATTATTTTGATTTGTTTTTATTTGCTTATGTCAGCTTATTTCTCTTATGGATTTCTTGTCACCAACACAAAGGATATTTATATGTACATACATGTAAGTTGTACGAATCTGTGAACGTGAGCAGTGGTCAATGTGGGAGCCATTTATACAAATAACATATGCACTAGTGGCTATGACTTGTGCAATTATGCAGCACTTGAGGCGACAAGGAATTTGGCAAAGCGCAATTTCGGAAGTTTTGAGATGTTTTGTTTTTAAATAATATTTTGCTTATAATACTTGCTTAAAATACTGCAATCACTTTTCTTTTTTTAATTTTTCTTATTTTTTTTTTTAATAAATAAGTTTTGCACTGTTTTCTTTGCAAATTTTGTCAACCATTCATTATAACTATGCATTGCAAATGCTTAAAATTGTACACTTATTACGGATCTAGTGGCGGAAAATCCGCGTGGCCTGCAGTGCAATTCGGACATGGTGAATATTAATTCTAATCCAAAATGAATGAAAAATAATTATAATACAAGGCATTGCACAGCATATAGCCGCAGCAGAAAAACCACGAATGTGATTTGTGCATGCATTGCATACTTTGAGGCGTTTAATGCATGCAGAGAAAACAACTAACGCAAGTCAGTGTGTATTGCGCCTGAAGGAAGGACTCTATATACTCGTATGCATATGCAAAAGTGTGTGGAAGCAAGTGCACATGCGAAACACTCATACACACTACAACTCGCTGGCCCTCTAGTATTAATGAGTTATTTGGGGGGCATCTTAGTTATTTTCATTTCTTTCTGGCTGCTCTAATTGCAATCTCTTTTATTTACTTGCTTTGAAAAATTTATTTTTCAAACCTTTTTTGTGAAAGGAATTTTTCATTTGTGGCGAAATATTGTTGTTTCTTAATTTTGGCGACATTTAATTTTACGAAACAAATTTTTTTACTTTTCTCATTATAAAACCAAGCAATTTTGGTGACATTGTTTCGTATTGTATTGTGTGTTTCTTGTAATGGTGTGGGTTCAAGAATAATCGTTGGCTATGAAACTATTTTGTCTCATTATAGATAGATTTGTACATACATATATATATACACATACTCATATATAGTGCATAATAATACCACAATTGTAATATAGGTTTTAGCTATTTTAATATGTTTGTATATTAGTCATTTGACTTGAGGGTCCGCCTGGCCGGACATTTCATTATGGCAGACATGTTTACAGAAAATAATGAAATAAAATAAAGTAGAATTTGCAAATTGTAATTTGAGTAAGTCGCTATGAGCTTTAGTGCCATTTTTTTTTATTAAAATTAATTTAATTTCTTTTCCGGATTCAAAAGGTATTATCTCTTCTTCTTCTTTGGCGTAGGCACCGCTTACGCTATTATAGCCTCGTCAACAATAGCGCGCCACTCGTTTCTTCTCTTTGTTGTTTGGTGCTAGTTGGAAATACCAAGTGAGACCAGGTCGCTCTCCACCTGATCCTTCCAACAGAGTGGAGGTCCTCCTCTTCCTCTACTTCCACCAACGGTTACTCCATCGAATACTTTCAAAGCTGGAACGCTTTCATCCATTCGGACGACATGACCTATCCAGCGTAGCTGCTGTCTCTTGATTCGCTGAACTATGTCAATGTCGTCGTATAGCTCGTACAGCTCATCGTTCCATCGTCTGCGGTATTCGCCGTTGCCAAAGCGCAAAGGACCATAAATCTTCCGCAAAACTCTTCTCCCGAAAACTCCTAAAGCCGGCTTATCGGATGTAAACATCGTCCAAACTTCTGCATCATATGTCAGGACGGGAATGATGAGCAACTTGTAGAGTTTGGTTTTGGTTCGTCAAGAGAGGACTTTACTTCTCAATTGCCTACTCAATCCACAGTTGGCAAGAGTGATTCTGCGTTGGATTTCAAGGCTGACATTGTTGGTGTTGTTAATGCTGGTTCCCAGTTAGATGAAATTTTCTACGACTTCGAAGTTGTGACTGGCAAAAGTGACATGGGGGCCAAGTCGCGAGTGCGATGACTGTTAATTTGATGACTGGAGAAATTTCGTCTTGCCGTCGTTCACTACCAGACCAATTCGTTTTGCTTTTTTGTCTAATCTGGAGAACTCAGAATTTACGGTGTGGTTGTTATGACCAATTATATCAACATAATCGGCATACGCCTGGTCTATTTAGCTCTGCAGCTCGTACTATTTTCTCCAGCATTAAATTAAAGAAATCACACGATAAAGAGTCACCTTGTCTGAAACCACGTTTGGTATCTAACGGTTCGGAGAGGTCCTTCCTAATTCTGACTACGCTTCTGGTATTATCCAGGCTCAGTTTACATAGCCGTATGAGTTTTGTGGGGATATCATATTCAGACCTAGCGGCGTAGAGGCAGTTCCTTATCGTGCTGTCGAATGCAGCTTTAAAATCGATAAAAAGGTTGTGTGTATCATTCTTTTCTCTCGGGTCTTCTCCAATATTTGGTGAATATCTGGTGCATGGTGGATTGCCGGGTCTAAAGCCACACTAATAAGGGCCGATCAGTTTGTTGACGGTGGGCGTTAGTCCTTCACACAATACGCTAGATAGGACCTTATATGCGATATTAAGGAGGCTAACCCACGATAATTGGCGAAGACCGTGGGATCTCCCTTTTTTGGATTCGGCAGAGCACACTTAGGTTCCATTCGTCAGGTATGCTTTCGTCCGACCATATTCTGCAAACAAAGCGGATGCTTTCTCCTCGTCCACTCTTCGCCGCCGTATTTGAATAGTTCTACCGGTAAGCCATCGGCTCCCGCCGCTTTGTTATTTTTTAAGAGGGCAATCGCTATTCTAACTTCTTCATAGTCGGGTGATGACACTTCTATACCATCGTCATCGATTGGGGTTTCGGTTTCGCCATCTCCGGGGATTTTACTTTCACTGCCATTGAGCAGGTTGGAGAAGTGTTCCCTCCATACACTGTGTATACTCTGGACATCTGTCACCAGATTACCTCCTTGATCCCTACACGAATTTGCTCCGGTTTTGAAACCTTCTGTAAGTCGCCACATCTTCTCATAGAATTTTCGACCATTACCCTTGTTCTATTCCATTTCGCCATCTTTCTTTCTTCGATTGCAAAGTTGCGAGGTAGGCAGTCTGCTTTCTCTAAGAAGATTGCAATTCCACTTCATAGCTTCCTTATATTGTGTTGCTGATGGGTGCTCTCAGAGAGCAGGTCTGCAGCCGAGAAGAAACCCTCGTCAAAAATAACGTGCCAGTCGTTACGTAGTTCGTCTCCAATTGAAAACACCAAGTGTGTCAGAACCTTTTCCACTTTATCTTTCCAGCGGAGTGGAAGTGTTCCCTTTCTGCTGCTTCCATTAGGGAGATCGAATTTTTCCCAAGGCTGGAGAATTTTCATCCATCCTTACGACATATACTTACTTTATATAGTATGTCCATAGTCTGCAGTTTCGCTACCGTTTGTATGTAGGTTAGGTTAGTTTACACTGCTCTGCTTTGTAGTGTCAGCTGAAAATTCACTTTACATTGAGCTGTAGTAGTCGTCGTGTGGGATATAGATGTTTTTTCTGGATTTTAAGAGAGCTTTGATACCTAATTTTAATACCTCATATAGCCTTTCGAGCTGCGGGCTTCCTAGATGCCTATGACGAGATAGGGCCCGACAAAAGCAGAGGAACACCTTCTCAGCGTCTCATGGCTTCCTCCTTGCACTTCCAGCATGTGTCACTGTTATTAACACCCATTTTGTATGCGTGTGATGTTAGAAAGTTGTGACCTGTTATTCGGCCTGGAGGACTTCCATGACTTTTGAAGCAAAAGTTGGGTGTGTTTTTCTTCGCTGCCCTTGTCATGATCTTGCAGGCCGTTAAGTCATTCCAGTTGAACATAATCCGTCCTTTAGCTCTTTCCAACATTTCATTGTGCACCTCTACTGGTTCGGTTGCTAGACGGGTGGCACTTTATCAACTATTCCGTTGCCCACGATGCCTCTGAGGTCTGAAACTCAGTCTGTATGCACGCTACTTTCCTGTAGAGACCCTATCTATTGCATTCGTGTTTCTAAGGACATTTTCTGATAATACATAATAAGATGTGAGACCATTATTCATAACTCGTTTGGCTACCACGGTATATATTGAGGTTTTAAGGTGGTTTACAGAATTCTAGCTTTCTCAGCAGCTTTTTTTATCGCGATGGGTGCAGTCTCCGGAAGGTTGCCTGAGATCTAGCTCAGCTTAATATATTAGCCAATTTTTTTTTATCTGTCATGGAACTTGTAGAGATTGGACTTTGTTCGTCGAGAGAGGAATACACTTATCAATTGCCTTCTCAGTTAAATGTAGCGATTCTGCGTTGAATTTCAGTACTGACGTTGTTGCTGATACCTACGCTGGTTGCAAGATAGAGGAAATTATAAACGACATAAAAGTTATGCTATACTCTGTAGCTCGTATCACTTTTTCCAGGATCTTGTTGAAGAAGTCTCTTGATAGGGAGCCACCTTGTCTAAAAGCTTGTTTGGTATCGAAAGTTCCGGAGAGGTCTTATCGATTCTTTTCTTTTCTTACGGATCATTTCTAAGGTTTGGCGCATGGTTAATACCTAATCCGTGCTGAAGTCACACCGATAAGATCTAGTCAGTTCCTTTATGGCGGGCTTTTGTTTTTCACATCGTATACGTTAATTGACGGTGACTGTGGGATCTCATTTTCTATTGATTACGCAGAGTTCAGCCAACAAATTACCGACTCCTGTTACTTTATTAATTTTGGAAAGGAGCAATCCAAGTTCAAGCGTTATAGTATAGTTTGGTGTTAGAACGTCTATTCCAAATTCATCGATTGGGAACCCGGGTTCATCATCTACGAAAATCGCATTTTCCCTATCGTTCAAGAGGCTAGAGGGGTGTTCTGTCCATGAGCTCAGTCACCTCACCTCTTTAGTCACCATAATAGAATGCTCCGGACATAAAACTATCTTCTAATAAACTTTTCTAGTATTCCCTCTGCAGGCCACCTTCTCAAGCTCTTCATGATCTCCCCATTGCAGTGCGATAATCCCCATCGCATCAGCTCATTGTACATAGCGAGCTTGTAATGCCGTCTCGCATCTATCATTTACCGAGTTGCACAACGTCGAATATTCTCTATGCTTCTTGACGCAGTTGCGTATTTTGGCTGCAATAAGACAGTGATCAGAGCTAAGACACAGGAGAGTACGTTTATAGAACTAGAGACGTATCTTCCGCCTATAACATGGTCGATTTGGTTTCGATTGGTTCGATTCAGAGAAAACCAAATAGCTTGATGACTTTTATTGTCCGAATATGGTTTTGCAGAGTTTTCGAAATCCGGCAAAATCAATTAGCCTCAACCCATTGAGAGAGATCTCGTCAGACCTTTCCGACCGTTTTACTAAATAACTTCTTAGTAGCCCTATATTTGGCCTTTTAACGCTATTTTTAGCACTCTTTGAAGGCATCTTTGGTTACATCGTTCTTTACTTCCGTAGGGGCATGAACACATATAATCGATTGTTGAAGTACTTCGCTTTGATGGGGATTGTGGCGAGGCGTGGTCAAGAAGAGTACTCGATGCCTTATACCCTCTCCCACCACAAATCCAACACCAAACCTGCGCTCCCTTATATGGTCCCTATTATAAAATTCGCAAAGACCTTATTCTCTTCTATCCTTGTACCATCCATCGCAATGTTTGCTTGCCGATGATGTCAGCTTTACTTTTTGTGAGAAAATCAACCAGCTGGGTAGCGGTTTTTCTATTATAGGACTGGACTTTACAGCAGCATAACCTCAAGTCATAGTCCTTACTACATTTGCATTCGTCGAAATCGAAATTAGAAACTCTCATCCGAGGATTTGCTATATTTTTAATTGGAGCAGAGTTCTACGTGGCGTGACTCAAGCACAGTGCAAAACTTCGATGCGCGAATTTATTTATATGGCAACCCGCTTGCCTTACGAGCAAGGGAAAAAGACTCCAAAAACTGAATATGTCGGAACCTGCTTTACTGAAGCTCTCTTTCGTTTAGCCATAACCCATGGCTTCACAAGGCTACTAATGTTTCTACGTTTCCTTCACCTTTACAAAAACGTGAGAAGTCGCACGAGAACGAAGTAAAAAAATTTTCTACTAATTTTGCTGAGAAAGCGAGTTTATCTTAGTCACAACTTGGACTGCATTATAAAAATTGTTTTAAATGTTTTAATACTCACAGTGAACTGAATGTTTTGGGACAAGAGCTGCAAACCAAATGGCTGCTGATTACTTTACGTTTCTTAGCTGACGTAGTCGCCTCACTAGTCGAAGATGTTAGTTCAATCCCCACCCCTTCATCCACCGGTATGCCATGCACAGCTCTCATGTGATCCTTAAGATTATGACGACGAGCAAATTTCATATCACAAACATCGCAAACGAAATTTTTCTCATTTGTATGCTGGCGCAAATGGCAACGCAGCGAATATTTACGAAACTCTTTAGAGCAAATTGGACATGCAATAATTTGAGTTTTGCTCAACGGGCCGTGTGTGTGATGAAGACGATGGAAGATAAGCTCCGATTCATAGGGGGCACTGTGGATAAAATTGGTTAGTTAAGGGCTCAGAAAGAGTTACCTAAGAAAGGTTTACCTAAAATCACACAAAGCGCAGCTGAAGCTATTTTCCGTCCTACTATTCTTAAGTCCAACCGCTGCCTTTGATGTGCTCGCTTTCGGCTGACAGTTGCGCGTATGACGTCCTAACGCTTGTGGCAACGCAAAACTATCACCACAGCTCAAACAGATATGGCTCAACAGGGGATGTGAGATATCGCGATGTTCCTTGAGCGCCTCTTTACTATCGAAGAACTCATCGCAGTCTTTACATTTGATCTGCGGTGTTTCAATAACTTTTGGTTGTACCACTTCTTCCATGAGTTTGTTGTTTTTGATGGCGCTAGCTCCGCTGCTAGCTGATTTATTAGCGGCTTGACAACTAACGTTGCTCTTATGGTGTGCGAGCTCATGTAGCATGGCTTCCACGTCGGATGAGGCGCTGCAAATGTGGGGTGGAAGTTTAATTATTTTGAGAAGGAAAAAAATCTAGAAATCTCGCAACTTACATGAAATCACATTTGTTGCAATTATTGACATTCTTTACGACCGTCGTACGTCCCAAATCTACGCTCTTCACCGCCTCAGCGGCACACTTACGATGCTCCAATGTTTTACGATGTCTGCGCGCTTGGCAAGGCGTATTGAATACCAGCTTACAAATGGAGCAAAAATATTTACTGATACTGTGCTTGTTCTTCTCGTGCCTTTGCAAGGCGATCTTCGAACGAAACACATCCGTGCATGATGCACAGTTGTAACGATTTTGATAACTGTCCGAAATGGTGCCACTCAACTCCTTACCTGGATGACAGCTTAACATATGTCTACGCAGTTCGGCATTGTAACGGAATTTGTCGCCACAACGATTACAGTCCAAGCTCAATTGTTTACTAATACAGATCGGCACCGAACGATTAATGGCTAGTATGACTTCTTTGTGCTCGGCGCTGAGCAAATGACGTCGCATTTGATTGTTATCCTCACATTCGAAGTGACAGTAACTACACCAGAACTTGCCGAGTCCTTCCGTAGCATCCTGATGCGTTGACGTGCTCCAGTGTTGCAAGAACATCTCTTCGGTGTTGGTGTAAAAGCGACATGGGCGACACTGGAATGGTGACTGCAGCACTATAGAGTGTATATGCTCCAGTATCATATGCAATGACTTCGTGGGGTTCATTTGCATGCGCCTGTAGTGGTAGTGGGAGATCAAGTGTTTGCCCACTAAATGGCGCAACATACTGAGCTTGCAGAGCTGACATTTAATGAAGTTGGTGCGTCGCTTGCGTTTTTTTGGGCCATCCGTGCGGTTGGACGTCTTCGGCTCTTCAACCTCTACCACTAGATTTTTACTCAGTTCGCTATGAAGTATATCACCCAACTCAGCTTTTTCCAGTTGACGCTCGGGCTCGGCGCGTTTTAGATGATAACCGGTTTTGAGATGATTCTCATAGTTCGTCTTGTTCTTCAAGCGACGACAGCAAATATTGCACCAATACTCTTGATTCGCCGACTTTGCCAGTTCGACGACTTCCTCCTTATATTCGAGGCGTTGCATTTTGGTGCCTGGTATCCACTTACCTTTCGTGTATTCGGCGGGCGGATGTTGACCTTCGAGCACCTCAACCGCATCCTGTTCTTCGACCTGTTCATCCCAGTGCGGTGAGATACGTGTAAGTTGCGTATGCGCGACTTGTAATGTTGGTCGTTGCTCTGGGCGCCACTTGCCGCCGGTGTGTGTTTCCGGCACTACGGGCGGTGAGTGTCGCATTGTCGGTGGCTTCCATTTACCGCCTCTTGCATGTGCATCCTCTATGGGATCGTAATCCTCGTCGTCGTCATCCATTTCCACCTCGTCATCATCCTCTTCGCTACCCTCGGGCGATTCGTGTATATAGGTTATGGGTTTGTAAACGTCGTAGTTCTTCGTTTGTTGATCTACATTATTAGCACTGGCAGCGTGTGTATCGGACATCCATGGCTCGTCAGTTGGCGCAATATTTTCGGTGGGATCAGTTTTGTGTTGGCGCTGCGGCAGGTTAGTCAGAGTTTGATTGTGTGTGCCCAAACTTTGTTTACCACTAGTTGAGGGTCCGGCCGATTGTACGCTTTGCAGTTGCAATGAGGAGAAAAATACATCTGCGCCCAGCTCGTAGGGTAGTTCATAAGCGTCGGCAAGTGATTTGGTTGTCTTGCCGCCATGTGCTGATTCTTTGTGGAAATGCTCCGGTTCCGTAAATGAAAATGTATCGTAAGTGTGATCGATGTGCGCGCGTGGTGTGGAAATGATTTCGTTGTGATCCGTATGTGGCGTAGCATGATCGCTTTTCGAACGCACGGCAGTGCTGTTGAGGTTGGTACACTGCGTTTTGCGATGCGCGATATAAGCCTCCAGACCAACAATCGTCGACTTGCATTTGATGCAGAGATGTGTGTCGTCCAAATCGGGGTCGATCATTTCTATGTGAGGTTTCTTATATCTGGCGGTTTAGTCTGTAATGGTACGAATAATAAACGCAATGAAATAGTATGTTAGGGGGAGTAAAGAAAAGTTATAGTAATTAAGTCTACTGTAAGCATATTTAGGTAGTTCCCTTTTGATATCAGCTTCTACGCTCTGCAAGTAAAAACTTAAAAACCTTACGTCTGAATTTACAAGAGGAACAGCTCGACCCTCAGGTTAACTTGATGGCATAAAGCATCCTGCAGGGTAATTTCACACACTTTTAAAAGGCAGCGCTGAGTCTTTTGGTCTATTGGAGTTGTTTTCCTACACGCTTATTCCCTAAGGCCGGCAGGGTAAATGGTCCCTTATACCAACACTCAATAGTTCAATAAACCTCTACCACTGTGCTCTCGGAATTGAAAAACAGCTCAAGCTCCTTTATAAAAATCATTGAAAAAAGTCCATATCCCAAACGAACTTCTGGAAAAATGAATCCCACTTCCGATTTTCAATTCTCAGCTTTCTCTCAGTGCCCTCCGCCGCTTTTGGTACCTCCAAATATCCCACATTAGAATACACGTGATATGCTATGACACTACTGATCTGATTTTGTCTCGATTTCTATACTGATAGGCTTCGCTTTCAAACATGTTCCGGTCCCGCATCCTACCTAAACGGATGATACTATTTCTTATTTTGTTTTCCGAAAAATGACAGCTACCTCTGATTTTCTAGTCCTGCCCCATGGCGGTCTATCGTTTCGGTTCCTTAAATTGCCTCAGAATATAATAAAATGTAACCTTGCCTCTGCCAGATCAAACTTTTGGATATGTTTTGGCTCTCCGTCTCAACGAAAGAGATTAGTACTCTTCTGAGTATGTTTCTTAACATGCAGCTCCGAGAAAAATGACTCACACCTCCGACTTTCCCTCCCAGGCTTGTTACAGTTCTTGAAATCCACCGTTTATGGTTACATAAATTGCTTAGCACAAGAATTGCAGAATGTGACCTTCTCCTGATTTGCTGATATGAATTAGCCAACAGCAAGGCGTCAGCCGTGGATACATCAAGTGAAGATAGATCTTTCTGCATCTAATCATTCTTACGGAGTTACGGAGCTGAGGTCTGCTCTTTAATCTCACATAAATCGTTCGTAAAACTTTTCTTGTTACGTTTGACATATGTAATGTCTATTACTGTCAGCCGTCAAAAGTGTTGGCATAAGGGAAATAATTTTAGAGAAATTACCAAGTGGAAAGAGTACCTGGACACCTTCAAATTCTTCTCGGGTGCAGGCCATTCAAATTCCTGTCTGACCAGAGGAGAAGGAGAGAAGGACGATTCTACAAGCTACTAAATACCAGTACATTACTTGTTTTGTCCATGAAAGAGGCTCAGATGGTAATGAGAAAGGCTACCCTTGGCTATACATCCATTAGCTTCAACTTAATTAATATGATGATGCTAACAATACTTGGGCATACAGGAGCAGGGTAGTAAATTTGTCACTGGTCACTCCGTCGTGAATACTGAGAGGAATTATCAGTCTACTGAAACATCTCGAAGATCGAAAAGTGAAACTCCTCCCTGTAAATCTACGACGGCACTAGTTCACTAGTTAGACGAAGAAATTCCGGTTAGAATTCGATGTCATGACAATTGATGTTATGACAGGTCTGAAACTATGCAGCACGAATATGACTGTCTTAAGCAAGGTACGGACTTTCCAAAACACGAGGTTAAAGAAGGTACCCGATGGCACTTTTTGTAGACATTCATGGGCAGATTTTGATTAAATGCCCTTCACAAAGTCCATCCTTCAATAACTACCTCCCCATGATTGATGCAATCGATGTCCCTACATCACTAGTTGCAGACAAAGACGCCGTGCTGTCCCGTTATACCCACAAGCTAAGGTCTGCATACTAGGGCGGCTTAAACTACTACTTTTCTGGACCGGACTTTGACATATCCAATATGTGTCCAATAAGAAATATCGTGGAGAGATGACACTAAATAAATCAAAAAACTTCTAGTTTCACAGGTCGGACGTAAAATGACCTCAATGACATAAAATAGTTCTGCTTACTGACATTTTGAAGCTCAGCCTTGCTCCTTTAAGTCAGCGGCTCTATGATTAACTTCGCCAGCTATCTTTTATTTCTTTCTTTCAACTGTTCCAACAATCGTTCCCCTTTTCGATTTAGCAAATTTGAATATTTCGTGTCGTTGATTTACGCACATCGCCTGACAGCAGCACTTCGTCAACGCGCTGGCGAAATGAAATCGTTAAAAATTGTACAAAAACAACAAATTATGAGTTATATTAACGGCGCAAATCGTTAACCATAACTTAAGCAGCATACACCGCTTCGGCGCACCACTGCCCATGCTGGACGCAATGTGCAATGGTTGAACGTAACGTAACGTGCCGCAAACTTATTGAGTGGCCTAACTGCCCACTCGTATATTTGCGAGGAGACGACGCGCATATCGCATAAAGTATCGCGCATTCCTTATTTAATGATTTCTGAGTTACAATCGGCGACCGCCGCTCGCTGCTGCTACCTCAGTGAAAGCAACCGTGGTTCGAATTGGGGTCGCGCAGCGCGGAAATGTAACAAATGCGCACACAAATCTCAGCAGGTACAATGTGCAACATTTTCACTACAACTTATGAGCAATGCGCCGGCAACAAATGAACCGCGTTGCAGTGATGCTGCAACGTTGCAAGGCGAGTTGGCCAACAGATCAATTCCGAGTTGTAACCAGGATGGATACCAGCAGACGGTTTGCGTAGTTCACCATTTGATTATTACTATTGTCGCAAGCGCGCGTATACGCCGTCTTTCATTCATGCCGCAGCAACAACAAACAAATATGACGCACAATCCTCTGCCTATACATTACCCTTTTTCCAGTCGTCGAAAGAGTTACGTGGAAAGAGATGAAACAAAAGTACACAAAATTAATGTGGCTTTTAACAGCAGCGGTTGCATTTGTGAGCGCGCTTGTATGATGGCGCGTCTATATGCGCATGCGCCTTAAATTATTAATATTACCAAATGAGTCAATTTGAAATAAATAAGCGCGATCAGAATCAACGCAATCGCATCGACAATGGAAGCAGCACATCGTCAAAACGGACGCAGACGAGCGCGCTGCACACTCTATTGGCCGGCGTGCGAATAGAGTTGTCGTGCCACAAACGCTGTGAAGCGCACAACATTGATGCACACGCCTAGGCGTGCGATGCTTCATGACAGCAGCCCATTTGTTAGGCCCACTATATTGCTTTCTGCTGTGTATGTGCGCGCGCGGCAAGGAGTTTACTTTTTACGCCGATCAATGGCAGAGATA
The DNA here is from genome assembly GCA_030068015.2 of Neoceratitis asiatica. Taxonomy (NCBI): domain Eukaryota; kingdom Metazoa; phylum Arthropoda; class Insecta; order Diptera; family Tephritidae; genus Neoceratitis; species Neoceratitis asiatica. Next base: position 56,062,817 of record CM061524.1, on the reverse strand, counting down.
TGATGTTGCGGCTGCTGTTGACTGCGCCGACATCGATTATCGCTCACACATCTGACAATCTATGCGCAATTAGCAATACAATGTGGCACTTGCACCATCGTTGTCACAAATAAAAGGTGAGGCGCAGCTTGAGAGAGATATAGATATTAATATAAATAAAAGTGATAGACGAAGTTTGTGCCGATAAAGTACTTGCTGAGGTAATGTTAGAGCAACTTGAAATCGAGTTCATAAAATTTTATCGAGTAGAATAAACTTATTATTTTGCGCTCCAAATATTGGTACAATAAATTTTTTTAGAAATTTCACTAGGCGTTGATTTACTTTGTTAACACTCATTTTCAGTATACGAGGGTAGCTGAGAGTATACACGAGAGACTGTCGTATTCCTCGGCAGTGCTGCCGTGGTGTTCCAAAATAAAGTATCCGAAACTTAGCCTAAAAAGTATCCAAAAGTAAAAAACCAAAATCCCAATGAAAAGCTTATTTTTCAATGAACTTAAACGATTCATAAAATGCATCGACGCTTTAGTACAGAATTCGACAGAAAGATTTGTCGAAAACTAAACTATACTACCAAGCCATCAATTTCTTCTTCCAGGCTTTGCTGCAGTAAGTGTTTCGAACGATTTGAACAAATTAGTACCATAATTCGAAGATAAAATGCCATCAACCGTGGTGAAAACAGAATACAGGTTGTGGTGTGCACAAATATCGCTTATCGACTGTTCAAATGAAGTGTTGAAAATGTTGGAGTATTGTGACTGATTGAGCGATTTTCGCGCTATAGAACTACTTATCACCACTTTGGCTACACTTCCATAACAATAGCTAGTCGAGAGATTGTTTTCTACTATGAAAAGCATAAAAATTCTATCGCGAAGTGTAATGGGTCATGATAAGCTCATCGCGAGGGCTTTGATTTCAATTTATTGAGATATTGATGTCGATCCAGATGAATTCATCTTTTTATCGTAAAAAAAGGTCAAGGAGATTGCTCCTTTAGTAAGATGCACTAAAAAACAATTTATTCTTTATTAATTCTTGTCTTGAATTATATTCATGTATAATCATTCATATATTCATTTCTCCTTAGTTGATCAATAATTAGGACGTTATATGTACATGGAAGAGCAGATTTAGAATTTACATTTATCAGTTTCAAAATCGGCTAGTTCCAATTAGAAATCAAAAAAGGCCACACGCTACATCACCAATAATAATAAGCGTTATCTTCTAGAGGGATGCTGCAGTAGGCAGTGATATTTCAAACCACATTGCATATGTTCCATTCGAACAATGAAAATTCATTGCCTTAAACATGTAAGAGCTGTGAGATAGCAGAAAATCGCTTATGGGGATCGCCACCACGCCAAACATATACGGAAAACAGTATCGTTCTTTTTTTTACGAAAACGCTTGCCTAATAAAGGCATTAAATCATTCGAGAATAGACTGTAAAGACCATTCCTGATAGCAGCCAGTATACCTAAATTGATAGTTTTTTGTAGCAACTTAAAAAGAAGAATATCACGGCATTACTACAGCACGATTATCGAAAACCTAGACATTATTGTTCATCAGAGCCCATTGAACCTTCAGCCTGAGTGCTTCTGATTACTTAAAGAAGAAATTCTCAAATTCTGTTAGAGAAAATTTTACACATTATTTTTTTTTTTTATAACAGTGCATTCAAAAGCGGTCGAGATGTGATGGAAGATTTGCCTCGTTCGATGCTGCTGAACTTTATGTGTCTCACGCATGTCGTAAATATTATTTTAAAGAAATCTTTGAAAATGAAATGCGTTGCCTGTCTATTAGTTCTGAAATACATACTTCAATATTCCTCAAACGCTCCATCATATAAAAATCGCTGAAGACATGATACTACTACTACTACATTGGCGTAGGCACGGCTTGTGCGAATCGATAAATAAGCGTCATTCGTTTCTCCGACTCGGAGTTTGGAACCAATTTTAAATACCAAGCGAAACCAGATTTCTTTGAACTAGATCTTTTCAACATAGTGAAATGACATGAACTAGCCAACTAACCTTTGTTTTTTCTTCGTTGATTAAGGTAAATGTCAGCCAAAAACAAAAAAGAAGTTTTGCCCTCTGCTTTTCATGAATATAGCAAAGTTATTGCGAAATGCTAAATTCGATTTTGATGATTTTCAGTGTCAATATTTTGAATTTACGTGAGTAGCACACGAAATTTCACACCATTAGTTGCTTTTTTGGCGGATTTTTTTTTACCGAAAACCTCATAATTGAATGAATGGGAGCTATTATATAGTGTTAAGGTTTCGTTGGTTTCGTTGGCTGACAATATTTAGTAGAATATTCATGAGTATTACACCGAATTTTACACCATTAAATGCTTTTTTGACGGATTTTTTATTCGAAACCTCATATCTGAACGAATCGGTTGGATGTTGGCTACATGATATGTCTTCCGATTTCGATGATTTTCGATACCCATATTTACTGCACTATATGTGTGCAGAATACCGAACTTCATGTTCTTAATTGCTTTATTGAAGTGTTCATGACCCAAAATCACATATCTGAACAAGCCTATGTCATATAGTTGACCGATTCGGCTAGTTGCGAGAAATGATCAATATATTACAAAAATACCACCGCATACTATGTGTCGTTGAATTATCGCAAAAACTGAGGCACTATTTTGCGTTCAAAAAGACGGACGGACGGACATGACAAAATCAACTCAGCTCGTCAATCCGATAAAACCGGTGTACATTTTGGTGGTTCTATCTGTTATCTTTTCGGTACTTACATACTTCAAACCAAAGTTAATATACCATTTCATGTGCATGAAAGGTATAACAAGGCAATACTCTTCAATGTTTGGGAACTGGATAAAGGCGCAGACTACCAAATGTGATAAACACGACAGCCGAGGCATGATTACGGTGCTCAGTTTGACCAAAAACTACATAGAAGCATTGACGAGGGAGCAGATGCAAAAACCCCTACCTATTTTTTTGGGTTTTTCATTGTGTTCCTTCACTCAAGCGGCGCTTAACCTTAAGGACATACCACTTATTAACTACACGATATTGTCATATGATCCTCTGATGAATTATGCCATCATAATCAACTTTTTCCGTTCAGTTTTTTCTGTGAGAAGTTTGTGTGCCACATCGAACATTTTTGAGCATTTAAAGCAGTTTTTTACATAAAATTTTAGACGAATCCTTTCATTCATTTTATTTTTTTCCGAAACGGTGCGCATAGTCACGATAAACAGTTGAATTGAGAGAATAAAGTTTTGCTCAATGAAAAAATTGAGCGTCTAGAAAAATTCTCGATATTGAGCTAAAATAACATAAGGGAGGTAATATTTTGACGAAGTTGGTAACTTTATTCATGGAAGCTCCAATGCATTGTAATATCCATTTTGCAGTTTCCAAAATAAATGTAGCTAAATGCATCCTACATCATTCAAGTGACCGCCTTGTGAATTTTTGCGAGAACTTTGATCCTTTTGGGGAAATTTTCGACCATTTTTGGCATATATTGTGTGGTATCTCAGCCGTAACTTGAGGAATGTTGGTTTTCAAGTGCACCAGAATTAAAGATTTATCCGCATAAGCAAGATCTTTCGCGTAGTTCCACAAAAAAAAAGACCAATGGTGTCAAATCGCACGAACTCGGTGGCCAAAACACATCGCCGAGTCGAGAGATTACGAACCGGGAAATTTTTCTTGCAATGAAGCCATATTCGCTTGGGTTGTGTTGGAACCACATAATGTCACACATTACAACTGCGGAACAAAGAGCGCCCCAGACATAAAATTTTTTTTTGTATAATGGCGTCTCTTCAAATATTTGAGAATTTCGGAGCACCAAATGCGACAATTTTGCTTATTTACGTAACCACCGAGTGAGAAATGTGCCTTGTCGCTGAAGAACATTTTGTTGGATAAAATCGCGGTCAACTGCTTGTTGTTCAAGCGTCCAATCCACGTAACTACTGTGCTGTGAATGGTCAGCTTCAGTTGGTGTGTGAGCTGGACTTTATTTAGATGCAGCTGTAAGTTTAGGTGCAAAATACGCCATAATATGCTGTAAGAAAGTCCTAGTTGGACGATTATGTGCAACATAATCTCCTCTTAAGGCACGAAACCATTTTTGTGGTAGGTTTTTTCGGTTGTAAGCGATCCATTTTCGTAAATGTCAGACTTTTAACTAAAACAAAAAACATGTTTGGTTTGACAGTTAGGTTCGACAGATCTCAAAATACAGCCCTGAACTTTCGAAATCACTAAGTTGATAATCCTTTAGTAAAAGAGAAATGTGATAGGCAACTTAAAGAGTAATGTGATTAAGTGATGACAAAATAAGGTCAGTTGTACGAACTGAGAAGAAAAACAGAAAATTGCAAAAAAAAAATATATAAAATTTCAGGAGTGGCGGTAAGTGCTTACTGAATGCATAGAGCATTGCATTATAGTAGTCTTTATGGCTCATGTTCACCGCCAAAAAATTTTGAAATTAAATTTTTGTCGACTTTTTTTCAGAAAATACCTCAAATCCTTAAAAAAATCACTTTATTCTAAAAGCGAATGTCCTTTAATTTTTGTAAGCAAAAAGGATTTTTGTAAAGCAAAATCTAAGATTTTCGGTTGGTTTTAGATATCGTTAGCCTTCAAACGGTTCATTAGTTTACATTTGTATATAAATGAAAAAAAAAAAAAATTAACAGGATGATGGCCATCAGCGCTGGTGAGGATATAAAAACATATTTTTTCTTAAACTCAAACGCCAATTATTTAATCCGTTGTCATGCTTCGAAATAAATCTAATAAAATGTGTATTGCATTCATGTACTCCACCTCGCAGTGACACTTTATATTGCATACGTAAGTGTATGTATGTGCGTGTGTGTATGTAGCAGCACAGCGACTTGGCCTAAAGTATGTTGTTGAACAAGGTATTCAGACGCACTTGTCGCGACAAGAGGATTTACCAACGCGACTGGGCTTGCTGGTGTATGAGATCTGCGCGCACGTGTGTGTGTGTGCCTTTGTGCTAGTGTTAGGGGGTGGGATCGTGGGCAAAAGTGCTATCAGACAATACGCATAATTCGCGACTATCGTCACGGCAATTTCTATAACACAAAACAGGGAATTAAATAATAAAAACGATATGGATGACAAAAACAAAAACAAAAAGTGCAAAAAAAACGATGAAATGCAATAAAAGAACAACTAAACTAAGCAAACAATTCAGGACCCACCACACACACACACACACACACACACACACACACACTCATACAATTGTGGCTGACAATTGTCGCTGAGTAAAAGCGAAACAACTAGAATTTAGCCTGTGGCAATGTGGATCCAATTGACATGGGTTGAAGGCCGGGCGCGAGTGGGGTGGTTACGAGGGCGCTGTTGTTGATGTTGGTTCGTTGGTTGGTTGGTGGCAACAAAAGTGCAAAAACACAATTGCGACCATTATTTGCATTTGTGACACCCGCTGACGGCATCGTCATCAACATCACCAGCGACAACAACGGCGTAAAAATAACAGAAAACAACAATAACAAATAGAATAACATTTACGACCACGAGATATGAAGGCGCATGGCAGGGCCGCAACTGCCACAGCAGCAGAAACAACAATAGCATCAACAACAGCAGCAGCAATGACACTGCAGTGGGTGTGGGCGTGGGGCGGGTTGCGCGGCGCTGATTGGGTTATATAAGCGCGCTTGATAAATCTATGTGTGCTGGATAACCATATTTTCACACAAACGAGCGCGCGATATACTCATGCATGCATACATGAAACGCATTGTGGCAATAATCGCAAACAACAACTGTAAAAGCAATAGACATGACAACGGCGTATCGTCAAAGCGTCATCAACGGCGAGGCGCCAATTGGAATATACAACAAGCATATATGCATACATACTTCCATATATATATGTATACTTGTGCACTTGTACACAACAAAAACATAATCGTACAACAACCAAACTGCGCCGCGACCATTAAAAAGGAGTTATCACCCAATTTAGTACCACAAGCCGGAGCGCATACTCACACCCACACATACGCAAACCATTTAGTTGCCACTAATACCAACGCGCTGGTGACAGGTTTTTTCCTGGGTGGGTGTGGCAGGCACTGTTTTGCTACATGAGAAACACACACACATCCACATAAAGAAATATATACATACATATATATTTTCCCGCATAGAAATCGAAAAATAACAACAACAACAACAACTTCAATATGTGGTAAAATGTACAGCAGCGGTTGCTGACGCTTCCGGTAAATTTAGAAGTTTATCCTGGACAACAACAACAACAACAACAGTGGGAGCAACAAACGCAAGTGGTTATGCAAACATAAAGCAACAACTATACAAAAAAATTTGGAAAAAAAAATTAAAATAAAATGCAAAAACAAAATCTCGCGATATCACCGCAATTGAGTTGTATCGCAAATGACTACGAGGGTCGCCACTGCTAGTTTGCAGCGATGAATTTGTATGTTCAGACACTAAAAGCTATATGTTTTCTTTTTTAAGAGAATTTAATAAGTTCAGGTAGAGTTAGACCTCCAGAAGGAGTATTAGACGACTCTTTTGAACCTGTTATTTTTAGTAAGAGACAGTGGGGAATTATCTGAGCTCTAAAGTGATAATTTTTGCACTCGATCCATCTCTTGTTGTAGGAGTCGAGTTGGAGGGTGGAGCCCGCTTAGACTGGGTTTAAAAATATGTATAACAAAAAAAAATGTATATTATAGAAATTCATCAGCAGTTCGGAAGGGCGAAAGAGCGAAGCAAAGGGTTATCCATTTAGTGGATTCAAAAGCGAAGGGCTGAATTTGACACCTGTCAAACTTAACTGTCAAACTAAACAGTTTGGTTTTACTTAAAAGTCAGGCATTTATGAAGATGGATCGCTTAACAACCGTACGATGCATCATCGTTTTGCTCGTTCTACCTCAAGTATCGCTACTGTAAGTGAAAGTGTAAATCGAATGCGTATATTTCTTTACATTCTGGCATTTTTTACGGTACATTATGGCATATGTTGCACTTGGACTTACACCTACCTCGATATAAAGTCCAGCTCACATAACAACTGAAGTACTCACCATTCACAACGCCGTAGTTACGTCGATTAGAATTTTTTTCAGCGACGAGGCATATTTCTTACTCGGTAGATACCTAAAACAATCGTTCGCACAATCGTTGCATTATGGATCAAATAATTCTCAAATAATTGAAGATAAGCCACTACACCCAAAAAATCTGGTGCACTCTTTGTTTTGGAGGTGTGATTGATATCCAAATTTTTTTAGCCCGCAACTGAAGAACACAACTTGAACAATAAGTTTTCCCAACAAGATGGTGCCACATGCCACACAACACGAGCGAATATGGCTTTGTTGCGAGAGAAATTTCCCAGCCGCGTAATCTCTCGTCTTGGCGATGTCAATTGGCCACCGAGATCGTTCGATTTGACATCGTTGGGGCCTGCGCTAAAGACAGTGTTTATACGGTTGAACCTTTAACTCTTGAGCACTTGAAAACGTCAAGTTATGGCTGAGATACTGCCGAATATTTGCCAAAAAGTGATGAAAAGTTACCTCAAGTGTTTTACATATAATGCCACGGTTCAAACTTTATACTAAAAAACAATTGCATGAAAAAAAATTATTTTGAATGTATTTTATTTACGTGTAGTTTGGAGTCCGCAAAAGAGACAACCCTGTATAAGAAAAAATATATCATTGAAATTCATCAGCAGTTTGGAGGTTGCTTACAGCAATGATAACTGAGGTCAAAAATATGCTTAATAGGCAGTGATAAGTATCGGAGTAGCTCGAAACATTTGAGCAACCGGTGAGTGAATACTATTCGCAGGTGCATTGCTCGTTTAGTGATCACGAGTAGCTCATATAAATACTTTTGAAGAAAAAGAACGGTTGACAGCAAAAGACGGAGAATAATTACAGAAGACTAAAGAAAATAAGGGTTGAAGCCAGGCTACTCAAAGAAAAAAAAATTATGCATGTTGATCTTTAGTTTTTATTTTTTTATTTTTAATATTTTTTTTTTTTTTGGAATCGGACGATGTTAAATTAACTATCGTCAAACGTGCAAAGGAGTGGCATGTCATACTTTTTAAGGATTTTGCTTTTTTCTTAAGAATAACCTACAATATTCTTCTTGCTGTCAGAGGTTAGAGCTGGTTTGGAGCACACATTTGATGTTCTAAATTACATTAATACCCATCATAAAATAAGCTTTGCTTTAATTGATTGGTTGGTTTTTGTGCTTATAAGTGGCAACACTATTCGAACTTCCCTGTCCCACTTCAATATCTTCTGCATCGCTTTTCTTCATATACCCTTAATGTAATAGATTATTCGCATTACATTTGGTTTTTCAATTAATTTATTTTAAACAGGTGTCACCTTCACCAAATAATATATTGCACTCTTTTTAAATTTATTTTCAATTTCAATAAATCGCTTTCGCTAAATATTTGTCTTATTTATATTATCATATTTTTTAATAAAAATTTATAAACTATGTGCAAAGTATTTTTCTATGTAGATCTACAAACTCTCTTCAGTTTTAAGTCATATTTATAAATTTTTTTACATCAGAAATTTAAAGAGATTTAAGTTTTCTAGCAGGTGGCACCTTTCAGGGGAATTATTATTTTATTTTGAAGCCTTTTTTAAATGTCAATAATTTGATAACATCATTACAAAAACCTATTTATTCCATAAATTTTTTAGTATAATTTTTTTAAATAGGTGGCAGCTCTACTAAAAAAGTATTTCTGGTATTTAGGCCATTATCCCTAACATATATTTTTGCATTCACCCACCTTATTGAACTTTAGTTTTAAAATCATATTGTTGTACTTTATATCTGTTTTTTTAAGATAAAACACAAAACAGGTGGCAACCCTCTCAAAATTTTTTTTATAAAGTATTTCCAAAATTCTCAGATTTAAACCCATATTCTGTTTTGTCTATTAAGTAAAACAATTTTCTTATTAAAAATTAGAAACAAAAAAAAACGAAACGAAAAAAAATATTTTTGACATTTACCTTTTTTGACACTCCTTCAAATTGACATCGAAATATTATATTTAATTTATTTTTGATTTTTTTAAATTAAAAGTTTTTAAATAGGTCGCAACTCTCCTTAAAAATTATATTTATTATATTTAATTTATTTTATTATTTAATAAAGAAATTCTTAGCGGGTGGCAACTCTCGAATTTTATTTTATCCTACATCTATCTATTAATTTAAAAATTTATCATAATATAGTACTCAGTTTGATCAAATTTATTTAATAGTTTTACTCCTATGCAATTTTAATAAATTCATAAGAAGTGGCCCTCGTAATCACCACAAACCATTCTCATCCTTATCCAAATGCGTATGTACGTGTGTGCATTCATTTGGGGCGCTACAACATGTGGCACGGTCACAATTCAAGCATTTTTTAATTGCCAACAGACAGAATATTTCGACTAAATATTCGATTTGACGCAGAAGGCCACTCAATTTTGCCCAATTGCCAACCAATCGACCAGCTGAACGAGTAAAATAGGATTAAAAACCATTATGATTCGTTAAATTCAAATGAAATATTCTTTTTAATATTCTTCTGCTAGGTTTTTTCTGTGTGTGTTTTGCTGGTCAAATGTGTGATATAATAATTAGACACATGTGTATTGGTTTACTATATACAAACATATTGGTTGTATTGTAGGAAATTACTAGATGGAAACCTCATTTGGCTGAACCCAAAATAATTATGAAGAACTGGAGTGTTGGGTGAGAGCGTAAATGTTACAGAGTATACAGAAGTTCATTCCTTTGAAAGGCAAATAAATATACTAATGGTGTGAGAGAGTAAATATTGTCTTTCAGCGAGTTTTCTAGGAACACACATATAAGATCTGCTCAGTTCTTTGGCGCTTTTTGACCAAAACCGATTACCGAGATGGAATGATGAGACGTTTCTCTCCGACAGTAATCATAAATCAACAGTCGACTTACTCAATATGTTTTTTTTTTGGATTTTGGCTCGGGTCCTGTAACATGAACTTGAAGCTTATTTCCCCACCGACTCTGTAAACCAAGATTAGCGTCCGATTAATGGCAATTACATTAGTGGCAGAGTGGGAGTCAAGTCATCTATGGAAATGTCAGCAGGAGGATCCAGATTTGGAACTTTTAATGCATGGACTAGAGATAGACAGACGGCCAGATAAGCAACAAATGGCAGCAGTGAGTCCAATAGCAAAGGCATACTGGGCAAAATTGAGTAGCTTAGAGCTGATATCCTGCTGTTTGCATAGAGTATGGGAAAGTGAAGATGGCCAGTTCTTCCGAAAGCTAATAGTAGTTCCGAGGTTAAGGATTCCGGACGTTCTCAAGGAATTCCATAATGGTCCTAGTGGACGTCACTTAAGCATTACGAAAACGCTGGAAAAGACCAAGCAGCGGTTCTACTAGGTTGGTTGTCGTCAATCTATCGCTTAGTGGATTGTTAACTGCAAGGAGTGCATTGCAGATAAAGAATCATGAAGTCATGGTCAGATGAAATAGTATAACTCAGGGGCACCATTTGAGCGGGTATAGCCGGTCCATTCCCTATGGGCAGGCAAGGAAACAAATACGTTCTTGTAGTTATGGACTACTTTAGTAAATGGCCGGAGGTCTACCCAGTTGCAAATCAGGAAGCCAAAACAGCAGCGGATGCATTCACTTACAATTGGGTTGCCAGATATGGTGCGCCTATAGAACTGCACTCGTACCAGGGAAGAAACTTTGAATCGGCAGTGTGCCAGGAGGTGTGCCTGATACTGGGTATTCGAAAACCCCGAACGACAGCTCTGCATTCTCAATCAGATGACATGGTGACAACGCTTCAACCGAACTCTGGAAGAGCACTTGAAGAAGGTCGTAGACAAACATCAGGATGATTGCGATATCCACATACCGCTCTTCCTGATAGGCAGTAGGTCAGCGGTGCACAAAACAACGAGTAAAACACCCGCAAGGATTCTCTTCGGTAGTGAACTTCGGCTACCCAGTGATTTGAAGTTTGGAGTAAATGGCAATGCGAGAAAGATTGGGAAGAATGCGTCAAAAGCCCTAGAGGAAGAGCTGAGAGAGATACATGCTCTTGTGAGACAGTGAACCGAAATTATGAGTAGCAAGATAAAGGCCAGATATGATAACGCGATGAACTCCGAGGGGATTCAAGATGGCGAATTAGTGCTGCTGTACAACCCATAACGGAAGACAGGCTTGTCCCTGAAGCTGTAATGCAATTGGGAAGGCCCCTACGGCTGAACGACGTACTGTATCGAATACAGATTGTTGGGAAACCAAGAACCAAAATGAAAGTGGTTCACCTAGAAAGGCTCGCGGGGTTTGGAACAGATAGTATGTACGATCAAACTTAGGTGGAGGGCAGTGTGACAAAAAATTCCAAATACAAAGGACAGACAAAAGGAGCGACAGTGTACATGAAATTCCCCGTCGTTAAGGATAAACGGAGCGGCTGCAGCTACCGCAGGCAAACGAATAATCAGCCTATTCTTGAGCGCGTGAACAGAATTTTGGACCATTGTTAGGTATAAAAAGAGCGGTAGCAGCTATTGCAGGCAATTCAATTGAAGACTCAGTAGTAATAACACTGGTGCAAACTAAAGCGAATAAAGCGATATAGAGGCCAAGCGAAGAAATCTTGGGTGTTTTATTCAGCAATTAGTGATCGGACTCGAAAGATTTGGCAAATCATCGAGGGCAGCTAGGGAAACATTACAATATGTATAAAGGGTCGTTGATGCCTTTTTTACTTACTCCTCCACATTGTGGTTCCACGACAACTGGCTATTAACTACAATATCGAAGAACTTAGTGCTTAGTATCGGCTGTAAAGTGGTCTATCACAACTTCGGTTTGATTCAAATGGAATTTTATTCTTTCTTGTGAACAGAATTTGGTCACTGCTTACAAGGCGTTAATTATAATAATTCTAAGTTTATGAAAGTTACTGTGACCCATCGAGTTGGGATCCTGGGCAAACTAATATCAAAAATTTTCGAAAAAGTTTACTCCAACAGGAACTTTTAACTCCACTGAAATTAAAAAGCTACTCATATAAAACCATCAGCGGCTTGGAGCAGACCTAAGTTCCATCTATTTGTTAGAAATTATCGACCGAAATTCGATTCAGTGGTTATAAAGAGCCTAATTTTTAGCGGTATCAAAAACCATTGCTTGATATTGATGTCAAACAGTAAGACCTGGAGGAGTGATTACGAGAAGAAGACTATTTTTCAACTTTTATGCAGCTGCCTAGCATTTTGAAATTTGGTAGTTCCTTGACAGTACAATAACCCGCATTTCATATCCATCCATCAATTAAGAAATAGTTACTATGCAATTGAGGATTCTCACACACAACACACATTCTTCACTCAGGGTTCATAGACATAGAGTTAAGTATGTGCTTGAGCGTAGGAGTGTAATTATGCAACGCAAGTATGAATATTCTTGAGCAATTTAAATTTCCCGCTGATTGCCAACTCTTTGATGCAAATGCCAACCAATCAGATTCATGAATGCCAAAAGAAAGTGGCGTAGACAGATTTATGAAATATTTGTGTACATGTGAGTAAAGTATATTTATGTAAGTACATATGTAGATATATATGTGTGTTATCACCGTGACAGACGGCGCATACTCGACGCATAAATTTGCTGAAAATTTGCTATTTAAAAGCAATTACAAAAGTCGTGTTGTACTGCCACACATGCGCGCGTACCACATAATAAGCTATTATCATTTATCACATCACCAAACCAACGCAACAGCAGAAGAAAGGAGTGAGCGAGGTAGAGAGTGTGGGAGGCAAGCAACAATATATTCATTACCAACAACCATTAACAGCTATACATAGTTATATATTATATTAGGGTGGTTAAAAACTCCAAATGAACTTCGGTTTTTTGAATATTCGAACTAAAAAATGTTTCATAAAAATTTCACAAATTTAATTAAAAATACTTTAAAAAATTATAGATATTTTAAATTAAAGAACAGTTAAAATAAAAATTAAAATATAAAAATAATAATAACAATAATAATAAAAATTGGAAAAAAAATATTGGAATAAATTTACACCAAAATCTGAACTTTTAAAAATATTTCAAAAAATATAGTTTTCTAATTTTCATCATTCAAGGTGTTAATAATAGACATTTTAGGGCTGATCTTAAAACATATTGGGAGATCTACGTACAGTAGCAATGCATCCCGACTAATTATCAGTTCGAAAATCCAGTTTAACTACATGCGAATGTGTATGTATTGTACCATGTACATTTGTATGTATGAAACTTGCCACCCACCGTACACCCATTCGACCGCTCGTCGTCTGCTCCCTGCTCCAACGAATTGGGCATAAATAACTGCAACGTGTTTCGCACGCAACAACGTTAATTGTTAAACAAACGTAGCAACGTTTATCACTCATAAAACTGTAGAGACAATGACAACAACAACAACAGAAATGTACTCAACAAATGTACGGAACAGCAACAAATCAGAAGAGTGGAAAAGTGTAAACGTGCAAGTACGAGTATAATTGTCACACGACCTTTGCCAGCACCAAAATTGTAATTGTTGTTGTTTTTATAATTAAACATAATTGTTGCATAGGTTATAGTAATTTTGTTCAGCTAAGGTTTGAATAAATCATAAAATATTAAAAAATAAATAAAATAAAAATTAAATTTAATTTAATAAAGTGAAAAAAATAAAAATAAAACAATATAAAAAAATGAAAAAATTAATTAAAATACAAATAAAAACGAACAAAATAAAATAAAAAATTAAATAATATTAATCAAAAATGAAAAGAAGCTAAATAAATATTAAAATGAATATAAATAGCATAATATAATTTAAAGAAACAACGTAAATTAATGTGAAAAAAATATATAAAAAACAGAAAAAAATAAAATAATAAATATTAATTAAAATAAAAAAATAAATTATTTAATAAATTAAATATAAAAAACTCCCAAAAATTACAATAATCTAAAACAAAATAAATGCAATGAAATCAAATGAGATAAATTAAATATATAAAAGAAACATAATTGTATTCAAAGTATAAATTAAAAGGAAAATAATATACAGGGTTCTCCATTTTGCGGTTACCAAAATAAACGTAAATAAAATGCATTTAAAATAATTTGTTCATGAAATTCCTTATTCAAACTTTATAAACCGATGATATAATGTGTGAAACACCACATCATGTAAATGACCTCCGCATGAATTCTTGCAAACTTCGATCCGTTTAAGGTAATTTTTGACCACTTTTTGCCACATATTTGGCGGTATCTCAGCCATAACTTAACGAGCGTTGGTTTTCAAATGCTCAAGAGTTAAATATTTATCCGTATAAACAAGGTCTTTCGCGCAGTTCCACAAAAAAAAGTCCAACGGTGTCAAATCGCATGATATCGGTGGCCAAAAATCTCTTTACCAATAAAGTTATATTCACTCGTGTTGTGTGGCATGTGACACAAGCTCATTAGAACTACATACTGTCCAGGTCGTGTTCTTTAATTGCGGGCCAAAAAAAAGCGGTTATCATACGATCATAAAGCTTCAAATCTCCAGTAGTAATCTCGTCGTTATCGTTTTCAAAGGAGTAAGGTCCAATCTCACCTCCGGATCGAAGCGCTCACTAAACAATAAGTTTTTTTTTTTTGGGTGTAATGGGCTCTCTTCAATTATTTTAGGATTCCCAGAGCCCCAAATGAGACAATTATGATTATTTACGTATCCAACGAGTGAGAAATGTGAGCCGTCACTGAAGCAAATTTTGTTGGAAAAATCGCGGCCCACTGCCTCTTGCTCAAGCACCCAACCGACGTAACTACTGTGCTGTGATTGATCAGCTTCAGTTCTTAAGTGAGAAGAGCTTTATGATGTCGGTGTAAGTCCAAGTGAAAAATATGCCATAGTATGCTGTAAGACAGTCCCAAATCTTGAGAACGTTGAGAAACAGACACATTCAGGTCTTCGGCTACACTTTCATTTACAGCAGCGATATTTGAGGTGAAACGAGAAATACGATGATGCACGAGCCTTATAATATCTGTAACCGATCCAGTCCATTAAAATTTCTTTAAAATTTTACCAATTGCGTGAGTAGTTCGACGATTGGACGATGAGCACCATGATCTCCTCTTAAAGCACCAGACATGGTCAAGCGGTTTTTAAGCGATCTAGTTTCATAAATGATGGACCTTTAACTAAAACAAAATATGCCTTAGGCAAGCTGCCTGTTAGGAATGTTTAGGACACAAAATTGTGGAAATTAAACCTTTTTCTATATAAGTAAGTCCCTGAAGAAGCCAAAAGTAGTGAAACGTCGGATGAGAAGGTGAAATAAACTTGTGAAATAACAGAAGCAGAAAAAAATTTAACAAAACATGTTTGGCTTGACAGTTAAGTTTGACAGATGTCCAAATGCAGCCCTTCACTTTCGAAACTACCAAATGGATAACCCTTAAATAAGATAAAATTAAATGAAATAAATCAAAACAAAATATAATAAAACGAAACAAAGTAAAATAAAATTAAACGGAATGAAAAAACCTAAAAAAAAATAAAATAAAATAAAATAAAATTTAAATAAAAAATAAATTAAATAAAATACAAGATATTAAATAAAATTGTGTTAAAAATGAAATTTAATGTTAAAAAAAATTAAGAAAGAAATTAAATAAATTATAAAATGAAAATATGATATAATAAATGAAATAAATTAAAACAAAACGAAAAAAAAATAAAAAATTACAATTAAATTAATTTTAAATAAAAATATATATAAAATAAAACTAAAATAGAGCAAACTAAAGAAAAATAAAATTATAAAAAAAAATAAAAAAATAAAATATATAAAGTAAAATACTAATATAAACTAAAATTTGGAAAGCGCATTAAAAATAAGTAAAGTAAGATATAAAAAACTGAAACAAAATAAAATCCTGAAAATTATGTATGCTTTCTACGCGTCTTTTCTGGAGCTATTATAGAATACTTTTAGCATGCTTGTCTATGAGGAAAAATTCATCAGATTCTGAGATTTTTCCAGTTTCAAATCTTCCTTATTTAATTGTTGTTGCTGTTGTTGTTTCGCACACCGTTGCGTATGAGCAATGTGACCGACCTACCATTAGCGGCAATCGTAAGTCCTCAAAGTCAACGCGGTAACTAAGGAGCAAATGAGTAGTATGCAGCAGCAACACTTACCTCCATAGACTAAGTAGTACTCACTCGTTTACTAACATACTCACACGCATATGTACGTTGATATATCATATTCCCATACCAGCATACATATATCTCGTTTGCACTTCTTGTTATTTGTTGAGCAATGTGGCAATGTGGCAGCTGTGCATCATGGCGGAATTGTTTGTTGCCGCCGCTGCTGTTGCTGTTACTTCTGTGGCTCGCCGTGTCACAAGTCATGCTTATTTACTTATATGTGTTGGCTGCGCACACACACACACACAGATAATAATAAACAAAAATAAGTATGTATACATACATATGTAAGTATTTGTGTGCACTCCGAATTGTTGTCAGCATAGCATTTAACCTCAGCGTACAAACGACAACGCGGCTTCATATGAATTCTTGGCATTTTATGGCGTTCAGTGGCAATTGTTGGCTTTATACACTTAACGCGAGCGCACAAACACATTTATAAAATTATTAACAAGCATGCAACAATAGCACACCGACCGGAGGCAAACGTAGAAACAGAAATAGAAACAGAAACATCGTTCATAGTCGTATGTAGTTAGCGTGCAAAGGCCATGCGGCACGTCGCACATCAACTCCGCATTCCACTGTGTGGTCTCGTGGTATCACCTCTCTCACCTACTTCTTGCAGCGACCATACACCCATTGTGTGTCACATATGGCCGGAATGACACTTCTAATTCCGCTTACAAGTGTCTTCACAATCTCCACCGCTTTCAAGCAACCACCGGCACGGAAGAGTTGATGGCTCCATGTAGTGTCGTAGGTATTCATATACTTTGTTAAGCCACCTCCATCTATTCACGTCGTATTGCTCGACATTTTGCGGTGTACAGACGTAATAAACTTCATTTTGGACAGTTCGTAAAACACTAAAGAATGTCACATCCCCGTTGCTTTGGCGGATGAGTAAGTGTGGGCGAGTGAGTGAGTGAGTGAGTGAACTCTCGAGTACTAACTAATAGCACGCGTGATTCTTTGGTTCTTTAACTGTTTTTAGTACGCTCAGTTGTTGCTTTGGGTGCGTAGACTACACTACATAAGTGTTTGAGGCATGCAGAGTGATATTATGTGTATTTTACTTTTGCCGCCGCCAGCTAAGAGTTAGTTAATTACCAAGCACTGCTGAATGTTACACGTGAGTTAATGAAAAACTTACTAAAAGTCCAATAAAAATGAAGCAGGAGAAATTTTTTAGAGACATATAAATTAAAGTTATGTAAAGAAGTTGGTTAGGTGAGAAATACCAAGTTGATGTACTAATGATTCTTTAAAAAAGCAGATCGATCTTCTGCTAACCTTTTTTTATTTAAATATTGATAAATGGTTTGCTGTGTTACTACTTCGAAATATCTGTTAGACGTACAAATGTTCTTAATTCTGTTGATCTCATAGAAACTCAGAGTTTATATGGAACATAATTCTGGGTCAGGATACATTGCGAGGTTTCATGATTTACAGGAGCTCACGAGAGTCAACGCTGCTCTGGTAGAATTTGAGAATGTAGTTGTCAAATCTTCATTGATAAGAAACATCCTTCATGAAGGAACTATAACAGTGGACATGGGTAACAGAGGAGGTAGTTAATCTGATAGATCTTTCCTTTCTGTGAAGCTCAGAGCATTCAATTTCAAAACCAAAGGCAATAAACTCCCCGTGATCTTTTTCCTCTTTATTGAAGTAGGTACCACTTACGAGTGATAGCTTATAATGACACTCCAGTTGTTTCTTCTTCTCGTCGTTCGGCTAATAACTCATCGTACCATCGGTATAGTCGGTTATCATGGCACGATAACGGTCCCCATTGACGGTTACGTTCTCGCCGGCATCATTTTTGAAGAAATAAGAACCGATGATTCCACCGGCCCGCAAACCACACCAAACCTTTGTTTTTTCTGGATGAAATGGCAGCTTTTGAATCTCTTCTGGTTGCTCTTCGTTCCAAATGCGGCAATTTTGCTTCTTCATATACCCATTGAGTCAGGAATGATTCTCATCGCTGAACAAAATTTGCCTCGAAAACGTCGGATCTTCTTGGAATTTTTCAAGAGCCCATAGAGCGAAGCGATGTCGCTTGGGAAGGTCGAGCGGTTTCAATTCTTGCACAAGCTGTATTTTGTACGCTTTCAATTTAAGATATCGATGTAAAATGCGCCAAGTCGTTCCATACATCAGTCCGAGTTGCTGCAAACGGCGCCGAATCGACTCTCCACGGTCTTCGTGTACACTCTCAGCTACGACCGCTTTATTTCCTTTACTGCGTGCTGGACGTGATCTATTCGGTCGAATATTATCCAATAATGAATGCTGGATCTCAAGATGGGTGATGATATTACAGAAAGTGAATTTCCGTAATAAAGTTGAATAATTTGTAAACGTTGTTCAGGCGTAAATCCTTCCTTGATGAAATACCAAACAACACTGCACAAAAATAACATGACAGCTTGACACGACTCGCGCGTGATCTGTCAAAAAAACGCTGTTGAAAAAAGTACCTCTACTTGGATCACCCTTTATATTCGCTCTCACCAATACGCAAAGGTCCATAAATCGCTCGTAAAACCTTCCTCTCGAAAATTTCTACTGCCGATTGATCGGATTTGTCATGTAATTTTGACCGAATTGTAGAGTTTATTTTTATTTGGCGAAAGAGTATTTAACTTTCAAGTTCCTACTCAGTCTAAAATGGCATCTGTTGGAAATAGTCATTTTGCGTTGGCAGGCAGATATTGTTGTTAGTGTTGTTGGTGCTGGTTCTTAGAAATTTATGACTAGAAACGATTACGTGGGTGCCAAGACGAGCTATCGCTGACTGCTTTTTTAATGACAGGATATATTTTGTTCACTATCAGACCCTCTCGCTTCGCTTATTGCCAAGCCTATAGGAAATCGAACTAACGGCGAGGTTGTTAAGATCAATGATATAAATATCATCACCAGCAATTGTACAGTTTTGTAGAAGACATTAACTTCGTTATACAGTTTGGCAACTTCTATTATTTTCTCCAGCATTAAGTTGAAGATGTCTAAAACCTCCTTCAGTGTCGAACGGTTCGGCTAGGCTCGTAGAAGTTCTTCCCTATCCTGCAGTTTAAACAGCCTAATAAGTGTTGCGGGGATACATCCGCATCAAAGCATATGCTTTTCGTGATATCGAATGCAGCTTTAAAGTTGAGGGCCTCTTCCGGAATTTTGTGTATGGTGAATATCTGGGAAATGGTAGATCTACCAGACCTAGACCTATAATAAGGCTCAATGAGAGTACAGTGATGATGGGTTTGAAACTTGAGCGCAAAATGCAAGGCGGGGTTTTGCATGCGGCATTGGGAAGCTATCTAAGATTCTTATGAACTGACAGACTTAGGTTCCAATAGTAAGGCGTGCTTTCGACCGACCATAACTCTGCAAAGGTCCTGACCATTTACTTTGCCAAGTTTTTCGCCGCCACATTTGAATAGCTCAGCCGGTAAAATATCGAATGACAACTCTTTGTTTTTGTTCAAGCGGGTGATCGCTAGTCGCACTACGACATAATCGGGTAACGGACCTTTATTCTATCATCATAAATCGGTTGGTGACATGTTCGTTGCATAAACTTAGTATGCCCTGGACAACGGTAATCCTCTCGTCCAACTGCTCAACCTCTTCATACTCATGCATTTTGGCTTCTTTTTTTTTGGTCTGCAAATTCATCTTGCTTTCCGATTCCACTCTAGGCATCTATCGCAACCCGCGTCTTTCTATTGTCGATAAAAATTTATGCTTCCTGTATCAATCTTACTCTGCACACGCTGTTAGATAAAGAGTAAAGGGTTTTCCAATTGGGATGATGTGATTTTTAAGTGTTGTTTTGGTCATATTAAAAATGGCCAATGGGTCATGATCTGTAATTTTCTTCACTGTATTCAGTGATTTTACAATTTCATCATTGGACCATCATAAACGTCGTGAATTTGCTGATTTTGCCTTGGAACAAATTGAAAACGATAACGATTTTTTTAAGAAAATAATTTTCTCGGATGAGGCTCACTTTCTGAGTGGTGCGGTAAATAAACTAAACTGTCGATTCTGGTGCGAAGAAAATCCCAAAATTATTCATGAACAGCCATTACATTCATCTAAATTGACAGTTTGGTGTGGTTTTTGGTCTGGTGGAATCATCGGTCCATACTTCTTTCGAAATGAAGCCGGTATCACCGTTACTGTCAATGGAGAGCAGTATAGATCGATGATAACCAACTTTTTATGACCACAATTGGAAGAAGTTGATCTGAAAAACATACGCTTCTAATAAGACGGGGCGAATTTTTGCGAGAAAGGTTTGTAGATTCGACTCTTTCAAGAAATTGTGACATTGAATGGCCTCCAAGAAGTTGTTATTTAACACCGTTAGACTACTTCTTGTGGGGTTATATGAAGTCATTGGTCTTTAGCAATAAGCCAGACTCTCCTCAAGCTTTTAAAGTCAATATCGAACGTGCAATTCATGACATACAGAATACATACATACTCAAAAATTGGTTTCATAGATTTCATTCCTGCAAAAGAAGTCATGGAGGCCATTCGAAGGACGTTATATTCAAAAGTTCATTTTACCGATTGCACTTCACATTAAATAAAAAAGATTTGAATTTCCTTAACAATTAGTGTATTTTTTTTTAAGAAATCATATCACTCTTATTGGAAAACCCTATAGATAGATTACATCTAACATTTGTTTCCTTTAGCCGAGCATTTTGCACACTCAGTTCGGATGTTTAGTTGAGGCCGTTCTACTGATTTGTTTATCAAGACAGTTCACACTAACAGCAATAGGATGCTCCTTTATTTGTGGAATGCCAAACAATACTCGTTTTTTATCAATTAGTCCAGTTAATCATGAACGGGCTTAAATTAAGTTATTTAACAGATAAGTAAGAAAGTGTTGAAATTAATAAAAAAAATTCTTACGTCGTAATATTTATATTGAATATCTCTATCAGTGATAAATAGTTTTACTACGCTCACATTTATACTCGCTGACGTAATGTTAAGCATTGTTCACACAGCCATCCAATGAGTTAATTAGGAGTATTTAGCGAATAAAGTGCTATTGGAACAAAATTAACTGTGTGAAACTCAATCCCTTATGGGGAATTTAGAAACTTATAACAGAAAATTGTCGTAATTAAGTGAGCACATTAAATGTCGTTAAAATCGAGAAAAAAGTTAGGCTGGCTAGTTAGCTAGTCATAGCATTTAAAAAAAATGTCTCTTTTTTTTAGAATTTTTAAATATTTTGGAAACTGCCTATTTATATATGAGTTGTGAAACACAAATTGTTTCCACTAAATTGAAGGTGTGTGAAAAGCTAATTCAGTGAGTTAATTTAAGCAAATCTCGATTATCGCAGCAAATTGACTTGTCTGACCTCATATTTACTTGGCAAAGTCATTAATTTCCAAGACAATTAGTACTGATTGGCAAACCTTTTAACTTCTAATAACGTCACTCAATCCTAATCTTTTATTCATATCTGTTATTTATGTACACAAAAACGCATTACTCATCAGAGAGTGTTCATTTATTCAAATTTTCGCTTTGAGACAGACGGGAAAAAAATTAAATCAAAGTTATTAAATTAAATTGAAATTCCTTTCAACACGTGAATTGACTTTGGGCCAAATTTAAAATTAAATTATGGAATATATATATACATATTCTTACATACTTATGTACATATAAGCTTCGCGATAATAATTAAGATGGCAAATAAGGCGTAAAATAATTTCGTGTGCTGGTTTTGGTTTTTTTTTTTTTTTGGCCTTTGTGTGTTTGTATTAATAACTCCAAAGGGTTATTAACGAAAAGTGTCAACGATGTATAAATTATTAATCAAGTGCCATAAAGAACGGCATTTTACGTGTGTACGCAAGCGCAAATGACAAATATAAAATGACACATACAGCGCACCAAATGCATTTGAGTATTGTCATAAAAAATTGAGATGAAATGAAATGAGATGAGAGTAACGAAAGACTGACGTGCGGTTGCGGAGAAAAAGGCGCTGATGATGATGATGATGATGATGATGCTGATGGCGATCATGATGATTTTTATGCTAATAATGATGATTCTGATACTGTGTTGATGCGGATGCAAGTGATTGTGGCCGGCAAAATGAAAAACCCAAAAAATACATGCATCCTGATGGACGTCAAAAGTTTTACGACATTTTTATTTAAAAATATAATATTCATAAAGCTGATGACTGCTGCGTTAATATAGATAGCAGCAGCAGCAACAACAACAACAACAACAACAACAACAACAATAAAAGCGACAACAGTAAATAATGATAAGAAAAATGCCAACAACATTTATGACACTGACAACGAGTGAATAATATTAACAGCCGAGCAAGCCAATGTGAAAGCAAATAAGGAAGTCGCAGTAAGATCGGAACCAGAAAAATTAACTAAAATAAAAAGAAATTTAACGTAAAAAAAAAAATAAAAAAAATAAAAATATAATAAAATGCATTTGACAGAATAATGAGAGTAAATAATAAATATTGGAACAAAATATATAAAGTGATAAAAAATTTAGAAAAATCCAGTTTAGTGAACAGCATAAGATAAATTAAAATAAAATAAACTATAATAAAATTAAAAAAATATAAATAAGTTAAAGGAAAATAAAAACAGTAAAATTAAGGAGTTAGGTGGGTTTAGAAATTAAAAAAAAAACGATTTTTTTGTAGTTTTATTAATTTATACAATATGTTTAAAATATTCTCCTAAAATTTCAAATCGTTCCGAGTAAAATTCTAAGACCCTTTGGAAGTTCCGCCCATCAGGCCATGTCTGTGCCAATTTGAAGCTTTAAGCGCGTTTATCTCAAAACTCTATTTTTTAAGTCGGTGGACACGCTTCCTCGAAATTTTATAAAGAGACTTTGTTCAAAATTGGCACACATCTTTGTATTAACATTATCTAGTCATTGAACGAAAAATTTTTTTTTATTACAACTATTTTTTTCGAACCAACTCATGGCGAAAATTTGATCAAAGAATGTGTTTTTTGTTGCTCAAAGCCTGTCAAAAATTCAAATTTTAATTTTTTGTTTTTGTTTCCTTCGTCCAATAACGAAATTTATCCATGTACTAACGAAATATTTTTGGGTTTTTGATTTTAGATGAATCAATAATGAATTTTTCTGTCCACGACGAGAGGATTTTCTTTTGAGACGTCAAGAGAGATGAGGTACCAACGGCTGAGTTTTCGGAATTTTTGAATAAAAATTTTAGAAAATACTGTTTAAATATGCATCTTTGATATATTGAATTATTTGAATAAAATATATGATTGTATATATATGAAAAAAAGTGAAAATTCCTTATTTTTACCTCTGAAACCCCCCTTAAGTAAAATAAAAACTAAAAACAAAAATATGCAAATGAAAAAAAATAATAAATAAACAGAATGAAATAAAATAATACAGTGTAAATAATATTAAAGAAAAGTAACATTAAAATAATACGATAGTAAATAAAATGAAATATTATAAAATAAATTTAAAAGAAATATAAAAAAATAAAATGAGGTGAAATAAAAAAAATTATAAATTATAAAAGAAAATTAAATGAAAATAAAACAAAATAACAAATTTATAAATGTAAACAAAAAAAGAAAGGAAATGAAACAAATAATATAAACTAAAATAGGCAAAATTTTTAAATAAAAAAGGAAATAAGAAAATATAAAAAACAAAAATTTTATACTTTTCATGAACCCATCAAATTTATTGCAAATTACAAAATTCTGTTTCGATGATTTCCTGTACCAATATTTATTTTAATTTTTGACCGAAGCCTCACATCTGAAATGATGGGTTCTATGGGGGCTATTTGATATAATCGTCTGATTTTGAAGGTTTTTGGTACCAATGTGAAATTCATAACCGCAGATTCCACGCTCTTATATGACGGATTTATGGCACAAAGTTTCAAATATGAAAAATCGCCCGAATGTAACAGGTTAATTGAGAAGTCCCCGGTCTGACAGATAGATGGTGCTACTAGAATTAAACCAATTTGGTGCCTTAAGGTCGATATGCAGCTCTAATGAAAACCAAGAAATCCATTTAAAAAAGTTCAAAAAAAAAACGATGCGCGAAAAATTTTTTTACGAAGCAGTACGCACCTCGAACGAATTCTACTACCTATTTCTGAACAAATACGAAAGCACGGCAACACAGGTTTCCGAGCGAAATAAATAGTCTCATATGTATTTCGCGAGAAACAAGAGGAAGACTAATTTTCAAACGTATTAAAGCAAGCTTATAAATATAAATTTATGTAATGTTTTTAGTTTTTTCATCAATTTCTACACATTTTTTTTCAGCCATGAAAAAGGTAAGAATTTACTGCACTCTACTCATGTTTTTCGTTTAGTTTATTTACGTTTGCATATCTTCTTCCTTTGTAAAGAGCTGTTCACAATAGAAAATCATCTGTCAAATTTCCGTGCCTACTACATTATCACATCCACGAAATATATGAGTTTTATTCATTAGAGGTGCATACCGCCCTTTAACCTTCACTTTGAGTGAAGCAACTTTTGCTATGATAAAAAATGGATAAAAAGGAATTTCATGTGTTAATAAAATATTGCTTTCTGAAAGGACAAAATACAGTTGAAGCAAAAACTTGGCTTGCTGGCGAGTTTCCAGTAAAATCAACCCTCAAGGATTGTTATGCTAAATTTCGACGTAGTTAAATGGGCACCGACGACGATGAACGTAATGGACGCCCATACGAGGTTGTTACTAGAGCTCTAGATACCCGGGTGTCGAGCAATGCGAGAAGTTCAACTAATCAGCAGAACAAAAAAATTTTAATTTTTTTGTCAAAGTTTCTTTGGCGTTTAAATGATTTTTACACTTTGCATAAATAAATTTAAAATTAATAATAAAAAAAAGTTTTGAGAAAAAAGTCAAAGTATTTTTCAAATTCTTGAAATGCTTGTGCTCGGCTCGAAATTTTTTCGAGTAATGAGCAATGAGCAGGTGTGCGAGTGCTCGTTGTTCAAATGCACGCGCTGCTAGAAAATATTTGAGCAAAATCTTGAGCTCCTGTTGTTACCGACGAAAACATCAAAAAAATACATAAAATGATTTTGAGTAGTCGTAAAATGAAATTGAATGAAATAGCCGGCACTCTAAAGATATCAACTGAACGTGTACAGCATATCATTCACCAATATTTGGGTATGAGAAAGGTCTGTGCAAAGTGAGTGCCACGCGTGCTCACTTTTGACCAACAGCAACGAAGAACTGATGATTCGGAGCAGTGTTTGGAGATGCTCAAGCATAATAAACCCGATTTTTTGCTTCGATATGTGACAATGGATGAAACATGGCTCGATCGTTAAACTTCGAAGTCCAATCGACAGCCATCCGAGTGGACTGCAAACGATGAATACGCTCCTAAGCGTAGAAAAACGCAACAGTTGGCTGGCAATTTTCATTGACTACCTTGAAAAAGGAAGGACCATCAACAACGACTATTAGATAGCTTGGACCGTCTGAAGGACGAAATCGCTGAAAAACGAAAAAAAAAAATTAATAAATTGACTGCGGTATTCCCTAGATCTGCAACTAGGGACTATTTTCCTGTTCTCAGATCTCAAAAGAATGCTCGCTGGGAAGAAATTTTCGTTGAATGAAGGGGTGATCGCCGAAGCTAAGGCCCTTTTTGAAGCAAAGGACAAATCGTACTACGACAATGGTATCGAAAATCGGTGCTTCACCCTTAAAGGGTACTATGTTGAATAAGAAAAACGTAGTGGTACCTCATAACGTCAATACATCCAAAAATGGAGCAATAGCCGTGTTGTTAGCTTACTACCATTGAGAAGGCCAAGATTCCAGTCCAGATTAGATTAACTACTCAAGCGATTGGTAAAATTTTAGGAAATTTTGAAGAAACTGTATGCGTTACAGATATTGAAGGCCTGTGTATCATCGTTTTGCTCGTTCGACCTCAAATATCGCCGCTGTAAGTAAGTGAAAGTGTAGCCGAAGACCTGACTGTGTCTAGTTCTCGACGTTCTCAAGAGCAGGGAATTTCTAACGGCATATTAAAACATATTTTGCACTTGGACCTACATCTAAATCCATATAAAGTTCAGCTCACACAACAACTGAAGCCAACTGACCATTCAAAACGCCGATTGGATTACGATGATTGGGTGCTTGAGCAACGACAGTGGACCGCTTTTTCTGATTTTTCCAACAAAAATTTTGTTCAACACATTTCTCACTTGGTGGATACGTAGCATTTGGAGCTCCGAGAATACTCAAATAATTGAAGCGAAGCAATTACACCTAAACAACTTATTGTCTGGTACGCTCTTTGATCCAGAGGACTGATTGGATCTTAGTCCTTTGAAACGATAACGGCGTGACTGTCACTGTAAAATCGGAGCGTTATGGTCGTATGACAGCCGATTTTTTTTTGGTCTGCAACTAAGAATACGACTTGGATAATATGTGGTTCTAAGAAGATGGTGCCACATGCCACACAACACGAGCGAATACGGCTTTATTACGAGAAACATTTCTCGACCGTATCATCTCTCGTTTTGCCGATGCCAATTGGCCTATGAGAGATCGTGCGATTTGACACCTTTGGACTTTTTTTGTGGGGCTAGGCGAAAGCCCGTGTTTATGCGGATGAATCTACAACTCTGGAGCACTTCAAAATCAATATTCGTCAAGTTACGGCTGAGATACCATCCAATATGTGCCAAAAAGTGGTCGAAAATTACCTCTAACGAATCAAAGTTTGCAAAAATTCACAAGGCGGTCATTTACAAGATGTAGTGTTGCATATAATGCCAAGTTTCTTGAAATGTTTAAAAGCGTGATTAATTGATGTGGGTGAATGAGTGCACCAATGAAACATAACAAATCGTTCGAGGATTCCTGATGGATAATTTCGTAGGGGTGTAGGGGCAAATAAAAAAAAATTTCGTACGTGATTTGGTCGTGTGGTTTCTGAGAACTACGTTTGGATTTCAAAGTGGCTACGCCCATTCAATAAAATTTTAATATGGCTAAATCGATTTTCCTCATCATTTCCTGAAGTTTTATCTATGTACGTCGGCTATTTAAGGCCGTTACATAAAACAATTAGCTGAACAAACCAAATCTACCTAGTTTTCACATTAACGGCGGATACAAAAATAAACCAGAAATAATATAAAATGGACTCACAGTCAAACATATAGCCTGACAATCCTGCAACGGAAGATGGAAAATGATGGCAAACGAAAAACTGACAATGGACAATCAACTGACCGTATCAGGCATACGAACGAACGTATGTATGAGCGAATGAAAGCCTTTCAGTCACCAGCAACGGCAGCAGCTTCATTTAGGCGACAGCACATGACAAGTCATCTTCATCAAGCAGTTAAATTTAAAACATCAACTTAACGGTGTGCGGTGCACGGTGCGGTATGATGTAAAAGGGAAGCGCATGCGCAATAAATTATTCAGCGTAAATTACCGGCATGAATAAAAATGCAAATCGATTGCATTAATTTAATAACAACGTCAATAATTTGGGATCACAGGCCGCCACAACCACGAACCAATGCGCACAGCCAGCAGGGCTGCATCTGACAGCAATAGCAACAGTAAAAGAAATAACAAGAACAACAACTGCACGAAATCCAATAAATGCGCTCATTAAATATACGACGTTGCGTATTGGAGCACACTCGTATGTACTTTTTTTTTCGTTTTCTCTTTTTTTTTAATACGGATTGGCGTGTTTAATGGACGCGGCGGATCAACTGTCACCCAGACACAAACGCGCCGATGGACAACGGACGGCCGATGGACGAATGGACAACGGATGCCTGGGCGCGAACGATTGAATATTGACGACGCCAACTTGGTTTGTTGGCGTGCCAAGTTTACGTTATTTTCAATATAAATTTCCTTAATTTGCAAAAAATCATAAAATAAATGCGCAGCGAAATTCCATCATCGCTTACATACATACACATACCTATAAACGGGTGTGTATGTGTGTGTTTGTGAAGAGCGCCAGCGTTCAGCGGGCAACGGTAAGGGCTAACGCATTGATGCGTTACATTCAAGAGGTATTAAACGGTCGTAAAATTTTTAGCGCGCGAGCGACGGCGGCGGTGGCGCGGCGGTTTGGAAAAATTAGTGGCGTGGCGTGGCTTGGCTAAAATGTACCTGTGGCGGACATAAAAATAAAAATGGGCAATCGATATCACAAAATGCTGTGACAACCATCAGTAAGAGCGCGAGTGCAATAATTATTAAAACAACAACAACAACAAAAATAATAATAACAACGACATCGGCCAAAACCCATCAATATCATATCAATAGCAACAATAATCAACAAACAAATACATGTACATATATAGACAACATACATACATACGCACATTGGCGGCAGCAATCAACGTCGCTCAGCTTTTTAAGCATCTCAACACAAAAGTGATGTGTCGCATCGCCGCCAGCAATAAAAACGCAAAATGTTAACAATAAAAAAATTATATGCATTTGCAAAATACGATAAAAAAGCCAAAAAAAAAAAAAAAAAAAATTTAGTCAAATAATTGTTTGAATCCTTATATTTATAGTACCTTTGTGCCCAGCTGCAACAGCAATTGCTAAAAATATACACCAATCCTAAGGAGCATAGATTTTTAACCCTGCGGATTAGGAGCTCAAGAATTTACCCGCGGTCTTTATACAAAAAAGACCCGGATATTTATCCGACCAAGGACTGTCACGCCCGCAGGGTTTAGTAGGATCAATGTGGCGTTGATTTAAATGGATTATTGTATTTCTAGATCTTCCGCTTCGTACCGTAATGCCGTTCAATCTCGGTTAAGATTTTAAGTCCCCACTGATGATCTATATTAAAGAGTACGTGATCAGTTAGCTCGAATAAGTCAGTTTTAAGTTACTCACTACTTCTATGTCGCTGCAGGTATCCCCGCAAAACTGCAATCTTCAACAAGAGCTTATAGCTACTGGTATATGCCGATAATACTGATATAATTAGCCTCGACAACCGCATCGTGAGGTCTCCTTTCTTCGGACTGAACACAGAAGTGAAGCGAATAGGTCTGGTAGTGAAAGTGGATAAGACGAAATATTTCCTTCAGTATTGACAGTCATAAGTTTGAGGCCGTAGATAATTTCGTCTATCTAGAAATCAACACTAACAACAATGTCAACCTTGAAATCCAACGCAAGATCACTTTTGCTAACTGGTGCTATTTTGAGCTGAGTAGGTATTTGAAAAGTAAAGTCCACTTCCGACGAAAAAGTCTACAAATCCTTCATCAAACCCGTTCTGCTATATGATGTGGAAACGTGGGCAAGGACGCCATCCTATTAGTCATCTTTGTAAGTTTCCGAGGGTAAGATTTTGTGGAAAATTCCAGGTACTCTGCGTGGGGTGAATACCTCAGACAATGAAGCGATCATAGTTCATAGTTCAGCATATAAAAATGCAGCACCAACGCGTGCTAGCGTATGAGTGAAAATACTCCATTTTCTATGTCAATGATTTTTCCAATTCTTGAAACATTTTTTATTTTAATCGGCCGGAATGGCCAAATTCCTTCAGTGACTATCGAAGAACCTTCTCAATCGACTAAAAACGGTTTCACCCGTGGGGTATTTTAAGCTTTTTGAATAGCTAAAAGCCACACCGAGTCAGATCAAACGATTTTGAAAACACAATGCATATCAACAAGCTCTCTCGTTGTCAAGCGACGATTTTGTAGCACCAGTTCTTTGATTTTTGCGACCTTATGCTAATCAAGTAATTTTCTTCGTTTTGCCGCACATTGTTCGTCTTCAATGCCTTCTTTTATTTCTTTAAATTGTTTCTACTATTATCTTACAGTCAGATAAACTTGGCACTGGCCCTTTGGAAAACATGTATTTAAAATTCCCTACAACAAAGTTTGGTGCAGTTAACACAAACTCGATATAAAGCATTTGGAATCCTTTAGGGGCCAAACCCTAAATGGTTGCCCACAAAACGCCCAACGGATATAAATAGGTCCTTTGAAATCGCCAAATGGTTTGAAAGTACTAATGAAACGGAAGAGGAATATAAAGATCTTATGATAATGCATTAAAATACTGCATCGAACGCTAATTGGCGACCATTTTGTTCGAAAGATCAGGTGTAGAAATTCCTGGCTTCATTTGGTGTCTCAAAACTATGTCTAAATTCAAGTTTTGCTTTTCATAAAGCTGATAAATATATTAATTACTGAAGTCATCTCGATTTGCTAATGAATTGCCTGTGTGAACAACATAATATGCTTTGAAATTATTATTTAATGATAACCTAACGAAGCTTGAACTATTTCACTCTTTTTTACGGTACCTGCACTGAATGGAAATATATACACGACGCTTAGAGCGTAGTCGGGAGATACTTTTAGCTTAATGTACTTATAATTTTAGTAGTTTATACCGAGGACTTCACGATTGGTGTATATGTGTGTGTAAAATGATCATTAAGTGAAAGTAGCACACATCGAGTTGTTCGAATGAATCAAGTTGTTAATCTCAAAAAGACTGTGCTTATCTTTCCTACTGGGAAGTAAAACTTTTCTGATATTGCTCTGCTCTCAATTGAAGTAATTCGACGGACTAAAAAAAAAGGTCTAGGAGATCAAACATTGAGGAGTGTGGTATAAAGGTGTTGGTTGCATTCTATTTTTGTGTGCGATGCTGTTTGTAAAGCACGAGTACGGTCTCTATGACATCATAGTTAAGCCAATTTGTTCATGGGATCTCTAGATAGTGGAGTGCCTTGAAGAAAATAGCAGAAATAGTGGAGTGCCTTGAAGAAAATAGCAGAAATAAGCGGGAAACTGGTAGACACCATAGCACTGGCACTCAATATCTTGCGGAATATAGTACCAATATTAGCTTGTGAATTTGCCGCAGCAAAATATCGATAGAACCTAAAGAACATGGGTTGCATGCTGCTCGATTGGAAGTTCGGCTATATCGCTGAGTATAGGGAGCTTTGTAATTCTAAAAATCTTCTCGTTACCTTCATTTCATTCTGAGCTGATTGGACAAAGAAATGTATTTGATCGCAGAAGCAGAATGCTTTTTCTTTGCTACGGAGCTAGATGAAAGGATCGGTAGGGGAATATCTACCAAAGATTTACTGTAGGTTCTGTATTCACATTCTAGATCTCTTTAGGCGGTAGTAGCTGGGTTTATAGATAGAAGAGTGACATTCTAGTTAAGGTGGTTAGCGGGAGGTCTTACAGCAAGGTGACTTTTATTGTCCTGAGTGTGCTGAAAAGTGGAATTGATACCATTAATTCGTTATCATAAGATAAGGGACAAGGGCTAACTTCACATCACCTTATCCTGAATAGTAACAAATCTGCGATTAAGCTGATCCTTCTTCATCTGATCTTTCCAACGCAGTGCATTTCTTCCTCTTCCTCTGCACTGGTGATGCAACATAATCAATTGGGAATTTGACCTCGACATATTCGAGTGTTTGTTTTTGTTTTACTGTAAGTAAAGTATTCCATCCATAAACTCAATTTGCTACGGTTCCCCTCTTTCGCCTCTCCACTAGCTTATTAAAATCTTCAAACTCTCACATCTTGCCATCACTATTTTCCTGTCTGCATATGCATCCTGATTGTCTCTTAACTCTCCCCACATGTATTGGATTCGGAACATTCTTTTTCCATTATGCAGCGTGATAATCCTCATGATACCAGCTTTTCCCAGCATTCATTATTGAATAATATTGAACCGAATAGACCACATCCAGCACGCAGTGAAGAAAATACAGCGGAAACTCGGACTGACGTATAGAACGACTTGGCACATTTGATTTCAACAAGACGGCGCGACTTCCCACACATCGCATAAATCGAGGGATTTATTGAGAGAACAGATAATTTCACATTTTGAGCCGGTCCATTGGCCACCAAGATCGTATGATATCACACCGTTAGACTTTTTCCTATGGAAAAATGTTAAATCTAAATTCTATGCGGAAAATCTCGCTTCGATTCAGGCCTTAGAGCAAATTATCAGGCGTATCATTCGCCGGTTACCATTCGAAGTGCTCGAACGAGTCATCGAATTGGACTTAACGGATGGACCATCTGAGACATATCCGCGGCAAACATATGAAAAAGATAATCTTCAAAAAATATACGCCTTTAGTAAGATCGTTCTTTTCTTTCCGTAAGAGACGTTCGTCCAATGTAATGATTGAAAGTACTCGGCGACCGAATCACTCTCCCACCACAAATTCAACGCTTAATTAATGCTCCTTTATATGGGCGCTGTAGCCGCCCTCCCTCTCTGTTCCGTCAATCACGTCTCTTGGAGATAAATATGGGTGCCACACACATGTCTTGTGCATACATACATACAACCAGAATCCAAATCATTTTATAGAAAAAAGAAAATATTTCACAAGAGATTGAAGAAGAAGATATAATAAAAATAATTCTCCGAGAATTTCTAAATTTCTATGAGTAATATAAAAATAACATTTATTAGCTTCAATGCAGCAGTAAAATTAGGCTTCGCTTGGCCAGGTAAAGAAGAAACTTCGTTGGTGGCGCTGTACTAACGATTGGTTAGCCGATTGGCTATTGAACGGCATCTTCAGCGCAAATTTATTTACAA
The DNA here is from genome assembly GCA_030068015.2 of Neoceratitis asiatica. Classification (NCBI taxonomy): domain Eukaryota; kingdom Metazoa; phylum Arthropoda; class Insecta; order Diptera; family Tephritidae; genus Neoceratitis; species Neoceratitis asiatica. The sequence goes on along the minus strand of CM061524.1, from coordinate 56,029,678 downwards.
ATATTTTTGTGAATTCTTTGCTATGCTAAAAATATAAATATTTTATAAAGATTATGAGTTGTAGTAAAAAATGGCATAAATGCTTAATTGATTTTAACGGCCTCACGGTAAAGGAATATAAATTTCTACGCAACGCAACACTGCAAGCAGCAATCGACAAGAGAGGAGTATGCATGCATGTGTGTTTATATGTAGATAAAAGTATTTATTTGAGTTGTATTCATTAACGGTTTATGGAAATCAAGTTGAAATTCCAGCAATCAGATATACCCAGCATGAGCCAACCAAATCCATCAGCAGGCAATAGGAAGCAAGAAGAAGAAAAGCGCAAAATTTTTATAGCGGAACTGTATGTGCGCCCACATAAGTAGAAATTTCCTGCGCCCCCCTCATCTTCCTCACCACACCGTTGCATCGCTTTTTAATGATACGAAATTGTTTTTAATAATAATTTATGACTTTCAACAATTTTTATTTAAGAGCTGCCACATGTTGCACGAGTATTTTGACATTAAGTACCGACGCGTACGCGTTGATCATCATCATCACCAGCAACAACAGCAGCAACGGCAGCAACAGCAACAGGAGCAGCAGCACCTAAGAATATTGGTACAGCAGCAACGGATCATTGCCAACGTCATAAATCGCAAAAGTAGACTAGCAACAACAACAACACCAACGACAGCACCAGCAGCAGTCGGCGGGCAATCAGCGAACGCAATAATAAAGCAGCAATCAAACAAATTGTTAAATTTATGAGGCAGCAAAAGGGTGCACTTATATTTATGTCCATAGCTGTGTACATGTATGTGTGTGTGTGTGTGTTTTGTGTGGCTGCAACACTAAATTTTTTACGGCAGCAAATAAAAGTATCAGCCGGTAGCGCAGCCCACGCGTCACGCATGCGTTAAACAGTTTCATACACGGACAGAAAATATTTTTGAAAGATTTTCGAATCAAAAGCACAGGTACACACCATGGAAACATTTTTCGAAGCGCTCGGTATTTAATGCTCGAAAAAAAGTATTTTTTTTTGTCAAAATATGAGTCATAAAACTTATTTATCTCAGAATTTTTTTTTGAGGTTGGAAATACCGGTTTGTATAAAAAGCTTCTTAGTGTTGAAAATTAAAAAAAAAATTAAGTTTAAAAACTTCATAGAAAAGCTCTAAAAAATTTAATTTAAAAGCTCAGGTTCAAAAACTGCCTCATTCACTTTAAGAAAAACTGATTTGAAATAATTAAGAAAAAACTCCTCAAAATTTTAATTTCGAAAGGAGGTAAAATTTTTAGAACATTTAAAAAATGAGTCAAAATATTTTATTTTAAAATTGAGAAAAGTGCCATATTTCAGACTATAAAATAAAATTAAAATTTTACCATGTTGGAGTGCATTTTTTGCAGCTTTTCTGACTCTTTTCGAGCTTTTTTTAATCCTCTTTAAAACACGTACTGATATAATCTCAAAAATACATTCGAAAGCACAGTTTCACACCATAGTGCTCGGTGTTTATTAATCGAAATGGAGTATTTTTTTGGTGTTAGAAATACCAATTCGAAAAAAATTTATAACAAGCTCCTTAGTGTTGAAAATTTAAAAAAAAAAATTTCAAATTAAAAACTTTATAGAAAAGCAAAATATTTAATTTAAAAGCTCATATTTCAGGCACGAAAACTGTATATTCTTATAGAGATTTTTCTCTCTTTTTAAGCTTTTTGCATCCCTCAGAATTTTTATCCCGAAAATGTGTATTTTAGCGTTGTAAAAAAAATGTAGTAAGAGTCATAAAACTGATTTACATCAGATTCCTTTTTATTGGTATTAGAAATACTGCTTTCAAAGAATTAACCAAAAACTCTTTTAATTTGTAAATTTGAAAAGAATACTAAATTAAAACTTAACAAAATGAGTCAAAATAATTTATTTTTAGCTTAGAAAAAGCGCCATATTTCATATTCTAATATACTCAAAAATTTAAGTAGTATTGGCGTGCTTTTTTTTGAGCTTTTATGGCTCTTTTTGAACTTTTTGCAACTCTTTTTTAAACTCGCAATGTCGAAAGGTCAAAATTTAGGCAAATTTCTGATTCTTAAAAGAATAAAAATATATACTGACACTACTTTTATATTCATACACTTTATTGTTAAAATTTGTGTAAACTTTTTCTGACGGTGTACCTTTGCAGTTATAGTGGGCGCGTGTTACACTTGGTGCAATTATGGTACTCAACTGGTTTGTGGGAAATGAATATAGCATAGAACCTGCTGGTGTCACATATAAAAATTTATTTTAAATGCATGCGGGTCATTCCAGGCATAATATATTATAGTAGAGAAACCTCAAAATCAAAAAGCAGATAATTAGTAGTAGGGACATAAATACTGTTACTTAGTTACTTATAAGGAAAACCAATTTAGGAACCAAAGAAGTTGGTATAGTTTTAGTGGAATTTCTGCTGGAACGTATTCTAATATCGAAAACCCAAGCATGTGGTTGACAAAACCATATCAAACCAACAATAAATTGTACTGAAAACTGTATAAAGTCGAAAAAAGAATTTGCGTTCGTTCTACTGTCACGAACTTTGTTTGCTTTTCTCATTATTACATCTCATAGTGTCACGCATAGCGTTACACTGAGAAGGCTTCAATGCCTAGGTAAACACTCTTTATTTCCATCGTGGGTTAGAACATATCCTTCTCAATGATTTTGCTGTTGAAGTAGCGAAACCATATCAAAGATACATACATATTTAAACAGTATTTTGAGAAATTTGTATTCGAAAATTCCGAAAACTCAGCCGTTGGTACCTCAGCCCCCTTGACGTCTCAAAAGAAAATCCTCTCGCCGTGGACAGCATAACTCATTAATGATTCATTTAAAATTAAAAAACCAAAAATAGTTCGCTGGTACATGGATAAATTTCGTTACTGGACGAAGGAAAAAACATAAAATTCAAATTTGAATTTTTGGCAGACTTTGAACAAAAAAAACATAGATTTTTTGATCAAATTTTAGCCATGCATTGGCTCGAAAAAATTATTTCTGATAAAAAATCATTCGTTCAATGATAATGTTTGTACAAAGATGTGTGCCGAATTTGAACAGAATTGCTTTATAACTCAACCGACCTTAAAAAATAGAGTTTTGAGATAAACGCGTTTAAAGTTTCAAATTGACACAGACGTGGCCTGATGGGCGGAACTTCCAAATTGTGTGTCTCTTAGAATTTTCTCCGATCGATTTGAAATTTTAGAAAGAAATTTTAACATTTTTTAAAATTTAATAAGACAAAAAAATCGATTTTTTTAAATTTTCAACCCCTTAAAACGTGCTTTAATAATTCCAACTTTTCCTTTTTCACTTTTTTCTCTTCAGTCAACGTGTTCTTAGGTCTTGAATTAGTGTTTGATGCGGAATTTAAGTTTTTAAATTACATAAACTGTATCATTCCTAAAGATTATTCTATCCTTGTTATCTTACAACGATATGCTAGAGCTCCTTGGTTCCCTCTATATTTTCGTCTATATTTCCATTTGTATAAATCTGAAATCACTTGATCTCTAATGTTCTTTTTAATGTTTGATTTTCATAAATGATATCATCAATGACCTAGTTGACCTCCTAGCGATTCTAGTGCTCTTTGCTCTCTCAATCCCTGCTTTGTATTGAAGCAGCTAAAGCTAATTACTGCAATTATGATTCTATTTTAAGGGTACTCACTGAATTTAATAGGTTTCCTAGAAACATTGATCTTGTTTTCGTAGCTCGTTTTGACTTATTACTTGCTATTCTTAATTTATATAGTTTTAAGTGTGTAATTTATGTTAGTCACAAGCTTGCACTTTTAGCATGTAAGGTTTAGAAATCATAGAGTGAATAAATCAAATAAAAAAATAAAAAATTAACATTAATGCCAAGCTTTCAAGTTGCGATATCCAGAGTTCAATGAGTTATGAAAATACAAAAAAAAAGATTTTCAAGCCTCTATGCCAGCGTTAAATGGTTGTTCGAACTTCAAGAAAGTTGAGAGCATAAAATATTTTCCGTAGAATTCCGATGTTTTGACTATACTAAAAAATTCAAACTAAAAGAATGATAGATGATGTGCGATTGGAAGCAATCACTCCCGAGTAAGTTCACTCGAATATTGTAACATTTGGAAATAATTAAAAGTATACTTTCATACATATAATTTATTATCACTTATGAGAACAACATCAAAACTTACAAAAACTTGCGAAAAGAGAATGGGTCGATAACTATAACATTCCAGCTACTGGTGTTGATATTCGAAGCTTGAGATGAGTATTCGAGGTGATACAACTCACCCGTTGAAGATTACTTCAAGTTAAATGAATGTCGTAGTTTTTTTAGATATCCGCTGTCATGGAGGCTGCAGAGTATTTTGAAGATAAATTCATATATAAAAGTTTTATAATCTTAAGTAAAATTGAGATAACATAAAAATTATGCGGGACTTTCACTGATCTCCACAAGAGATGGTCAAACATCACTTGTGTCACATTAACGCAATTGAAAATTCCGAGACAGATGAACTTTTCTGTGTACGTCCTTTTTGGAAGAAATTATTTAAACGTGTGTAATTTCTTACAAAACGGGAAAGATTACTTAAAGAATTTACTCACAAACACTTGCTGCATATGAATGCGGTATGATAAGTCAGTGACTTTTTGAATGTAATAAATTATTGTCTTTACGGCAAATAAGCATTTTTATTCTCAACATTTAGTCCAACGTTTTTCCAATTTTTGTACTTCTTCCAAATAAGTTTTTTCAAGACCTCGAAATAGGCGATCGTTTCTGTGATGACCTCTTGATTCGAAGCGAATCTCTTACCGCCCGGCCATTTGTTCAGGTTTGGAAACAAGAAATAGTAGTAGGGGCTAAATCTGGAGAATATACTGGATGGAGTAACAGTCGTACATTGTCTTGATGGAGGAGCACCTTTTGCTCGCCAAATGCGGTCATTTCTGCTTCAAATCAATATTTTGAATCTGTCCAAATGCTCTGATTAATAGTCGCCGGTGATCGTTTTACCCTTTTCAAGGTAATCGATGTAAATGACTCCTCGTGCACCCCAAAAAACTGTGGCCAGGACCTTGTTGGCCGACAGGCCCACCTTGGCCTTCTTTAATGCACGTTCAACGGGAGAAACCCACTCTCTTGATAGGTCTTTGGACTCTGGGGTGGTGTGGTGGATCCATGTTTCGTTTACGGTAACAAAACGGCGCAAAAATTCCTTTGGATTGAACATCGCCAAATACTCCTTTGAAATGATCACTCGGTTGCGCTTATGGTCGTGTGTGAACAAAGGCGGCTGATGTGATGCCTACAGCTCCAGACACCTATTCTCTGATCGTTCAATATTATTAAATAAATTTTATTGACGAATTCTAATGGCCCGAACATTCGGAGCCACTTGTACTGTGACGACTACAATGGAACTGAAATTGATGAGTCTCATAGTATTTATCAAGTCTCTTTGGTTTTGGTGATGAGTCTTTTACGTAAAAAATGCTCACCACACGAAATTTACTTTTTCTATTTTCGTTGAAAATTACGAGGACGTCTGCTTTCAAACATAACCTAATGGTTTTTTGTCTTGTCGGTAATGAAATAAGTAAATATCAGTAAATGGCCTACTGAAGATGGAGTACTACGTCTTTGCGATTAGTCTGTTAAGAATGCTTCTTCTATAATTTCTTCCTTCAATTTCGATTGTTGGCAGCAATAGACTTAACCGAATTTCAATTGTGTTTACGCGAGAAGCGTAAATCCTTGCATTACTTTAGGCATTGGCTAATTGCTTCTTGTCATTTGAGTTTTTTGCATTCTGGCATATCTGTATGTATATAAGCATTTACTTTCATGCATATTTGTAAGAATGCAATTCTCAAGTGGTCAGTGAAATGATCCGGCTAAAGTGCTTATTGTTCTCAGTGGAAATCAACATAATTTTTTGGTCCAGATCAGATATCTATAAGTAATCATCTGATCTGGTTGCGTCTTCCTATCTCTGCTCTCTTCAGCGTTTTGCGATTGACATCTGCGCAGCGTCAGATGCCTCTGATGGCACTGGATTAAAGACCTTTTTTCTTAAACGAGCCTAGAGCCCAAGGAATAAATTCGGGCATTCTTCTCCACCCGCTTAGACAAATAGTTTGAATTCTTTACAGTAGCTCAAAACCGACTATATCTTTGCAATATCAACCCGCCAATAGCATAATACTATTTTATGAAAATATAGGCCTCGAAATTTGATGGTGGAGAGTCATTTTGCTTGATCAATAACCGTTTTCGGCTTGTAAAATTGTAAATAATCCAGTTGCAGCAGTTGTAGATACAAGCAAAGGTTCGAGCTTAGATTTATTACCATCGAAGCCGATATTTTGGTCGATCTTCTTCTCCAATTCGTGATGTGCGTCTTGATTTCTTTTCAACGGGTGGAGAGAACTACAGTTTTTTCTAGACTGCCGCCGAACTACTGATAGATTTTTACAACGAGCTTTTATGTATTTCATGTCAGAAATACACACGGAGCTGACATTCTCTGTATCGGGGCATCCGCAATCAGAATTTATTATTTTTTAATTAATTTTCTATAATTTTGGCTATTGGGCTTGCCAGGGATCGAACCTATTACTCTTCGTATAGTGCTTGCAATGGTCTTAAGTAGTCTGATTCAGATTGGGAAAACTTATATTATTATTGTATGTAAGATTTTAGACTCACTATTAATTGATGGTTGCTCCGGTCTTTAACTTTCTATAATAATATTAGATTTTAAAATTTTAAAAAATAAAATAAATAAATAAATATTTTAAAGCATTTTTTCTGAAATAACCCATATAGGTACATTTATGTGCCCGCGCACACATATAAGTACATACAACACACAAAGGTGGCCCAAAGTCAAGTGCACATAAAAAATTTAGGACCCATTAACGCGGCACTTAACACGGATTTATCACCTACACCCACATTTCGAGTGAACGAACGCTGAGCGATTGCACTGTATCAGCAGCTGCATATATATGTACAAATAAAAACAACGACAAAGTCGCAATGTGCGAGTAAATACAACAAATGTTAACGATATCTTGATCAAGCAGCAAGATCGAGCAGCGCGCAGAAGTGTCATTTGCGTGGTGGATGTGTGAAGATATGAAGATATAGGGTGATCCAAGTAGAGACACTTTTTTCAGTAGCCTTTTTTTACGCCGGAACAACGTTTACAAATCATTAAACTTTATTACGAAAATTCACGTTTTGTAAAGTGTGTTTCGCGCGCTTCGCTCAACTTGTGATCAACATAATCACCCTACCGAGCATATGTTCGCACTAACATCACCCGCTCGACCTTCCCAAGCGACATCGTTTCGCTCTATACGCCCTTGGAAAGTTCCAAGGAGATCCGACGCTTTCAAGCAAAATTTTGTTCAGCGATGAGATCCATTCCTGGCTCAAAGGGTATGCAAACAAGCAAAATTGCCGCATTTGGGACGACGAGTAACCTGAAGAGATTCAAGAGCTGTAATTTCATCCAGAAAAAACAACGGTTTGGTCTGGTTTGTGGGCCGGTGGAATAATCGGTCCATATTTTTCCAAAAATGATGCCGTGAGAACATAGCCGTCAACGGCGACCGTTATCGCACCATGATAACCGACTATTTGATGCCTGAAATTGAAGCTCGTGATCTCTGCGACATTTGGTTTCAACGGTTTCAATAAGATGGCGCCACTTCCCACAAATCGCATCAATCAATGGATGTATTGAGAGAACACTTCGGTGAGCAGAGCATTTCACGTTTTGGGCCGGTCGATGGGCCACAAAGATCGCATGATATCACACCGTGAGACTTTTCCTGTAGGGATATGTAAAGTCTAAAGTCTATGCGGACAATTCCTCTTCGATTCAGGCCTTGGAGGAAAACATCACGCGTATTATTCGCCAGTTACCAGTCGAAATGCTCGAACGAGTCATCGAAAATTGTACTCAACGGATGGATCATTTGAGACGTAGCCGCGGCCAACATTTGAAAGAGATAATCTTCAAAAAATAAATGCGAAAGAATGTTTTTTCGAATGATAATAAATATTCACCATTAAATTTGAATGTTCTGTGTTTTTGTTTTTAATGTAGGGAACCTCCAAATGGATCACCCGCCATGATATGTATGTTTATAAAAACGTAGGTATGTATGACGTTAGCTGAGCTTGTGCAAATATGTACTTGCAAGCGTCACTAATGAAGTCATCAAGTGTGGCATTTTCGGTGCCTTTCTCCCGTTGACGGTGGCAGTGAGAAGAGAAAGAAAGGCGATTTGATTGCCTCAATCATGATTGTTGTTGTTGTTGTTTATTTGGTTTCAGCAAACGGATATGTTTGTACATTCGAAATTTGCTGCTTTCGCCACAATTTCTACCTGAGAATAGCTGGAGCAGAAAACGATGAAGTTGAATGGAGAGTGGAAGCGACGAATTATAACTGTGAAGAGGTGTTGAAGAAAGTCTTTGCGGACTAGGTTTTTACACCATTTTTATATTTTTTTCTTGACTTTTGTAATGTAAATATGTATATATGTACGATTATTGCAGTTTTCATTCTGTTATTTATGCTTTTCTCCCTCCAGCGCGCCTTGATTTGTTTTTTGTTTCTTGATTCTGCATTGACCACTGTGTCTGTCACTTGATTTTATGATGCTTTGATGTTGTTTAGGACCTCGTAAACTGCTTGATTTACGAGCGCTTTCGATGACTTGACTACGATTACAATAACAGAATGAGAACAACAACAAAAGCGAACAGAAAGGATCTCACCATAATATTGGTAACATGAAATATTGCACAACGAAATAATAAAACTACAACAATATTAAAAAAAAAACTATAAAAACGATTAACAAAAACCACCGCGTCAACGTAAGATCATCGTTACGTTTCTTCGTGGACAATAATGTGCACAAATACGGATTAGGCCTCAAAAGTAGAGGTAACATAGGTCCGTTGCATTAACAATATGCGTTGCGCGCCTTCGTTGCCTGTAATATCCTGCTTGAGACGATTTTTTTTTTAATACAAAATAGCTACATGTATTGCCCATAAAAATCGCATAAATGTCGAGGTCATCTGCTTTGCAGCGCAATCAACTGTTTACTTGTCCGCCTGTCAGTCTGCTTTATTCCATTGCATACGCGTACATCCTCTTCGCAGCGCCGAGTTGACAATTGACGACCTCGACTTTGATGGCACACAGTTGGCACATTTTTCAATTTTTTGACGTGCCGTCACATAATCATAATATTTTCCTAATTTTATTACCCGCCTGCTGGAGGCTGTGAGAGAATGTTTTTTTTTTTGTTTTTTTGAAGAAATTTCAAGTAATCAAGTTGAAGAATTCTTTAGAAATACGCAAGGGAGGTAAAACTATTTTGCTTAAGATTTGTAGATATAAATGATCAAGATTTTTTAATAATATTGGTAATGGTTGCTTTCTGAGAGCACCCGTCATCACTTGGATAAGTGAAAAGAAATTTCAGGTCCCGCAAATGGAAAAATTGGTTTTTGACTCTAGCGGAATGAGCAACGTCGAACTGCATTATAGAGAAAACAAATTGCCTACCTCACAACCTTGAGATTGACCACAACCCGCGCTGTACAAAAGATAAGCCGAAAATTGAAGCGTGTCGCCTGCGCAGACAGAAGAAATTAAGATCCCATAGCCTGCACCATTTACCGTGGGATAAGTCTCTTCAATACAACATTTAAGGTCTTATCGAGCAAACTGTGTAAAATATTGAAGTCCACTCTCAACGGGTTGATCGGACCTTAACAATTTGGCTTTAGACCTATGCTAAAACTGGAGAAAGACCATGAAAAGAGGACCTACACAGAGTTCCTCTTCATCGATTTTAAAGGATCCTTCGATAGCACGAAAAGGAGCTGCCGCTATACCGCTACGTCTGAATTTAGTATCCAAACGAAACTTATATGATTGTGAGAACTGACGGCGAATAATACCAAAAGCAGTCCTCTCTAGATAGACAAAAATCAAACTCTGAAAGTCTCTCCATATTCCGACCATGACATATGGAACATAAGTATGAACGATGACAACATCGGTAACAGCGATTACGGCAGACAATGGAACGATGAGCTGTATGAGATACCAGCTTTGAAAGACCTCCACTTTGTTGGACAGATCAGGCGAAGAGCGACCTGATTTCACATGGTATTTCCAATTGGTGCCAAACAGCGAAGAGAAGAAACGACTAGAGCGCTATTCGTAACTCGGCTATAATCGCGTAAACAGTGGGAGAATAACAAGCCGAAGCGTATATGGAAGATCTCGTGGTTATAGCAGTAGCCGAGTGGTTACTATTGCGTACTACTATTCGGATGGCCTGGGTTCGAGTCCAGGTTCGAACAACATCCAAAATTATATAAAATTAATTTTCCTAATTGAGATAAAAATATCCTCATAAAAATTCATCGGCCGTTCGGAATAAACTGTAGGTCCATCCATTTGTTGGTTAAAACATCAAGACGCAAAACCACAAAACGCTTCAGCGGTTACAAAGCGCCAAATATATATATATATATCCATTTAGTGGTATCGAAAGTGCAGGGCAGTATTTTGACATCTGTCAAACTTAACTGTCAAACCAAACATGTTTTCTTTCTGTTACATTTCTCACTCGATGGATACGTAAATAAGCGCTCTTTGGTCCGAAGATGTGATTGGACCTTACTTCTTTGAAAACGATAATCGCGAGACTGCCACTGTCAATCCGGAGAATTATGTTCGTACGATAACCCATCTTTTTTTTGGCCTACAATTGAACAATACTCTGGAAAATATGTGGTTCCAACAATATGGTGCCAATGCCACTCAAGACGAGCGAATATGTTTTTATTGTGAGAGAAGTTTCCCGGCCATGTAATCTCTTGTCTTGGCAATGTCAATTGGTTACCGAGATCGTGCAGTTTGACACCGTTGAATTTTTTTTGTGGAGCTATGCGAAAGACCGTGTTTATGCGCATAAATCTTTAACTCGTGAACATTTGAAAACCAACATTCGTCAAGTTGTGGCTAAGATACCGCACAATATGCGCCAAAAAGTGGTGGAAAATTACCTCAAAAGCAACGAATTTACCAAAGATTCTCGAGGCGGTTATTTGATTGATGTAGTGTTTCACATATAATGTAATGCCACGGCTGAAACTTTGTAAGGAAAAATGAACTTCACGAAAAATAATAATAATTTTAAATGCACTTTCTAAATAGCAAAATAGATAACCCTGTATAAGACACCAGATTTACTTACTCAAGTGCTCTCAGGAACTGAGCTGTGATCATTAAGTTTGTTTAAAACCTGCGATTTTGAATTTTATACGGATAAGCCAAAGCTATATAACGAGGTCGGTGGTGGGGTCTACTCAAAGAAGCTTATTATTACCAAGTCTTTTCGCCAACAAGAGAATCGTAACATGCAAAAGTCCCACAGTCGGGCAGCTGTAAAATGCTTTGCAACTAATAATAGGTCTATAAACCTGGACAGAAACAGGTCTGCAAGTCACACGCAGAGAGCAGATAAAATGTGTCTTTAATAACATAGCCAATACATTAAATTTTACTGTAAGGTCGTGCCGCCTATATTTAGAGGTCAAAGTCCTCCTGTCTGTCTGTTCACGATAAACTACTGAACTGATTTTTATGCTGTTTTAACCAATTAAATATTGTCAAATATTGATTACATTTTTTGGGCTGGCTTAACTCTTAGGTGGATCAATAACAAAGGCATGTGTATCTTGCATAGGTAGATTATGCTTTAAGGGGTTAGGTGGGTTTGGAAATTTAATTTAATTTTTATCTTATTAAGTTGTAAAATATGCTTAAAATATTCTCCTAAAATTTCTAAAATTCTAAGAGATAGACTATTTGAAAACATTTGGGCATGCCATGTCTGTGTCAATTTGAAACTTTAAACGCGTTTATTTCAAAACTCTATTTTTTAAGTCGGTGGACACGATTTCTTGAAAAGTTATAAAGCTGTTTTATTCAAATTTGGCACACATCTTTGTATTAACATTATCTAGTCATTAAATGAAATTTTTTCTTTTATTACAACTATTTTTTCGAACCAATAGATGGCGAAAATTTGATAAAAAAATTTGTTTTTTTGTTTCAAGTCTGTCAAAAATTCAAATTTTAATTTTTTGTTTTTTCCTTCGTCCAATAACGAGATTTATCCATGTATAAAGGAAATATTTTTGGTTTTTTGAGTTCCAATAATGAGTTATGCTGTCCACGGCGAGAGCATTTTCTTTTGAGGGCGTCACGGGAGATGAGGTACCAATGGCTAAGTTTTCGGAATTTTTAATTAAAAATTTCACAAATACTGCTTAAATATTTGATTTTGATATGGTGAATTCAAAAATAGAAACTTCTGGAACGGCCAATCGTTTAGTCAAATTTCTTCTATTCAGCTAGGTAGAAGATATGAGCTGAACTGGAGTACCAAATATTATACCATAGTATCAGCAATTGATATATATATATTGGTATATGCACTTACATTTGAACTTTTATATTGCACTATTTTCTGCTGTATTATCAATTAGTTTTAGGACTGAAATGATTGTTACCTTCCCAGTAGTTAGATAAGTACGCGCATTTACAGCTGCCGAAGAAATTAACTATCTTTGATAATCGGTTAATCCGAAGCAAGAATGTGACTATAGGAACGTAGGACTAACTACCGCCGTCCACACTAGGCTGAAAAGGTCTACTAACTGCCCATGTCCTTTTATTAGACTAACGGTCTTCAGATAATGTGAGAACTATTTGAAAAATAGTTGAAATAAGGGGACAATCTTTGTCCGTTAATTGTTTTGTGATTATTTGTATCCAGCTAAGTCTGATTATATTAATCAATGCAATCGAGAGGAAGGTCAAGCAATGCTTACTTATAAGATTACATATATACTTGCTTTCTAAACAGAAATTCTACTTCAAAGCGACAGGTTCGCCATTTTTTTAAAAACAACCTTTTCCTCCCTACTCCTGGTACTACACGATTGTATAGGCTCGTATTTTGGAAAAAGAGTTTTCTTCCAGCGATCCTTCCATTGAACTTTGGTCTACTATGACTATACTAATTATGACTGCAGACCTTATAAAGGGTGATCCAAGTAGAGGTACTTTTTCCAATACCTTCTTTGACAGATTACGCGTGAGACATGTCAAGCTGTCATGTTATTTTTGTTCGGTTTTGTTTGGCATTTCATCAAGGAAAGACTTACGCCTGAACAAATTTACAAATCATTCGACTTTATTACGAAAAGTCTCGTTCTGTACATAATGTGTTTCGCGTGCTTCGCTTAACTTATGGTCAACAAAATCAACCTACTGAGCGTAATATTCGCAATACCACCACCCATTTCGAGCCCCAGCAATTATTATTGGATAATATTCGACCGAATAGACCAGCACGCAGTGAAGAAAATATAGCGGCTGCAGCTGAGAGTGTATACGAAGACCGTGGTGAGTCCCGAGCGACATCGCTTCGCTCTATGAGCTCTTGAAAATTTCCAAGAAGATCCGAAGTTTTCGAGCCAAAATTGTTCAGCGATGAGACCCATTTCTGGCTCAATGGGTATGTAAACAAGCAAAATTGATGCATTTGGAATGAAGAGCAACATGAAGAGATTCAAGAGCTGATGTTTTATTCAGAAAAAACAACGGCTTGATGTGGTTAGTGGGCCGGTGGAATAATCGGTCCATATTTCTTCAAAAATTGTGCCGTGGGAACATAGCCGTCAATGGCGACCATTATCGCACCATGATAACCGACTATTTGATGCTTGAAATTGAAGCTCGTGATCTCCGCGACACTTCCCACACATCGCATCAATCAATGGATTTATTGAGAGAACACTTCGGTGAGCATCAAATTTCATATTTTGGGCCGGTCGATTGGCCACCAAGATCGTGTGATATCACACCATTAAACTTTTTCCTGTGGGGATATGTAAAGTCTAAAGTCTATGCGGACAATCCCGCTTCGATTCAGGCCTTTGAGCAAAACATCACGAGTGTTATTCGCTAGTTACCAGTCGAAATGCTCGAACGAGTCATCGAAATTTAGAGTCAACAGATGGAACATCTGAGACATAGCCGCGGCCGACATTTGAAATAGATAATCTTCAAAAAAATATAAGGAAAAGAATGTTGTTTCGAATGATAATAAGCATTCCCGATTAAATTTGAATATTTTTTTTGGAAAAATGTAAATGTATCACCCGTTATTTGTATGCGAAGCTTATAATTTTTGCACTAGAAATAGACCCGGAAGTAGTGAGGGGCATTTCAAAGTGCTTGCATGCTTGGATTCAGACCAAAAGCTGAACTCATCTAAGTAGAACTTCCTCTCCGCGTTTTTTCTCTTTCCCACACACTTTAAATTCTCAATTTTAATTCAATTTAATTTTTTTTAAATAAAATTTTAATGAACAAAAAATACGAAAAATTAATTTTTCATTAATAAAAGAGACAAACACATTGAATGGAAATTAATTTACGTCATTAAATGAATTTTTCGTACAATAATATTTTTTAAGACTCTTAAAAATTCAGAAGCGCATTAAACTGTAGTGCAGATGAAATGCATTCTTCTCGTTTTTTTATTGTAATTGTCACAACAGCGCCAACCTTAATTCTCTATGCATTTTTATGTACATATGTACTTACTTATATATAGGTTATGTGCTTATAAGTATGCCGCCATCAACATTATATAACTATTATGATCATATCGCCTTTTGTTTTAGATATTTCTTGTAACTGCGTTTTTCCACTGTAGTTGTTATTGTTGGCAGGGTTTTTATTGTCAAAAACGTCATGTGTTGCATGCTTCGGTCATAAAATTAACGCACTCCCTAGACTACTCATTCACTTATGTATGCATATATACGAGTACATATTTTCTCGCTGCCACGACGTCAAAAGTCATGAAAATCATTTTTATGGTTGTTTAATTGTTAAATTGTGTTTCATGTTGCATATGCACATTTGTTGTTATTGCACGAGCTATTGTTACTCACATGCCCTTTGTTTCTTAATACTCTTTTTGCGTGTATATGTGTGCATGAATGTATGTGCATTTGAGGAAATTCCCATAAACATCAACGGTTAATTTAATTTTATGACATTTTTGTTTTTGTTTTTGTCAAACTGGGTTTTAAAGTGTCACTTTGATCGTTGGATTAATGAAGAAAAGCGATTTGGCGTACTCTCATATCACCCGCTGTTTATTTCACTTAACGCGCTTGTAGGGTACGAGAGGAGGGTTTGGCAGCAGGGTTTAGGGGAATATTAAATGATTGCGAATAATTGCATATAATAGCATTATTTTACTGGTTAGTCCAAAGAAGTAGTTTTCTAATTTTTTTTTCAATTTTTTTTTTCCATTTGTATTGAAACATTAAATTTGTAATGAAATCTATATTCGTTTTAAAGAATTAATTTCATTTCCAAGTGTAAAAATATTAATTTAACTACTAAAGATATATATAATATTAATTTAACTACTAAAAATTAACTACTGCACTTCGTATCTATTGTATATTTTATTTAAATTAGGTGGAATACTTAAAATTTAACGTTAGTCTAGAGAAAACGGCCAATTTTATGTCATTTTAATTTTTTTTTCTAATTTATTTCAATATTTACATTTTGTTTTAAATTTTTTTTTTGTTTTGGTTGTTTTTTATATCATCTAATTTAATATTATTTTATTTCATTTTCGTTTTTTTTTCATTTAATTTAATTTAATTTAATTGTTTTAGTACTTATGCTTGGTAGATGAGATTAGAGCGAGATATTTAGTTTTTCGAATTAACCACCCATCCTGTAGGCGATTTAATCCCATCAGTATAGATTGCGATAGTATTGACGTCCTTTACGACACCAATTCTCCATTAACTACTTTATAAAGGTTTCTTCACCTAAAATCATCTATTTAAAGTCCTGCCTTGACAAAATCTTGAAGTCTCAAAAATTTTCCAAATATCAAAATCTCCAAACCCCTAAAATTTTAAACATTTCGCAACCTTCTTAATTTTCGTATTCTCAAAATCTCAGAATCTTCAAAACTACAAATTTTAAAGTTTTATTAATATTTCAAAATGTTTTCAGATTTAAAAAAATTCCAAAAAAATCTGCTGATGTAAAAAACTCAAGAAACGATCAAATCTCAAGAGCTCCCAATCTTAATATCACAAAAGAATTCCAAATCTAAAAATATTTCAAACCTATATATATAAAAGGTTTTCCAATAGGGATGATATGATTTCTAAGTGTTATTTAAACCATTTTTAATATGTTGTGATCCGTCATTTTTTTTCGTTGTATTCAGTAATGTTTACAATTTCATCCATGGACCACCATAAACGTTGTGAATTTGCTGATTTTTCTTTGGAACAACTTGAAAAGGACAACGATTTTTTAAGAAAATCATCTTCTCCGATGAGGCTCACTTTCATTTGAGTAGTGACGTAAATAAACAAAACTGTCGATTCTGGTGCGAAGAAAATCCACAAATTATTCATGAACAACCATTACACTCACCTAAATTGACAGTTTGGTGTGGTCTTTGGTTTGGTGGAAGCATCGGTCCGAACTTCTTTCAAAATGAAGCTGCTAGCACCGTTCCTCACAATGGAGAGCAGTATAGATCGATGATAACCGAATTTTTATGGCCACAATTGGAAGAAGTTGATCTTAGCAACATCTGTTTCCAACAAGACGGTGCTAAGTGGGGTTGAAGTCATTGGTCTTTAGCAATAAATCAGACTTTCTTCAAGCTTTAAAAGTTAATATTGAAAGTACTATTCATGACATAAAAAAAGTGCTCAAAGATTGGGTTCATCGAATTCATTCCCGCAAAAGAAGTCGTGGAGGCCATTTAGACTTCATTGTATTGATTGCACTTCGCATTAAATAAAAAACATTTGAATTTTTTAAACAGGTAGAGTGTTTTTTTTTTAAAGAAATCATATCACTCTTATTGGAAACCCCTATATATATTTAACTTTAGCTTTGTAACCGCTGAAGTGATTTTCGGCCGGGCTCCCCCTCCAATTTGTGGTTTCGCGTCTTGATGTTTTTACCAAAAAATGGAGGGACCTACAGTTTATTCTAAGCCGCCTCCGAACGGCCGATGGAGCTTTTATTTCATTCCACAAATACACTTGGAGGGCTTGACATTACCGGCCGAGGGGCGACCGCAACTAGAAAACTTTATTTTCTATATGGAATATTCTCATCAAAAGCGTCAATCGCCTCGAGTTTATCTATGTAGACAAGCGGTTTTACATATCCCCACGAAAAATAGTCCAGCGTTGTTAAATCGCATCGAGATAATACACTCACCAAAAGTTTCCCTCAATAAATTGTTTATCTCGTCGTCTATATGGCAAGTAGCGCCAACTTGTTGGAACCAAAGGTCGTCCACATCAACATCTTCCAATTCATAAAGTCATTAGTAATGGCGCTATAGCGTTTCCCATTGACTGTAACATTATGGCCCTCTGTCCATAGAGATCACCCCTAAATGGCTTTTTGAGGATGTAATGTTTGTGGATTATCACCACTCTAAATTTGACAATTTTGGTTATTAACGCATCCATTCAATCAAAAGTGAACAAAATTTTCTTGTGAAAATCGGAATCGGTAGCTATTTCATTTTGCTGCCAAACCTGTAAGCAAAGAAGATTCATATCGGCCGACATCTGTCCTTTCCTAGTAGGCAAGACAATAGTGGCCATGCTACTACCGTCATTCATACACTATCTGAGCCTAGCAACTAATCAGCATGGCTTCCGAAAGGCCATAAATGCCGTAATGCACCTTTCAAAAGCTTTTGACACTGTCAACCACCCAGTGCTACTATCGGATATTGAGGAATTCTCATTAGCGCCGGTGTTGAAAAGATGAATGAAGGGCCTAAGTGGTCCAAACCTCGTAAGATTAAACAGGGGGCGCTGCAAGCTGGTCTCCTCTCCACACTACAGTTTAAGTTTTACAATTGTTCGAAAGTAAACTGCTATCTCGTCTACCTTTTCCACTTATTCATTACACTGACACTAACAGTTACAACCAGCGAAATCCTCGGTGACCCTCTTCACCAGGTAGCCGAAGGAGTTCCACCTCAAACTCGATGATTTAAAAATTCCGACGATAAATAACCCAAAGCTACTGATAGAATTCGATAGAATGCACACCACATTGCCATTGCCATTACAAAAAATCGTCGAATTGTTAGCCGGAAGCACTTGGGGTAAGCACAAAGAAGATTTACTTGCAACTCACAAGGCAATTGGCCAACCAGTCGTAAACTACGTTGCACCGATTAGAATGCCGGGGATTAGTGAGACGCAGTTGAAGAGCTACAGGAATGTTAGAACGCCACCCTAAGAACCGTGACAGGAAACCTCCTGTTATCACCGTCGCATAACTTACACAGTGAAACATCTATACTCCCAGTTAAGGAGCGTAATGTTATGCTGTGTAAGCAATATCTGTTGGGTTGCTTCCATCGAGCTCACCCCACTAGTAATGAGTCCCAGAACACAAGCTTTTTCAATAGTATACACTAGAAAATACAGCGAAAAAAGCTGCACCCTTTGGTGGGTCCCTAAACGCTGATACCTGCCATTAAAAACATCAGAAATTATATAGAAATGTGTGAGGGTTAACAAAAAAAGGGCACATAAACGTTTCTTGACGAAAAATATCGAACACCATCTTGAAGTGGGCGGCGGTTCCCTAGAAGGCAGATTTTTTAATTACCTTCAAGTGGCTCATATCATTGCTGTGACGATGCAATAAAGATGGTTCTCCTGGCACCTGTCCGATTTGTAATAAAGGGTGATCCAAGTAGAGGTATTTTTTCAAAGGCCTCTTTTTGACAGATCACGCGTGAGTCGTGTCAAGCTGTCATATTATTTTTGTTCAGTATTGTTTAACATTTGATCATGGAAAGACTTACGCTTGAACAACGTTTACAAATCATTCCACTTTATTACGAATATTCACGTTCTGTAAAGAATGTGTTTCGCGCGCTTTGCTCAACTTATTACATACTATTCGCAACACCATCAGCCGCCTTGAGACCCAGAATTTTATTGGATAATATTCGAGCGAATACACCAAGTACGCAGTGAAGAAAATATAACGGCCGTAGCTGAGAGTGTACACGAAGGCCGCAGAGACTCGATTTGGCGCCGTTCGCAGCAACTCGAACTGATGTATGGAACGACTTGGCGCATTTTACGTCGAGATCTTAAATTCAAAGTGTACAAAATATAACTTGTGCGTGAACTGAAGCCGCTCTACCTTCCGAAGCGATATCGCCTCGCTCTATTGGCTCTGGAAAAGTTCCAAGAAGATCCGACGTTTTCGAGGCAAATTTTGCTCAGCGATGAGGTCCATTTCTGGCTCAATCGGAAAATATTCAAGAGCTGTAATTTCATACAGAAAAAAAAAACGGGTTGGTGTAGTTTGTGGTACGGTAGAATCACCAGTCCATATTTCTTCAAATATGATGCCGGTGAGAACGTAACCGTCAATGACGACCGTTATCGCGCCAGGACAACCGACTATTTGATGCCTGAAATTGAAGCTCGTGATCTCCGCGATATTTGGTTTCAACAGGACGGTACCATTTCCCAATAGATTTATTGAGAGAACACTTGGGTGAGCAGATCGTTTCACGCTTTGGGCCGGTCGATTGGCCACTAAGATCCTGTGATATCACACCGTTGGACTTTTTCCTGTTGGGATATGTAAAGTCTAAAGTCTATGCGGACAATCCTGCTTCGATTCAGGCATTGGAGCAAAATATCAGGCGTATCATTCGCCAGTTACCAGTCGAAATGCTCGAACGAGTCATCGAAAATTGGATGGAACACCTGAGGCTGCGGCCAACATTTTGAAGAAATAATCTTCAAAAAATAAATGCCAAAGAATATTCTTTCGAATGATAATAAACATTCCCCATTAAATTTGAATTTTCTGTGGTTTTTTCCCTTTAAAAAGTAGGAAATCGCGAAATGGATCACCCTATATATATTATTTAATTTTATTTTTTTAAATTAATTTTATGTAAATTATTTTAACAAATTTGATTTTATTTCTTCTTTTTATTTTATCCTATTTTTTTCTTTTGTTTTAATTTATTTTATTTTAATTTATTATATTTAATATTACGTTATTTTTTATTTGATTTATTAATTTTTTTTCATTACATGGCATATATGCATATATATATGCAGTACGTTTCCATATTCAAATTATGTATGTATATTAATGCACCCTTTTCAGGAATCTACGTTCATTACAAAACACGTTGTGATGATTGCAGCCATTCAAATTTTCTCTTTCTTCTTTCTCCCTCAATTTAAGCCTTTTATATTATATTATGTACAAATATAATTTCTTTCTCGCCTTCAGTTCATTACATCAACAGTAACCCAGCCACTACTGTCTGTATATACATACATATTTGCCTGTCAATCAACAATAATTCATCGTCCATTCGCTCATACATACACATATATTTCATGTGCATCTGTGCGTAAGTGTATGTTTGCGCTGAGTGTCAGTTGTCGATAGGACAAAATGTCATAAATCATTTTGTTGGCCATGACTCTCAGACACATTCACACATTGACTCGATCCTTTTCAGTTTTGTACAAAGTATTATCTTTTTTCTGGCGTATAAATGGCGTTGAAGCATTAAATTTTGGAAAACTTGAAAATGTCAAATACATAAAGTGATAACGAACGGATGTGTTTTGGGATATCTCCAATACATACATATATAAGTATGTATAAGCAGAGCAAAAATGCATGTAAATGAGAATATTACACTTTTGAATGACTAAATATGTATTTGTACATACATATCGAGGTTTATGAGGAACGTTCTTATTTACTTCGCATTTAAATAAATATTATGCAATAAAAAGAAAATAATGAAATACATAAAGGGTGCTTTTTAATTCAAAGATTTTTTATCATCAATTTTTTGGCCAAAGTCTTGTATCTTTAATAAAGGATGATCCAAGTAGAGCCACTTTCTTCAATAGCCTTTTTTTGACCGATCTCGCGTGAGTCGTATCAAGCTATCATGTTACTTTTGTTCAGTATTGTTTGGAATTTCATCATGGAAAGACTTATACCTGAACAACGTTTACAAATTATTCAACTCTATTACGAAAATTCGCATTCTGTAAATGTATTACGCGCGCTTCGCTCAACTTATGGTCCACATAATCGGCCTACTGAGCTTACTATTCGCAAAACCTTCACCCATCTTGAGATCCATTGGACGCCGGGGACTAGCAAGATGCAGCTGAAGAAGCTTCAGACTTGTCAGAATACCGCCCTAAGAACCGTGACGGGAAGCGTCCTGTTATCACCAGCACATAACTTACATGGTGACACATCTGTTCTCCCATTAAGGAACATAGTGCTATGCTGTGTAAGCAATATCTGCTGCGTTGCTACTGTTGGGATCATCCCAATACACTTATTGGAAGCTGAACCATTCCCTAGGCACATCAGGAAGGGAGTACTTGACTACCGGGATGCCGTACAGCAATACAGACAAGAACCGCTGGACAGAACGGCGTACAGACAGGCCATGAACACCATTCACCGATAGACCGTTAACACCTTTCTAACCTCTCTTCCCGTGAATGGTGTTCTCGGAGTCCAATCACCACCCATAGCAGAACAAGAGCTCGAGCTACCCCGAGAGATCCGCCTAACCCTGGCACAATCAAGGTCTGGATATTGTAGCAGGCTTGACTCCTACCTATCCAGACTCGACCCTGACACACCCAACACATGTTCCGCATTCAACGAATCCCCGCACGGCACTAACCACCTCTTTGCATGCCCATTTAACCAGAATCATCTAACACCCCTCTCCCTCTGGTCCGAACCCAGGTCGACTAGGTGAGAGATGGGTAACAAGCCGGCTCCTCAGACAGAGGATACTCGAGGTTTTGTTAAAAACTGAGCTCTCTTGAAGCGAAAGTGTTACGGACACTACCAATGCACACACAAAAGAATTGGAGTCTGGAGTGCAAACATTAGCAAAAAATCCTCATCGCCACATCATCTTTTTCACATACTTCTTCAAATCTAGTACATATTTCAGTATTTCATACAAAGCAGATGAATCCTATGCGCAACTTAATGTCAGTGCTGGTGGGAGTATAATTGTATTTGTGTGTGTGTGTGTGTGCGAGCCTATGTTATAATTATGATGGCATTTGTGTGCTAATGTGAATTCATGTCCTCGGGCAGCCTACTCATTATCCTCATATGCCACCACCACCAGAAACACCAACACCAACACCAACACCAAACACAGACGACACAAAGCACGGGTACAGTCGCAGCACAGCTTTGGCCGATGGGTTGATGGCAGACAAAACGACAAAACGAACGCTGGTGCTCAGCTTTGATATACTATGTTAAATAGCTGAAGTAATAGCAGCAGTTAGAGCAATAGGACTGTGATGCTCAACTTGAGATGGGCAATATGACTGAAGCGCTACGGCTGTACCAACGAGCACTGAGCGCGCATAAATCACTCATTATGAGGCGTAATTAATGCGACGACTGTATGGCGACCTAAATTTTATATAAATCATTAGATTAAGCAAACAACAAACAGACAGACACAGGCACACATACACACACACACATACACCGTCACACCGGCACACACCGAAAACCCCTAAGCGGATATGGCACGTTCATATGACAGTTAAGGAGAAATTACAAATACTAATAAGTGCGTAGGCAAACATTAGCTACCGCAAGGAGTGTATGTATGTATGTGTATGGGTGTGCGTTAATGTTTACTTAAATGAGTGTTGGTAGCTACAGCCCTCCGCCGCTGGGATCCGTTTACATAACCTCTCAGTCTGCCTCAGCGCGTCTCAACTCAGCTCAGCTCAGCGCAGCGCCGCTCGGTTCAGCTCTCATCAGCCACCCTCATCAAGAATGTCAAGGAAACCAGCATCATAGCATCACAGCATCAGCATCGCAATCACCATCAACATCAGCATCAAGCATTATCAACATGGTGGATGTAACATAAATGTCGCAACGGAATCTCATCAGCAGTCTCAAAGCAGAAAAAGCAGGCAACGCTCACAACGCAAATAAAAGTCATGGAAACCTAAATACTCGTGGTATACCTAACAGAGTCAGAGGCCCTTGTGAAGCTTGTGGAGCGGTTACACTTTGTTGTTATTGTTCTTGTTCCCCTCGTCGTACGTCATTAGTGCCAGCGAGTAAATGGAGCTTTCGCTGCTGCTGACTCCGCCTGATGGCTGGGGTTTGATTACATTTCACTCAGGTCACGGGGATCCGTCATTAGAGCGCTAACACTGTGGACAAAACGTAAAAAAAAGGAAAAAATTATAAAATACTTGAACCATATCGGTTTACTCGTTGCCCTTTTCTGACCTCTGCTTAAGCGCGTGCGGTTGCGTGTGTTTATCTACTTGTCTGTTTGTCTGCTACTGTGTCAGGGCAGTCAGGTGCGTCAACGCAAATATGAATATCCATCTACATTGGAGTTTTTGCTGTGCAAGCGGAAAATTAAAATTCGTAAAAAAAAAGATCCGTTGGATTTTTGCAAAGTCAACATGAGATGGCAATCGCGGTGGTCGGTTGTGTATGTGTATGTGTGTGGGGAGACCCTAACTAAATTATGCGCACCGAGAGCATCTTTCGAAGTCAAACACGCTTAGGGGTCGAACGGGAGGAGTATAAAAGAGAGGTGAGGAGAGAAGGGGTGGTAGAGGGAGAGCTCATAACTCACATGACTCACTTTAATACATAAAAACTGAACTCTGGCAGTATTTAAGTTGAGTTTACGTATGTCCAGTGCGTGTACTAACCGAGTATCTAGCAGTGCGTGCTACCATGAAGAAGATCAAGTGTTCGAGGCACGGTCAAACCAACATAAAAAATGCAAAAAATTTAGAATGTTAACCCCTTCAAGTGTATTTTGCGAGTTGGAATCTTCGTAAAATATACTACGCCCCGACTATGCCGATCTCTCAGTGTCATACAACTCATCTACAAGAAGGGCGACCACACTGTTTGTATTTACCGTTAAGATACCAAGTTTCCTCATAGCAAATAACGCCGTATCTAGCTTTAAAAAATTCCAGAACAATATCCGGAAGCACGAAAGAGTATCGAAGGACACTCCTGCCGTGTTTTGAGCAGCAATGCAACTCTAGATTGATCGCATCAATCATATTTAGGATTGATTTTCGATCAGGCATCGTAAAAAGATCGCTTGATCTCAACAAAAATTGACTGCTTCCTTGGTTCTTGATGACAGTTTTGAGTGAGCCGGAGTTCAACTGGCTTATAGAAATTTTCTAATATCTATTGCAATTGAAAATTCTCAACCCGGGATTTCCTAGTACTTGCAGTGGGGTGTTCTTTCCTCATCTATAAAAATATCCTCAGCATGATATGGTTAATTTGTGTGTAAACCTTTAAAAGTTAATCAGTCCCAGTCTATTTGTCTACGATTTCATCGTATCTTTCTCGTCGGAGACTATTGCGCTAGAGTTGAATACCTCTGGGGAGTGTCCAAAAATTAGCGATGTTAAATCAGCTATTTAGAAAATCGAAATATTAACAAATAAGCACATGTCGCTGGAAGGAAGCCTGCAGGCAATAGGCTTATTAAGAGCCAAATAGGAATATAAAATTACAACTCAGCTGACTAATGGTTAGACTAATATGGCGGACATGATAGCCGAGTGGTTAGCATTGCGTACTACAATTCGGAAGGCTTGGGTTCGAGTCCAAAATTCTAGAAAATAAATTTTTCTAATTGCGGTCGCCCCTCGGCAGGAATGTCAAGCCTTCCGAATGTATTTCTGACATGAAATAAAAGATCTTCATAAAAACCTATCGGCCGTTCGGAGGCGGCTTAGAATAAATTGTAGGTCCCTCAATTTGGTTGGTAAAAACATCAAAACGCAAAACAACAAATAGGAGGAGGAGCTTGACCAAAAATTGCTTCAGGAGTTACAGACGAGTAAATTGTGAATGCCGACGACCAGGAACGTCTTTTATATAGAAGAAATAAATCATCCTTTCGAGGTAATAAGTAGAGTAAAAAGTTAAGCCGCCCTCTGATCTTTGAGCGGTGTCCATCTCGAAAATACTAGAAATAAGCGGATGCATACAAATCGATCTGCTGAATATTGATCCAGAGTTCAAAAGACTGGCAACATGGAATCACCCAAACACAAAAATGGAGATAAGGTCAGCAACTCTAACAATGTAACAAAGAAAAAAAATATGAAGAAATGAAGCTTGGATCAAATGAGCGAAATTTTGAAGAAGACTGGCTGTGCCAATCTTAACATAATAAGGTCAGCGAATACCATCGGACGAAAACCACTATGAGATGCATATGATATGTTATTAAGTAAATATGAACGGACCAGCAGAAATTTTGGGATAGTAATCTATCGAGTCCCACAAATGCTATGCGCGGATGGATAAAAAAGCCTATGGAATACGACCCTGAAGTAAGGCAAAGGTGGTTCCAGGGCGCGCATCATATACCAAACCACGATGTTGTACGAACTTTCCTTCTTCTCACTCGCAGTTGGAACCGAAAATTAGATACTTGGTCACAGATCGATCAAAAATAGAAGATCTGTTAGATGGGAAGTTGGTCTCTTTATGATCATATGTTGGAAATTTTTGGTAGGATTTTGGCTATCATTAAGAGTATCATACCTACCAAGTTTGGATAAGTTGAGTTGGTTATTACCTGAAATATTCGAACTTGCGTCAAGTGGGTGGTGAAAAGTAAAAAGTACGTTATATGGGGCAAAGGCGTAGTTGTTGGCCGATCGCGCCCATATTCAATTCGTGTTAATGCTAGACCTCTAGATATCCGGGCCCGAGGCTCGCTCGATACTCGTTTGTTGCTCAACTGCTCAGAAAAAAAATTTCAATTGTGTTGGTCAAAATTTCATGAATAACTCAAAAATTCTTCGATACTTCAAATTCAATATTTTATATATAAATAGATTAAAA
Source organism: Neoceratitis asiatica (assembly GCA_030068015.2). Taxonomy (NCBI): domain Eukaryota; kingdom Metazoa; phylum Arthropoda; class Insecta; order Diptera; family Tephritidae; genus Neoceratitis; species Neoceratitis asiatica. Next base: position 56,003,483 of record CM061524.1, on the reverse strand, counting down.
CTTATAGAAAAAAGTACTGCAAAATTTTTGTCAAAATGTTCGTAGAGCTCAAGCTCGCGAGTAATGAGCAAGTTTACGAAATTTCAATTACATGTAGGGTGAGCGTAAACTTGGTCCGATTACACCCATTTAAAATGGAATCCGTACTGGTGACCCAAGGAATATGTGAACCGAGTTTCATCAAAATATCTCAATCCTTATAAACAAACGAACAGACAGACATGGCTAAATTAATTCGTCTCGTAATTTCGAGAAGTTTGATGTGCATACATATGCCTATATCTAATTCGCTAATTAACTAGGACATGGAGGAGGAGCTTGGTGAAAGTTTGCTTCAGGGAGTATATATGTATAAATATATAACGGGTAATCAATTTCGACGCTCCCTACTTTTTAAAGAAAAAAAAACACAGAAAATTCAAATCTAATGGGGAGTGTTTATTATCATTCGAAACAAAATTCTTCGGTATTTATTTTTTTAAGATTATCTCTTTCAAATGTTGGCCGCGGCTTCGTCTCAGATGGACCATTTGTTGAGTCCAATTTTCGGTGACTCGTTCGAGCATCTCGACTGGTAACTGGCGAATGACAGGCGTGCTGTTTTTCTTCAAGGCCTGAATCGAAGCGGGATTGTCTGCATAGACTTTAGACTTTACATATCCCCACACGAAAAAGTCTAACGATGTGATATCACACGATCTTGGTGTCCAATCCACCAGCCCAAAACGTGAAATTATCTGCTCACCGAAGTGTTCTTTCCAAAAATCCATTGATTGATGCGATGTCACGGAGATCACGAGCTTCAGTTTCAGTCATCAAATAGTCGGTTATCATGGTGCGATAACGGTCGCCATCGACGGTTACGTGCTCACCGGCATCATTTTTGAAGAAATATGGACCGATGATTCCATCGGCCCACAAATCACACCAAACCATTGTTTTTTCCGGATGAAATGGCTCTCAATCTCGTCAGGTTGCTTTTCGTCTAAAATGCGGCAATTTTGCTTATTTACATACTCATTGAGCCAGAAACGGGTCTCATCGTTGTAAAAAATTTGGTTCGAACACGTCGGATCTTCTTGGAATTTTTCAAGAGTCCATAGAGCGAAGCGATGTCGCTTGGAAAGGTCGAGCGGCTTCAGTTCTTGCACGAGCTGTATTTTGTACACTTTCAATTTAAGGTCTCGACGTTAAATGCGCCAAGTCGTCCCATACGTCAGTCCGAGCTGCTGCGGACAGCGCCGAATAGACTCTTCGCGGTCTTCGTGTACACTCTCAGCTACGGTCGCTATATTTTCTTCACTGCGTGGTGGACGTAGTCTATTCGGTCGAATATTATACAATAATGAATGCTGGGTCTCAAGATGGGTGATGGTTTGCGAATAGTACGCTCAGTATGCCGATTATGTTGACCATAAGTTGAACGAAGCGTGCGAAACACATTCTTTACAGAACGTGACTTTTCGTAAGAAAGTTGAATGATTTTTCCATGATGAAATACCAAACAATACTGAACAAAATAATAGAGCAGCTTGACACGACTCACGCGTGATCTGTCAAAAAAAAAAAGGCTATTGAAAAAAGTACCTCTACTTGGATCACCCTTTAGTTGCCGTAGAGGTCAACTAATGCAGGAGTGACGTTACGAGTTGGCTCCACGAGAGTAGACTTAAGCGGAAACTTTGATGATAAGTTTTTAATTTCAATACGCGTCAGTCAGCAAAAAAATTTTAAAAATAGCTTACATTAACGGCAGAGAAGATCCGAAAGTTGAACAGTACTCAATCTTTTGCAGGCTTCGTTTACCCAACCTCAGGCAGCACTGTCCCAAGTTTCCAATAGTCGCAGCACTTTTTTATGCTTCCACATTGCGGTTATGGCAAGTTTTGAACGATAGATTGAATACTTTGGTGACATAGTCAGATTTTCCTAGTCCAAGTTGTTGTTTGGCACTATTATAAATATAAACTTTACGAAGAAGCTTTCTTACTTCCCAAATGAATGTCTTCCCTTCGAAATGCTTTTTCTGTTGTTTTCGAAGGGATTTTTAACACTCTTACGAACTCTTACGCACTCTACTACACCAACGGAACGTACTGCAAAAAAGGGACCCGCAAACAATAGGTTTCCGTTGAGCATAAGGCTCCGCCGCGTAGAAGACGATAGACAGGCATAATAAAAGATTTTTAAAAATTATAGCAACAGCAATAAAAAATGTGAGAAAAAAATCGCTTTACTTTTTTCCACCGGCGCCAACATCCTTAATGCGCTGCTACAAGACTTCAAACAACCATTCATTTCTTCATCTGCACCTCTCCCCACCCTTCGCACGCAATTGCACTTTGTCATTCACACGAAGTGAATGAAATGCTAAGGAATATTCATGAGGAGATTAGAATTATTTCTCGCGCTGTCATTTTCATTTTCACGTTCATTCCCCCCATTTTCATCTCTTTGCCATGCTTGTTTAATTTTGTTGAGTATTGTTGTTGTATTTTATATAATTTTTTGTTGTTTTGATGTCATTTTTTTCATTTTTTTTTGCAGAAAGAAATATTTTCGCAACATTTCACTTGCTTTCACTTGCATTTTGTGTAGCTTGAAATGTGACAGTCAAAACGAGTAATGTAAATTTTTTTGTTGGCCACGCCCATTATATGCATATATAATTGTCTGTGCTATTTTTTGTATATTTAATCGCTTATCAACTCTCTGACGCTGTCGCGTAGAAATTATGATTTTTTCCTGCCGAAAGGGATTAAATTCTGCGCTTATAGCGGAGTTGCGTTTGCGAGTGTGGCTGGATATGAGGGTACTCCAAAAAATATGTAAAGTTTTTAAATATAATTTATGAAGGTATGATCAAACTGACGAGCTGAACTGAGTTGATTTATCTAAGTCCCTCTCTCTCTCTCTCTCTCTCTCTCTCTCTCTCTCTCTCTCTCTCTCTCTCTCGATATGTCTGCTAGCACTCAAAGTCGTCCGCAGCTTTTTAATTTTTTGAGCTAAAATTGGTCAATATTTTTCCACAAAAGTGGAGATCATCCTTTTTCTCTACTGCCACTAGTGAGTAGTGATGACTATTGTGTTGCCGAAGAGGGCTTTAAAATAGAATAGGAGTTTGGGTATGTGAATCTCTTTCTCAAGGGATCTTTTTTCTGAATTCGCATGTGGTGAATATCTCGCCTAAGATGAATCTATCACGTATGGGTTTAATCGCTTTGCTGCCAGTACACTTTGGTCCAGATAAGACCTTATGTACGGTATTGATTAGATTTATCGCATTATAGTTGACGCTGACTATGAGGTCACCCTTCTTATGGCTTAACCAGATCGTATTTAGATTTCAAGCGTTGATTACGCACTCCTCCGACGTTATTGTTTCTTACTTCTTTATTGGAGACTCTAGCTCGCTATTTTCAGGTAATTCAATAACGCTGCAATCAAGTGGGATAGAGAACTATTCTCCTTTTAAGCTCAATATGATTTAAAAGACTCTGGCCACCTCTTTTGTCTCTACACAAAAAAAAAAAAGGCTCAGTCCTTGAAGTCTTCTAAAATCCACATCATTCACCATTCTTCCGGATGCACAGATCGCGTCAGTTTTTGTGCTAATACATTTTTTCATTTCCTCTCTGCAAAAGCAATTTGTTTCTTTCTTCAACTCACTGCTAATTTTACACAAGACACGCGTTGCTGACAGAGATATTTATTTTTCGCTCTACAAAAGAGAGATAATACCAGTTCTTTCCGAAGACTGATTGTTTCCTTTTGTATTGAGTTGCCGCAGAGTGCGCTCAGAGAGTAGCAGTCAAGTTGTGCAGAGAGAATATAAGTCACAAGAGCTCATACTCTTTCGTCTTTGCGCAATTTTGTTTCTCGAAAAATTTTCGTCTCTAGATGCACGCAATTAATCTCGATTAAGGCGGCATCAGCACCTTAATACTTCATTAGATCCTTAAACGGATGAGTCGGAGTGGATCCAAGGATGGCCCTTGTTGTTTTTGTAGTAGCGGCTTGTTCAACTCCATCTAGGAACAGGTAAACTCAGTCTAAGTCGTCGAGGTCATCTAACGAGATAGCCCAAGAAACTAGCTGTTTCCACGAGTTCCGACAAGAGGAAGAGAGGTGGTGTTAGATGTGTTGATTTTAGTGGGCACACAATGAGATGATTAGTGCCGTACGAGGACTCATTGCGTGCAGGATGTGCTTTAGCTATGTCGAGATCAAGTCTGAATAAATATTAGTTGAGTCTACTATAGTACCCGTACCTTAATTATTTCACTATTACTCGAGTCTCGCAAGATAGTTCGTTCGTTTCATCCACCTGGGCTTCATTCCTAGTACGCCATTCATGCGAAGAGAGCTTACAAAGGTGTTGGATTCTCTACAAATGGCGTTTAATGTCTGTCTGTTCTACGGTGCTAAATATAGGTCTTCCAGTTGAACACTCCTCTCCAGTTGTGCCTATTTTGTAGTTATGGTTCTAACATATGTCTATCAGGATGGTACATCCCAGTAACTTGAGGTTATTTTTTGTTAAAACTTCGACATCAACGACTTTCACATTCTGTTTGAGTCGGTACTCCTACGTCAAGCTGGTGAAGAGAGCAGATGATAGTTTCGTTGGTTATAGTAGTAACTGTCGTGTAGTGAAGAAGGTGGAAGGGTTGCCAGGATAGCAGCTTACTTTCGAACAAAAATTATCAATATCCTCCCCAGACGCCAATATCGAATAGTCATCGGCATATGTGATGAAGGCAACATCCTCTGGTGGAGGAGAGAGGGAGTTTCGAAGTGCGGAGTGCCTTTGCTTAATTTTTCGAAGTTTAGAAATTTGACCTCGAAACTACACCAATATCTGCTGACCACTCATGTAGTTTATGACCCCTATTCAACACCGGCGGCTATGAGGTTTCCTCAATGTCCGATAGTAGTGCTGCGGGGTTGCTATGGACTATGGATATTAATGATGTGCTGCTGGGTTCAGATGGTGATTGAAAAAGTACAGCAACAAGGCCTCAATTGAATGAAGGAATTTCGGCCGATATGAATACCCTTTGCTGGCAGACTTCCCGGTTTTCGCAGAGGGGCTATTCTACCCAGTTTCCAAACATCGGGTATTCTTCGAGTGGCCAAAAACAATATTTAGATCTCGATGAGGTATTTTCTGCGGCCTAACCCCGCTTAGAACAACAGGTAAAGAACCTTTCGCTCTTTCGCAAGACTTCATACTTTAATTTGGTCCCAGCATCTTGCGCTTGAGTTACTCACCTTAAGAGTGACCACCCTACTATATATTCCCGACTACTTCATGGTTATAACGTTTTCGTTGAGCGCGCTTCATTCAGTTCGCAGCGTTACCATCCCTTCGTCTTTGTCATAAATATGAATCATTGTTACTTTCGTCGTTGTGCAGAGTAAATAATACATTTTGTTGTTGTTGCTGCTCTTTGCATTTAAATATTTTTGGAAAATTATTATGAAAATGCGTAAAGGGATTTAATAAATTACTGGAACTGCTGCGTAACTTGTATTTCTTATTTATTTTTAGCCCTCCACTCCGCTCTGCTACACACTCATACATCCTTACCAGCTGTACGACCGTCGAGCGTTCTGTGTGACAAAACGGCTCAACTCCGTAATGTTTTGCAGTCATAATTTCACTTGTTTTGTTGCTCACTTGTTTTTCTCATTTTTCGCTTCGCATCGTTACCGTTAAAACGCTTCAAGTGGACGTGGAAAAGTGACGGTGGTGCGGTGTGTGTGGGTGCGACGCTTGGTTTTTCCTTTCATTTTTATTAGTTCGTAAATATATTTGTTGCAAAGACTGTACAGCTTCTAAATAAATAAATAAATATATTTTATTTGTGTTTTTGTTTATACTTTGTTTTGTGAATTTTGTGTTGTTGTTGCCTTCTGTGGAATTATGTTTTATCCTGAATTATGGATTTTGTTTCGTTGTTTTCTGTCAAATTCATAATTCGTCCTTACGTACAAAGCACAGCAGACCCAGTACCCGTTCCCACTCCAACCCTCTCTCTCTCTCTCTCTCCGCTCAAAGCGTAAATGTCTTCTACACCCGCGCTCACACTCATTTACATGTTTTTCATACTCACTAAATTGCGCCATATGTTTGTTGTTATTTGGTATTTCCTAGTTGTTGTTGTTGTTGTTGTAACGCCAATGTTTTTCTGCTACTTTAGAGACTCAATGATGTCGTCGACTCCAATTCAAAAATGTTGTCCTTCCGAGCGCCGAGCGCGCCCTGTAGCTGAAGAAGGCTGCATCTCATAGTCCATTAATGAGAATTTGTATTGGTAATTTACATACAAATACATACATACACAAATACATTTGTGTAAATGTGTATGTATGTATGCACATAAAAAGAAGGGGTTGTTGGTGTTTAAATAGTGTAAAAGATTCAATATATATATATTCTACATATACATATATATATATATTATGTACTCTATACATATTTATATGTATTTATATATGTATGTATGCACATCTTGTTGTTATTTTCATAGTTGTAAATTTTCAAAAACTTTTTCATATAATTTTTACTTAATGTTTAGAATTATTTCTGCACAAATTAGAAAATATGAACAAATGAATCAGAGTAAAATAATGTTTTTTTTTGCGGTTTAATTCGTGCTTTTCGTTTCGAACGACGAGCGTTGCGTTGTGCGGTGGTTGTGTTGTTGTATCCTCGTACACACTCATTATTCGAAATAAAGTGCCGTTTCGGGATTTACGAGCATTGGTTGGAGACTGGTTTCTCACAATGTTTATACAAAATTAATTCTTATTATTATAGAGATATTTATGAAATATTTTTTGCTTTCGTTATATGCCACATCACATTCTCAGTGGACCAATAGAATGCAAGGATATAGTATGGGGGAACTGGTGTAATAATTCACTACAAGTATAAATCTTAAATATTGCAATTAAAATGATTAAAAACCGAACTATTGGTTGTACAAATTAAATCGACTCCGTTCTCAAAAGATGGCTCCACCTGCAAGTTGGGACCGATCTGGGAAGCGATTACTTATTTCATTGGAAAGGTTTCACATCTTTTAACAATAATTAGCGTGCATCAGAGTCTGTTTCTGACAACAACAGACAGTGATTTCGATGCATCAAAAGTGGCGAGTTTAGCGTCGAAGACAAAGAGTGTCCTGGTCAAACCAAAGAGTTTGAAGATGAGGAATTGGAGGCTTTACTGGATCAAGATCCGTGCTAAAGGCAAACTGGTCCCGTTCTCGACTTTGAGCTGTGCATTGCGCGAAAAATGGCCGGAAACGATCGAGAGGCATGGATAGGTGAAGTTTTAGCATGACAACGTTCGGCCCACGTGGCTGTAACTACCTGATAACACTGAAGTGGGAGGCCTTAACCCAATCGCCGTATTCTCCAGTCCTTGTTCCTTCCGATCACTGTTTTTTTCGGGGGAAACAAAGCGATTTGAGGAGTCAACGGTTCGAGTCTTTTGAATAAATCTATGAATGCTTCAATGATTGAATATAATACAGAGAGAACTGATTTTTAAAGATGGTGTTCGAAAATTACCAGAGAGGTGGAAAAAAGTAGTCACTGCAGACAGACAATAATTTGAATGATATATTTTGTACTTTTTTTCCATTAAAAACACTCTGAAACTCAAAAAAATTGACCGAATTAATTTGTCAATTGAAACCCAAACAGATTAGCTGAATCTTATCAATTTTGTTCTGTGAGCAGTTATTCTTTGATAAAAAAATAAATAAAATAGAAGTACTGTCTTCGATTTTGAATTTACGTGAGTAGCATACTAAATTTCACACCACCAGATGCTTTTTTTGGCGAATTTTTAACTTAAAACCTCAGATCTTCCATTTCGCTGATTTTCAGTACCAATATTCACTTTATAATATATGTGTAGAATACCCTATTTTATGTTCTTAAATGCTTTATAGAAGTACTTAAGATCCGATATCACATACCTGAATAAATGTTTTAATCAGCCGATCCGGCCAGTTCCGATAAATGATCAACACATTTCAAAAATACTGCCGCATACTGAATTTCGCTGAAATATCTCAAAAACTGAGAGACTAATTAGCGTTCAAGCAGACGGACGGATAAGGGGACATGAATAAATCAGCTCGCAATTCTGATGTGATCGCTATCAATTTTGGTGGGTCTATCTCTTTCCCTTCTGGTACTTAATATGGTATAATGATATATACTTATAAAGGGTGATCCAAGTAGAGGTCCTCTTTTCAATAACCTTTTTTTGACAGATCACGCGTGAGTCGTGTCAAGCTGTCATGTTATTTCTGTTCAAAATAATTTGGCATTTATCCATGAAAATACTTACGCCTGAAAAAAATTCACATTCTGTAAAGAATGTGTTTCGACTTCGCTCAACTTATGGTCGACATAATCGGCCTACTTACCGTACTATTCGTAGTACCATCACCCAAGCGACATCGCTTAGCTCTATGGGCTCTTCAAAAGTTCCAAGAAAATCCGACGCTTTCGAGCCAACATTTGTTCGGCGATCAGCCCCATTTCTGGCTCAATGGATATGTAAACAAGCAAAAATGCCGTATTTGGGTCCAAGAGCAACTTGAAGAGCTGCCATTTCATCCAGAAAAAACAACGGTTTGATGTGGTTTGTGGGTCGGTGTAATCATCGGTCCATATTTCTTCAAAAATGATGCGTTGAGAACGTAGCCGTCAATGGCGACAGTTAACGCGCCATGATAACCGACTATTTGATGCCTGAAATTGAAGCTCGTGATCTCCGCGACATTTGGTTTCAACAAGTTCAAGAAGATGACGCCATTTCCCACACATCGCATCAATCAATGGATTTATGGAGAGAACACTTCAGTGAGCAGATAATTTCACGTTTTGGGCCGGTCGATAGGCCACCAAGATTGTGTGATATCACACCGTTAGAATTTTTCCTGTGGGGATATGTAAAGTCTAAAGTCTATGCGGACAATCCCGCTTCCATTCAGGACTTGGAGCAAAACATCACGCGTGTCATTCGACAGTGTCCAGTCGAAATGCTCGAACGAGTCATCGAAAGTTGGACTCAAGGGATCGACCATCTGAGACATAGCCGCGGTCAACATTTAAAGGAGATAATCTTCAGAAAATAAATGCCAAAGAATGTTCTTTCGAATGATAATAAACATTTTCCATTAAATTTGAATTTTCTGTTGTTTTTCTTTTCTCTTTAATTATTTATTCAACGTTAAGGGTAGCATGTAGCTACAAGACTTACAAGGTGGTTATAAAAATTTATCCACTAAGAAAAAATATGGTTGTAGACTCGACAACTTCGGACTGTCTAGATTGCTTATTCCAAAAATGCCATGGATATCTCACTTTTTCTTTGGCATCTTCCGCGTCTCCCATCTTACTCATATACAAATTGCGCAAAATCTGAAACTAAAAAATATTTCTTTCTTTCTTCAAAAACTGATTTTATCATTTTTGGTGCCTGTGCATTATACATACATATATATGCGCAACATATTTTCCAGTTACACTCAGCAAATGAAATGATTTCTGCTAAATCATCATTTTGACGGCTTCATAAAATTAAGTAAGAAGGGCTACATGCATAGGCAAAGTAAGCACACACCTGCCACTTGGCTCATCATTTATTCTTCTTCTTTTATTTTCTGCCCTTTTGGTTATGAAAATATTCACCTTGACGAAACAATCTTGTTACAGAGCTTTTCTTATATTTATTTGAAAAATATATATTTAAAAAAATCACGCACGCATATCCTTGATAAATGGAGAAATGTGCATTTAGTACAAATTTATAGCTGAATATGTATATACAAGTATATATCTATAACCCTATAATCAAATGTAATGGTCAAAACTTATTTCAAGACTAGTACTGCTAGAAGTTACAAAGGAGGTGAACTGTTCGAAGGGATTTCAATCATAATTGGAACCCTTGCTAACACAGATCACACAATTTGCTGCTCCAGCGATACTAATACTAGAAGAGAGTCCCTACCTGATTTCACTCTTAATAACGTTATAGCCATTTCCAACTGTGAGTAAACCCCCGCCATTGTGACTTCTGTCAGAAAGTAGGTTCCACACATTACACTGGTTTCAAATTCCATTACGGATTAGATCCGTAACGAGTAAACAGTGAATCCTCTTTTTCGGATCATTATATATACTCATGCTGCAATCTAAAGCATGAGATCGCCACAGTTCACCGCGTACAGGAATAGAAAAAATATTGACTGAACGACTTTTACAAGAGTAATAACAGCAGCCTTTGTAAAAACTTTCCGCGATAAGCCTAGGTTAGGATGAAGTTTTTCTATCTATTAGCTTGAGTCAGGTTTCTCTCGATTAGCTTGAGTCATCGTCGAATATTAATTATGCGGTAGACTTTGTTATCAAAGCCTGCAACTCTGCATTTGAGGCATTTATCCATTCCAGAAGCGAAGAAAGTAATAAAATGGTGTAGTACTAAAATCTCTGAGTTTAGGAGTAGCAAAAAAAATCTTTAACGAAATCAAAAAAATCGACCCGTGGCGAACCTAGAAAGATTGCCTAAAAACTTAAAAAAAAGTCAATAAAACACAAAGGAACCCGTAGAAAACCTACTGCAGTGGTATGGGTCAACAATCAGTGAGAAATTAAATATTTCCACAAAAAAAAAATTCATATAGAATTTCAGGGCTAGATGGCATCTTCCCCGCTAAATTACAAGTGTACAAGGTCTTAATATGTAAAATCTAAAAGAACTGTCTATATTCCTAGCCAGTGGACTAATGGATAAATGGAGAAAGGGCTTGTCATGTGAATCCAAAGAATTTCAGACCCAACAGCCTTACCTCATTTCTTCTGGAAATCTCAGTCTGCTCGATATTTTTTTGCGACAAAAATTACACTCGAACGGCCTCTTGGGAAACCAATATGCATAGCCTAAGGAAAAATCCGTCGATACGGCGCTATGTAACGTAGTTAGTTGCATTGAGGAGGGGGTTGCCTTTAAAGAATATACACTCGGCTATATTCTGGCCAAAAAAGCCGTTTTTAACAACATACTCCCCATAGCCCTGAGATACATGATAATCCTCACTGAACTGGGCAGCGCGTCAGCCACACGGAACACCAGAAGGGGCAACCTTCGGGTGATCCATTTCGAGGTTCCCTACTTTTTTGAAGAAAAAAACACAGAGAAATTCAAATTTAAAGAGGAATGTTTATTATCATTTGAAGGAACATTCTTTGTAATTTTTTTTTCTTTTTTGAAGATTATCTCTTTTAAATGTTGGCCGCAGCTACGTCTCAGATGGTCCATCCGTTGAGTCCAATTTTCGATGAGTCGCTCAAGCATTTCGACTGGTAACTGGCGAATGACACGCGTGGTGTTTTGCTCCAAGGCCTGAATCGAAGCGGAATTGTCCGCATAGACTTTAGAATTTACATATCCCCACAAGAAAAAGTCTAACGGTGTGATATCACACGATCTTGGTGGCCAATCGACCGGCCCAAAACGGGAAATTATCTGCTCACCGAAGTGTTCTTCCAATAAATCCATTTATTGATGCGATGTGTGAGAAGTGGCGCCGTCGTCCATCTTGTTGAAACCAAATGTCGCGAAGATCACGAACTTCAATTTCGGGTATCAAATAGTCGGTTACCATGGCGCAATAACGGTCGCCATTGACGGTTACTTTCTCACCGGCATCATTATTGAAGAAATAAGGACCGATGATTCCACCGGCGAGGACAAACCAGACCAAAACGTTGCTTTTTCTGGATGAAATTGTAGCCCTTGAATCTATTCAAGTTGCTCTCCACTCCTAATGCGCCAATTCTGCTTGTTTACATACACATTGAGCCAGAAAGGGGTCTCATCGCCAAAAAAAAAAATTTGGTTCGAAAACGTCAAATCTTCTTGGAACTTTTCAACAGCCCATAGAGCGAAGCGATGTCGTTTTGGAAGGTCGAGCGGCTTCAGTTCTTGTACAAGTTATTTTTATACGCTTTTAATTTAAGATCTCGGTGTAAAATGCGCAAAGTCGTTCCATACGTCAGTTCGAGTTCGTGCGAACGGCGCCAAATCTACTCTCCACGGTCTTCGTGTACACTCTCAGCTACGGCCGCTTTATTTTCTTCTCTGCATGCTGGACATGATCTATTCGATCGATTTTATGCCATAATGAATGCTGGGTCTCAAGATGGGTGATGGTGTTGCGAATAGTACGCTCAGTAGGCCGATTATGTTGAGCATAAGTTGAGCGAAACGCTTGAAACACATTCTTTACAGAACGTGAATTTTCGTAATAAAGTTGAATGATTTGTAAACATTGTTCAGGAATAAGTCTTTCCATGATGAAATATCAAACAATACTGAACAAAAATAACGTGACAGCTTGGGACGCTGGACATGATCTATTCGATCGATTTTATGCCATAATGAATGCTGGGTCTCAAGATGGGTGATGGTGTTGCGAATAGTACGCTCAGTAGGCCGATTATGTTGAGCATAAGTTGAGCGAAACGCTTGAAACACATTCTTTACAGAACGTGAATTTTCGTAATAAAGTTGAATGATTTGTAAACATTGTTCAGGAATAAGTCTTTCCATGATGAAATATCAAACAATACTGAACAAAAATAACGTGACAGCTTGGGACGACTCACGCGTCATCTGTCAAAACAAGGCTATTGAAAAAAGTGGCTCTACTTGGATCACCAGTAAGCCGTAAGCACGTTACTCAGGAAACTGAGAAGCACTGGCGGCATAGTGTAATTACATACGCGGTCAGTGACGGGGAAACATCCGCAGAGTGCAAGTGCCTTACACCAAAATTCACTACAGATTGTAGGAAATTATTGTAAGGATAGTTCCAGACATCACTCCAGCTAAAACTGAAATAGTACTCTTCTGGGTACTCTGAATCACGTGTAACATGACCAGGTAGTTCTGGCCAGTGCTACTTGCGAAAAGATCAAGGAATTTACTTCTTCTAGACCGGCCCTCAATCGGTATCACCACTGGAATTATAAAAGAAAATACAGAAAATACTACTTCGGCTGCTCGGCTCGAAAAATATAATAAAATAGCAAATTAATTAATTTCTTTTTAATTGGCAACAGTTTCTTTTTTTACTAGAACAAATTTTGCCTAGTGACAAACTAGTACTTTTTGCAACCATTTTCCCATTTCACTATAGGCTTATTACAAAATGTGTTTTTGCATGCGTCTTACCACCTCAACTATGCCATATCACAGCAAAGGTTGATAGCCCACCTCAGCTTATTATCCTGTGTGACGCCGGCATGTTATGCTACTAAATAAGGATTATGCTTTTGATTGAAAGTAGCACCGCTGCAAGCCTCACGGCCTAACTAATACGTCTATAAGTTGCACGTGCGTTGTGTTGTTGCTAAATATGTATACATATAAGGATATTTAGCTAGCTGTTATGCTGTATGCCCGTTTTTTTAACTTGTGTTAGTACGTATGCATGCGCAAGTCCTGTTTTGTGTGAAATATGTGTGTTCAAGTAATTTCTGCTTTTACTTTTTCTGACACTTTTTAACGCTGTCAATGTAGCGTTTCTTCTTCTTCTGCTTCTCTTCTTCTTCTTATATTTATATAACTTCTGTTGTCCTTTTGCGCAGCAGCATATACCCTTAAAACAAACAGAGAAATCCTCCTTGAAGAAAAAGTAATAATAAATAAATAAATAAAAAACAGAAATGTCAGGATTCTGTATTGTGTTTGTATTATTTGTTTGTATTGCTGTATTTTACACATAAAACAATCTCGTTATGTCGTAGCAGCATTATGCTGAAGAATTCTACTTCGTACTCGTCACTCGCAACGCCATAAATCACTCAACTGCCTGGCATTTCCACCACTTCCTGCGCGCTAGCTCCGTTACATACATATGTATGTGTATGCATGTACATACATATTTGGTGTTGTCGGTGCGTCGACTCTCTGTTGGTAAAGTCCATCAGCCGCATGCCTTCTGTTTTTACTTTATGCCATTTCTTTCGGTTCAGATAAACAAACGTGGCAGTAAAGCAGGAGGCTATTATCCTGCCAAGGCGAAATCAGCCATTGTGCTCTGCTGCCCCTTCGAGGGCAAAGTACATTGCCTTGTGTTTTGTATTTTTTTTTTATATTTTCTTTGTTTTTGTTTAGGGATTTTTCCACATTGGTATTCGGTGCCGCTGTGACATTTTGGAGTGACAGACAAGACGTGTCCTTCGTCCTGTTTCGTTTTCTGTTTTGTTTGTTTTTTGTATTTCTTTAGTTATACACATTTTTTGCTCTATATTTTCTTTAGCTTCGTCTTAAGACATCAGTATACCTATGAGTACTATGCGTGAGTGACAGTGTCACAAAGTTTATCTTTCTTAATAGCTATAGCGTGGGTGACACTTTGCTTAAATACTTGGTCGTTTCGGAAAATTAGAGTGTCTCTTTCATTTTGTCGTGGCATGAAGTTGGCAGTTAGTAGACGAAGATGAATTTAGATACAATATATTTACGTTATGCATAAACGATAAGTATCTAAATTTGAAGTGGAACAAAGAAAAATGTTAGTAAAAGTAGATATTTGGGAGAGCTTTGAGCTTTTTGCGCGCTACGAAGAAGGTCGTGATAAAGATTGATTAAGTTTGGAAACGAAATTGGTTTTCCAACATTTTAGAAAACCTGCTCGGAAACCTATCTAAAAATACAAGCTTTTTCGAATATTTTGAGTAAAAACATATTTTTTTACTTTTAATCTGTTGAAACTGTGGCACGTAGCGCACCACCCAACTCATTTCATTGAGTCTGTTCCAAATCCGCAGGAACTTGTACCTCCTGGTCACAGAGTTCTGAAAAATCTGACATTTAAGGACGATTTGATGAATATTTATTTATTGAAACCGAGACCTAGATCTTAACGGTTGCCGTAACTGAGTCGGTAGTAGTGATGATTATGGGTTCATGTCTTGTCCAGATAAATATTCGATAAGGTTTATATAGAAATTTGGTCCCTGGTCAGGTAATAACATTCCACACGTATTGTGGTCGGTCGATACCTTACAAGGCGCTCATAGAAAGTCTTTTTCCTCTCCAGTGTATTTCGATATTCCTCATTGTACCAGCTCTTCTTCCGACATTGCCGATAATCAATTGCATCTCTAGCGGCGGCACTTAGGGAGCTTGAAATGCTATTATGAAGTATCCTTATATCTACTTGGTAATGAGTGTTCTCAGAAAACAGGAGTGAAAGTCCAGTAGAAAACCGGCTGACTGTCTGTTGTGATTGCAGCCATTCGACGTCGAACCTGCCTTATGTTTGTCGACAAGCGTTCTTTGCTGCTCAGAGGCGGTTGAGTATTTTTGTTGAGATAAGGGAATGGTCCGAGTTGCTGTTAAGTCTTCTAGAACACAGGTGGCATGTCTTCCGTCTATCACAACAAGGTCGATACGGTTGCGCGATTTTCGATGCGGTAATAACCAAGTAGCTTGATCAATTTTCTTCTGCCCGCATCTATTGCTACAGAGAACGATATTTCGAATCCCCTCCAATTCGATCAGCCTCAGCGCGTTTGGTGATGTTTCGCCAAGGAGGCTGAATTTTAAAATTGTGCTGAGGATAGCTATTTGGTCGAACTTGGCGTGAAAGTCGTCAAGCATGCGAAGGCAGCGTTTATAGGTACGTTCTAGGCGCTCATAAAAGGTATCTTTATTGCATCGGTGTGAATGCCAAGACTCGGCTTCTCGGAGTCTCTCTTCTTTCACAAATTCAACACCAAATTTACGCACCTTTATATAGCCGCTGTAGTACATGTCACAAGTAATTACCACTCATAAGTTCTTGTCTATCTAATTCAGCCTTACGAGGACATCAACTAGTCAGGCAGCGACACCCTTCCAATTATAGGACCGTGCCAAAATCCTTATACATTTTGTAGAGGTCGTCACCAAAAGTGGAATCTCTCATCCGAAGCTTATTGTGGTTTTTTTTTTCATTAGAGTAAATTTTTTATGTGGTGGTTTCCAACCCTGATGCATAACCTTCCCACCTCAGCTTGCCTCCGAATCGATGCTTGTTATCTAGCTGCCTAGAGGACCTTTCTTCTACGATCCAGTATTGGCTACTTGAACTATATGTAAAATAATCGTTTCTGAGCTCTTCCAAGTGAATGTAGGCCGAAATATTTGACAACATCCGATGAGTTCGTTGCGGGTTTCTTCGAGAGATAAGGTTTGCGAAAGAATTATGATCCTATGCATATGGACGTTGGAAAGAGATAGCGGCCAGGTTCTCTCGTTCGGATGAATGAAAGCACTGCAGCTTTTGAAAGTATTCGATGCAGTAGCCGCTGGCGAAGGTAGAGTAAGACGAAGATATTCACTCCGTTGGAGGGATCAGGTAGTGTCTCCAATTGGCGTCAAATGGCTAAAATGACTGAAGCTATTTTTAGTTCGGCTATCACCGCTACAGGTGCTTTTTAGATATATGGAAGTCACTGGTTCGTGTTCTGCTAACGAACGTATGTATGCCTTCCTTCCGGTGGGAGAAAGACTTTCGTTGCTAGTTGAAATTTTCCTCAAACTTTCAGCACTACCTTTCTTTTGACAGTTCGGTACTAACGGATAGGCTAAAAAAATGAGCTCTTTCGACGGAGAATGGTAGATTTAACTAGGATATTTTTATGTATGCCATAGTTCTTAAAGGACGCTTACGAGTTTAGCCTGCTTAAATATTTAAACCTTAATTGCGTCCGTAAAATAGCATCCCATGAAGCAATAGTCGACGCCACGTCCCAGTGGTAAACTGGATTGTACCAAGTTAAGAGATGACCTTACGTATTGACGTTGGTGCCTGAAGATTAATTTTGCAAAAGGAATAGCTTTTGTAGATTACAGAGCATAGCTGTCCACAAAAAAAGGTTTCTTTTCGAAACCTTATTTTCTTGAAGACAGAAAGTTTAAGGCAAGGAACTCGTGCCTACAGGTTCAGGAACGTTATCGGTTTGGCTCTTTTCTCACTCAGCTCTGGGCTTATTTTTTAACGTAAAAGTCGAAGGCAAGAGGGGAGGTGCAGAATTAATTTTTGAATTTCGAAAAAAAATCCCTACAATTACGGCTCTGTACAAGAGCTCATTACCTGAAAACCTCTTTTGGCAAATTTACTGCGTCTTGAATACTCTGAACAATATCTAGTGCTTATAGGTTTGTTCGATGCCTTTATAAACAAACAAAAAAACTACTGCTTTGGAGTTTTGTTCATTTTATTGGTACTTACAGCGTTCTTCAGCATAAGCATATACCTCAGCTCAGAGATCAGGGTCGTGAAAAGTACGAGGAGTGCCAGAGCAGAGCTCTTGGTGTTTTTAAGACTCTAAATAGCAGCAGAATGAGTCGAATCTCTTCGATAAATATTCAAGATCCTGATGGTAAACCAGACTTGGATACACATATTATGTTTTGGCAATAAGAGAGCGCATCTGGTTCCATGTAGTCTGAGAATATCACACTGAGGAAAGTAACTCAAAGACATATTCACAGTATTGAATTCCTATAAAGAAGTAAAAAACTCTTAAGAAAAGTGAGCGACCAGCACAAAAGAACTACTACCCAAACTACCCTCAAGTAGACACATACATACTTACCTACCTATACAATGCCGACTGGACAACAGAGTAATCAGAAGGGAAACGAAGCAATTAACGGCCATGAGATGACGGCGTCGGGGCTTTGGTACGTTGGCGCGCCATTTGAAGCCAAACACAGGCAATTACAAATGATTGAATGGTAATTTTAGTTGAAAAACTGTATGCACGAAGAAGAAGAAGAAGAAGAAGAAGGAGAAGAACAAACGTAGAAGTTGAAGAGAAAAAATGGAGCGCTTTGTAAAGTTTCCGTAGTCCCGACAGCCCATGGGGCGAACACCCACACACCAAACACACACACAAACAGATCAAACACACACACCAAACACACACACACACTCATTAACTGCTCAATTCACTGCACCGCATAAATTCTCATTATTTATAGCGTTTGCTCTGTTTGTGATATTTTATTTCGCGCTAAGAAACAGAGTAATATACATACTAACACATATATAAGTATATATACATACATATATATTTCAGTGCCTCAATGCCTGTCCAGCACACATAACCCCATCCTTCCAATTGCAGCTCGTCCAACTCAGCGCTCATTTCCACCTCCCTCTCTCTCTCCCTCACTCTCCCTCTTTTGCCAAGCAGAAATTGAAATGAGCATGAAAAACATCGAGAACTTAACAAAGAAAAAGCGTAGGTCCTTTGTGAAATTAATTGCCGAAATATTCGTAAATTCGAAAAACAAAAACCCCCACCAGAAGCCAAAAGAAAAAGAGAGAAAAAAAATCAAAAAATACAAGAATAAGTGTGCTAAAAGAACAAGCAGCACCCCCAGCACCTCGGCACCCCGGCACCGACGAAACGTGGGGGAGGGGGGTACATATTAAACGAGTCAACCTAACGATTTTAATTAATAAATTGGCTATGAAATTGAAAGGATTTTTACCAGTAACGGACGACGAATGCCACGACAGCGATGGGTATGCTTGTTATAATATCAACAGCAACAACAACAACAACAACACTGATTTACTTTTGCTGATTGTTGTACTGCTGGTGTGTGAGTTGTTGGATTATGGTTGGAAATTTACTACACATCGCTCGCTCACTCGTTCACTCGCTCGCTGGCTCAATGTCTGTTTTGTAAGTCTTGTTGTTGAGTTGTGAGTCCTTTGGGCTTCCTTTTTTTGTTGTTCGAATTTTTTTTATTTTGTTTTGTTTGTTTGTTTGTTTGTTATTGTTTGCTCATTTCATATGCAAATGATTTATGCTCTCAATTAATGGACAGAGTTTGCGGCGGCAAGTATGGAGAAAAAGTGGATTAGTTAGTACAGCCAGCGCGAGCAGGCGAATGAGCGAGCGCCAATTCGTTGGCGCATTATTGAGGTCATAATTTCCAATATTGTTGGGTGAATAATGCCTTGACAAATGCAGGATGCAGCAGTAGATGAGAAGTGATGAGGCGGTTGGGGCGGTTGGGGCGGCGGGGTGAGGCGAAGTAAATAGAAAGTAAGTGAAAATAAATATGTTTGTATATAAATTAATGAAAATGAAGGAAAAATATATTGCAGTAACCAGCAGATGAGTGGAAGGCAAGCTAAATTTGAAGAAAAGTTCCTTTGACTCCGGTCAGGATTCCTAAAATTTGTGGGAATTTTGATCCTGAATTGGAAATGAGCTTCCGTGACCTTCTTCGATCCACCTTGGGATAGAAGGATCTCGCCACAGATAGTGATGAAGAGCCTTCCTCCTTACTTTGGAGCTCACCAAGGTCATAATAGCCAACTGACTCTCTATGTATATGTTTTTTAATAGCAGCAACCTTCGCCTGAAAACCACGGCAATTTTGTGGACGCCTGAATTCTGCGGGAGTGCATAATTCTTGACAGTAGACTCCCACATCTCCCTTTAAGTCAAGCTACGATTCGTCAATAAAGAAATTATTTGCTATTTACCACTAGTAGATGTGTTCCCTTCACTACTCCAGTGATGGCATTATGGTGGAGAAGGAGCTGCTCGGCGCCGGCTCAGGTATGCAATAATTCATGCCGCTGTGTGTGTAATCGAACTCATCAAAAACAGCTTAGTGCCCCACGTTGGAGCTGATCGAACATCGACACGCTCTGAGTCTTACAGAGACTTTTTCAGAGACAAGCTTTTCTGCAGTACTCACAGGCGCCGTACTACACATAGCGCTAAGCGCCAGGATTGCAGTAGTTCATAATGCGCAACAGACGTTGATGAGAGCTGCGCGTTGAATGATTTCCAGCTGCTTAGCTGGATTTTCTCTTTCTAAATAATCATGCAAAATCCTCGTAAGACAAGATAGATTTGAATGCAGTTGTTTAGATCCAGTACACCACTCTAGAAGAGGCCTCATCCTTACTTATAACATTAACGTTGCTTTCTTTTGTTTTTACTCTATATTTGCCTTCTAGGATAGTTTCCTGTCTAAGATTGTTAACATGTATTTCATATTCTCCAATAAATGAATGCGAACTTCCTCTATCCAAGGTAGATCCGCTTCCGGAATTCTTTACCTACTGGTGCATAAAGCCATTTCTGTATTACTGGGATTTACGGCAAGACCTGTTCTAACCACACAGCTTGTTACCACATTTAGGTGACGATGGAAGAGCTCATACTGATTACCTAAGAATTTACCACTAGCTATGAGCGCTACATCATGTCATTTTCTGGCTGTTAATGCAAGTCGTTGACGATCAAGATGCAGAGACGAGGGGCAGGATACCGTCTTGTACCCAAGTCATGGATTTAACCGTTCTGCTCCGACAGTACATGTCGCATAAAGATTTGAGATAAAAAGTCTTAAGTTAGACTTGATTCCAATTCTGCCTAGCCAAGCTATGATTGCATCCACAATAAAGCTATTGACGATAAAAGCCTTTAGGGGAAAAATCCTTATAATAAAGAGCTTGTTTCAGCCAGTATCTACTGACCAGAGCATCACAAAAAGCAATCCGATAGGTCACACTCTTTATATACTTGGTAGGGACATAAATACTGTTACAACATTAAACACACGCATTTCAATAGAAGAATTGAGCATACCACATAATTCCCATATGATTTATAAAATATAACCTGTAAATCGTTAGTCTGTATCGGGAATTCTACATTGTGTAAGTTTTCAACATGGAATGGTCAGATAATGAAAACCGTATCGCTGTTAAAGCGCTTTTTAAGTGTGAAATGAAAAAAGGTGATATTTTCAAAACACTCCGTCCGCTCGGCATTAGTCGCATGTTCATCTACCGGTGCATAAAACTGTTTGAGGAGACTGGGGATGTTAAAGACCGCCACCGGTCGGGCCGTCCACGCACAGTTCGAACGCCGCAAGTCATCAAAGCTGTCAAATCAAGAATTCTGCGAAATCCGCTCCGAAAACAGAAAATCATGGCCCGGGAGATGAATGTTTCGCAAAAGTCCATGAGTCGAATTATTAAAAAAGACTTGGGACTTGGGGCTTTCAAACGCCGTACCGGACATTTGTTGACTGCAGCTTTGAAAAAAAATAGGGTGGTAAAATGCTAACGTCTTTTGGTGAAGCACACCGATAACTTGCACAGAAAAATCTTGTTTACCGATGAAAAAAATTTTACCGTGCAGGAAAAATTTAATAAACAAAATGATAGGGTGTATGCACGGTCATCTAAGGAAGGAATCTGAACAGATTCCACGGGTCGAAAAAGGTCATCACCCTGCTTCAGTCATGGTTTGGTGGGGTGTCTTTTATGATCGGGTAACTGACTTGCATTTTTGCGAACGAGGGGTCAAAACATCGGCCAACTTTTACCAAGAAACCGTTTTGGAAGCTGTTGTAAGACCACTTAACCATTCCATGTTCCAAAACCGATCATGGACTTTTCAGCAAGACTCTGCGCCGGTCCATAAAGCTAAAACGACCCAAATCTGGCTCCAAAACAATTTACCAGCATTCATTTCCTCTGAAGAGTGCCCCTTTGGCAGTCCTGATTACAAATTGTGGACAGTTTTAGAGGACATGGTTTGCCACAAATGATACCCCAACATTGATTCTCTTGAGACAGCTTTGATTCGTG
Organism: Neoceratitis asiatica; assembly: GCA_030068015.2. NCBI lineage: Eukaryota > Metazoa > Arthropoda > Insecta > Diptera > Tephritidae > Neoceratitis > Neoceratitis asiatica. The sequence continues at coordinate 55,981,755 of CM061524.1, read as the reverse complement.
CTGTGGCCAATTTCCCAATGGAGGAGGTGCGTGCGGCTATTGATGATTGGCCAGTCCGACTTAAGGCGTCCGTGAAGGTCAAAGGCGGGCACTTTGAATGAATATTGCTTTTTTGTATACAATATATATCAATAAATATGTAAAAAAAACAAACATTCATTTCAAAAACATTCATTATTTTTTATTTTATAGCATAAAATGTGTGTAATAGTATTTATGTCCCTACTAAGTACATACAAGTCAATCAGGCCTCCCGGCTTTTCTTCAAAAAGAAGGATAGACAAATTTATCTTGGGTCTTTAGGAAACGCGAACTTCTCCCAACCTTCGGAATTAAAAAAAATATCAAAAATATTTTTTGTCCATATTTAAATTCACCTTAATTGAGTTATTCAATCAATCCAAAATTCCTTATAATGGAAATAAAAAAATTTATTGAATTTATTTAGAAACGTCTTCTTAGCAGAAATTTTCTTAAGATTTATACTTCAGCACGATTTAAGATATTTTTTACTGTTAGATTTTCACGCAAAATTCTTTCAATAAATAGCTATACTTCGACCAGCGGCATTTGGATTCTACCACCCAACTCAAGCAAGTTTCAATCATTTCAAAATTAGTTCCAAACCAATTCAAAACTTATTTGGACAACTGCTCGTTTTCGCATTAATTTTGTTAGTTTCGGTATAATTTTTAGATTAAATCAATATTTTTAACATCGCAGAATTATATCGTCTCTAGTTTAATAAAAACTTAAGACTTTTACAAAATAATTTTCGATACGTACTATTTAAGAACCATTTCTGAACATCTAGTCATTCTCGAAACTTACTCAATAGCATTTAATGGTTACTTACTCAGTACGCAACCGTGACTAATTCAAAAAAATTCACGTACAATTTTTTAACGAAACTTCATAGATTGTGAATTGTCCAGAACTGTTTCAATAAAGATTAAATTTTATTTTCTTATATTCAGGGAAAATAAATCAAAACCAATTTAGGACCATTTCCAGACTCTAATTAAGACCATTTAAGAATAAATGCAAGATAAGTTTAAAGCGGGCTCGAATGCATTTGGTATTTACTTAAGAAACAGTTCAGAACTGATTGAGAACACTTTTGAAAGCAGTTTGGTATGATTTAAGGATCACTTTTTGTGTAATTCGAGAATAGTAAAGTTTGATTGTTTTAACTTGAAGGTTAATTTAAGACCACATCGAGCTTAAATTTTCCAGATTTTAATTTGACAATATTATATTTTGCTCAGTTATATTTAAATTAGGTTGTCCAGACACAATCTAACTGATTCAATATAGATTTCGGCCAACTATATAACATTAAGCGGACAACTTCATAATATTTTAAAACTAGTTTCGATGGAAAATCGTCTTAGGATTATTACCTTACTAAATTTGAGGCTATTTCACAATCAGAATCAGTTTTGACCGTTTTAGAACAGTTCTTGGCTGACTCTGAAAGCCCTTGAAGCTAGTTTAAGATAGTTTAAGACTCATTTAAAGATTATGAGTCTATGATTATTAAAGATTTTATGTGAATCCAAAGTCTCTGCCTCAGATTCAGTAAAGTTTTTAACTATTTCAACCCATTTTGGTGGAGGTTTCAGAATGTTAAGGCCTATCTAGAAATTCAACAATGCTTTAGTATAGTGTTTAATATTCTTCTACTAATGAACTTTTTTCAGAACCTGCTGAAACATACGTTTCTAAATTCATCCAGTAAGTGCTGGAAGCGTGTCAATAGATAGTATTCGTCACGAATTGACCATTCAGTTCTTGATAACCAGCGTAGAGTTTTCATTTGTCATTATTTTTCTTGACCAGAACTATAGGCGTGCTGTGTAGGCTATGGCTTGACTCGATACAGCACTTCTAAAGCAGTTTGTCGAACATCTGGTTTTCTCTTGCATTCTTGGATTCTTAGAGAAACCTTAGAACGGATTCTGATGCATAACTTTTTATTCCACGGCAAAAAAAAATATATGGCGAAGGTCGACCGTATATAGAATTTTTTTAATCTAATTTTGGATGTGGTTCTTGCCAAGATTGGAACCCATAACACCACGCATGGCTAACCACTCGACTACAATGAATGTTAATCTGGTTCATCGATGTAATTCAGCGACCAGAAACGAGATGTGGAAAAAAGTTAGTTTCTGCAGAAAAAATCTATGGGGTAACTTCCGAATTTCCTCCTCAAATAACGTCATAACCTGAAAAAAAAACTATCCACAGTAGATCAACGTTTCTCAACTGGTGTAATGCTTTGGCGCATTGACGCAAAATGAAGCGATTTTCAACTTGTCTCTTTCCCACAAGCGATACTAATCAAATTTTCACACAAAACTTTTTCATACCAGCACAACAAGTACAAGAATTCAGTGAGTGGAAGAGACGTTTGGGTAAAATTACGTATACTTACACATACATACATATATATTTGCACAAAAGTTTGTAATTGCAATTTCCTTGACACGCTACGACAATGACAATTCGACATCTGAAGCACGCCTGACAGCCTGACGCAACCAAGAGGAACGGCAAGTCAGGAGTTCCCTGTGAGGAGGGGATGCGGATTTTAAGGTACACTGACCGTGGTAGAGGTGCGGGGATATACTGATAGGCAATTCACTATTTTGTATATGTGTGTGTTTGTGCGTTTCTTACTTTCTGTGAGTTGGACGAAACTCCCCCAGGGCTAAGAGCCGTCAAGGAAATGAGACACTGAGCTAAGAATATTGGTATAAGATGATACCAGCACACGCACATACATACATATATAGGCATGTTGTCGATAACATTCGTCTTTGATTTTCCAACAAAAAGGCAATTGTGGATTTTGAGTTTGGGAGTTTGAGAATTCGGAAGTTTGTGGCAGTCGGAGGCGGGACAGTGTACAAAACAAAACAATTGCCATTTGATGAAACTGCTAAAGCAAAAAAAAAGACAATAAGAGAAGCACAAAAAGAGCAATAAATAAAAATAATAGACGTACAACGGTGGCCCATCAAGGGAGCTCAGCGGGTATGGCGCTTTGTTGTACCGAGTACAGTGGGGATTGGCGTGTGCGCAATTAAAAAAATATTTAAACTGCCAAAGTGGAAAGACGAGCGAGCGTTAAGGGTGAGCGTGAAACGGTTGATTGCTTGACTTGGCTAGCCCAGAGCGGCTTTGGAAATGTACAGTTATGTAAACGAGGACAGGCGACCACCTGCCATCCAAACAGATGGGCGAAACAACAAAGCTGTGGTGCAAGGAATAGCTTAACTTCGAAGCGTAAGTGCGTTTGTACGTGTGCTTCTTGGCGAGAGCTGAGGGCTGTGGGTGGTGGGCCGTTTTATATAATAGATATTTTATAAAATAGAAAAATGCATTAAATGAGTAACAAAAATAACAAGAACAACACGCAGAAAATGTAAATAATTGTGTACGTGCATTTAACGGTAAATGTTTCAGTTGCTCTACCAAAGCTTTTGACTGGCAAGACCCACCCAAACCATTACCCGTTGAAATCCCACAACAACAAGAACAGCGAGAACAACAATAGCAGGAGGAAAATAAGACACGCACAAACACACACACACTTGTTCAATAATGGCGTCCGATGTTCGAATATGCTCCATCAACATACAACCGGAGGGTAGCAAACCGTCTGTGCTCGTGAGTACGGTGTAGCATTGCAAATGTCAGAATTGATTGATTGAATTGCCACTTTATGAAATTTGTGAGTCTTCTGAGATGCGCTTGTTGAGCGTAGCGAATGCTAAAATACATATTTTTATTTATGTATATATACAATATTTCTCATATATGTGTGTGTGTGTGTGAGTGTGCGATGCTGGTGGCCACGGTTAGTGTTGGTGGTAGGAAAATAAAACTTTGTTGTTGAATCGGTTGGTGGTTGTTGCATAGCCAAGAGGTAGGAGATAAAACCGGAAAATTTGCAGGTTCAACACTCACACACACACACACACACACACACGTATGCACCACTACACAAGAGTGTAGCTTGAATTATTTGTATGTGTGCGAGATTAAAATAAATAAAATTATATGCCAGCCAGAACCATAAAAAGTGACAGATTTATGCCAGTCAATGGGGGTTGACTCGACAGCTCTGCGCCTCTGCGTCTCTAACGGCCGCTGTTGCATGGTAGATGCTCTGGTGGGTGGGGGTGGGTGGTTTGTATGACTGGTTGAGACGTGAGTTAAACATCTAATAGCGTTATTTTAAATATCTATACCTAAATTGCATTTATATGTATTTATGTATGAATGTGTGCCTCATTACATAGTTTTTTACTTTTGTTTATGGCAATTTGTGGGCTACTGAAAATCTTAGCAGATTGCCAAGATTAAAAAATACTCCAAGGGCGTGACGTCAAACTTATGATTTGTTATATAATTTTTGTTGTTGTTATAACTTTAATGATGATAACATATTTCATTTTGACGTTATGTAATATTATTTCGGTTATTAACGAGTGATCCATTTCCAGGTTCCCTACTTTAAAAAAAAAAACAAAAAAAAAGACACAAAAAATTCAAATTTAATGGGAAATATTTACTATCATTTGAAAGAACATTCTTTGGCATTTATTTTTTGAAGATTATCTCTTTCAAATGTTGGCCGCGGCTACGTCTCAGATGGTCCATCCGTTGAGTCCAATTTTCGATGCATTCGAGCATTTCGACTGGTAACTGATGAATGACACGAGTGATGTTTTGCTTCAAGGCTTGAATTGAAGCGGGATTGTCTGCATAGACTTTAGAATTTACATATACCCACAGGAAAAAGTCTTACGGTGTAATATCACATGATCTTGGTGGCCAATCGACCGGCCCAAAATGTGAAATTATCTGCACACCGAAGTGTTCTCTCAATAAATCCATTGATTGATGCGATGTGTGGGAAGTGGCGCCAACTTGCTGAAACCAAACATCGCGGAGATCACGAGCTTCAATTTCAGGCATCAAATAGTTGATTATCATGGCGAGATAACGGCCGCCATTGACGGTTACGTACTCACCAGGATTATTTTTGAAGAAATATGGACCGATGATTCCACCGGCCCACAAACCACACCAAACCATTGTTTTTTCTAGATGAAATGGTAGCTCTTGAATCTCTTCAGATTGACCTTCGTCCCAAATGCGGCAATTTTGCTTGTTTACAAAATTTGGCTCGAAAACGTCGGATTTTCTTGGAACTTTTTAAAAGACCATAGAGCGAAGCAATGTCGCTTGGTGAGGTCGAGCAGCTTCAGTTCTTGCACACGCTGTATTTTGTATGCTTTCAATTTAAGATCTCGACGTAAAATGTGCCAAGTCGTTCCATACATCAGTCCGAGTTGCTGCGAACGGCGCCGAAGCGACTCTCCACGGACTTCGTGTACACTCTCAGCTACGGCTGCTATATTTTCTTCACTGCATACTGGATATGGTCTATTCGGTCGAATATTATCCAATAATGAATGCTGGGTCTCAAGCTGGCTGATGGTATTGCGAATAGTATGCTCAGTAGACTGATTATGTTGACAATAAGTTGAGCGAAGCGCGCGAAACACATTCTTTACCGAACGTGAATTTTCGTAATAAAGTGGAATGATTTGTAAACGTTGTTTAGGCATAAGTCTTTCCATGATGAAATGCCAAACAACACTGAACAAAAATAACATGACTGCTTGACACGACTCACGCGTGATCTGTCAAAAAAAGCTATTGACATAAGTACCTCTACTTGGATCACCCTTTATAATATAGTGCGAACTGCTGCACAGGATAGAGGCAAATCAAGATTAAAATTAATTGCTCGTACAAAGTGTAGAGGTACAGATGTCACAAGCCCCATATAAAAAGGAGCTACATATCTAAGATTTCGACTAGGGTCATTGATGTGTAATTTTTCCAAGAGGTTAAAACAGTCGATTGAGCCTTTTGCATTATTGGACACAAAAGTGGCAACAGAGAAAGAGGGTCGACCACCTTGAAAATTAATACCCAAAAGCAGACAACGTGATTCGTACGAACGAGTCGGTTTAGAAAAATTTAGGGAGCGTAAGGCAAATCTTATGAAAATTTTATTGACTCGTTCTATGCGGTTTATATATGACGAACGGTTCGGTCTTCTAATTTATTTAATTTTTATTTAATTTTATTAAACATAAAAACGAGCTTCAAGTTTTCCTAGAAAGTCAAAAAATAGATATAATTCTAACATCTGAAACTCGTTTAACCAAATTAAACAATTTCAATATTGGTGAATTTGTGTTTTATGACACCAAACATCTTGATGGTGAAGCCTACGGCGTAACAGGAATACTTGTCAGGAAAAAATCCAACATTATGTCATTGAAGAGTATTGTAAATATTACCTTAACTCTACCTCAGTTCATATGTACGATAACTCTGGTGTAATAAACATTTCTGTCATTTATTACCCTCCACGCTATAACATATCTGAAACTCAATTTACTGATTTCTTTTCTAAATTGGGTAAAAGGCTCCCAGCAGCAGGTGATTATATTGCCAAACATTATTTCTGGGTGCAGCCAACATACTGGCCGACCGACCTAAGTAAAACTCCAGATCTGATTGACTTTGGAGTAACTTATTGTATCAATAGATAGGATGTCGACAATGCAGTTGAGGCTTTACAACATTACCACAATTGGCAGTGAAAATCTCCAGAAGCGACAACTTAGAAAAGATTTGCAGAGGTTTCGTTCCACGGCCTTAAACCATGAGCTCAATAGGCGCTTAAAAGAACTTCAGAGAGTCCTGGCGCAGAAGAAAGAAAATAAGTTTCAAAGGACTTTGCAATACTTGTCAGCGACTTCCGATACTAACTACTCTATGTGGCGTACAATAAAAAATGTTATAAATGTCCGGTCATTTGCGACCCTTCGCTAAGAGCTCATAGCGGTGAGTGGGCTCGAACCGATCAGGAAGAAGGTATATTATTTGCCACGCATTTCTTTCCAATGTACTTAAATTTAATACTGGAACCAATTTTTTTGCTATAAATTGATGAATATTCGTATAAAACTGTTATTCTACTTAATCTAAAGCACTTAGGGAAATTATTACCATTGACTCAAGGAAAAGAAATCATATGGATACGACAGGATAACGGATGATATTATAAAAGAGCTTCCACAGGTGGTAATAGAACACATGCTTTATATATTTTTTGCTATTAGGTCTGCATTATTTTCCGAAATCTTGGGTGTTCGCTGAGAATATTATGATCCCTAAGCCAGGCAAAGATCCAACTCTGGTACCCTCACACAGGCCTATTAGCTTAATAAAACAATATTGTATCGCAGTGTTCCTGGATGTTGCTCAGGCATTTGATAAAGTTTGGCTAGATGGACTATTATATAAGCTGAGAGGTACAGTTCCTTCAAATATTTATGTTATACTAAGAAGCTTCCTTTTTGGAAGAAAATTTCAAGTTAGAAAAAAGTTACACTATTGAGCTCTATGAAATATTAACTGGTGTTCCACAAGGAGGTGTTTTAGGGCCCGTCTTATATTTAACTTATAAAAGTGATCTTCCCACCAACCGAAACCTCATCCCATCAACTTTTGAAGATTATACAGCAATATTTAGTATACATTCGAGCCTCGTTACGGCCACTTATAGATTACAACAACATTTAAAAATGTTGAAGAATGGAAAATTAAAGTCAATGAGTCTAAGTTTATAGAAGTAACATTTGCTCTAAAAAAAGACTCATGCCCTCTATAAATGGTAATAAAATACCACAGAAACAATTTGTTACTTACTTGGGAGTTACATTGGATAAAAGACTCATTTAGAAAAAGTAAATGGATAAAAAGATTACCCAAACTAAATTAGAATTTGCGAGTTTACATAGGATTATAGATCCTTAGTCCAAACTAAGCTTAGAAAACAAATCTAATCATCTAAATCTAATCAAGATGGAATTCAAAGGCTACAATATAAATCCTGAAGAGGATTATTGCTCTATTGTAAAAAACACTAAAATTCACAACGATCTTGGTATTAACATCGAGATAGAAAAACTGCGTAAAAATGACTCGTTAAAATTACTAACCACTCAAACTTTCTGCCTAAAATCTATTAGAGTAGAACTCCCCCAAGCGATTTAGGAGAAGGGACTTAAGTTTGAGCTGTGATTATCCTGCAAGATATTGATTATAATTTACTATTTGTTATCGTTGATGATATCCCTTTTGTTAAATTCTTAAATTTGTATAGTTAAAGCTAAAATACATATATTTATAATTTGTTGCTTTTTGCTTATTATTAATGTTATTATGAATTAATTGAATCTATTATTATTTTATATTTTATTTATTTTTTTAATTTTCTTCTATTTTATTTTAAATTCTTTTGCTATTTTATGTCAATCTATTTTATTTTAATTTCTTTATATACTTTTTAATTTAATTTAATTTAGTTTAGTTTCAAAATCCAATCAGGGATTTACTTAAAAAATATATGTATTTTAATAATATTGATAATATTCTAATATCCTTGAGCATATCTCTATATATGCTACAATTAGCATCAGAACCTATTCAATGAATTGTGAGTAAACTACCAAAACTCACATCATGCAAATCAAAATGTTTCTAACACAATCCATCTTCTCCCCTATCATCACCATTTTACTGCGCAGAAGTGTGAGCAAATGAAATACCAAGAGCATCAAAAACAGCATTCTCAAACAAAAACAAATATAAAGTGTTGGAAAACAATGGAGGTAAAGCAACCATTACGTTTTGTTTTACGAACTGGACAAGCCAGTTTGTCTGTGCTCACCGCGCGTTGCTTGCAACCCAGACTTTTGACAGGTGATTGATTGACGAATGTGTTTGCTTGCTGTGAGAGCAGCAAAATATGCGAAGCCAAGTCGTGATGAAAAGTGAGATGGAAAATGTGGCATCACCGTATATAAATAGGTGCGCTAAAAGAGTTCAACAAGAGTCAACGAAATTTGACCTCACAAAATGACAGGATGAACGCGGTGACTGTTAGGAAAAATGTTGTGAAGAGAAGAAGAATGAAATATAATGATTTTATTAGTGGATGCTGAAAAATAAAAATTTGTAAGATATTTTCTGGCAATCTAAAATTAACGTAACGAGTGAGTGGAGGTTTTTGTACACGACTTAATAAAGGTTGCCATCTGTTATTATATGAATCTATTCGGTTATGTAAACACTCGGAAACTTGGGCATACAAAGTTTGCTATAAGAGAGCTTAGTGGCAAAGGAAAACGAGACAGTACAAAAATTAAGAAAGTGTTTCTAGATAATCTTACACCAAATATGCTGAGAAGATCAGACATCCGCTTAGAATAACTCCCGTCTTCTTTGGTCGGCGAAAATCGTCACACCAAACCCTCTCCGAGGGTGCCGACGGATAATGGATACTAAATAGCAAGCCTGTACAGGGAGAGTATCCAGCTAAGATCAGGAATCAATTCTATATGTATACGCTCTTCAATAGCTTTGTGATATGGCTCTTGTCGTGGATCAGCATTGATGTGGGACCTTAAATAGCTGGAATGGATTCTCTTGAAGCCGTACTAGGAACTCACGGCCTTACCCGAGTACTGCGGATCTCTACTTGGGCGAACATACCTCCTCTCCGCTACTCTTGGGATTATGAGTGATCTGGAGAATTCAATATCAAGATCAAATGCAATCACAAAACATAAAGAGACTAGCACTCTGAAAAATTCAGAAGATCAGAAGCTCAAAATTTCAAGGACTAGTGAATATCAGAAGATCAAAAATTCAGGAACCAGAGCTAATCAGAGTCCCTCTTTACGTCGCTCCATGACAGCAGAGGGTAGTGAATCAGATCTAGGCGAAGCAGGGTCTATCTCAACCTAAAATTACCAGCACGAAAACTCCACCCCAGCCCCACATCTTTCGTCAGACCTGAGGATGGTCAGATCTGAGGGTTGTCAGGAACCGAAAGCACCGAGTTACTCAAGCTAAAGGCTTACCGTAAGTGTTCTTATAAGATTCTCTACGATGGTGATTTTATTAGCAGAGCAAGCAGCAGCTGTTAACAAGCCCAAAAGAGTAAGGACTCAGGGGCCATTAATTGTTGAAATAGTTAAATAAAACATCCTTCTGGGAATAGCTGATGACCACCGAGGATATAGGAAGGTGCTCAGAACCAGCTTGGAAAAGAGTCGAAGCCTTATTGATGGCAGTTGCCCTCCTAGTATTCCTGGATAATTCTGGAATGCCGCCATCCTGTAAGTAGCCTGCGCGCCTCATGGGAATACATCGTAATTGTAAAGTGCGATAACTGAAAGCCGATAGTTGATGGTATACTCAGAGAGTTATGTATACTCTTTAGAGCCACTCGAAGTGTTAGACTTCACGGACCTGGCATCAAGACCGAGGGACGGATTCTCAGTAACAGAAGTGGTCAAAACATTTGTATTTTAGTGATTTTCCACTTCTGCCCTAAAAAAATTCGAGGGCTGATTTGTGAGTGGACAGCTAACTTAAAGTCTCTGGGAAGCAGCAGTAGAATGCTAGTATTCTCTAATATTCATCACACAGCTTCAGATGTATTTATAAGTATATTCCGACCAAACACATAATTTTCGACTCCCTTATTTCTTTTAAATACATCGATATGAGAAAAAATGGACTTTGAATAAAACTGAAAATTGAAAAATTTAAACATTTTAGTTTTTTTTTAATGATATTTTTTAGTGATATTTCCTAAGATGATAAGTTTACAAATTACAAATTAATTAAGTCAATAGTTTGCTATAAAATATTTGAGTTTCGAATAAATTAAAATATTTGAGCGCAATTAATAGCTCAGAACAAAAATGAGAAGAGAACTTGCCTACCAACTTTTTAACTCCGAAATTCGAATTAAACTCTCACACGCTCTCTATAAGAAATACACGCTCGCTCTTGACACAAACAATAGAACACACATATGTACAAATAAACGCGACAGCCGCTACCTAGCTGTGCTTCTGACATATTAATTTTGTTATTCATTAAATTAAATCAATGAAAGACTCATAATATTCTAATTACTGCAGAAAAGCACTCTACTTACCTTGTTCATACAGTTTTTAATCGCTGTGCTTGTGGCTAAAGAGACAACAAACACAGGTCAAAAGTATCTTCACATACATAGGTGCTCATGCAGAAAGGGCACATAAAAATAACGCTTACTTGCTTTCACAATACCATACACACAATTTATCGCTTTGTTTATGGACGTAAATAGACTTTTTTCACTTAATTAAACGATTTTATTAAGTTTATTACACACTTTTTTACAGCACACTTTGCACAACCGCCCGTAGGAACGGCCAAGTAATTTCACAAAATGCTTGAATTTTTGACAGTTGCAGCTGGCAAACAGCTGTTTCGAAACTGTGCATGAGAGAGTGAGAGAGTATTCGCTGGTACGCGTTGTACTCAGCGTATATTCGAAATAAGATAAAGTTCGAAAGAGAAGTGAGTAACATAATTTTATGCGAATGAGCACATTTGATATCATAGTTGAGTGCGAAAAATAGTGGTTTTACATAATTATGTATGTAGATTTGTATATATTTATATTGTATGTGGAAACAAATTAACTTGACTTGTTGTTGGCATACACATATACATTAGACGCTTATGTGACTTTATGCTTAATTTCATTTAATTTTTATTAAATTTTTTAATTTTTTCTTTTTGTCTCATTAATTAATTTAATAATTAAATTACCTTTTATTTCATTTCATTAATTTAATTTAATTTTAGTCTATTTTAATTTGCATAATATTATTATGTTTTTAATTTTATTTTATATGTTTCCATTTTATTTTATTTAACGTTAACTCAATTTAATTATTTAAAATTTATTCTTACTTCTTTCATTTAATTTTTTAGCTTAATTTAATTTAGAGTAATATAAATTATTTTAATTTAATATAATTTTATATTATTTTATATTCTTTTTTCATTTCATTCATTTAATTTTATTTTAATGATTTTTTTTTAATTTTGATTAATATTTTCTTATCTAATATAATTTAAACTAGAGTATTAGAATTTAATTTTACTTTAATTTGTATAATTTTCTTTTAAATTATTTTATTTTATAATTTTTTAATTTCTTTATATTATATTATTTTATTTTACTTTAATTTACTATACATTATTTCATATCGCTTCAGTATATTTTATTTTAATTTATTTTATTTCATTCATATTTTATTTTAAACTAAACTAAATAGAAAGTTTAATTTATTTAATTTATTTTATTTTATTTTATTTTATAATCTAGTGTGTTCTATTTTATTTTACTCTCCATATTAATCTATTTTTTTCTTTCATTTCATTCGTTTTTATCTCATTTCAATTGATTTAATTTATTTTATTTTATTTTATATTCTATAGGGTGTTTTTTTATAGAGGTGTAGAACTTTAAGTTGGCATTACTTTTCAAGATGGCGACCGATTTAACAGCTGTCAAGTGATTTATTCTCAGCTTGGTTTGGCAATTCATCATGAATAGACTCACGCCTGAACAACGCTCGCAAATAGTGCAATTTTATTTCGAAAATAATGGTTCTGTGCGGAAAACGTATCGCGCACTACGTCCATTTTAGCGATGTTTAGCGATGAAGCGCACTTCTGGTTGAATGGCTACGTCAACAAACAAAACTGCCGCATTTGGAGTGAAGGTAATCCTCAAGTGTATGTTGAAACACCGTTACATCCAGAAAAACTGACTGTTTGGTGCGCTTTATGGTCATTGCCGATATACGGCCACAAATGTTGGAAAAAGTCATCGAAAATTGGACGTCCAGATTGGACTACCTCCGCGCCAGCCGTGGCGGTCATATGCCAGAAATCATATTTAAAATGTAATGCCACAAGATTATCTTTCGGATAAATAAAATTCATGTCAATCGAATAATCCGTCGTTGTTTTATTGCAACTTAAAGTTCTATACCTCTATAAAAAAACACCCTTTATTTTTTTCTATTTTATTTTACTTAATTTTGTTTAAAATATTATAGTTCTATTTTTTTGTATTTTATTTCAAAATATTTTTATTTTTATTATTTTATTTATTAATTTAAATTTATTTTAAAGTAATATAATTTACTTCTATTTTCATTTACTTTGTTTCTTAATTTTAATTTTTTTTAAATCTTTAATATTGTTTAATTTTTTATAAGTTTACTTTATATTACTAATTTTTATTAATTCTGTATGACATTTTTATTTTGTCTTACTTTACTTTAAGTTACTTTAAATAATTTCATTTTGATTTTATTTATTATATAATATACAATTTTTTTTTTTATTTTTTATTTTTTATAGTTTTATATAATTTGTTTTATTTAATTTAATTTTATTTTATTTTATTTTATTTTATTCTATTTTATTTTATTTTATTATACTTTATTTTATTTTTATTCTATTTTATTTTATTTTATTTTGTTTATTTATTTTATTTTATTTTATTTTATTTTTTTCCATTTTATTTTATATTATTTTATTATATTTTATGTTATTTTAATTTATTTTTTTAATTAAATTTAATTTAATTTAATTTAATTTTATTTATTTGTTTCATTTTATTTTGTAGCTTTTATTTTATTTTGTTTTAAATTGTATTCTTTTTTATATATTTTTTTTTTACTAAATTTTGTTTAAAATATTATAGTTTTAATTTCTTGTATTTTATTTCAATTTTTTTTATTTTTATTTTTATTTTTTTATTTAGTTAAATTTATTTTAAAGTAGTATAATTTACTTCTATTTTCTTTTACTTTATTTCATAAATTTAATTTATTTAAATCCTTAATATTATTTTATTTTATTGAAGTTAATTTTATATTACATATTATTCATTAATTCTGTATAAGGTTTTAATATTTTTTTCCCTTAATTTACTTTATATAATTTCATTTCAATCTTATTTATTTAATATTATACGAATTTTTTGTGTTTGTTATTATTATTTTGTGTAGTTTTTTATTATTTTGTTTTATTTTATTTTTATTTCATTTTTTTTTATCTTAAATTATTTTATTTTATATTATTTATATTATTGGATTTATTTTATTTTATTTTATTTTATTTTATATCATTTCATTTTATTTTATTGCTTTTATTTTATTTTTTTTTATTTTATTTTATTTTGTTTTATTTTATTTTATTTTATTTTTTTTTATTTTATATTATTTTATATTAAGTTATTTTATTTGATTTTTTGTTTATTTTGTTTTATTTTATTTATTTTACTTTATTTTATTAATTTTTTGTTTTATTTTATTTTATTTCATTTTATTTTATTCTATTTCATTTCAGTTATATTTTTATTTTATTTTTTTTATAAATTTTTATTTTATTTTTATGTTATTTTGTTTTGTTTTATCTTACTTCTTTTATGTAACTTTGTTTTTATGATTTTATTTTATTCTTTCTTCTTACTGACAAATAGAACTGGAATTTCAACTAATTGCCTTTCTATTACAAAAAATCATCTAAACATATTTTTAATCCGCCATATTTTTGTCATGTCAATTGGACATTGCCATAAATCAACGAAGTGTAGTTGGTTCCACCCATCCCTTCGAGTGTAAACAAGCCCACTTACATACATACATGAACATATACACACACACACAAGTTAAACTAATTCCTGAAAAGTATTATCGTATTTTTATACTTAATACTATGCGTCCGTCGTTCATTGAATCGCACAATCGATCTGATGGCTTGCATGCATGCTTTCTTCATTCCTCTGCCCTCACCTAAAACTATGGCTGGGCGTTTAAATTTCATTGATTCATTGAAAAGGCGATTCTTTGCCTCGGTGCAATTGCATACATCAATTATATACATACATATTTATGCGAGTATGTTTATCTACATTAATAGGGTGACTCGAAAATATGTTTGAATATTGAATTCTTGGAAGTTTTTTATGGAATGCATATCAATGAAAATCGCGAAAATAGTAAAATTGTGACTATAGTTAATTAAAAATAAACTAGAAATTTCAGCCAAAATAATTATTATCAAAAAATGAAAAAATAATTGAAAAATTTTTCCACACCTCTGAATGTAGGAAGAAAATTGCCTCCATCACCCTAATGTTGTTAAATATTTCCTGCGCTACAAGTTCTCATGTCTTTTCCACTCTCTTCACATTTACAATTATAGCCGGCCACTCATCATCTGCATCTGATTGTGACGCGCATTTATAGTAGACCATTTAGTTCGAGCTCGAGCTTGGGCTCCCAACCCTGTTATTAAATCAAAATCAAAATATCAGAAATACGTAAATGGTAAAAAGCAAACGTAATTCGGACGATTGCAGCAGTGGCATAACACTTTCCAGATCATCATTGCAACTGCAATAGTCCAATCATCAATAACATCCTTACACACATACGCACATACATGGCATGGCAGGCATGCACTCAGTAAATCAGCAATCGCTTTCGCATTATTATCGGTTTTATGTTACCTTCTCTCTGTATCCATGCTACATCTCACCTGAACTGCTGACTTCCTTTTATGCCGTTTGATTGCTCATCTGAATTTGAGTCTTTCCGTTCGGTCTGTTTAGCATTTTTGGTCAATTGTGGTGTGGTGGTGAGTCCGTAAGCTGCTACTACATGGTTGATGTTATGCTTTTTGATTTTATTTCTGCCTCATGGTAATGTAGTCAACGAATTGATTGGGTATATGGATATCGCCATGGTTTGGGCGCGCTCGGGTTACTTGTTTGGTTTATTTGTGCGATTTCAACGGCGAGATACATAAAATTAACTGTAGCATTCTTTCGTGATATGCTCAAATGGTTTGCAATATGCAGGGACTTGATTATTTCTTATCTTAAGGCCACCAAAAATATAGTAATCATAATTGGCGCTTTATAACAACCACTGAAGCGAATTTCCGCCGACCTCATTTTCCGATTTGTCGTGTGCGCCTTGATGTTTCTTCAACAAATGGAGGGACTTACGGTCTATTTTGAACCGTCTCCGACTGGCTGATGGATTTTTAAGATGAGCTTTTTATTTCATGTTAGAAAGAAACTCAGAATTGTTGATATTCTCCACCGAGGACATTTCTACTGGGGACACCCAAGCACCATGCGACTTTTCTACCATCCACTCGTCAATTATATCTTTACTTTCCTTATCCACACCCCTGTGTGATGAGAGTAATCGGATAGTATTTCTGCAAATGAGGTTAAAACTAATCCTACGCTCGGCCAAGTGCTTCTAGTCAAGTACTTTTGGCATATTCTTTTGGAACGATCTTTTATCTAATGCCTAGATAATGGTACACTATTGCTGCCAACGATTGTGGTTCCTGCTGGGAAAACGACTACCTCGATACATTCGGAATAATACGCGCCATCTCCAAAAAGTCGACGCAAAGAATAACTATTTCAGGTAACTCGGTAAATATGTGGCATTTTAGGAGTACCGACTAGCTCTTTACCTCGGCAAAAAAAAACCGAACCTAATACCGAAACATGTGGCGGTCGCGATAGTCGAGTGGTTAGCATTGCGAACTGTTATTCGGAAGGCTAGGCTTCGAGTCCTTGGTTCGACCAACAACCAAAATTATAGAAAAGTAAATTTTCAAATTGCGATCGCCCCTCGGCAAAGAATGTCAAGCCCTCCGAATACATTTATGACCTGAAATGAAGGATTTTTGCAAAAATTCATCGGTCGTTCGAACGCGGCTTAGAATAAACTGTGGATCCCTATATTTGTTGAAAAAACATCAAGTCGCTTACCACAAATTGTAGGAGGAGATCGGAACAAATTTAAGATTTTTTTACAAGGCGCCAATTATATATATATATATATATATATATACAATACATATGTTACCGATATACCAATTCTATGCGTAAGTCTCTCTCTTTAAAAAATTCCATAACCCACCAACCTTAAATCCTAATATCCAAAAAGGGATTTTCGTTTTGGCCGTAGGTTATCAGAGATTATTTGCACCAGCTAGGAGGTAGCAGGATCACTAACTGGTCCTACTAGACCTGCCGTTCCAAGGGTCTATGATCTATCTCCAGCTTGCCGATATATTTTTGTACTCTATTATCTGACTTGAATAACCAATCTCTGTTATGTGTTCCGTCGACTTCTACTATTCGCTATAGGCTCCGAGCGAAAGTCTGAGTTGTGGTTCCGTACACTATGGATTACTACCGTGCGCTGGGTATAGTGTATGTTTGTTTTCTGCACACATCCATCAATTCCGCTTCTACCTCGTCCAGTCCCGGGTCTACCACCGTCGAAGCACTTTATCCCCTTCCTACAGTCAGCCGCAATATACCCAAATTGGCTATCATTACAACAGCCCTAATCTTATCATTGTGGTCCAGCTCCGATACCGCCACAGTTTTTAATCCAGCCCAGATATAGGCGAAATCGAGTTTAAATAAATCTTCTGACTTATGACCCGGAGATAGGGCTTATACATCTATCGATGGCCCAACAGCCTATAGTTGTCTACCCAAAGAAACTAGTTCTGAAATCCGCACCCTATTGTAAGCAGGATTGACCTGGGAAAATAAAATGGGGCTTGCACTAATCAAGGCTTACAACCTCTTCCCAGACGTAGGTTCCTGAAACCACCGATTATTATCTCTATCGTCGTAACATATACTCCGTTGGACTTATTAGCTCTCTGAATCCTACGTCTAATCTAGTCCAGTAAGGTAGCAAGAGGTGGTGTAAAAGCCCCAATTCCTTCTTGGGAGCTATTTCCTTTCAACTATATAACGAACGCCTAACCGACTTATACCATAGCTTGTCCTCGCCTTCTCTGTCTCGTTCACCAACTCTATGAAGATTTGGTTTTGGTGACATCGCATGCCTCATTCAACTCTTCGATCCGCTTAATATTTTCGCTATAAACCGATGTCATTCGCTGCTTTCCCAATAATTTTCGAGTCACAAAGAGTTATTGCCCAGTTCAAGTGTGCCTCACATCGATTGTGAGGCATTGCCAATATTTTTTGCTGGAAGTAAAACAAAATATTTACATATTATGCGTATACATACATACATACATACATATATATATATGTGAGTTTGTACGCAACATATGTCTTTATATGTGTACACATATGTATTTAAAATATGACGAAATGCATTTGACAGGTGAATAGGTCAAGACAAGCAGACTGTACTGGCGCCGTTTGTTGTTTGGTTGGTATTTGATATTTGTTTGTATGTAAGTATACATTATTGAAAACATAGTATGTATGTATGTATGTCAGAGAAAACTTTTTGATAGGAAACTCATTTGCAATTTGTCAATTGGCTTTTAACATATTTTTGTAAAAAAAGAAACAAGTTTTTGACAAAGAAATGTTCAATGGCTGATCTTTAATCTTTTCACCTGCAGCGCTTTTAATCGTAAACTTTTGCAAGTGCCATTCGCAGGTGTGTTCATTTTTAAATATAATGTAGGAAGAGGTGATTTTTCGGAGACTTCACATCTCCTCCTCCAAAGTGCGGAACATTCGCGAAGGAAGTGCATTCAAGTTTCAGAAGTCGTTTGATAGTACACCCAGAATCTCGGCGTGCCTGCCTAATTGAATTTTACCAGTAGATAGTCCCATAATTGTAGATATCTCTTTATTTTTTTTAGCGATATTAGCTCTATTGAACTTCTTTTATTTCATGCCGACCAAATTATCTTAGTCAAATTGCAACAATTGATAATTTTCCATCTGGAGTTAGCTTTTGCGATGAATAACTCCCTCATAGTAACCTTGTTAGTGGAGGGTGGCATGCTCAGACTTTTCCAAGATGGCGAAAAGTGTTCCTCCTTGCAAGCTCCTTCGCCATCTCGTTACTTGGTATGTTAGTGCAATCCATACTAGGTTCAAGGACAACTCCTTAGTCAATAGTGGCATGGGGTCAAAGACGCTAGTATGCTGATTCTTCATTTGATGACAGCAGATATTTCGGCTTTTCTTCACTCTTTACCCGGATCAATCGCTTCAGTTTTATGTGAAGTCTGAGAAAACGCAGAAGTTACCACGTGGTTGATAAAGCTAATGTGGGACTATTATTGGCAAACGTCGGTCGTTCGATGTTCTTGTAGAGAACTAGGTTTAGCTCTGAAGCATAGGTTGACTAAGAGTTAGAAATCTCGTTTCGTGTCGAATGCCTCAGAGAAATCCCTCTTAATTATGATGGAGTTTTAGTAATTGGTCAACTGTGAATCCATGTCTTCAATATGCCGGCGGACCTACGAAGTCTTTACGTCTGCAGATTTTATGCCTGCTTGGAAAACCGTCTGTTTAATGGCGCGCTATTCGACCTTGGCGTCTGTAAAGAGAATTTACAATACATTTTTAGTGTGCGAACGTGTTTCTCTGAGTGAGATATGAGTGTACTGATGTAAATGAGATGATGAGAAAAAATTTAAAGTGGGAGAGGAGCATGATTTCAGATAGTAGAGATGAGGATTCTATTTCTAGATTGACTATTTCCATTCAGAATATTCTTTCGTACGGGAAGAGATTAGCCATTTAGTGAGGGAGCTTTATTTAATTGAGCCAAAAGCCGAAAGGATCATCCAGCGATTTTTCAATTTTCCCACCGAGGTAAATTGTATTCGGCAATCAGCTTCGGGATTGGTTGAATAATTGAAGCCGGTCACTTGATGTCATCTAACTTGCTGTTATGGTTCGTTTTAAAGATTTGGAAATGCAGACTTATTGAAGAATTTATTTAATTGAAATTGCTATTGGTGTGATCTTTTCTATATAAGTATTTTTCTCCATCCAAACCAGCATGATTGAGTTGCTTAACAAAATTATTGCCTTCCGCTTCTTCTGGAGAGATTACGAACTATGATATGAGGTGAGTTGGATCGTTCTGTTGTTTCCATAAAACGCAGTTGAGTAAGGAATTTTGATTACTTCATGTTGGATAAGGGCGATACTGCCGTGTTGATTTTAAGATTTTTTCCTTGCTGAACGTTGTAGTTTTCTCGACTATGGGCCGCTTAATATCTACCAAAAGATGGGATTTTTGGCTAGTAAGTTATCGCAATTCTTGGGGACTGGAGGAAATATTTCAGATGGTATGTCGCTATCAATATTTTAGTCGATGCAAAGAATATAGGATCCGCTAGAGCGAGTGAACAGTATGTTTTGGGATTTTTATATTTTAGTGACATTAAGAGGAGCGCAATTTGCGGGAGCATTGTGACTATCCACTGTAGTGGGTAGTTCAATGAATTTTTAGACCTATTAGTATTGAATTCCTTTTTGGAGTGTGACATTATAACTTGAACGAATTGGGCTTGGCCTTTGAGGTTTTATGGAGTGATGGGAAATTTGATTGATGGAATTTCTTACAGTGCATGTACGTGAATATGCTTTCGCAATCTCTCTTTGGGTGAGAGTACACTAAACAGTTTTTTTTAATAATTTTAAATATTTTTTCTAGTGAATCTGTTCCGAATTAAAATGCTTTGGTTAACTTTAATGTTTTCTTTTAAAGTTTATAAGAAACCCGTTAAAGACGCTTTACAATGAAATTCCCGAAAGGGTTCAAGACGAATCAGGTTCAGCTATAATTTTTTAACGGCATGCATGACCGCCAAGATAATGTGCAATGGCAGCGAAGGAAAGTACATCCATTTCTGGCTTACAAGGCCTCGAATGAACTGGAGCGTATTGTTTGAAAGATTAAAATCCACCGTCAACGAGCTAGTTCGACCTTACCATTGTGACTTCATAGCTGGAAACTCAATAATTTACAAATAGTCAGTGAGAAGGACCTCTCCGCGCCATTCGATACTAATTGAGGTGTTAGGCTAGTCACACCTTAACATTCACAACTTAGTATAAACAGCAACAACAATGTCACCCTTGATATTCGACAAACAAGACCAAACTTTACAAGTCACTCGGTTATGATGGAACGCTGAGCTATATGAGTGAATAAAGAAACACTGGCTGCGTTGGCTAAGTCGTATTGTCCGATTAGACGAGACCAATCTAGTTCGAAAGTATTCGGCGACGCTGTGTCCGCAGGTGGAAGTAGAGGAAGAAGAAGACCTCCACTCTGTTGAAAAAATTAGGTGGAGAAGGACTTGGCTTCACTTCGTATATACAAAACTAATAAGAAAATTCAAGTTGTGCCATGATTTCGTTGGCAAATCCAATTCTCACTTCATCAATATCGGTTTGATAATGAGTGTTCTCAGTGAATGAACTTCATGACTTAATCAATACGGTCACTGGATTCGAGTGATTATATCCATATCGACGTGGTTCAGACATCCTCAGGGCATATACTTGTACATTTTAAAGATGGTTACAAATTCGCTTTTCAGCCATCGACAATTTCGTGACTTAAAAAGCCTTTTTTTTGCGTAGAAACCAACAATTCTATTAAATCCTGTGCGATCAAAACTCGAGAAGATTATACTCGTACGTAAGAGAAAAATTTTGTGCATTTCTTTGACGACAAATGTGATTTGTCTGCATCAGAACAATAAAAGCCGCACAATTCATGCCTCAACCCGTTTCCAGCCAACGTTGAACCAAAAGCTCCTTTGATATAATAATTCCAATGGCTTTTTGTATGGAAGAGGGAATATGAAAAATCTAAAGACATTTGCGCACACAAATCACAGACGAAATGTTCATTACCACAATGCGTACGAAAAATCAACTTTAATCATAACAGCAACAGCAAAAACCACAAAAGAAACTGTACGTATAAACCGCCACTTGGGTGAGCCGAAACGACGCTGAAGCTGCCGCAATGCGAACCAGCGTTGGATGGTCTAACCGTTGCGCACGGTTTGGTTGGTCGTTCCATTGGCTCTTAACATACGCTGACGAATAGGCCAGACGGATGGACAAATGATTGTCTGGTTGTGGATGCGTCGGGCGTTTGTTGTATGGAGAGCCAGTCAGGCGTTGTTGATTTATACACTTCAATCCCACATTTTTACTTTGTATGTTATGTTGTTGTGATGTGTGAATGTAAGAAAAGTGCGCGCCATTGCGAAATCAAAAGATTTGAAGTTTCTTAATACTCGTATATTTTCATATCAAGATACTCGTTTAGCGGCAGCCATCGTACCTGTTGCAGCACATACCGATCCGCACGTCCCACAAAGCCGTCGATCAAAAGCGAAAATGAATGTGTACTGTAAAAAGGGATGAGGGAGCGAGGAGAGAGGAGATAGGAGCGACGAGTTACGACGAGTGGTTAGCGATGTGCATTTTGGTGGCGACCCGAGACCTGGGGACCAGCCCCTTAATTATGCGATTTGTTTTCAAGATTTGCGAGACGATTGTGACGGTGAATTATTTACCGAGTTCTGCATTGCAGTAAATTCAAGTACGTGTGTGTGTGTGCCCATACACACATACATACATATGTATTCCGGCCAAAAGCAATAAAGTTGCGTTTAGCTGCATGTGAATATGATTTAAAATCCGATTTCAATTCTGGCATTTCTGATTCGCATTTCAATGGCACTCCGTGCGTCGTCCGTCTTCCTTTATATCTGTCTTTCTTTGGACAGCTTTTACGAAAGCGCATGTGGTTGTCGTACATTGGCTGGTCGACGTCGAAGATGCCGATGAAGTTTTGGAAGCGCTTGAGGTGCGCTTGTGTGTGTTTGTATGTGTGCTGGTTGCGCGATGGGTGACGATGAACGTGTTGCGATCGCATGCTGATCGCCGTCCGCCAAAATGCCAATCGCCAATCGCATGCAAGTGTTGTTTGCGTAGTTGGTGATCAGCGGTCGTTCAGTAGTGGCATGCAGGCGGTCAATGTGTTTTCGACTGTTGTCTGATGTTATTGTTGTTGTTGTTGTTTGCCTTCTGCTGGCTGCGGGTGATGGCGTTCATGTAGCAGTTGCTCTGTTCGAAGTTGTTGTTACTCTTCCGCTCTGCGCTTGTTTGGTGCTTGTTGTTGTTTCGCGTTATGGCAATGCAATCAACATTGGTCTTCAGCAATCGCTTACTGCTTGGCTCGGCACCATATCTCAGTCATTCACTCATTCACGCGCACCTTTGCCCACTTACACGGTCAATTTACTTGCTGTCTACTCATCTGACGATCTGTTAAATCGTCGTCAATTTTTTTTTTGTGATCGCTGCGGTGGACTGTGGTGCAAAGTGGTGGTGAAGCAAAGTTAATTTTGAAATGGTAAGCCGGCGGCGAGGTATTTGGAAAGCTCTGATACTGAGATTTTCAGGGGGGGGGAGGGGAGTAAGGTTTCTTTAACCCGCGAAGCATGAATACATGTATTTTGAGATCGCTGAGCCAATGACCTCTTAATCCACTTTGGATTTAAACCGAAAGAGATCAACGTGCTCCTTCCTTTTTCGACTCTGTTCGCTGAATTACACCGTCAGAGCTTTGAGTTTACAGCTTTGGTTATTATTTTGGTCACTTTGTCCGCAAATGACCCCGCCATCAATCCGGAATTGACTAATTTGTAACGAGCTTTGATTCTCCCTTTTCTTGGAGACTCTGCGTTGATCGATCGTTGTCTGTGTGACCACAGGTACAGTGCAAAACTTAATAGATTATTTTGCCCAGGAGCTGATCATACTGATCGAGCGTGACTAATTCATAACGAGCTTTGCTTCCCCCTTCTCATGAAGACTCTGCAGCGCTAGGTCATTGTCTGTGTAACCACTCGTAAAGTCGATAATGCTGCCGAGCTAAGCTTACAAGATTATTATGTTCCCCAGCCTAGGTAAAATGGAGCCTTTCTCGGCTAATTTATTATGAGCTTTTCTTCTTTATATCGTCGCTCGGTTTTTGTCTGCGTGACGTCAAATACAGAACTATACTTAATAGGTTATTCTGTCCCCGAACCTAAATATAATCGAACTTTTCTTGTCTAATTCATAACGAGCTTTTTTCGTCCTTCTCCAGTAGACTCTGCGCTGATGGAGCCTTGTCGACGTAACAGCGGGTAAAGCAGAGAGAGCTGCCGAGCTAAACATGACAGGTTATTTTGACCCCGAGCCTGAGTAAAACTTAACCTTTCTTTGCTTTGCAAACTTACCATCTCATCTGGTGGTGGTAAATGGAAATGTCCAGGTTATACAACGGGAGTACCGAACCAGAAAATGCAGAAACTGTATGAAGAGAGGTTCAGTTTCCAAATTACAGAGAGAGCTTGCGAGCTTCGACTCTTCTGTAAAGAATTAATCTCTTGTAGAGCTAAGAATTTGAGCCCACCTCTTTTCTTGCCTGATTAACGAATCGCGAGCTCATCGAAGCTCGCTTAAATAGAGTCTAATATACAAGAATTCCTTTTCTAACCTACTGTACCGCCTGTCAAACGTCTCAAGTAATGTCAGTGCAAATGGTCAGCCACCGCGAACATATTGAGATGACTCGCCACAGCGGAGGTGCAGTACGTGTAGTCTTGAGCATATTTTTTTTTTAAGTAGATGATGTAGAATAGAATTGGCTGCAGGAAATGAAATTGGCATTTATTTAGCTCATCAAGAGATACATAAAGAAGATGTGTGTGTACGTTTGTATGTATTTCCAGTGGCGTAGAATATGTATGTATAACCAGTTTCGCTTCTAGTGGAGATTCGAAGCTGTCAATTTTTGTAGTTGTATTTGTATTATATACATAAACTGCTCATCGTTTTAACTAGAGACGTCAAGGAAATGAGTTTATAGAGTCGGAGTCGGAACCAAAGCTCAGTGTTTTGTAGCTGATGTGGGGCTTCCTGGTATAAAATCGATCGGTTGTCGCTTATGTCATGACGTATTTCTCAAGTAGAAGGATGAAGGTGAGTTTGCTAGGATCAAAGTCAAAAAAAAAAGAAGTTAAATTAATGAAGTGGAATTTTTATTTGGAACGGAAATTGGTTTCAACCGGCTCATCGGTCTATTTCGCATGAGGAAGATTTATCGAAACCGACGACGAAGAAAAGGATTTTTAATTTGTTTGTATGTAATCAGAGCTGTAGGAATACAGTTGGTGTCTCATGCGACGCTCTCTATTTTGTGCATAACATTACTAAGGAAAACATACTGGCCTTCGGTTGCAGTCGGATGTGGTTGGAGATATCCTAACTTAACGTATGACTTGACCATATTCTCCAAGCTAGGAAGGCGAGAAAGAGAGTAAGATGGAAAATCAACGGTCGTACGATGACTCCCGCACAGGGTCTTCCTCCATATCTAAATTAATCCTTAACACGTATTAATTCAAAGTTCTTTCACTCTCTTTTGCATTTGTTGAGGAAAAACCTAACCTCCGTTCGCGTTGAACTCTCCCTCTCCTTCTTTTCCTTCTTCCAATGAGTGGTAAACGTGTTTCAGCCAGCATTTACAGCTTTAAAACTACTAAAGGTCGAAGTATAAGCTTAATCAGACCTTCTAACGAAAATTCATTTTCTATCGACTCTAACACTAAGTTTAACTTCTAGTACCAAAGCTATCCTTCGAGCTGTTAAGCGGATCTCAATTTTTGCCCTCTCCCCTTCTTTCTTCTTAGTGATAGGTAAGCTTGTTGGTGCCAGCCTTTAAAATTTGATTAAAAATGCTCAAAGAACGAGCTCTATGCTTCTTGGACCTTCCGACAAAAATGCATGTCTATACGGGTTTCAGGAAAAAACATTACCTACTACTGCTTCTCTAAACTTCTCTCAGCTTCATCAAGTTGCGAAGGTCAGCTTAATGGATTGGTATGATGCATTGATCAGTTTCCTAAATAGAAGTCCAGAAAGGACTCACTAGCCACAACAATTCCAATCAAACTTCTTATATCATCATTGTTTTGAAATTGACATCAATTTCCATTGAAACCGCACGCCGAGCCAAACAGTGACGTAGACTCTTCTAATATTTGGATAAGAATAGTTTCGCCAAGGAGCCAACTACACGAAAAGAATAGAGTAAGGCGGAAAGTTTCTACAGTATAAATCTACATCCAGAGCTTCTACCCGACTTGCCAACTACTACCAGTTGGGCTTTCACATACCTACCGATGATTAGGCACAGAATTTTAGACGTCTCGTCTAGAAGTTTGTCAAATCATATCTTACTGCGGTTATTTTTATGCCTCGCAATCCACAGGTTCCGAAATTGGGTACAGAAGTAAAATGTACAAATTTTCGGAATCGCATCGGCGCAGATCCATCACATCACTACTTGCAGTTTCTACTACTTAGACGCATGGGTCTAGAGATTAGCGCTGCTCTGCTATTTGCGCTGACACGCAGTCCCGTCAGTCACTTAGTTATGACCGACCATACGATTGTTTTGAGTGCGATACGTATGAGTTTTAGTAGCTTCCAGCTTTGCAAAACTTGGCGGGGTTTCGTATTATTAATAACGCAATCTTGCCGACGGAGTGCAGCATCACTCATACAAACTGCTGCTACAAGTTTACGTCGCCTCTCATGGTCTCGACGTCAACACCGACGCTTCTACAGGCGTTACACTAGAATGCGGCTGCGGGACGTTTTCATATGTTTGACGTGCGTCGGGCGTGGATAGCTTTGTCTTGGTTTTATACGTTTTATTTCTTAGTTATTTACTTCATTGGCATTATTCCTCAACTCCACTTGAACATACATACATACATACATATGTACACAGCGCAAACAAGTCGTCCATCGCTTACTGGATGGACATGTTGTTTTCTTCCGTCTCTCCTCCTTCTCTGCTGCTTAGCTAACGTTGACTAACGTTTGGCGTGCGTGCGCTGGTATGTATGTGCTGTGGTTATGCAATAAATCAATGTGGCTTGTATTAACTGCCCATCTCCTGCAGCTCAAGCAAAACTCACTGCGCACCACTCACACACCAACGCTCACATCACCATCACCATCACCACCACCTCGAGGCAGGGCGGACATAAATGAACGACGGACAAGTGAATGGTACGAAGTGAGGAGCTTATGTTTCCTTGATTAATAATTAATTTACGTGCCAGCAGTGCCAATGCGACTCCTTTATAATGAACGGTTTGTGAGAGAGGCAGCGGCGACAGCGACCAGGACATGAGCACATCATATCGAGCCAGCAAACAGTCAGCTGCAGCAGCAGCTAGCCGCCAGCCACCTTTGGCCACAATCAACCAGTCAGCGTTAAATGTGAAGACTCTACAGTTGTTGTTGACTGCTGCTGTTGTTGTTGTTGAGGTGGCAGCGTTTGGAACGCATGCGCACCCATCATCATTTTTTCGGCGTTTCTTAATTTCTATTCGATTTGCCAGCGGTAATAAACATAGAAATACATACATACACACATATTTATTATATATGTATGTATGTGTATGTGTTTGTACGCATATTTTGAATAAATTAAGCGGAGGGAGAGTCTTATGCCGCAATAAATCAATAAGTTTATAATTAATACCGTCATAAATCTGTTGATCTGTAGATCGGTGGATCTCTCTTGTGCTATGGTGGCTTGAAAAACTTGTACTGCATGTGAGTGCGAGTTTGTACGTGTGTATGTGTGTGTGTGTGTGTATTGGTTGCTAGCAGTTGAATGGCATTCTCAAAAGTGGCACTTTGTGTTGATTTATTCATCGCGTATCAGCGGTCAACATCTGTTGGTTGATGTGAAAGATGGGAGGGAATTGTGATGGCATGGCGTGCTGGAGGTGCTGAAGGTGCTGTAGGTGGTGGCGGCGGTGGTGGTGGTAGATTGGAATATTTTTTGTTTTTTATTTTTTATTCGCAAAGCTTAATAGAAAAACGAGTTGTTCAATATGAAGATTTTTTCCTTTTGTACATACTCGTATGTAGTGCAAGAGATGAGCGAGAGATAGACAGAAAGAGAGAGGAGATACAAAAATTTGAAATTTATTGATATCTGCATATATATCATTTTGTCTCTGTGTTTGGATGACCATCAATTATTTAAAAATTTTGACTAAAAATTTGTGGGCAGTTTGGAATTTTATGATGACTTAGAAATATATCATATGGGCGTGGTTTACATATAAATTCTCAAACTGTTTGTTTGAGGAATATATTATTCGTGAGCTTTGTATCCGAATTAACGAAGTTTGCTTAAAAATAAGAAACTTAAAAATGTCACTAATTAACTTAGTTCCTCGTTGAGCCAGTTTGTTATAAAGCATGATCCATTTCGAGGTTCCCTACTTTTTTTGAAAAAAAAAAAAAAACACAGAAAATTCAAATTTAATGGGGAATGTTTATTATCATTCGAAAGAACATTTTTTGGCATTTATTTTTTGAAGATTGTCTTTGTTCAAATGTTGGCCGCGGCTACGTCTCAGATGGTCCATCAGTTGAGTCCAATTTTCGACAACTCGTTCGAGTATTTCGACTGGTAACTGGCAAATGCCACGCGTTATGTTTTGCTCCAAGGCCTGAATCGAAGCCGGATTGTCCGCATAGACTTTACATATTTCCACAGGAAAAAGTCTAGCGTTGTAATATCACTCGATCTTGGTGGCCAATCGACACAAATTCAAAACATGAAATTATTTGCTCACCGAAGTGTTTTTTCAATAAATCCATTGATTGATGCGATGTGTGGGAAGTGGCGCCGTCTTGTTGAAACCAAATGTCGCGGTATTTTGTATGCTTTCAATTTAAGATCTCGACGTAAAATGCGCCAAGTCGTTCCATACGTCAGTCCGAGTTGCTGCGAACGGCGCCCAATCGACTCTCCACGGTCTTCGTATACACTCTCAGCTACGGCCGCTATATTTTCTTCGTTGCGGGCTGGATGTGGTCTATTCGGTCGAGTATTATCCAATAATGAATGTTCGGTCTCAACCATAACTTGAGCGAAGTGCGCCGAACACATTCTTTACAGAACGTGAATTTTCGTAATAAAGTTGAATAATTTGTAAACGTCGTTGAGGCGTAAGTCTTTCCATGATGAAATGCCAGTACTAAAAAAAAAAAAATGACAGCTTGACACGACTCACGCGTGGTCTGTCAAAAAAAGGCTATTGAAAAGTGTACATCTACTTGGATCACCCTTTAGATATTATATTAAAGCACAACATCGACTTAGGGTTGGGGTTGTCATTATGACTGTTCACATGGGCACTCAATTAGTCTATTGAGAATATATATAACACAAAACATGTAGCCACTGTCTGTTATTTCGCTGGAATATACAATATCGAGATCGGCCGCAGTATCCGAGTTGTTAACGGTGTGTGCTACCGAGCGGAGGATCCTCGATTTAAACCCTGACCAGTCCATTATCCGAAATAATAGAAAATTGGTAAAAAAAATAATTATTATTTTATGGGTATTTTTAATGCGGCCTGTAATTGTTTTTGGTTATAAGTAATGAGCTGTATTCAAAGGCCTATTTTTGTTAGAAACATTATTTTTTCATTGAATATTGTTATACAACAAAGAAAAAATGGTAGAAGTGACAGCTGTTTCGGAGATCACCACATCTCCTCATCAGACTTCTCTTGCCAGGATTCTACTTATACTTATATACATTTCTCAGACTATTAATGCCTGAATATATGCAGGATTGCAAAATACTCGCTAACCCAACATTAAGTAAAAATAGCGGCTAAATATTAGCACACTTAATAGTTGTTGGTTAGTAAAAAATTGAATAATACAACAACAGATTACATGGCAGGCGTTGGCTCAGTTCGTAGAGCACTCGCCTGTGATGCCAGAATCCGTCGGCTCGAATCCTGGCAAAAGAAGTCTGGTGAGGAGATGTGGTGATCTCCGAAACAGCTGTTACTTCTACTATTTTTTCTTTGTTGTATAACAATATTCAATGAAAAAATAATGTTTCTAACAAAAATTATTGCTTTAATTGGGGTCGCCGCTTGGCAGGGAATGTTAGCTTCTCAGAGCGTTTTTCTGACATATTATACTCATAAAAATTTGGTGGAAAAGTAGTGTCTGAAATATGTTTCCTTTTCACGTCCCTGTAGCTGCAACAAAAATCATTTGAGAACTAATCCATTCTTTTACAGTGAGTTCAGATCAAAAAGTGTCCCCATATTATTCTAGTTGTGATATTCTTGAAGAACCGGTCCAGAAGAAATATATTTCTGGATCACTTAGCACCTGGCGTTGGGCAAATGTGCGTTACTACATTACACATGGTTTCATCATGCCATATATTATTGGTTTTTTAAGTGATTTCTAGTCTGCTGTGGATAGATGTATACCTGCTTCTTGTGGAGAGTTCGTATTAATTAAGATTCTCGCAAGCTCGTTTGCGGGTACCCAGATCAGGGTCATGCTGTAATTCCTCAAGAGTACTTTGAAAATCGACCTTTGACGTGCTAAAGTTGCAGTGTAAAGATCTTTTTCGGTCCATACAAAACTGATTTCATTAGAGCCTAATAGAGTTTCAGCTCGTTTGAAGTTTGCCGTAGAGGTCCAGTGGAAAAAAGTTTAGAGGAGTTTCTAGTGCCTGCCAGACTCAGTCTGAGAATGAAGGCTTATACTCTACCCCTCGATACTTTTCTCAGGTAATTTTCAAGATTTGTCGGATAGTGTATGTCTTGACAATGATGATCTACCAGGTCTGAAGCAAATCCACAATTATATAAAATTAAAGTTTCTATTATGATTGCCCCCTCCCCGGAAGGAAATATCAATCGTTCCGAGTGTATTTCTGACATGAAATAAAAGTTCCTCATATCTATCAGGCGTTCGGGGCGGCTTAGAAAAAACTGTACGTCCTCTGTTTGTTGGGACACCATAAAGACGCACCCCACAAATTTGAGGAGCTCGGCCGAAAATCGTTTTAGGGGTTACAAAGCGGCAAGCTATCGGTTCCTGCCGATTTCTTGTTCTTCAAGCGAGCAATCTCAAGTTGAACTTGGTCTTAATCTACTCCATCGGCATCGATTGGAAACTCGGGCTTATCATCTCCCAGTAATGCATTTCCATTGCAATTCAACAGGCGAGAAAAGTGGCCCTTGCGTGAACTTAGTAAACTCTAGAAGTCACCACATAAGTTCTTGCTTCCTACATGAATATGCTCCAAATTTGAAGCGTTTTGGAAGTCGCTTCATTTCTCAGAGAATTTTCGAGCTTTACCCCTGTTAGCCAGCTTCTCAAGCTCTTCATACCTCATTTCTGTTTCTGTCTGTAAATGCTTCTCGCATATATTTTCAACTCTGGCTATCTTTCCCATACAATTCGCGTTGCGGTTGTAACATTGGGAGATAGCCAGTCTGTCTTCTACTACTGAAATTTGACATTATTTATCGGAAACGAACAGTTCCGATAGTTTTGTTTACAGTTTTGCTCATGAGGCATGCTCTTCTTTGACTATACTGTAAGCAAAAAGCCAAAGCTTAGACTCTATGAGCCCTTTGCTACTCTTAGCAAAGCTAATATCACATGAACTTCTTCGTTTGAGCTTATTATAGATATTCTTTTGTCAAGTAAAGCATAATCCATAATATATTTCGGCCTTCGATTGAGAGACCGTTGAATTATGGTAGTGCCTAGTATTGTATGTTGCCAAATTTCGATATCGGAGAAAGGTAGACCGTATTAAGTTGTTTTTTGGGTCACCTGAAAGCATTGTTTAGCCACTTCCTTCTTCTCATCGACGGGAGACATCATGAAAATATTAATATCCAGCAGGTTTTTGCCAAAACTTTATTCCTATTTACCTGAATGAGATGGTGGATTGGGAAAATGAGAATTCTGAGATAACAAGAGGTGCGCAGCAAATTTTAGGGCCTGTACGACAGACTGATATTTAATTACAAGATTAGGCCTTCTTGATTCGATAACATCGGTCAGTAAATGGTGGGGATAGCTCTAACTTAAAGACGAGCGAACGCTGGACTAATGATAAATGAGATCAAAGGAACTTGTGCCCCTCGCTAAGCAATATTTAATGGTTATTCGAGGAGGCCACAATTCATTTAGTACTAATGCGATCAGTCTAAGAGCATCTTTATTGTAAGAACTGTCAGGAAGATGAGGAGGTGGCAATATCTTAGCACTTTCTCCTTAACTGCCCTGCATTCGTTATTAAAGTATGTCGTCTTTGCAGATCACTCATTAGCATTAAGCGCTTTCTGAAGTTTTCAATTCTTACTCAGCCAGTGAGGATTTGAAAGGTGGGCCATCACAAAGGACATACAAGTGTCTTAAGTGGAATCTAATGCTAGGTGAGCTATCTATGAGTACAACCTAGCTTTAAAGGAGTTAGCGGTATTAAGCTGATATAAATTCCAATTGAGCTCCGATGCTGAAAAGATAGATTACTTATTTGGGCTTACACGATCTTCCAATGGATGAAATTGAACGATAGATCAAAGATAAGAATAGTCGCATGCTTCAGGAAGGGATCAAACGGAGAAGTGGCGACTATTCAGAAAATTAAATGTAAGAAATTAGAAATTACATACATATAAATGCATACATAGATATATAACTTGGGCACTGGACATGCACTTGCGAACCACACCACACTTCACTTCACCGCACTTCATTTCACATGCATCTCAACAACAGCATATCGCACCAATTACTACGTGCAGCGCGTGTGCTTCATTTGAAATTCATGTTTGGAATATGAAAATAACAAATCACCATTTAATGAATGCAACAAATACAATAAAAACACGCATAAACACACACATATACAGGTGTATTAAAAGGCACACAGGTGTCGCACGTCAAACGTGGCTTGGTGTACGCCCACCAAAGTACGTCTCCTGGCGTCAATGAGCGCCATTATTAACACATCATAACTCGTCGGCTGAGTATAGGCAACAACGACAACAACAAAAACAAAATAATAAACACTCCTACATACATAAATTTCGACTGCGCCATACCAAGGCAGCCAGTCATCAGCCATCAGCCATCAGCGAGGAGTGTGCGCTGCCATCAATCAAAAAGACCATAAACAAGAAAGCGACCAAATAAAGAAGAAAAATATCTAAATCTAAAGAAAAAGAAAAAGAAGAAGCGAAGCGATGTGAAATGAAGTGAAGTTGTTATGCCTGGCTTTGGGTGTTACCTGCGCTGCTAAGCTACAGGTTGACGACGAGTGCTCACGTTTATTTATTCATAACACAACGCCATCACTGCCACCTTCAAGGCGACCTGCCACCGCCACCGCCAGCGTCACTCATACACCACTCTACATTCTGTCGTCGCAGCTACAAAGTGACTTTTAAATGCGTTGACTGGCTTAAAATTTGATAGCCGCACCGTTACTGTTTATGGTGCAAGTGATGGCGCTTCCAAACTGATTATGAACGGAGTTGAAAGACGAAAGGTGAAAAGGTTGGTACCTGAGTGTTGCATGTTTTTGAATATTTTTTTTTTTTTTTTTTTTTTTTTTGGCTATGGATAAAGGTGATGTAGCACCCATTAAGCAAGCACTGAGCACTACATGTCATGCAACAATCAGCTAAGAAAAAAAAAAACTTGAAAAAGTATTCAACTGACCAGAAGAAAACAAACAGGAGAAGAAATTTGCAAAACTCCGAAAAAGTGCACACGAGTATGAAACTTCGGCATCATCGGATTTCAGGTGGGAGAGTTTAACACTTTAGGAGTGTACCCAATGTGTTCAGTTATACTTTTTACCTAAGAGATTTACCAATAGCCAGTGAGGCTAGTTCATAACGAAGTAACGAAGGAGCTCTTCATAATTGGTGTTGAAAAGGACAATCGGAAGACATTTAGTTACTAATGTCAAAACCAGCCGACTTTTGGTTGTGGGATTGCATTATTTTATACAACGTCCTCACGTGTGCTATTCCTTTTGCAAAACTATGAACCGCTCCGTGCCCAATAACTGCAGCGAAGGCATCCATCATCATCCATCATCGACAGGTCTTAGTCTGGAATCCAAAATACTCACGCTTCCCAATATCTCTAGGCCTTTGAACTGATTTTAATGAACCAGCTCACAATCAAAATTTCAAGATTGGATTTCAATAGTTGCTTCCAGTTAAGAATACCCTAAAGAGATGAAAGAAGAAGAGGTCCAGAAGGGAAGGAGATTATTTTCTTAATCTATACCGACGGTTAGGCCCTCCGATTGTATTTCTGACCTGTAATAAAAATGCTCTTCATTAAATCCATCGGTCGTTCGAAGGCAGCTTAGAATAAATTGTAGGTCCCTCCATTTGTTGGTAAAACATCAAGACGCAAATCCTCAAATTGGAGGAGGAGCTCGGCCGATAGCTGCTTCAACGGTAACAAATCGCCAATTACATTTATATACATAAACTGATGAGTCCAAAATGGAATGCGGGGTGGAAGTAGGTGATATACTCTAAGAATCTTAAATGCTCTATTTCTTTCTCTCTCTTTTTCTCTCTCTTTCTCTCACTCTCCCTTCCTCTCTGTACATCTTCCAAAATCAACTGGCATAGACCAAGCAGAAGTCTCTTCTGCTTGATTTAAGTACGCACCACTTACGCGATTATAGCCGAGTCAAAAAACAGCAGTAGTTTCATCTCTTAGCTGTGAGGCGCTAATTGTAGACACCAAAGTGAAGCCAAGTTCTGATTATTCAAATGATGCGGCAGGTTTAAAGCTCGATGTCATGTCAACTCAGCATCTCTGTAATCTATCTAACTATTAATGAAAAACAGGACGACTTCTCCAAGTCAGAAGCTTCTATTGTCGAATTCGAAACTGAGCCGATACAATGCGCTTCAGGAGAGATTATCAGAGATATTCAAATAGAATTTGAACAAATAGCACAGAACAAATGGAAATTCATATCCAACTGTAAAATAACAGCAGATTTGGTCCGAGTAAGACAGAAAAAACGAAGTAGCTTTTAAACGCATAATAACGGGTCACTGGACCTATAGAGTATGAATTGGTTTGCATAACTAGTATCTGCGAGCTAGAAGTTAATGAGGAAGCAGTTGTGAATTCTATCTGTGAGTGACTAGCTCTAACGAAGATTCAACATAAAGCACTTGGTATCCAAAAGGTACCACATAAGGCATATTGGTTAGAAAAAGTTTCATAGAGAACGTAAAATGGTTTCAATGCAATGATCACAGTGCATGAAACTGTAGCATCTAGCGTACCGGAAGTTACACATTTGGATCAGCACATTTATCTCCTCTACAGGGAGAGTTTGTTAACCTCTTTTAGAATGGCTTGCGTCTATGAATATGAATTTCGATTTCAAAATCTCCGATTCTCTCCGAACGATAAGACTGTGATGAACGTCATGTGATAAAACTAGGTAAAAATAGCTACCCCCACTTGATTCTGTTTCAAGTTTCCAGACCGTAGTAGTGGTTTTCAAGCAAAAGTGACAGCAATTATGAAAGTGGCAAATCTATCGCTCTTGAGCTTCATATTAGTTAATGATACCAGGATCTACCCTGACAGATAGACTGCTATCCTGGCTTTGGATGTACTTTCCTTCGAACCTAGTCACACAGGTCACAGTAACATATCAGGTAAAGAGATAGAGGATGACCGTGCAAGTACTTCTACTTTCGTCATTATGTAAGGTTCTGAGCATACTTCTCTCCACTTGTAAGCTCTCTAAAAAAGAATTATTGTGCAGAAATATCAACTAAAGATGGAAAGGTCTGAATATTTGCATTTTGACCAGGAAATGGGGCAAATAAAATCAACGAGAGTTTATCGCATTAAAAAGAAGAAGGAGAAAAGGAAATGCCTACAATTATGGGTCTTATTACAGTAAAATTTTTATTGGTCAGATACGCAGGGAAGTCATTAGAAATTTGACCTTAAAAGATATGTAATTTGCGCAGGTTTGCAAACTCTGCGTATTGGTTTCACTAGCTGGAGCGGATGGTATGCTAAGTAGTATAACAATAGACCTGATTACTGGCCTAAGTGAGCTGATACCCGGCAGGCACTTCAACATAACCTAACCTTAGCTTTGGTGCGATCAGAACTAGTTAAATTATGCCTGACCTCATTTTCGAAAGGGTTGAGGTGCTTTTCAATAAGACGGGCTCTAGTGCCGAGTCACAGCGGATTTACTGGCAACTGTAAAATTGGTGATTTACTAGAATGGACACCCTTTAGTCGATATAACTGGACAGGTGAAGGATAGGAATGACTATGGGTATCTAAGTTCTTCTTTAGGACATATGGTCCTCATTCGATCTTGGCAAATACCACGACGTGCATGATCGCAAATTCTCATTTGGCTGTGATGGATTGTGAAAGATAGCTTGGTTTTCTTGCACTCACCTGGTTACACCCAACAGTTTTGGTGGGGAATCTGAATAATCACCGCAATAAGCAGTTATTTTGAGAAGCCAACCTGATCCATATAAGACGAGCTTTATGGAAGAAAGGAAGATGGAATTAGCTCGGCACTTTCTCCTAAACTAGGAGACCGCTAGACCCCTCGCTTACCGAAGATTCCAGCACATTAGCTGCCATACCTTCTATAGTGAGGTTATCAAAGTGGGCCGCGGAATGTGATTGACGCGAGCTGATATGAGCTTTCACTTGATCGTTCAAGAACTGGGAAGAATTTGATTAAGAATATAAAGGCGATAAAAATGTTTAAGTGAGACCCTTCGTAATAGATCATCCAGCTACTGCTTAACCTAACCTCACCCTTGAGATTAAGCTTGGACCTCTTTTACCTATGTTAGATATGAGGTGAGGACTAATCAATTTTCCTAAAGTAAAACTAGTTTTCGAAAACGGCCACGTTCGACACTCTATCGTGGAACGCTGTGTGGAATCTGCCATCAATTATATTAGAAGTGCACAAATTTACTCACCTCTTTTGGAAAGTTGGAGGTGGAATCTATTAAACATCTTTTAAAAAAGGGGTTTCCCGTACATTCTGAGAGATTGATAAAAGTAGAATCGATGAAATAACAGTTTAGTCTCAGTCTGCAAGTATTATGCCTAGCTAACATCGAAGAACATGACAGATTAGATAGGAATGCGATAATTACGGAGAAGTTACGCCTTATTCTTTTATAAATTTGCGGCACGAACTGTGCGTAAGCATATATTTGCGATTTCGCTCTCCCTCTCTCTCTCTTTGAGACGGTTCTAAGAATCTAATATTTTAGGTGCTGATCTAAGGAAGTTTAGTACTAGAAAGGTTACCTACATGACGGACGATTAAAATAAGTCCACCCCTTTCACTCCTTCACACTCTTCTAAAGTTTTGAACTAGGAAGCTATCCTTCTTTCAAGCTTTGGTTACAACTTAACGTAAATTGAGTGGTGTCAGAGTTGCCTTTTAAGCCACCGCTGACAAACTGATGAAGCTGCTTGATGTTGTACTTTGACGCTATTTTTTATTTTTGTTTCTCACTGCCTCTCTCTACAGCACAAGATGCTAAATCCCTTGCTTGTTGCTGCTGCCCTGCCTTTGTTTTGTGGAGAACTAAGTGCGCCGCGACTGCTGCCTCACTCCAATCCCAGAGCCAAATTGAGCAGTCACTGTCAAAAAATCTGTTAACTTGGTCGTAAGCGGAGGCGCGTCAGTGCTTTATGGCTCTATGGTTGCAGTAAAAATAGCAAAAACAACGACAACAACAACAAAAGCACAAAATCCTTTTAACAACTGTTGTACTTGTGTAAAAACAACAAATATAAAATTTAAAAAAATTATAATACAAAAACAAACCAACGTGAAACAAACACAAAATTGAAATAAAGTAACAACAACAACAACAACAATAACAACAACAACAACAAAAGACA
This sequence comes from Neoceratitis asiatica, assembly GCA_030068015.2. NCBI lineage: Eukaryota > Metazoa > Arthropoda > Insecta > Diptera > Tephritidae > Neoceratitis > Neoceratitis asiatica. The sequence goes on along the minus strand of CM061524.1, from coordinate 55,944,023 downwards.
AGGTGTAGCCAAGCGCATCGAAGCAGGTTTCGCGAATTGTCAGCTGCAGCAACTGGTGAGGTGGTACACTGGTGGACGCACACTGCCCAACAAAACGGTAACCAGCAACCAGTACCCCAACACCATAATCACACCAACACTATTAATACACACCACCAACCGTAGTCGGACTGCAACTGCCAAAACGGCTGTCCACAAAACAAAAAATAAAAATATAAATGAAAAGCGCGCCGCAACAAAGTTGCAACAAAAGCAATGAATTTATATACATATTTTTTCGGTTAAAAAGAAAAAGTTGCATTCAAGTGCCGACAACAGCCAGCGCCACTCACACACACACCCACTCAGCTCCACCACACCGTCTACCATTACAGCGCAGGTATGCTTTTGCATAAAAGCCGCGTACACGACGTCGACGCGCTACATGTAACATGTTGCAACATCATACTCCTGCAACAACAAGCAACTGTGAAAATGAACTGTAGCGGGAGTACGCGTCCACAAGTGGATGTAGTGCAAGTATCTATGGCCGGCGCAAGTGATTAAAGTGATTTGATGCCTTGTTGAACGCGTTGTCGCTGAAGGAGGGGCACACCAAAAAGGAAGGAGTGGGAGTATATAAAGAACACAAGGAAATGGTAGAGAAAGTGAACGGTAACTGAGTGGACGGCACGTTGATATGTGGCTTTATATGTCCAGCTGCCATACCCACACTGAAGTTGGAGCAAAGGAGCATGTTTGTAACTGGGAGGGAGTTTGATTATTTACTATTCAGGGGGTGAAGCGTTGGCAGGGAGTGATAAAGTGCAATATAGCTCACGGCGGAACACCAGCGCCAGATCCTTAAGACTCTATTTCTCACATCAGGATCAGGATCTATTCTTCCCCAACCGAACTCTACGGTTCTAGATTCGAAAGGTGTTAAAAATATGCGTTCTCTTAAGGTGAGCTACGCTTTCATGCCATTTTATGGTTTGCAGTCGGGGACGTACGTGTGTATTCGAACGGAGGCTGCAAGATATCATACCGGTTCATCTCCGGTAGTAAGAGCAACTTGCTGCGATAATGGGTTTCACCGTAGTTGCCGATTTATTTCGCCTTTTTTCTTTTTTCAATCATCTTATGGCCTTAACTCAGTTGGCGGCCGAAAATTCAATAAATGTAATACCTTTGCACGACTAAAATGCGTTATAAATTCCCAAATATCGGGAAACGCTTAGACGTAAACTTTGAAACCTACATCACCTAAACAACCTCTTTGACCTTTGGAATCCACTGAGGAAAGAACTACATCCAAAAAGGAAAGTAACCTCAAACTGTTAGAAGCCTCTGCCCCATAAGGGGAAAGCCAAACTGTCTACTGGGTCACGGGAGATCCGTCTCAAAAAGACGTAATGTAAAACCCCAAGCATCCATTCTGTGCCTATCGCTGCATCATCGATTAAAGAAAATTACCCGGATCAAAGTCCTTACTGTTTTAAAAATTCATTGAGAGACCGACACTCTATCGGATATACAGACGTTACATTAAGAAGGACAGCCTCAAATGAACAAAGGTTCCCACGGAGAGGCGCCTCTAAGCGACTTCGGCTTTAGAAAAACCGATGTTGCAAGCTGTGAGATCTTTCAATGAGGAGGTGAAAGAGCACCTAAATTTGGGAAAAGCTTGAGCGAGTCTGCTGACAAATTAACCTCCACGAGAAAGGATCGCTTTCAGCATTGAGCAAGACGAACGGGAAAGCCTAGAATAGCCCACGGAGTTTGGCCCATCGGCAGATGTTGGGGGCAAACCTCTTGTCGTTAAACTAGGTCCGTACTGTCTTCAACCGGTGGACATGAGTAGAAGCAGAAGCAGTTTCTGTGGTCGATACAGTTGTCATGAGCCTCTTACAATAGATATATTTTCTTCAACTGATAGGCATAAAATTTCGTAAACAAGCGACTATAATGGCTCCGAGATTACTAAAGGGTGATCTAAGTAGAGGTACTTTTTTCTATGGGCTTTTTTCGCCACGGAAAGATTCACGTTCTGTAAAGAAGGTGTGTCGCGCTGAGTGTAGTACTCGCCACACCATCACATCTTGAGACACAGCATTCATTATTGGATAACATTCGACCGAATCAACCACGTCCAGCATGCAGTGAAGAAAATATAGCGGCCGTAGCTGAGAGTGTACACGAAGACCGTGGAGAGTCGATTCGGAGCCGTCCGCAGCAACTCGGACTGACGTATGCAACCACTTGGCGCATTTTACGTCGAGATCTTAAATTGAGAGCGTACAAAATAGGGCTTGTACTTAGTTCTTGCACGAACTTCCCAAGCGACATTGCTTCGCTCTATAAGCTCTCGAAGAGCTCCAAGAAAATCCGTCGCTTTCGAGCCAAATTTTTTGCAGCGATGAGGACCATATCTGACTCAATGGGTGTGTAAACAAGCAAAATTGCCACATTTGGGACAAAGAGCAACCTGAAGATATTCGAGAACTGTCATTTCATCCAGAAAAAACGACGGTTTGGTGTGGTTCGTGGGCCGGTGGAATCATCGATCCATATTTTTGCAAAACAGATGCCGGTGAGAACGTAGCGCCATGATAACCGACAATTTTAGCTAACAATTAACAAATTTAGCCAATTGAAGCTCGTGATCACCGCGACATTTGGTTTCAAGCAGACGGCGCTACTTTCCACACATCGCATCAATCAATGAATTTATTGAGATAACACTTCGGTGAGCAGATAATTTCAAGTTTTGGGCCGGTCGAGTGGCCACCACGTTCGTGTGATATCACACCGTTAGACTTTTTCCTGAGGGAATATGCAAAGTTTAAAGTCTATGCCGACAATCCCGCTTCGATTCAGGCCTTGGAGCAAATTATCACGCGTGTCATTCGCGAATTACCAGTCGAAATGGTTGAACGAGTCACCGAAAACTGGACTCAACGGATGGACCATCTGAGACGTAGCCGCGGCCAACATTTGAAAGAGATAATCTTCAAAAATTAAATGCCAAAGAATGTTCTTTCGAATGATAATAAACATTCCCCATTAAATTTTAATTTTCTGTCTTTTTTCTTTTAAAAAGTAGGGAACATCGAAATGTATCACCCTTTATAACGATAGATTATAAGTATAATGACGATCTGAATAATGTTGTAACTAACTTCGAGCCATCCTTGGAAAAGCTCATCGTGAACGCACATGTCCAGAATTCTGTGAAAAAAGTCGATTACTGAGAAATGAGTAGATAATCACATAGAGTGTTATATGCGAGCCGACCGACCCCTTCAGTCCATGTAGTTCTTACTTTTTCTGAAGTCTTTAACAGAATTTATGGGATACAAGAATAATCTTTCATAGGCATTTTCTACCGAAGGCTTTTGATGAAAGACTACCTCAAGAATTTAATTTCACGATTCACTAAATTACGCAACTTGTAGGTGAGGGGCTAAGCATTTGAAAAGAGTTATTTATGAAGCTTATTATGTATGAAATTATCTTGAACTGCTTCTTCTTCCTACTCTTCGGCAGATTTGCTTGCGAAAAGTTACCACCCACTGACTTCAATTGAACATACTACCATAATCAACTCACAATTCCTCAACCAAACTCAATTTCGGTAACTCTCATAAATTCCCGCAGCGCGCAAGCTCAGTATATACGAGTCTCATTCGCTTGCCTGTCAATCGCATGACCAAGTCACGATATGCAAAGTGCCGTAGTACTGCGCGATCAACTCAAAGCTTATACACAGTTGAACCACGCTTGAACTTTTGTCATAATCACGCGGAACAACGATCGACCGACGTTGGATCGATTGTACAATTGCTGGCGCGATCACTAGCGCGATCACTAGCGCGTGATTCGGCAATTCGATTTGGCGGCAAACGATTGCAAACGAACAAATGAGTCGGTGTATGTGCCAGCAAGCTGCGGGGGAGTCATGCACCGAACTAGTATTTAAGCGAGGTTTGGATATATTGGTAGGAGTCGATATATAAATCAAAAATGATTTACTGAATCAACAACTAATGCCTGCACTTGTTTGTGGTGATGACGACATTTGCATGCACAGCCCCACCTGCAATACATGACACGGTGAATATCATCACATAGAGCAACTCTGTTCACTGTGAAGTGAAACACGTAACGTACGGGAAATGCAAGAGGTGGTGGTGGGAGAGAAGGGGCTGAAGCATGACAACAATAGAATAAATGACCGCTCTTCATACCTCTTTCTGTTCGTTTATGTAATAATGAATGGGGAACGTCAGCCATTTAGCTCAAAAAGAGCCACATACAGTGTTCGATGAGTGGCGAAATATGCGGAAAATTCCTTTTTTTAACCGAAAATGTCTGAGCAAAACAGTTTTCTTACGCAATTCACATTATTTTTGTCTAGTACGGCTCAACTGTGGTATTGGTTGTCGCTGAGACCTCGTATACTTTGAATGTCATATTCTCAGAGAAGCCCTGGCCAATGCTGATGAAGGCTTTGGCGTAGCCATATAGCAGTACGACTTTTGTGAGGATACCAAGTCAGACATAGTGACTATGCAAATCCGCTTCATGCAGTCAAATGCGGCTTTAAAATAGAAGTCCGCATGGGTCAGTTTGATAACGGCGAGTTTTAGTTTTCGTTTGTTCCTTCTGATTCTTATAACAATACATTATCGACCTTAAATCCCTAAGAAGCGCTAGACCCAATTAAGAGTTATTCAAAATTATATGATGTCATGCTAATGGTAGCCCCAGAAACATAATGTTCCGACCAGAAGCAGAAAGTTACCATATAAGTGGAAGTAAGAGGGCTTGCGGAGATGTAATTCGTGCCATGGATATACTAATTCGTCGCAGGCCAAGCCAACAAGAGCAATATCAACAATAATGGGACCCAAGACCTTTTTCTCGGATACTCCTAGTGCCGCCTCATCGGATATTGTCAACGTTCACGATTCCGCGCCATAAAGCAGGATAGGAATGATGACGTACTTAGAGAGTTTGTTCTTTGTTCGGTTCACTTACCTCGCCAGGATCATGTAGGTCTAGTCCAAGTCATCGAGATCATCTAACGGGTGGCCCAGGAAATGTGCTGTTTCTACGGGTTTGAACCAGAGGGAGAATGATATTAGATGAGTCGGTTTGAGTGAGCATGCAAAGAGGTGTCGTGATAGGACTCATTGCATGCGGGACATACGTTGGGTATGTCGGGCTCGAATCTGAATAGGTAGGAATTAAGTCGACTACAATATCCAGATCTTAATTGCTTTCGCTCACTACCACACTCTATCACCTTGCTTTCTTTTGGAGTCTGGAGAAATAGAAATCATTGCTACTCAAACCTGGGGTATGTCGGATTTGAGTTCAGATGAGTAGAAGTTGAATCTGGTACAATATTTAGATATTCTAGCTGATGGTTACATCGGTCTCACAAGCAGCTCGAGCTCTGTTGTGTGTGACTGCCGTTCAATGTCTCTTGGTCGGGGGAATGTCTATTTCATTGTTTTCTATTCTTTTTATATAAAAACCCTCTAATTGAGCAGAAAATCCTGAGGAATTGTGGTGCCTATAAACTTAGTCTACTAAACTGAACGACACACTCTAGTTCCTAGAGGAATACGCTGTTATCTAAGTTTTAGTAAATTTCTGGATCTTCTTGCAGAACAAGAGGAACGCTGACCAGCTCCTCATGTTCTTCGTACTCACATATTTTGTCATTTTTTCTTTGTCTCCCAATATGATAATTCCCGCTTAAACTGAAGATATCTTAACCCAGCTTGCGAGATATGTACTTATTTTTCTCTTCGCGGCAGAACCGACTCCTTCTCGTACCAACTATTTCTCCCACTTTGCAAAGACCAATAATTTGGCATATCTTTCCCACATAACGTTCTGTTCACGTGTTCTCTTAGAGAACAGAAGTCGGCTAGAAAACCGGACTGGTTGCTTGCTAGCGAGGTCGAACCTTTCTTGTGCTTGGTAACGCGTGTCCTTCACAGCACAGAGACTGGTTGTCTTCTAGAGAGGTCAAAATTTTATTGTGCTGGGTCACGTGTGTACTTCACAGCACAGAGACGGGTACGTATCTAAGTTGCGGCCAGTGGTCACAGTTGACGGCGGGACCGCAAAAAGTACACTCGTCTACACCACCGGAGGTATTACCGTGGAAACTGAATTTTGATGGTGATAACACAAGTAGTAGCGATACTCCCCATATATGAACGCAATACATGCAGGCTAGCTACACTGTGCACCATGCCCCGCTCCGTGTAAACCGCGAAAGACAGCAAACTCCAAATCTAGTTGCTGCGACATGTTGGTGACACTGCGGTTGCTGTTGCTGACATAAACAACACGCCGAATCATTGTCAAAAAGTGCGCGTTGAACCAAGCAGCCGAGCCGATAGCTAGCCACCATAAGTTATATACCCCACCCATCACCCGCCACCCACCAGTTAACGAATAATCCCAACATGCAATGAGAAAGACCAGCCAATCAATTGAGCGAGTAAGTGAGCAAGTGAGTGAGACTCAGTCCGATTGTGTGGTATCACGAAGAGGAAGATTAAAGAGTTTAGTTGAGTTAAGTTCACTAGGAGGCGCATATACTTGTAAATATCAGTACATCAGTTAGATGATGTTGTTTGTTGTTGGTGGTGGGGTTGAAATAGAATTGGACAATCATTTGTGTTTATTTGATGGAAAATCTGCTGCTCCTTCCTCGCTGTTGGTGGGAGCAGTAAAGTTCAACTTAAAACTCTTGCTGTTGTTGTCACCGTTGTTGTTGTTGTTGTTGTTGTTGTCACCGTTGTTGTTGTTGTTGTTGTTGTTGTTTTTATTGCATTTTATTGCAAAATCATGAGGTACCCTGCTGTCACACCACAAACCAAATAAGCAAGCGCTTCTACCACCATCGAACCAAATAGACTACACCTCCTGCCCCGACATTAAGCTGAGCTCCGCACTGAGCAGATTCGTAGTTGTAGAAATTTGAACGTTGCTTTTTTGTTCTTCTCGGCAACTGTGATTTGCTATTACGTTTCGGCATTCGGCATTCATGTGGCACACTAAATCTTCCTCAAATTGGCTGCACTTGCTGCCACATGTCACACAATGCTCTACGAACACTCAAAGTGGGCTCCTTTCTTCACACACTCACTCCCAGACATACACGTTAGAACGTCACCCAGTCAGTCAGTCAGTCAGCCATTGTCAATTGCCTTGCTGCTCGCTCCTTCTGTTTCTTCCAGCACCAACTATTTGTCACTGCAGTTGCATGCAACACTAGGCAGCAACCATGTAACCGCAGTCGGAGCCAGTCCGCAGTCAGTGGTGGCTGATATGTAAATGGGGGCTGTAATGAAATTTGTTGCAATGAGTGTTCGTGAGACGGAGGAGATTATGGAGAGAGTGTAGCAACAACAACAACAACAACAAATTGTGTGCTGAAAATTTTCAGCATATCACGCATAAATTGCCGCATAAAGCACTACTGTTGGGTGTAACACATTCTCGGACACTCACACTCATCTAAATGATTGCCCGTTTAAGTGGCCGAATGTTTCGTTTGGTGGGTGCGCACGCGTCTATCCTACTCGAAAATGGGAAGTACTTCCAACTCAATCACCGAAAACCAATTCCGATGCCCGTACGGACGGACGAACAGGCAGACGCACCTCTACTAGTTGAGTTGAGTTTGGTTTGGCTTGCCTATCTCGTAATTATTTTGTTGCATGCCACATGGCGACGCATATACCCCTTGCGAGCTCTCTATCACGCATACCATTCTCTAGTTGTGGTGGTGTGGCGCAGTGCAACAAAGCAGTGACAGCATAAGCATCAGTCCTGTCGGTTCCCTTTGCCCCACTTCAATCTCCTCCATCTAAGTTTTTTTACTCATTTCCCCCCTTTTAAATGCGCATCGAATTCATGCAACGTGCAGCTGTGGCCGTTTGTTGTCTCATAAATACTGTGCCACAGTACGCAACTTGGCATACAAATGATGGTGCGTACGCATTCATGTATGTATGTATGCATGTGTGACTATTGTAGATACGAGTATGTGTGAGTAAGGAAGTGCTAAACTGAGCCTAAATCGTTCTGTCGATATATGTATATATATTGGGGAAATTCAGCCAGTGACGGAAAGCGCGTGTGTACCCTGTAGGGACGGAAAGTCCTCCATCTGGGTCTTCTTATGAAAAGTCTCGGTCATTAGCTTTTCGAGGGTAACTCAGAACTGTGTGTCTGTCATTTTAGAGGTATAAAAATGAAACGGATATCTTCTTACCCCTGAGGAGGCACTCGTACGAAAGTGGACTGAGTAGACAATTTCGAAGTAAAGTTCGCGCTCGACGGACAAATATCTAACTCCATAAGTCGCCAATTATCAACGTCCGATAGATTAGCACTGAACGTCTTCGTTTAAGACATAAAGTAGGTAAGCTTGGTATTCGCTGATAGTGCCTACGTCAACAGAGAAGAGGAAAAAACATCGTTATCCTTTCGAAAGTTTATCAATGTTAAAACATCGGTCCGCCGTTAATCAAATTACTTCCTTCTCCCCAAGAAACATTTCAGTTTGGGTCAAGCAGCAGTAACCAAACCTAACGAAACTAAAGAACTAAAGCATTTTCAGTGCTTCCTTCTGGTTCCGGATGAATTTAGACATAATATCTAGAGAAAATTAATATGCAATCTCTCTCCGGAATGGGCCACACCACAGGGCGCTGAGATGTGTATCTGGAAGGGTTTCTAAGCAATTTCTGTTTTCGGCTTCCGAACGGTTGTTAGGTCTTTTGAGTGCTTTCATATCTGACTATATTCTGAGCCTCACTTACGTTGTTGTAACGAAGCTTTCGAAATAAAAAGTGAACAGTTAGTTATGGGGCTATGAAATCGAGAATAATAAGAGGTCATTTAAGGCCACGGTAAGATAAATCTATTAGTAAAAATTGTTGTTGTTGTTGTTGTTGTTCTTGTTTCAACCAAAGGGAGAGGCGCTTTATATGAGTGGATTTTAGTGGATGTGCAAAGACGTATATAATGTCGGCCGAAGACTTATTACATGCAGGGCATACATTAAGTATGTCGGGGTCAAGTCTTGTAGGTAGGAGCTTAATCGACTACAGTATCCAGACCATTCTTGTGTGTCGCGAGGCACAGACTTCTTCGTCTGCTATGGGTGGTGGTTGGATTCAGAGCACAATATTCACGGAAAGAGAGTATAAAGGTGTTAACAGACTCTCTGTTAGTAGCAGTTATGGTCTGTTGGTAAGTCGCCCTGTCCCGTGGTTCAGTTTTTAAGTGCTTAAAGAATAGCGGTAGTTCAGCTTATAGTAGGTGTTTACCAGCATAGTCTCTAGGATATGATAGTATACTACTCTAGGAGATATGTATGAATTACACAGCACTTTTTCGGCGACCCAACCCCGTTTAGGTCAAAAGATAAATTTAGTAAAATGTTGTCTGCAAGTTCGCTTGGAAAAATCGAAAATGATTACTTTTGCACAACGTATTGAAAACTACGGATCTTCAGATGAATTTTTGAATTTTAATTTCCTACGTCAACCTTTTCTCTTTGGGTCTCCCATCTACTCATTCAGTCGCCTAATTGTTTTGGTTTGCGAGCATTTGGGATTTACCGTTAGCGTTGATTTCATTCTAATTTTTTTTTTTTTGGAAGGTTCGAGGAAAACCGTTTTCTGTGCGCATAAATTTGCACTCTTCATGAAAATGCAATTTTATTTCCTAATACTACCAAATAGGCACACACACACCCATGCGTCCTTATATATTCATATGAATACATGTAGTTAGATGCACTCGTTCGTACTGCCACATTAGGCAGATGCGTATCCACATGTGATCTGTGGCCTGCCACCACCACAAAGCACACAAATCGCAACGCAATCGAAGCAACCAATCGGCAGTGAAATGATGCGTTGATGCCACGTTTTATGAGCATCCAAAACGTAGTCGCCATAGGCACAGTGTTTTTGTGGGATAGTATAAAGAGAGTAGCTAAACCGTTATAATGTCCCTTTTACTACTTGCACGGGCTAAGGTATTGGCTGGACTCGACAACTGAGCTGAGTTGATAGGATTGAAAAGAGTCATGTAACTGACCTAGTTATGACCCAGATACTCGTCGGACACTTTTTAAATGTTTATATGACAGGAACTTAAAACTCAAAAAGATAGACGAAAATACTGCAATAGATGATGCAATCTTTTCTTTTTCCCCAAACGTGTGGTTTTAATCTTCGCGAGCAGCCATAATACCCAGCAAAAGTGACTGTGATTTCCTGATGCAAGAAGATCCTTCAATATAAGGTAATTCACACAGGTCGAGAGGAAACTTAAAATGTCTGGACGTTAAAATTTCCTCAAAAAATCTCTCAAGTTAATTAAAACTTCAGATTTATAAACCCACTGTTTGCGGTCCCTGCCAAATTAGCTTGAGGGGAGTAGTTTAGAAACCTGATCTTGGAGTTAACAGAAAACCCTACACTGAAAACTTCACTATATACTCTTCCATTGAGATTTGAATTTCTTTTCATGGGCTCCAGAGATTTCTACCGCACAATAAGTGCGATTGAACCATCTCGTGTCCCCGCCTCCTTAATGTCTGCCACTTTCTTCAGTATGACATGCACAACGGTCGAAAACGTGAACTTGGAGTCAACGAAAAACTTCCGACTGAAGGTTTCACTGCCAACTGTTTCGATTTCGAATTATTTTTAAAATATGACTCATTGCTCTTGACCACATAATACTCCTCCCTCAAAAGAAGTCTTATCCAGAGCACAACTCAACCTGTCTATATTGCGTTTCGACAGACCCATATTGAGAACCAACCTGTTCATAACGCTAGTTGAATTATCTACTTATCAACGTCACGAACTCTGTCCAGATTACGAACTAACGATCAAACCAGCAGGTTCATATGGCCAGCCGACATGTAAAGATCACAAGTCGACCTGTTGATACTGCGAAGCGACCTGACCGTCTCGCGAAATGTGTCTCCATATCCAAGCAAGATCATGAAGGTACCCATGCAGCTCACGAGCCGACCGGATTGAACTGCCTGGAGCTTGTATCCTCAGTTAAAAATTCACTTATAGTAAGTGGTTTCGCCAAACACCTGATAAATTTTCTCGAGTTATGCCTAATGGGATAGAAATCCTTAGTCCTCGATCGTCCTTATAAAAGTCTAAGGATTATAACAACAAAAATATTTTTTTGTCATGTGTTCGGTCTTGCACTACTGTGCTATCACAGCAGACTCCTAAACTCTATAGTAGTCAATGTGCTCCCTTCAGCTCCGCATGAGCGATTGATGAGCTCGAGCCAAATCAGATGCCTGCAATATTCGTACGGAGAAATTTACTATTATCTGGTATACTTGTCTATACATATGCATTTACATACTTATATATACATACACTAGTCGCCACCAATGCCTCAACCTCCCTACTTATCAGCCTACCAGTTCACCCCAAATAATGGGCAATCACTGACAGTCACTTGTCCAACTAAATTAGATTTACTCGATATTACATTTTCGAATTTTCGAATTTTTGCATTAATCGCCGCAATTGAAGTCGGTACGGAGCCATGCCATGTGAGCTTAGCTATCAGGCAATACGGACGGGTACGGTCTCATATTGTGTGGATGCCACACACACCGTAGTAACCCTTCTACTCGGCGGTAAAGCCAATGGCAGTGGTTTCGATGGCTGGCAATCATTCGGCAATGCAAAGTAATGATTCCCATTGCTCAGTGCGGCAGCAAATTCCACTACAACAACAACAAACCAAGCACACCAGCAACAGCAATGACAATAATCACAAAAATGAAGCTCGCATATGAATTTGAGTCAAGAACTGAACTGAATGTAATCGGATGTGTGGATGTGCGTGTGGTAGCAATTGCTGCGAATTGAATTTTCAAATTTTCTCTTCATTTTACTTACAACAAATCCAAAAATGTTTTGGCAAATGTATGCTGACTGCAATTGGTGATAGACACACTCGTGCAGTGTACGAGCACATCGTTCAAGTATGTATGTATGTATTTATTTATTTTTCATTTCAGGCAGCAGAGAACTCAATTCGACACCATTTAGGCGGTCAGGAGGAGGGATGGCGAGTTAATAGTCGACAAAACCATCATTTAGTGACTGATAATAATGCGTTCTCCTGTGAAATTGCGACAGTTGAAAATATTTAGTAAATATTTTCCTGGAAATTCGTATATTAAAGGTAAGTGATTTAAAAAAATTAATTCAGTTTTGAAAAAATTGTTTGAGGTTGTGCGCTACGCTTTGAACCTAACCAGCTCCAATGAAAAATAGCATCAACATAATCGGCCTACTGAGCGTACTATTCGCAACACCATCACCCATCTTGAGACCCAACATTCATTATTGGATAATATTCGACCGAATAGACACCATCCAGCACACAGTGAAGAAAATATAGCGGCCGTAGCTGAGAGTATACACGAAAACCGTGGAGAGTTGATTCGGCGCCGTTCGCTAAAACTCAGACTGACGTATGAATTGAATTGAATTGAATTGAAATCGTACAAGATACAGCTTGTGTGCGAGCTGAAGCCGCCCGACCTTTCCAAGCGACATCGCTTCGCTCTAAGGACCCTTGAAAAGTTCCAAGAAGATCCGACGTTTTCGAGCCAAATTTTGTTCAGCGATGAGGCCCATTTCTGGCTCAATGGTTACGTTAACAAGCAAAATTCCGCATTTGGGACGAAGAGCAGCCTGACATTTCATCCAGCAAAAACAATGGTTTATTTTGGACCGCTAGAATCATCGGTCAATGGCGAGCGTTATCGCGCCATAATAACCAACTATTTGATGCCTGAAATTGAAGCTCGCGATCTCCGTGACATTCGGTTTCAACAAGACGGCGCCACTTTCCACACATCGCATCAATCAATGCATTTATTGAGATAACACTTCGGTGAGCAGATAATTTCACGTTTTGGGCCGGTCGATTGGCCACCAAGATCGTGTGATATTACACCGTTAGACTTTTTCCTGTGGGGATATGTAAAGTCTAAAGTCTACACGCGTGCCGTTGGCACTCAGTAGATTCGGGGTAGCTGGTTAGCGGCGGTTTACTCTCAGCGACAACGGAATGACTGACGGGCAACTGTGAGTACACTAACATCATGGGGACTGGCTCTCAGTAACATAGCAATACAGGAATGGTAGCGATGAGCGGGCTAGTACCATGGCGATCAGTTCTCAGTGTTGTTCTGTGTAGTCCTACCGGCTCGGAAAATCAGTCCCGGCGACAGCGAATAAATCGAACAAAACTGACCGACCTTGTGAATGTTTAATACATACTTAACTATACATTGGTGGAGAATTCGTTGGCACACAGTTTGTGCGAAGGAAATGATTGATTGTGGAACACGCAGGTGGGCGTCATTCGTTAAAACTCGGACAGACTTATGGAACGACTTGGTGCATTTTAAGTCGAGATCTTAAATTGAAAACGTACAAAATACAGCTTGTGCAAGAACTGAAGCTGATCGACCTTTCCAAGCGACATCGCTTCGCTCTATGGGCTCTTCAAAATTTCCAAGAAAATCCGACGTTTTCGAGCCAAATTTTGTTCAGCGATGAGGATCATTTCTGTCTCAATGGGTATGTAAACTGGCAAAAATTCCGCTTTTGGGACGACGAGCAATATGAAGAGATTCAAGAGCTGCCATTTCATCCAGAAAAACAAAAACGATTTGGTGTGGTTTGTGGGCCGGTGGAATCATCGGTCCATATTTCTTCAAAAATGATGCCGGTGAGACGTAACCGTCAATGGCGACCGTTAGCGCGCCATGATAATGGACTATTTGATGCCTGAGATTGAAGCTCGTGATCACCGCGACATTTGGACGCCACTTCCCACACATAGCATCAATCAATGGATTTATTGAGAGAACACTTCGGTGAAGAGATAATTTCACGTTTGGGCCGGTTGGTGGTCACTTCGTGTGATGTCACACCGTTAGGCTTTTTCCTGAGGGAATATGTAAAGTTTAAAGTCTATTCCGACAATCCCGCTTCGATTCAGGCTTTGGAGCAAATTATCACGCGTGTCATTCGCCAATTACCATTCGAAATGGTTGAATGAGTCATCGAAAACTGAACTCAACGGATGGACTATCTGAGACGTAGCCGCGGTCAACATTTGAAAGGGATAATCTGCAATCAATAAATACCAAAGAATGTTCTTTCGAATGATAATAAACATTCTCCATTAAATTTGAATTTTCTGTGTTTTTTTGCTTTTAAAAATTAGGGAACCTCGAAATGGATCACCCTTTAGTTAGTTGTATTAGTGCAGCGTAGAGAATGCTACGCCAAAAATTCAATTGAAATAAAAAATGAGAAATTTTTAAAAAAATCTCACGATATTTGAATATCTCATATCCGCCAAAACACAATTTTTTGCAAAAAAAAAAAAAAAAACACCCAACAAGGATTACAAAGGAACACAAAAGAGTAACAATATTATAATATGGCACAATCTTTGAGATTTTTGTTATTGTTTTTTATTTGTCTCTTTCCATTTTGTTGCCACATCTGCCGTTGAAAGCTCGCGCGTAGTCGAAAAGCAAACAAATGACGTTGCTGCCGCGACATAATAATATCCTTGCATCCTTTTGATCTCAAAGCAAGAAAAATGACATGCACATACACATATACATACATAGAGAAAGGCATATGAACTAATAATAAAGCGAAATGAAAGAAAATGCGCAGCGAACAATTCCAATGGCATTCGTGCGTGAGCTCATTTAGTGAACCCCCTCTTACTTCTACTCTACTTCTTCTCTCCACCATGTTTTGCTGCTTTTCCACATTACTTTATGCGCCACTGAAGATATACGTATTTATGCCACCACTACTGTGTCTATTATGACTGTATGCATGTGGCTTTGTTGCAAGCATGCAAAACTATTTTATTCATTGTAAATATTATTATTTTCTTTTTGCAAAAATTTTCGTTTTCTTTTTTGGAATTTTTTCAAAATATTCATTCGTTTAGTTATTTATTTTCGATTGCGGTACACTCGGTTGCAGTTGCAAGTTGCATTTTTGTTGATTTTCCCATTATTATGCAGTGAAGAAAATATGAAAAAAGCGAATGAAAACAAATTCATGCAACACACACTTTGTTGTTGCAACAGTGTTGCATATACCCGTATTGCATTGTATTTGTTGTATGTTGTGTTGTTATTTCCGTAATTGTTTTGTATGCTTTGACTTACACTCTTTTTGAACAGAAAATTATGCCTGCGGCAAACGGAACTGCACCTGCAATATACAATAATAACAACAAACAACAAACAACAAACAACAAACAACAAACAACAAACAACAAACAACAACAACAATAGCAATACAACAACGAATTTAGTTATTCAATTTCATGTTTTCATTCATTTCATTTTTCTGAAATTCTTTACTAATTCCATTACATTACATTGCATTACATTGAATATATTTATATATGTTTATGTTTGTGTGTGGAGAACACATACGTATGTACGCAAATAAATAAAATTGTTATCCTTTTGGCCATAACAAAAGATTTAAAGAAATCTAAGTAAACGGAAAGATGATTTCTTTACATTTACTCACACACATTTACATAAAGGGTGATCCAAGTAGAGGTACTTTTTTGACAGATCGCGCGTGAGTCGTGTGTAGCTGTCATGCTATTTTTGTTCAGTATTGTTTGGCATTTCATCCCAGAATGACTTGCGCGCCAACAACGTTTCAAAATCATAAAATATTATTACGAAAAATCAAGTGCTGTAAAGAATATGTTTCGCGCGCTTCGCTCAACATATGGTCAACATAATGGGCCTACTGAGCGTACTTTTCGTAACACCATCTTTAAACCCAGCATTCATTATTAGTAAATATTCGTCCGAATAGACCACATCCAGCACGCAGTGAAGAAAATATAACGAGCTTCGTGTACATGAAGACCGTTGACAGTCGATTCGGCGCCGTTCGCAGCAACTCGGACTAACGTATGGAACGAGTTGGTGCATTTTACGTCGAGATCTTAAAGCGACATCGCTTCGCTCTATGGGCTCCAAGAAGATCCGGCATTTTCGAGACAAATTTTGTTCAGCTATGAGGCCCATCTCTGGCTCAATCGGTATGTAAACAAGCAAAATTTCCGCATTTGGGACGAAGAGCAACCTGAACAGATTCAAGAGCTGCCATTTCATTTAGAAAAAACAACGGTTTGGTGTGATTTGTGGGCCGGTTGAATCATTATATGATAACCGACTGATATTGAAGCTCGTGATCTCCTCGACATTTGGTTTTAACAATATGGCGCCACTTCCCACACATCCCATCATTCAATGGATTTATTGAGATAACACTTCGGTGAGCAGATAATTTCACGTTTTGGGCCAGGTGATTGGACACTAAGATCGTGTGATGTCACACCATTAGACTTTTTCCTGTGGGAATATGTAAAGTCTAAAGTCTATGCTGACAATCCCGCTTCGATTCAGGCCTTGGAGCAAAACATCACGCGTATCATTCGCAAGTTACCAGTCGAAATGCTCGAACGAGTAATCAAAAAATTGACTCAACAGATGGACCATCTGAGACGTAGTCGCTGCCAACATTTGAAAGAGATAATCTTCAAAAAATGAATGCCAAAGAATGTTCTTTCGAGTGATATAAACACTCCCAATTAAATTTAAATTTTCTGTGTTTTTTCTTTAAAAAATTAGGGAAATTCGAAATGGATCACCTTTTACATACTCACAGATACATTCATACTAACTAACTGTATGCATAAATTGTTCTTTTGAATGCTGTATTGTTTTTTTTGATTTGGTATATGCTACACTCACAAAATATTCATTACAACAGCAAAAAATGAGTTTGCACTCATTCTGAATTTTTGGATTTTCGCTTGAAATCTGGTAGGACCAGACTACGAAACATTGCTGCAGCAAAGCAAAATAAATTAAATATTGAAATGAATTTTATTAATGAATGCTATTAATTTGAAATT
Source organism: Neoceratitis asiatica (assembly GCA_030068015.2). Lineage (NCBI taxonomy): Eukaryota > Metazoa > Arthropoda > Insecta > Diptera > Tephritidae > Neoceratitis > Neoceratitis asiatica. The sequence goes on along the minus strand of CM061524.1, from coordinate 55,926,944 downwards.
TTTAGATATTATTTTTCCATTCTGGAGGGAGAGTAATGGGTTCAAGTCCTGCTTTAGGACATGTAGTTACTTTGGAAAGATCATACTCGATTCCAACTCTTGCGTCCTCTTCGCAAAATCTGGAAATGTGAGCAACTCTTATGTAAGATGCGTTAAACAAACCGTGTGGGGCCTTGGGCCACGGCTAAAAGAGATACATACAACTTTGATGCAGTCACTCCGACTCGGGTTAAGGGTTCACTAGAGTGTTTTTGGAGCGTCTGTTCACCAGAGATGCGGTTGCAGGCAGCGGGCATCGGTTTTGTAGCAAGAGGCTCGCTATAAAATGTATTTTATTTCTCCTCGCACAACGATATTTCGCGCTAGGCTTAGGTTCTGCCACACAGAAACCAGCTCAAACGAAAAATAGCAAAAAGTCTCAGAAGAGAGAGTCACTTTTGACCGCAACCAGTCCAAATGTTTTAAGAACTACGAGTTAATGGCTTACATCTGGAATATCTCGTTTGTTTATTGAAAAGGCTCCATTGATCTAGCTGTTTAAAGTCCTCGTAAGAACAAAGGCTAAATATACCGTCGTCCAAGGAAAAGTTGAAAGCGACTTGGACGCAAGCGAGTAGGTCGTAGATTGTTACATGTACTACAGAAACCATATAAAGCAGCGCAAATTCGGTATTGGCAGAGGGACTTAGTCGCCGAGTCCTGTCATTCACTTCAGTGGATAAGAGTGTAGCCTCCACCATATTGTCAAAGTCGTGCCAGGGTGGGCAAAGAAGTTGACATATATTAGGCACACCGTCGAAAAATGAAGCCTACATTATGAAAAGTCCCAAAATGGGTTGAGGCTGATCGACTTCGCCGGGACCCGAAATTTGGTCCTTTGTAGTATCAGATTGAGGCATAAGAGCATATATAAAGCTGCATGGTTGTCACCGGATCAAAAATCACGCCACCAAAGCGATCACATTGGGGACATAGTTGGAATAGGATACATGGAAGATAGATCTAAAAAATTCCAGAGGATGCTTCGAAGACCATACATTGATTCGGCCTACTATCCTGTATTAATAAATATATGAACCCATCTCTTTGCGACAAAGAACGCTCGTCAACAAAAACAAGGAAAGTCCGACGTCGAAAAGCTGCACTCTCAACAGACAACTGAACAGCTTTCTACGTGACTTGCAATCCTGCTTTCTGAGAGCACTCATCAACTCCACTCAGCAACTCGGGAAATGTGGGACGGATACTATTGATTTTCTCAAAGGTAAAAATAACAGCTGGCACGATGAGGAATGCTGTGCCGCAGTGGGAAAAAATAGGCTGCTTTCCTTGCAAAGAGCACAACATATGCAGAGTGGGATATATACCGGGAACTGAAGAGTGAGGCGAAACGCATGTGTAAGCAAAAACAACGAAAGAGGCCAAGACGAATGAGTACGAAGAGCTTGAGAAGCTTGCCGACAATGGCTAAGCTCGAAAATTAAACGAAAATATGCGGCGATTTACAGAACAATGCAAGACCGGAAAGATCTAGTAATTGATGCCCAGAGTATACTTCTCAAGCCTGCTGAATGCCAGTCAAAGTGGAACAGTAGAGATGGCGAGTCCAAAGCCCCAATCGATGATGTTGATGGAACAGGTGTTCCATTGCATAATTATGGTGCAGTTCGAACAGCAATTTTCCGCTTGAAAAACAACAAAGTGGCGGGATCCGATGGATTGACGCCGATATATTAAAATACGGCGGCGAATAACTGCATACAGAATATTTTCGTATGAAGGCAGGCAAGATGATTGGAGTTTAAGTTTGCTCGTGTATTCTGTGAAAGAGTAAAGTCCACCGACAAACTGATTGGATCTTATCCGTGTGGCTTTAGACCTGAAAAATCTACCATTGTCCAGTTATTCATCTTGTGTCAAATCATGGAAAAGACGTGAAGAGAGGATCGACACACATTACCGTCAGTCTATCGGGAAGGGCTTTTCCAAGCCATTCGATACAAACCAAGGTTCCAGACTAGATGAATTCTTATCGTTTTATATCCGTTGCGGGGCGTTAAACAGAGAAGGTACACAATTTTTCGACTCAGCTCTCACGTCACTGTCGACAGTCGACAGTCGTAACTTCAAAGTCGGAGATAATTTCGTCTATCTCGGAACCAGTATCAACAACACCAACTGAAAGTCAACGCAGAATCACTCTTGCCAACAGTTGTTACTTTGGACTGAGTAGGCAATTGAAAAGTAAAGTCCTCTCTCGACGAACCAAAACCAAACTCTACAAGTCGCTCATCATTCCCGTCCAGAAATATGGTGCAGAAGCCTGGATGATGTCGACAGCTGATGAGTCGGCTTTAGGAATTTTCGAGAGATAGGTTTTGCGGAATATTTATGTTATGGTCCTTTGCGCATTGGCAACGGCGGATACCGCAGACAATGAAACGATGACCTGTACGAGCTATACGAATTATACGACGACATTGACATAGTTCAGCGAATCAAGAGACAGCGGCTACGCTGGGTACGTCATGTAGTCCGAATGGATGAAAGCGCTCCAGCTTTTAAAGTATTCCATAGATTACCCGCTAGGAAGTAGAGGAAGAGCAAGACCTCCACACCGTTGGAAGGATCTGGTGGAGAGCGACCAGTTATCTTTTGGTATTTCCAACTGGCGCCAAACAGTAAAGAGAAGAAACGAGTGGCGGGTTATTGTTGATGCGACAATAATCGCGTAAGCGCTGCCTACGACAAAGAAGAAGAAGAAGGCAATTGAAAAGAAAAGTTCTCTTTCGACGCTCAAAAACAGCATTTTACAAGTCCACACTTTAAGACGCCTGATCTCTTGAAAATATCAGGCGAAAAAATACCTGGTTTGACCTGGTGGCTGCAATTGACAGAAACGACTAGCTCGCATTTGTTAACTTGGCTAAAATCTGATTCTTCTTTTTCTCATAAACTCCTGCAGAAGTCGTTTGATGGTACGTCCGGTTTCTATACGTGATGTTCTGTAAGCAAATCTTTAAATGTGGACGTCTTATTTCTTTTCAGCGAGAAAAGCTTTTGTGAGCATATTTCCTCAACTATCGTCCACATTAGCCCGGTCACATTCCGACAATTGATATTCTTTCATTTTGAGTTAGTATTTGCAAAAAAAAAAAAAAAATTAAGGTGTGTCTACACCGATGAAGACGAAGAAGTACGAGAACCCCAAAATAAATGCTAATGAAAAGCTGACTGAAAAGTTTATTTTCACTACACATTAACACAGGACGGAAACTTTCTCTCAGAAATCTTAAAAAAATAAAAATACGAAATTAATAACTCTTGAATAGCCACACCTTGTGGCATGTATTAATCCCGACTGCATACTATATTTCAAAAAATTTACACTCAAACAGTTCCTACATCAGTCAGCGAAGTTCGAATCCGTTAATAAATATAACCATAATGCAGTTGTCCACAACGCGCTATCAACTGTATAGTCCATTTATAATTGTTGCCCCCAATTACCTGTACGTCAACAACAACAATGATAACTTACGAATACATACATACATATGAGCATACAAGTCATTTTAATAAAAGCTAAAGCTGTAAGACGCTTGCCATCGAAAAAATGCGCCTGTCATTTGCGAAACTTCATTGCATTTGTCAAAGTGGCTCACCCACGTGAGATTTCGATTCGATCAAGTTGAAAATGTTGTGATGATCGTATGGAAATTTTTCATACGCAAAGCGACATAGAGTGGCGGACACACTCACTATTGACCGGCAACTGTTCTCTTACAAGTATGTATTTACTCTTCTGCACATGGTTGTACTCGCAATAATTCGTTGGTTGAGTAGAACACAACTTACTCGTACATATGTACATACATATGTGTGAATGCATTGTGGCATCGTGTAAAGTGCGAAATTATTCGCAAATTGAAACGTTGTCATTGTCATCGTTGTTGGCTGTTTCGTTTGGTTTTAGTTTGGTTCGATGATCGCGAATACGTCAACGACATGAGTGATTGTCTCATTTGTTGTGAACTGTAATGTGGCATGTGGCGGGGATTGTCACAGATCGCCACAACGCCAGTTCATGTGGTATTTAAATGTGTTCTCATGGTCGCTTCAAATGCATAAATTAATGTCAAGTGGAACAGTGTATGGTTTTAGAAGTTGCTAAAAAAAAAATAAATGGATAAAAAAGAAGAAATTTATTTGAAAATTATTTTGGGTCTTGGTAATGAAGAAAAAGAAGAAATTTTCGAAATAAAAAAGATTTTTAATATGAGCTTTTAGATAATCCTGAAAGTCCAACAATCAATGGATTTTCAGATCTCGAAAAAGTTCTCTGGATCTCAAGATCTGAGAGAGCCAATCAATTAATTTGATTTAAATTTGTTTGATTTTTAAAACTCTGAAGAAGCAGCAGGGCACAACTGATTTTTTCTTTCAAGACTTAGCAAGTTCTGAAGAATATATAAGCTTGCGCTATTTATAATACAGATCCTCTGGATTTTATGTCACTCTAGCTTGAAATGGTTCCTAGACATCACCCCACTTAGGCGTTACACCTAGGTATTGTAATATAAATGAGGAACTCATACGAGTGTCAAGTCAATATGTGGAGTTAGAAATGACGGTCAACTCTTTAAAAATTGTTTCCTCTAGGGACTTTAACCTAATAGTTCAAAGTGTGGTGCACTAGAAAATAAATGTCCTCTTGTCTGAAACAACTGCAGCAAACGTTTTATGGTACGCCCAGTCGAACCCGAATAGAGATGACCTATAAGAACACCACTAATGGTGAGTATCTCTCCACTTTTTAGCGAAAAAGTTCTTGTGGCTTACATTTATCCCACTTATCCACATTATTCAGGTCTAATTACAACAACTGAAACTATTCTATCTTGAGTTAGTGTCGGTGACAAATAAACTTTTGTCGAGGCCTATTTAAAACTTTGCACAACGGACAACTTGGGTGTAAACCACGATTCTAAGGCATTTGGTGCATGAACAGATTGAAGCCAGCACTGACGGCTCCTGCTCTTCGTGGTACCAGATTTTGGTATCCGTTCAAATCTCGAAATCGGAACTATGCCAGTTGAGCTTCTGTACGCTTCCGTACAGCTCCAGACAAGTGCCCTGGGGTTGTACTCTTTACCCCGCGTGCCTACTTCACAATTCAAAGAAACTTCATATGCCCCCGAAGTTTCTAATTTCCGAGTACATCAGGCAATTAAACAGCACATGCACCAAATCCGCATGTTCTGTTCACTCAGGTGTATTTTCTGCAAAAATACATTGAGCAATTAGTAGAGAACCCAGACACAATTTGAATTCTGGATTTTCTATCACAAACAACATATACATTAATACACCCGCTCCATATTACTATCGGATAATCCCCTCTTCTGAATCTGAAGGCAACGGGGCAGTGTGTAACCCTCAATTCGAAAGGAGGAGCACCCAGGAAGGCCGGTTTCGTTATTTAGTTCTGACCCGTCCATATAAAAACGGATCAGCGCTGCATATACCACCACTATCCTATCGAATTGGGTCTGTACGGAATAGCATTATGTGTCCCAAAAATTGCTAAGAGATAATTCGTCGATTGTGTCTCATTCTGTCTTATTACAAGTTTTCCACAGTGTGCTCTGAGTTGGTTATTCTTTTCTATGCAGAAAACCTATACTATTACCCCCATTGTGGTAAAAATGATTCTCCCTACCTTAATTTACCAGGTTAATGATTCATGAATATCTTTAGAAATTCTTATAATGTGTTAACATGTTGGATTGTATCCTTCGAAGTTCTTCCTCAATGAATGCGTGTCTGGAGAAGGCAAAATGTGATATAAAACATCAATGTCGAGACCTATATGGATGATTCTCCGTACCATTCAATACCCCTTTTATTCTCCATCAATCAAACTCCGTAAATGCTCTCAGCAAAAATCTATACATAGGGTAGTAAATAACTAAATTACAATGAAAAGATTTGAAAGAAAGCATTTCCACAAGTACTCAGAAAGTGCCTTTGGCCTTTCCACCTTGGAACAAAGCGAAATCTCTGTTTTCCTTGACTTTCCACGGTCTCCTTTAAGAGAATACTTTTTGCTGGGCTGCTAAACTAGTGCTCAATGAGTTGGTTGAAGGCCAACCTGCAAAGAAACAAACCTCATGTTGACATAGAAATGGTAATTAGACTTGCATTAACGAAGTGGTAGTTCCCATCAACGCAGCTTTGACCTGATTTTAGTTCTGAAATAACTCTGACACAAGGCTCCACTATCTTTCAGTAATCTTATATTTTCAGACCTAATATCTCAATTTGCATCAGACTAATCTGAGAGTTGGATCATAACGATAAAAGCAACCCGGAGGAAGTAGAAATGAATTGTTGTGACTCTTTTGAGCGTTCAGGGCTTACTACGCTGTACTTCCTTATTTCGAAACGTTACGGCTTTCGACTGTAGTTTGCGTTCTAAATAAAATCTAAGAGTCACATAGGTGGGCCTCTAGTTTTTACTCAGCTGCGACGGAACGCCGATATTTGTTGGTTTGAAGGAAAATAGAATGCTAATGATTGAGGCCTTTCCGTTTCAAAGTCCTCTGTATCTTAAGAAGATAATATGCTTTCCGAGGTGTGTTCAAAGGTGAATTTTGAATTTTTTTCTGAATGGCCATTGAGCTTTTCGGAATGACCATCAGTTCTTCGATTCAGACTTGATCTTATCAATTGTAGAAAACGCTTTCCTTTCATTGGTTTTTTTATTTTTGTGAATAGGAAAAAGTCGCATGGAGCCAAATTTGGTGAATATGGTGGCTGAGGCATGATTACGGTTTTGTTTTTGGCCAAAAAATCACGATGTGTGAGCTGGTGAATTATCGTGATCCACGATTTGTTTTTCCATAATTCCGATAGTTTGAGCCGTATTGATTCACGCAAACGCTGCATAACTTCCTTGTAGTATTCCTTATTAACTGTACGACCTTTTGGCAGGAACTCACGATGCACCACACCATTGTAATCAAAGAAAACAGTGAGCAAAGCCTTCACCTTTTCATTTGAACATACCACGTAGAGATCAAAAGCGATTATGGTAGCCATTAGTAGCAGTACATGTTGCGAGTCGAAGATTTTGGGTTTAAATTACGACTAGACCCACATCAATAGCATTTTATTTCTAAATGAGGTCACTACCGCTTCTGACTTGAAAATAAACATAATCAAATGAAGGGGACTCACAGGGAAATGCATACCATAGCGAACCGAGGACCCAACAAATTATTATATATTTACAAATGTAGAAAAATTTTTGACTGATAAGTTGCTATAAACTCACCTGATCTTAGCGCTCCTATCATGTGCATGCCGTATTCTAAAATTTAAGCTTTCCGTCTCCACTCCACTGTATCAATTAGCGATTGTTGTACTTCACTTAAGCAACATACATATTAAAAGCCGCGCATTTTTTCTTACAACACTTTGACATTAAAATGTTTTGGCACGATCAATATGCTCATAACGTATGTACACTCCCTAAACCCCAAAGCTCAAAGCTGACACTCTACACCACTTTAGCATATCACACTTTACGCTCTACCAGATAGTGGAGTGCGCTCTCTTTCCGCCAACAACACTTCTTTACTGCACCACAACCACCACTCACTACTGAGCTGCATTTGCATTTGGCAACGATGCCTTGACGATCATGATTGATGTTTGTGAGTTGAAATGAACGAGTGTGCTTGGACTGCCGAGTAATGCAAATTACGATCAAAACAAGTGCAGTGAAAAACAACACAAACAACAACTATAATGAATGAATGAGCGCAAAATAAAAATTCTATGAATTATAATCAATCAATAAATTTGTGTCGTCCAAATGACATTTATGGATTGTCTTGATGGTGGTGGTGGTGTTAAGGCAGTGACGGAGGCACAACGCTGAGGGGTACTTTAGACTATTGACTAGTATGTAAACAAAATTAAGTGCTGCCTACATTTGTATGTGTGCATTTTGCTTCTAATTGCAATAAATAAATATTTCTAAACAACAACAACAATAATAAGAACAGAAAAAAACCCAAGTATGACAAGTAAAGACTTTGGATTGGCGCCGAACTCAGGTGCGCTGCACTTAGCAAATTATCATTACTCATACATATATACATACATACATACATACATACATATATATACATGTGTACAATGCTGCAGCTCTGTTGTCTCCAAGTTGATCCACTATTTGACAAAGGCATAGCATGTTGCATGCATTTGCAGTTAAAAAAATATACATAAAAATAACAGTAATAAAAACTCTTTTGTTGCATTGCGCGTAATTTGAATTTCTTGAAGTTAATCAATTAAGAAAAAACCGCGTGTTCTAATTGAAATTGACAGTCGAGTATTAATTAGCACACACACACACACGCAAGCTCAGGCTTGAGTGGAGCACACTGTGTATGCCACATTCAGTTGTTCAGTTATTTCTTGCCGTGTGACAGACCTACGAATATTTCTTTCAACTAATCAATTCTAAATTGAGCTATGTTGACTTAAGAAGGTGTCAGGCATAACGGAGTAACGGTGTATGGGAATACAAGCAATTTTATTGTCTCACCCGCACATGTGTGAGTGTGTATAGATAATTGGCTGCATTCTGTAGGGGTTAGGTCCAATAGAATGCTAATTAATCTTCAGATGCCACATTTTGTTGGATAACATTTTTTTCGAATTAAATTTTTATTTAAAAAAATTACTTTATGTTCACATAAAATGAGTGAATCAAAAAAATTAGCGACCAACCCTGCCAACCAGCACTGGGTAAAAAACTAAAAAACTAGATAATTTGAGCAAGCGTTTGCTCAAAACTGGATAAAAAACTGGGTAACAGCATACGCATAGAGTGCAGTTTTACCCACTTTTTCCTTGTACATGTGATTTTGCTTTCTTGTTTCACCCATTCAGTTTACTCCATAAAGAAAACATACAACTGTCCTTTTCTAATTTCTCTGGTCAGATGATACAGGGTTGAAGTATTTTTTAAGGCGAATTCATAATTACATATAGTTCGCTCCCATATTTAAAATTTAAAACAGGTGATTGTTATTTAAAATAATTTATTTATAAACATTTCAATTTATTTTAAAAATATTACTATACAGATCATTTATTTTAATATCTATTTAACAAATTATATATTGTAAAGGATTAATATCTAAAATTTTACAACTTATTACTATAACTAATTATTTTGTTGTATTAACAAATTACAATATTGAAATTTTAAATTAACTTGGAATTTCAAAAAAATTTTATTATTATTGTTATTTTATCACTCTTAAAAACACTTGCACTTTTTTTTAAATTTGCTTACACATTGCACTTATTTACATGTAACTAAACTTAGTAATTATAAAGAACAGCGGCTTTTGTTTAAAATTACTCAAAATGTTTGGGACTCCTTTCCAAAATAAGTGTAATTGATGTGTATTTCATTGAAAGTTGCGGAAAGCAGAATCTTGCAATGGTTTAAAAGCCTGACTTGCATAGTATATTCACGCAACACTTTTTATTTATATAATTTGCTTGCATATTTATTGTTATTTTATAGATTATTTCACGAAGTACCATAAAGCCAAGCATTTGTAGTTTGTTTATTAGCAATATACAGGAGGTCTCCCTGTACATATGTATGAAAAAGTACAACTTTAAATATTAATAACTTTTAAACTATTTTGAAAAAAATACAAATCATATTAGATCATTTTAAACAAAAACCACTGTTCTCATAATCAGCATCAATTAATAATCAATTTTAAATACAACTACTCACCGTATATGCGTAATTGAAAAACTCAAATTCTGTGGTAAGCAAATCTGCAATGAAAGAAAAATTTTACATATGTAAACATACATTATTGCCATTAAGATCGCAGTTTTTATAATAATACTTACTTGTGTTGGCTTCTCTATAAATTTGGAACACCTGGGAAATCTGTAATGAATATAATATTAATAATTTAAAGAAATGGTTCAATTTCTTACCGCTTACTTCAGAAAAATTCACAGAATTGGCGTCACAACGAATTCAATAGTATGTATTCGCTTGAAGTAATACCATTTCATTTGACGCATCAAAAATGTACAAAAATTATTACATATTTGTTCCTAAAAATATATGTACATACTGTGACGGAAATCCCAAATACGAAGGACATACAAAAGAAGCGGCAGTATGATGCAAATTACCCGTACCAAGGACAAACAAAAGGGTCGACAGTGTAAAGGAAATTCCACGTCGTTAAGGATAAACGGAGCAGCTGCAGCTACCGCAGGCAAACGAATAATCAGCCTATTCTTGAGCGCGTGAACAGAATGTTTGGGTCATCCTCAGGTATAAAAAGAGCGGCAGTCGCTATGTTCTCGGTTCACGCTCTAGATAATTTCAGTTATCGGCTTTTCTCTTTTATCTGACATTCGCTTCGCATTTCCGCCACAATATGCAATTCTGCATTTAAATTAGTCAGTTTATTTGGATTTGTGAGATTCATATAATATTATATACAAAATTATATGAAGCTAAGTCGAGTAAATTCGATTTGAAAATACTGCAATTATTTATAAAAAAATTCTTCAGTTTTTTTGCTAGAGTATTTAAGAAACAGAGATAAGTGTTTAAAATTTTATATTAACAGATGTTTACTAAATACACCATATTAAAAATTAAAAGGGTACATGATAGTTCGAACGGCAACCATGACTGTGAGAATAAATTCGCCTCATGTGAGAACTTTGAAAAATCCTGTGTTTATTCTTTGCTCTCTCTAATACACGCAGTTCTTAATAGAATACAAATTATTATTAGATTCGCTGTTCTAGTAGGACTAAGTTAAAGAAATTTATTTCACTTTTCGATCAAAAAATGTGTAAATGTATTTGTGAGAAAATAAAAATGTTTGAATGCGTTTGTAAATTTTTTAATTTTTTCATTGTAGTCGTGGTTGGCTGGGAATGTTCACTAAAATGGTCATATCTCTGGAGCGACCAATCTCATGAAAACTTCACATTAACCTTCTCCTAATATCCCTTTATAACTTCTAAAAATTTGGTACAATTTGATATTTTGGCTCTCAAGTTATAGGCGCTCATCAAAATTTGCACTGATTTACATATATATATAAGTAGATTTAAAAAAAAAAATTGCTAACAAATTTTTATATTTTTTTAGTTATTGTTGTAAATTGTAGAAATTATGCTAGAGAAAGATAAACTTGGGCAACACCGCAAGCTACCTACCTCTTATAGCGACCGTGTAATGTACATAGGCGCTTTTCTATTCCTAGTACTCAAACTTGGTAGATAAGAATAGAGCGAGATATTTAGACTTTCGTATTACCCACCCACGCTGTAGGCGAGTTTATACCCATCAGTATAGATTGAGATATTACGTTGTCCTTCACGACACCTATTCTCCATTAAGTAAAGATTTCCTCACCTGAAAACATATATTTGAAATCTTACCTTGCAATAATATTGAGATATCAATTAAATTTCCAAATATCAAAATCTCCAGATCTCAAAAAAACTGTAAATTTTACAAATTTCGAAACTTTTTCAAGCCTTCTAATCACAAAATCAAAGGCTATTCAAAACTCCAAATTTTGAAGCTTTTTTAACATTTCAAAATTTTTTCTATTTTCAAAAAATTTCCAAAAAATCTTCTAATCAAAAAAACTCAAAAAATCCTCAAAACTCAAGATCTCGACTTATTCAAATTTTAAAAAATTTTAAGCTCCTAATCTGAAAATCTCAAAAGATCTCCAAATCTTAAAATTTTTCAAACCTTTTCAATGCTCTGAAATCGCAAAATTTCGTAGTCTTAAGATCTCAAAAACTTCGAAAGCTCTAAATCTCAAAATGTTTTTAACTCAAAAAATCTCAAAATGTTTTCCATAGCACCATGCTGCTCCTTACATTCCATTCACCTTTTATATTGTATTATTTTTCCAGTGTTGGTCACCAAACCAGTGCTTCATAGATAAGGTTGATCTTATGAGGGTCGAGATATTTTGCTTTTATTTGAGAAAAACAGCTATGTCTAACAGAAATTAGGATTTATTCCGTTGTTTGCGTCCCATAAGTTTAATCTTCCTTCAGCCATTTCTTTAAACTCGATAATTGTAGATGGATACAGCCCAGAAGATGCTAACACTACATCGTTTCCACATGCTATTACTTTCACTACTCCTACTTTGAGTTTTAATAGTATTTCATTTGTCACGGGTGCTAATAATAGCGGGAACCAACATAATCCCTCAGGAGTGCCCCGGCTAACATATCGTGTTCGTGCCAGCAATTTGAATCATATTGCTCGTATGTCATGTTTGCATCTATTTGAAAACTTTTCGTCTATCCAGACTTAAGTCAGAGGACCACTAATTGTGCTTCTTTCAATGTCGTTAAAAACTCCCTCTATATCTAAAAAGTATGTCATTATGTAACAGGAATGATTTGATATATCTTTCCGACACTTTCCCGGTTTTGGTAGTACCGTTACCCTGATATATTTCCAACATTTTGGATTGTAAGTAAACTAAATCCTGGTTTTGTAGGTCCTCGAATCGTCTCTGGTACTTTGAAATGAGAGACAATATTAGTCTATTCAATTTGACTGTGATGCTGATTGCACATCCCTTGCCGTTGTTCGATGACAAACAGAGGAATGTGCTTTCATGTCCAAATCGCATATAACTTTGATGGCTGAAGTTATCCACCCACTGTCCTTTTTCCTAACTTAGGTTTGATTACAGTGTTCTTTGCGAAAATATAGGAATTAATGAAGAAATATTAATATAAAACAAAGTTCACATTATTTTTTTACAGAACAATTCTTCATTCTTCCTCAATTGGTTTAAAAAAATATTTGATATTATTTTGAGTAAAACTATCAAAATTAAACCTCAGAGCTGTTCTACCATCGTAGCACAATCTGTATACATTTTAAACTGTAAATATAGACCTGCGAGTTAAGAGTTCAAGAATTTACCTGCGGTAAGTCATGTCCAACGTAAGAGACGACAAAAAATCACTACTTTGCGTGACAGTCGGGTCTTTATACCGGAACGACCCGGATTTTATCCGTTCAAGGACTATCACTCCCTCAATATTCTTCGAAAACTAATTTGGGGAATATTTTTGAGGTTACAACAACAACAACCGTTTCCGAATTGTAAATATATAATATATATAATATATATATATATATTTTTATATATATATTTTTTTATATATGACCAAATACTACGTAAGGCTCATAGAATTAAATAAAAATTAAATAATAAAAATTGATCTTCCGAAAGAACTAAAAAACCATAAAGATTTTATCTCATTTTGTTATTCCCAAAGGGGATAAGTTATATTGATCTTTTCACCTGTACAATTACAAGTATATTCCACTTTTCCTTCCCCTTAATAATAATTAAAATTCAAGATCGACCGCAGTGTATAGTGTTACTGTCGCCAAAAACAAACAGTTGACTACGCGACAACTGACAACTGACAAATTTCTTAATTGAACTGTCTGTCAATCAGCTGAGTGCGTTATTTGCGGAATTTCATGTTACCCACTGCCCACGTGACTGATCAACAAACTGTCGTCGCATGCGCGTGAGCCTTGAAAGTGTAAAAGTTGATTGCATTCCATCAGGCTAAGCTCGATCGCAGCAAGAGCCAGTGTTTAATGAAGCTGCACAGGATGTGTTTGGTGTTTGCGTGTCAAGGTGACTAAGTTGAGTTTAGTTGAATGGCAGATCTTGTTGTTCGAAACATGTTTGTGAAATGAATGGAAGAAATAAAAATTTACAATTCCTTACTTTGGTGTATAATATTTTACTAAACTGATCATCGAATTTAACCTACCGATATATTTGAATAAAAAACGGAAACCCAGTTCGAAAATAGTACATTTCAATATTACAATCACATGTAAGGACCCAACTAACCAAGTTTATGTATCCAACCTACTGGTCTTTCACACTTGCGAGTCAACTTGCCTGCCGCTACTGCAGTTGAACTCATGCAACATTGCGCCATTCGCACAATGATGCAACTTTTTTTTCTTATCAACATGCGCCTTAATTGCCAGCAAGAAATATTGTATGCGCAAATGGGGAGCACAGCAACATAAACCTTTGCACTGCATACAGTAGCGAAGTGCGCATCATTTAATGAACCTGTTGCTTAGCTGCACGGGCCAACAACAGCCTACATTCGAGTTGCAGCGCAAACTAAGAGGGAAGGTCGGAAAGCTCAAGGTAAAAAAAAAAAAAAAGCATGTGAGTACATGGTCTGCTTTTCGAAATAAACCTATAGAACTATTTCTAAATACACACTTTCCTGGCAACTCACGGACTCCTATGAGGCGAGCACATTTTTCAAGAGCTGTCAACTTACCTGTCTTGAACGGACTGGTAATCAGTGTAAAAAAAATTTGGATTATATAAGGCACCCGAGTCGGGTTGTATTGTCTCTGCCCATGTCCCATCCACATTCTAGTTCAAAGCAATCTTTTATGTCCAGCTAAAATCTAACTATACTCGGATAGGATGCAGACGGTTCTCGCATTTATTCCCAATGTGGGTAAAGGCCCTAGCAGCTGTACTAAGCACCTCAATCTATAAGTGTTTCATCGGGCTAAAGGCATTGGAGAAGACTATCTTTCTCGGAACATCGATAACAGGATGTTCTTAAATGATCAGCAATCTGGAAGTGTCTCAAATTCACGTCAAATTCTCTTTGATCAGGAGTACATTGATTACGCTGCGAAAATAGTGTAAATGACAAGCGGACGGAAGATCCCTGCTATTAACCCACAAACTCTGCGCGGTGCTAGCTTAGTTTGGAATTGTAGGCGAAATTTCTCTTTTACTATCTTGCCACTGAACTCGGCAGCAATAGTCGCTTTACATTTAAGAGGATCAAGCCAAAAATACCCTTAGCTTTTGGGGCACTCGAAAATATTTGTCAGATACACTTTCATACTAAGCTACACAGAACCAGAACAGTATGAATTAAGGAACATTTCATGAGAACACGAAACCTCATCAGGGTGAAATGAATTCAGAATTACCACACTCCTAGTAACAGCGTGGGAATTTACACGAATGGATTAAAACTTGAACGTAAAATCAATGGTGAAGTATTCTGACGAAACCTTTGCATGGAACTCTTGTTTGGGCTACCTGAGCATGCGTATGATCTTGCAGACACATATCTCTGCTTATTATAGCAGCAAAGCATACTGAAGCCAGATATCGAGAAGATAAGGACCTCATTACTCTCAGCGACAGTCAAGCAGCAATAAAAAATACTGGGCTCGCTTACGCTGTCGCCGATCCCAACAGGAGATGGTCAAACTGAACATGTAAGAGGTCCTTACCATGGAAAGATTGAGGAGGGACTGTAAAGAGGAAACTATCACCCAGATTTAAAAATTTTGAAACCGAACTTCTGGGATGATCTGAGAATCGAAGTAGTTGGAGAGTCACACCATACGTGGATTTATTCATGCCCAGGGTAATCGATGTGATACATCGGGAGCCCTCATAACCTTATCTAAATAAAAGATGTCAAAAAATGAAAATAAAATAATAATATATCATAAAAAATTTAAACAAAATAAATTAAAAATTAAATAAAATAATAAAATAAAATTAAATAAAACAAAATAAAATGAAATGAAATGAAATGAGACAAAATAAAGAAAAGAAAAAAAATAAAGTAAATACAAATAAAACAAAAGAATAAAAATAAAACAAATTTATTAATTAAAATTAAATAACATAAAATAAATTGATAATTAATAAAAAAATAAAATAAAATAAAATAAAATAAAATAAAATAAAATAAAATAAAATAAAATAAAATAATTGAATATAAAATGAAATTAAATGAAATGAATTGGAATGAAATGAAATGAAATGAAATGAAATGAATTGGAATGAAATGAAATGAAATGAAATGACGTGAAATAAAATGAAATGAAATAAAATAAAATAAAATACAGAAAAGAAGAAAATAAAATAAATTAAAATAAAACAAAGAAAAAATTAAATTAAATTAAATTAAAAAACATAAAATAATTTTATAAATAAAAAAAATTAAAAAATAATAAAATAAAATAAAATATAAAATGAAACGAAAAATAAAATAAAATTTAGTAAAATAAAATTCAATTATATAATTCCATTCTGTAAACTTTGGAGCATCCCTCGTATATGTGCTTTGATTTTACAGGCAGGCAAAATAAGCGAGTTAAGAAAACCCCATCGAGCTGCTTGCACCAATTTGGCCGTGGCATTTGTGAAGTGTAAATTTGTCGCCAACGCATTACATTTAGCACTTTGGTGCTCGCTTCGCGACTACGCTTGCTCGGCGGCATGTTTATGTTGCAAGCCTGAGTCACAACATGCAACGGTGCGAATAATGCACTGGATGTTTTACAAGTGGACAACAACGGAATTCAGACACACAGATGGAAAGTTGACAATTTCTCACGCATAAGAGACACGCTTGACAATCTTTTTGTTGTTGTTATTATTATTTTTTATACAAAGTTTTTCATTTCGTTTTTAATTGCACTCATTAGCGTAGCATTAAATAACTGGTTCCATCATTTTATTCTCCGCAAATTCGTGTAATAAAGTGTCAGCGTCAATTGCGCATGCGCATTACATTGACTATTGACCATGCTTGTCAATCAAATTTGGCGGCTTCACATTGCCAGCGCCGACGACCTCACTAGTCCACAGTCATTGCCATAGTCAGAGAGGCGCGTCGCATTGCGTCGCGTCGTTTAGCGGCTTCAGTCATATGCAAAGTGACACAGCATATTGTGGCATTGCATCCATGTGGCGTAAATATTAACTACACAATTATTGTTGTTGTTTAGCTGCTTTGCGTTTATTTTTTTCTTTCTTAATTTACCTGTTTATTTGATCAGCATTAAACCTGTCATAATCAATCACATTTGCGTCCAGTGACAATCAATTGCAATAAGTCTGCCCGTGATCGGTTGTCTGATGTGTTTACCCATCAGCGCGCTTATCGCTGTCTTACCGACGGTTGGCTGGATCTATTGATGTAGTGATATTTGTATATAGTTATAAATATATTTTCTTGAACATTGACAAGTATTATTACTCGTCAGAAGTCTCATTTATAATTGCTGAGCTTTCGCCTTTGACGGATCTCTGTGATAAGTTCGATAGTAATTCTATTTATCTTGAAATTGTTGCACACGCACTGCACTCTGTAAAAGCGCTTACAAATTGTATGTTCAATTACAAACATCTTCTCGGCTCTCCTCGTTTGATACTCAATATTTTCTTACCACTAGCGGTAAGTAGGCGAAATTTTCTATACTCACCAAACCGAAACGGATAGAGTTGGATCCATTTTGCGCCAATAAAAAAAGGGTGATCTAAGTAGATGTACTTTTTTTAATAGCCTTTTTTTGACAGATCACGCGTGAATCATGTCAAGCTGTCATGTTATTTTTATTCAGTATTGTTTGGCATTTCATCATGGGAAGACTTACATCTGAACAACGTTTGCAAATCATTCAACTTTATTACGAAAATTCACGTTCTGTAAAGAATGTGATTCGCGCGCTTTGCTCAACTCATGGCCAACACAATAATCGAATAGACGACGTCCAGCACGAAGTGAAGAAAATATAGTGGCCGTAGCAGAGAGTGTACACGAAGACCGTGGAGAGTCAATTCGACGCCGTTCGCAGCAACTCGGACTGACTGAGTATGGAACGACTTGGTGCATTTTACGTCAAGATCGTAGAGATCGAAAGCGAACAAAATATACCTTGTACAAGATAATTTTCCAAAAATAAATGCCAAGCTTAAACTTAAAGTTTCTGTGTTTTTTTTTCTTTAAAAAAGTAGGGACCCGCGAAGTAGATCACCCGTTATATTTACTTTTATATGTATGTATGTGATTGAATATATGGTATTTTAATTTATATTTTATTTTTACTTTTGAATACTTGTTTCGTGAATGAAAAATGGCAAGGAGCAGTTTAATGACCTTGCAGACAAAGACCATAGCGATGTCAGCGGGCATGCTTTTTTGTTACCTTCTACAACCGAGTGAGCTGAAGCCCAAGTGATGTTCGCTATGTTTTTCATAAAAAGATAGACAGACCGATGTAGCTAAATTAACTCAGCTCTTACTCAGAGTCGTCCCGATTCGATCGGTACAAATTTTGGTGGGTATCTCTTCTGCTTCTGGTACCAACGTACATCGGACCAAAGTTCCGTGCGCCTATCCATCTGTATGTACGTAAACTATTACCTAAGTTTTTGAGATAATACAACCAAACTTGGTACACAGATGTATTTGTAAACCGTCCAGGCAGAACAACTATAATTTATACCTCCCTCAGAACCGAGTTGTTCAGTAATGATGTTTTGGGACAAAAATTAGCCGATAAAGCTTCTAAGAGCGTGAAATTTGGAACTCTACACACTTAAATTCAAATAAATATTGGAACTGATAATCGTTGAAATCGGAAGACTATATCATATAGTCTCATTACAAGCGATTTTCAGATAGGTCAAAGACGGCTCGCTATTTAATAAATTTGTTATATTCATGAAAGGTATAAAGGCTTCGGCATGGCCGAAGACAGCACTTCCTTCTTATTATACCTATGGAAATATCAGAAATATCGACATTTCCCCTTGTCTGTTCAAAACGAAACTTTCTCTGGAGTTTCAAAGGCTAAACATAGAGTCAAATATAGGTTAGGTTAGGTGAAAGTCAGGTGAATATTCGTCGCTTTCTTTTAATTTCAGCATCATCTACAAGGATCTAACTCTTTTTCAGCTCCGACCCACTTTTTGAAAAACTGAACAGAACAGAGAACGGAATAAAAATTTCGAATAGAATTTTCTCTTAAATACCACGGCTTGAAGGGAATGCTGCCACCAAACGAGACGTCTTTTTCAAATTTAAGTCGAAATATATATATATTTTTTTTTTAATTTTGAAACAGTTTATTGCATGAACATAATTTCAATAAAAGTCTCAACAAGCAGTGTATTTAGACTACGGGAGGCAACATTCGTAGAGAGGCATACCAATGTGTTTCTTATTTGAAAAAATCTACTGGCTTTTGCTTAGTAAATTTCTGTGTTTTGCAGTTCCTTGCTGTATGCCTGTAACTAGAGACCTTAAAGAGTTGTAGAGTGTTCTGTTCAGCCTGCTACTGAAGAGATTTGTGATAATCCAGTATGCTTTTAGAGTTCGTAACAATCTTTATTGCTGCCTGATTGGCACTCAAGATGAAGTTCTCTGTCTCTTACTCAGTATTCGGTTCCAATATATTTTACAGCTTCAATGTTAGCTGACATTTTGGCCTGGAACACATAGTGGTAGGGTGGATATGCCAGTGACCGGACGATCCCCAGTAACCGGACACTTTTCACTTTAACCTTTCGAAATAAGCAAACTTTTGACTTATTTAAAAATTTGAAAAATATAATCGAAGTGAGCACTCTTTTATAAAGGGTTCGCAATTTTTGATTTACTTTATTTTCAATAGTAGCTTTGTTGTTTCACTTTGAGTTTGATTGTGTGAAGTGAAGTGTGAAGACGTGCGACTTTACTATTTTTTACTAGTTGTACTTCAGTTCTATCAGCTGAGCTTTTATTAATAATTTGATGATAAAAGTGTTTCATATGACTACAAATAAATGATGAAAATACGTAATAACAGTCTAAAATCAATGAAAATGTTTATATAATTTTGTAAAAACACCTTTCCGGATACTGGAATGTAAAACATGAGTGTTTTTTAGAATCCGGACAAAGTGTCCGGTTACTAGAAAAATTCAAAAATCACACAATTCTAGTATCCGGATATGATGTTACTTTAGCACTAAATTCAATATGATTTTTTTTTATTAAAATTAATTTTAGAATGAATGATGAAAATGCTAAAGAATCTATTGAATGATATTCGGACAAAGACGATAAGTATTCGGAAAGCAGCATGCATTTATGGCATTCCAATGTCAACGATTATAGATCTGTTAAATGGAAAGGTCGCAAAAAATTGTTTTACTTTGGCTCCACAGTCATTTTTGACAAGCGATGAAGTAGCAAAAATAACTGAATGGATAATAAATATGAGCAAGTGTAGTTTTCCTTTAAAAAAAGATGATCTCCTTAATACAGTTTAAAAAAACTATAAGGGATGGTAAGAGAACATAATATGACATTGCCTTTGAAGTGGTTACAGAGTTATCAACTAAGTTACGAAATCATGACATAAATCCCAGCATTGTGTTAGAGATTATTTTCCTCAGGTGAAAATCAAAGCGATCTGTAACCTACTGAGTTTCCGAATTGTGGAACAGAAGCACACGATAATGAGGTGAACGTAAGTCCGTAGCCAATTGATAATAACCTTTCATCTATCTCGTTAATTGACATTACTTTAGACAGTTTGGAAATACCATCAGGTATATTTGTTGTAAACCTGTACTGGAACCAGCTTATGATAACGAAAATTCAAGGAATACGAAGATAGTGATTTTTCCCGGAGCCCAAGTGTTTCTAGTGTTTTATCCACTCATCTCTTTTATCCGAAACCTATTGAACTTAAGGGTAAAAGACTCAATACTGTGGCAGTTAAGTCGTCAAGCGCTATATCATCAGAGACTTGGAGAGATATATACGCAGCAAAAGAACAGGAAAAACATCAAAAACAAACTGCTATTGCTGAAAGAAGAGTAGAGCGACTAGCCACAAAAACCCTCAAACAAAAGGAAATACCCAAAGTCTAGTTAAAAGAATCTAAGGTAAAAGAAAAGTGTGAAACATGTTATGAGTAACTAACAAGCGACGTGGATGACGATGATTTGAAACAAATTGGTTGTGACCAGTGCTCGTCATGGTTTCACCTCAAATGCACTTCTTTATACGTTCTTTAGTATGTGGAAACCTCCAAAGTGAATTTATTTGACTATCGAATGCTCTATAATATTGTTTTTTTCTCAATATTTTTATGAATCTCTTCTTTTTTTTTTTTGATTAATGCTTTTTATAATGTTTAACTGGTACCTAACATAGGTATGTGTTCCTTATTGAAATTAATGAAATAGTTATAAAGTATATTTTTTGTTATTGGAGTCTAGTGTTTTTTTTATTTATTTATTTTTTTTTTTTTTTTTAATACATTGAATATAAAATTGAGTTTAAAAACCGTTATAAACTAATTATTTTATTTTTTTAATAATTGTGCGGTTACTGGATTTTTACTGTCCGGTTACTGGCAAATTTTGACTTGCATAAAAAAAATAATTGTTAAAAAAAAAATCAGACCTTTATGTAAAAATGGTTAATTTTATTAGATGCAGAATTAGTCAGTAGTCATTGGTAAAATCATGATTTTTAATATCACTGATAGAATGTAAACTACAGCAGTTTAAACACAGCCAAAAAGTTAAGTGGCTGGTTACTGGCATACCTACCCCATTCCGTCTGCTTGAATAAGAGCTAAAATGAAGTAGAGCTGTGGGAGAAAATACTTCCACAAGCTCTACCAAGTCAAGTCTTCAACCTCAAATTTTTCGATAACAGCATTTCTCACTTGCTTTGGATGAAGAAAGGAGCTTGATTTTTAAATTTTCCCTCATCATAATTTGCATACATTTTATACAGCTTTCAGTAATTTGCCGTAACAATTAAGACTTTCACGCGCAACGTTGAACAGCTGTACTGTAAAAATATATATATATATCTTAACTTCCTTGGAATATTTAAATTATGGACACAATGTTAATATGAACTCACACCCAAAGCGAACTGCTGCAACGCCACCGAAGCCGCCTGACAATGACATTTCTGTCTTATGCCTGCTATTGTCTCTTCTCTCTTGCCTCTCTGTACATAACATTGACAAGAGTTTTTATATTAATTTATTACGGTTCATCCGACAGAGTATTAAGCACACAGACAATTTATGACTTTGTTTTCAAAACTAAATGAAATGACAAAAACAATAACAAATACATGTAGTGACATATGTACGTATGTACGTATGTATAAGCGGCGCTAATACGAGGATAAAAATAATATAAAGCAATAATAAAAATATAAAGCAATAAAACAATAAGACTTATTACTAACTAACAACATTGAACAAACGAACAAACGAACAAACAAATGAACGAAACGACCGATTGAGTGAACGGCTGAACGATTGGTTGGATGGATGGACGACTGAGCGAAATGCAAACACCAACAAGCGGTGTGCGCGACGCAAAGCGAAGCGGGCAAGGCCGTTAAGTAGCGTACAGCGCGAGGGGAATGACTGTGAAATCTTTTATGCAAATTACAAATGTCAAAGCGCAAGCAACAAATACCAGCGCTGCGTCACACAGAGAGACGCACACAACTGAACGCTTCTTAAGAGACTATTGACGCTCGAGTGTGAAATTTTTTTTTGTTTTGCGCGGTAAGCGCTCGCTGGAGTATTGTGCAAGTGATCAATGCTGATGAGTGTAAAGTTAAATAATTGCGCATATGCGCGTTGACCTCAGCGCCGCAACGCGCCGTAACAACTTCACTTTGCGCCGGCAATGCGCCGACGTCTCTGAGTCTCGTACACTTTTAAAAGCGTAAATAGATCACCAACACCAAAAGTAAGTGCATATTATGCAATCGAAAATAAAGCATATTTGAGCAGACGCGTCCTAAGACGGCGGCGTCGGAGCGCGGTAGTGCAGTCCAATGCGTTTTATAGAAAAATTCATTGGATAATACATAGTCCGACTTGAGCGCCTTAATCCATACATTCGACAGTGTGTCAAACTTACACTTTACGTTGCTGTTGTTATATTTATTGCTGCTGCTGTTATATTATACTAAAACTGCCGCATTTGCTGTCGCTGTCGCTGTCGCGCTGCTGTTGGCACTGTCAAAATTTGATTTACCGTTTTAATTTTAAGTTAAAACCTGTCAAAAATAAATCATTCAATCGCAGCAACTTTTCTGCTGCTGCTGCCTCCGCGTTTGTTGCTGTTATGCGCTCAACTATGTCGCATTTGGCACACATTATACGCGCTTGAAGTGGTGGTATGTGTTGCAGTCGCTGCGACGAGTCGACAATGCGACAGTTTTTTGTTTTTGCACTATCAAATATTTAAAAATTTACTTTATTATAAAGGCAAATGTGTATGTATGTGTGTATGTAAGTTTTTTGTTTCTGTTTGGCTTTCAGCATCTTCGGCGTTTGTGTCCGTCCCGGCAACTGTTCGACTGTCGTCTGTCTATCTGTCATGGTTGTCATGCAGTGTTGTCACTCGTTTGCTGTTCATTTGTTTGCTGCTAGCTTGCGTTGTTGTTGCTTCATTTTGGTGAATGTTTTGTAATTGATGACACATTTGCGCCCGACTGGCTGTCTCTGCGATCGAAATTGGCGCTTTTTTTCGCTTTCAACAAATATTTACGATAAATCCATTTATATTCTATTGAAATTTCTGGAAATTAATCTGTTTGTCTAGCAAGTATGGCTATAAGATAACTATTTTGAGTGTCTTCACTATATTCTTAAATTTGTCTTGTTGGATCCGCACCTGTATGCATCAAAAAAAGAGATATGGTAAACAACGTTCAAAGCCTGCTTAACGGCGGATTCAGTAAAACAGTTGTCGATGACGAGCCGAAACCGTAAAGAGGTGAGTTAGATATAATTGGGATTAGTCTTGCTTCTGGGTATGCAGTAACAAGAGCTAAACTCAATTCCTCTTCTGGCGTCTATGTCATACACCCTGAAAACGTGAGATGCGGTAAACAACCTGTGTTGACATTTGGTATACGGCTAAAAGAGCGGAAACTTCGATATATTCTATTGGGTTCCAGGTCACAAGAGCATTGTGGGCTACGAAATAGTTGATAAGAAGATTGCCATAAGTGCCATCCGTCCGACGACCGCACCAGTGCTCGAAATACGAAAGAGACCAAAAACTCTGTACTATGAAACTTTTCAGAGGACTAGTAGGTGAATTAGGATGATATGGAATGCCTTAACGGCTTGCAAGACCACCACGATAATATATAGTGGCAGCAAAGCAAAGTTGAAGTTAGGTTTGAAGTCGATGCCAGACATTACCTTACTTAAGCCACCAAACAGGCCCATGGGGTGATGGCCCTGAGGATCTTAATACTCCTCACCCACAAAACAGAGTAATTGACGTATCTGTGCACATGCTATTCTGCTTAAGTTTCTAAAGGTTGCCTTTCCTAGACACTTCAACTTACTCCTCCAAATTGCTGTGGTTTACTTGTCACCTATTGAGATGCGCGAACCATTTCGTTTTTCTTATAAAGGTTTCGATATTCCCTATGCCAGTTGCAGCTACCTTAACCAGGCAATCAAAAAAGTGATTTCCAAGAAATTTATAACTTGTGGGGTATACGGCTGGATAGTAACAGAGCTAATGCTCAACAGAGTTTTCCTTTTCTTCGTCAATGTAGCTTCGACAAAAATCATTTGAGTAGTATGCCATTATTCTATCATGCAGCCTCATTAAACAGTGCCCAGTTAATATACCTGTTGTTACACTGATGGCAAACCAGTCTAGGAGGATTAAATTTTCTGATATGTTACCGTCCAATATGCCTTGTCATGTGCCAAGTTCTTCCATTGAGCCATCTGGCATTGCCTAGTTTCTACATGAGTTTAAGGTGCCTTAAGGCTTCAGGTTCGTTCTACTCTCTGCAACTCCCGTAGAGTTTTGTGGGGATATCAAATTCAGACATAGCGGCGTACAAGCAGTTCCTAATCGTGCTGTCGAAAGCAGCTTTAAATTGATGAAAAGGTGATTTGCAGCGATATCATAGTCGGGTGATGGCACGTCTATACCATCGTCACCGATTGGGGTTTTGGATTCGCCACCTCCGGGGTTTTCACTTTCACTGCCATTGAGCGGGTTGGAGAAGTGTCCCTCCATACATTTAGTATGCTATGGAAATCTGTCACCAGATTACCTCCTTGGCCCCTACACGAGTTAGCTCCGTCGCCGCAACTTCTCATAGAATTTCCGAGCAATACCCTTGTTGGCCAGCTTCTCAAGCTCTTCATACTCACGCATTCCGGCCTCTTTCTTTCCTGTCTGCAAATGCGTCTCGCTTCCCTCCTCAGCTCTGCACGTGTTGTAGTCGATTGCAAAGTTGCGAGGTAGACAGTCTGCTTTCTTTCCACTGCAGTTCGACATTTCTCACAGTACCAGCCGATTTTAAGGCGTTGTTGAAAACCAATTTGTTTCCGAAGCAGCGGTGCGCAAGGAATTTGCTCTTCCGTTACACAGCTCCTTTATATCGAGTTGCTGATGAGTGCTCTTAGAGAGCAGGTGTGCAAGCCGAGTAGAAATCCTGCTGGCTGTCTGCTGTGATTACGGCATTTTGACGTCAAACCTTCCCTGTGTTTGTTGACGGGCGTTCTTTGCTTCACAGAGGCGGGTGCGTATTTTTGCTGCTACAAGATAATGATCCAAGTCGATATTTCGTCCTCCGAATGTACGCACGTCTAAAACACTGAATACATGTCTTCCGTCTATCACAACATGATTGGATTGTTTGCGTGTGTTACGATCAAGCGACGGCCATGTAGCCATGAAGCCCCTGCGATTTCAATCAGCCTCCGCCCGTTGGGGGATGTTTCGTCGTGAAGGCTGAATTTTCCGATTGTTGCGCCAAAAATGACTTCTTTGTCCACCCTGGCGTTGAAATCTCACCTAGCATAATGCTAACATCGTGGCGGGTGGAGCGCTCATTAATGCGTTTTAGGCTCTCATAGAAAACATTTTTGTTCACATCATCCTTCTCTTATGTGGGCGTGGGCGCAAATTAACGATATGTGTAAGAACTTTGATTTGAACGCTTTCCAACAATAGCTCAACACCAATATTACACTCCTTTAAATGGCCGCTGTAGTAGATTTCACAAGGACCCAACTTCTTCCGTCCATCGCAATTCTTGGACGGCTGTGATCTCAACCTTTAGTCTTACGAGGACATCAACCAGCTGGGCAGCGGCATCTTTCCAATTAAGGGACTGGGCGTTCCAGGTGCATGCCCTCAAATCGTGATCCTTGAAACGTTTGTAGGGGTCTTCATGAAAAGGGAGATATCTCATCCGAGGCATTTGTTGAAAACTCCTAGTGCTATCTAATTGGATGTCGATATCATCCACGCTTCTGCACTATACAGCAGGCAGGAATAAAAATTGTAGAGTTTGACTTTGATACTCTGAGATAGGACTTTACTTTTCAATTGCCTTCTCAGTCCAAAGTATCACCTGTTGGACGAAATTATCTACAGCTTCAAAGTTATGACTGTCATCGGTGCCGTGGGTCAAAGACGTGAATGCTGTTTGATGGTAGGAGATATTTCGTCTTGTTCTCGTGCAGAACTAGGGCCAGCAATTGTACACTTTTGTAAAATATTGTACCTTGTCTATTTAGCTCCGCAGCTCTTATTATTTCTTCCAGCATAAGGTTGAAGAAATCACACGATAAAGAGTCACCCTGTCTGAAACCTCGTTTGGTGCTGAACGGCTCGAAGAGGTTCTTCCAAATTAAGTTTACATGGCCGTATACGTTTTGCATGGACACCAAATTCAGGCATACCGGCATAGAGGTAATTACTGTCCGAGCTATCGAAGACAGCTTTAAAATCAATGAAAAGGTGTTATGTATCGATTCTTTTCTCTCGAGTCTTCTCCAAAATTTGGCGCGTTGGGAAAATTTGGTCAACGGTAGATTTGCCAGGTCTAAAGCCATACTGATAAGGACTGATCAGTTTGTTGACGGTGGACCTGAATTTTTCACACAATAGGCTACATGAGACCATATATGGGATATTGAGGAGGCTTATCCCACGATAATCGGCGCAGACAATGGGATCTTCCTTTTTTTATATTGGGCAGAGTACACTAAGATTCGTCCAACCATATTTTGCAAAGAAGCTGATGCATGCACCTTGTCAATTCTTCGCTGCCGTATTTGAATAGCGCTGCAAACAAGACATCGGCTCCTGCCGATTTGTAAATTTTTAATCGGGTAATCGCTATTCGAACTTCGCCATAGTCGGGTTGTTTAATATCTGTTCCATTATCTTCTATTGTGACTTCGTTTTCGCCATCTCGGGGTATCGTGCTTTCCCTAAAAATCAGCAGGCTGGAGAAGTGTAAATTCAGTATGATCTGAATGACAGTGACCAGTTTACCTTTTTGGCTACTACATGAGTAACGCTTCAGTCTTGAAACCTTCTGTAAGTTGTCGCATCTTCTTATAGAAATTTCGAGTAATACTCTTGTCGGCCAGCTTTTCAAGCTCTTCATACTCACGCATCTCGGCCTCTCTTTTTTCGTCTGTGAATGCGCCGGGCTTCTTTCAACAGAAAACGAAATAGATTCCACTCTCACGTGTTGCGCCTTCTCTTGGTATTACTAATTTCGATTTCATTTCACGGAATTTGGCGAAGAGCGAAATATGATTCTCTGAAACTCCAATAAAATATCAGGACAGTAAAGAAGCAACCACCCCGACCATTTAAATAGTCGTCAGAGCTCTGGTTAAGTCCGGGTGATTTATAATTTCGGGGCTTATCTTTTCAGGTTCCATTAAAACCTTTATTATAGCTACTCAAGCTTCTTGCAAATGAATCAACTGAGGCATCTGCGTACAGCATTGATTGTCTTATTATCGCGGTCGCTTCGCGAATTAATCTATTTATGATATTGGTGATTTCTATTTCGAAAAACTTATTATACTCGATTCTATCAGTCCAGAGTGCCATCTCATAGAAAACGGGTTCGCCTCGACTTACAGCGAATTTGTAGTGTTTATTGGCACATACTATCTCTCTCACTCTCTCTCATTCTTCTATAATGATGGTGACACAAGAAATATATTACCGACGCGCAATCAGCAAACATCAAAGGACATTATGAGTTGCAGGCTGAATGGGAAATAAGAAAAATAGGAGAAAGCATGAAACGAACGAATGATAGGAAAGAGAGCCATAAAACATTTGCACTATCAAATTAAACTATTTCATATGTGTATGTTTATACATATGTACATATGTATGTAAGAAAAAAACACATAGATGCATAACCGTAAATTAGCTTAAATCAGACAAAATGAGGGTGTGCAACGATTGCCAGGACATTAGATAACACAAGAATTTATTGTCATTGATGTATTGCCGAATGACGACCGAAGCGTAGTGGAGGTAAGCTGTTGAGGAAGAAGCCAAGAAAAAAGACTTACTCATGTAAGTATTGGTGTGAACATAAATTTTCAAAACTACATACATATATGTTAGTAGTATGTTTGTAAGTAAGCACTATTTAATGTCGGTTCGTAGTGTGTCCGCTGCTACCTACCGTTATACCCACATTTTCACAGCTGTTGTCGTAAACGCCACAATTTACCGCTGTCAATGTCGAGTGAGCCGAGATCGCTCTCTCTGCGCTCTTGCTTTCACCCACAAACCAACGCCACCTCCACGAACACGAGCTCGCAGTTTCTTCTTAAGGATTGCAAGTAGTGCCTGCTTGTAACATTTTTCTTCTACGGTTATGGCACATCAGTGCCAATGGGCGTTGTGATGAGCTGGCGACACTGGCCGTGAATCAAGTGTACTCGCCCGGGCTCACTCACCCACAGCGGAAGGAATTCAGCAACCGCGCGAACCTAAAGCTTCTTTCACGTCGTCGCTTGTAGCGATCAAAGTGGCGTAGGCAGCGGGCCAACTATTTCAGAGAGACGAAAAAGAAAAAATTATGTCAGCGCCGTTAAGATGAAAGTTGAGCCGTTCTTCTTTTTCATCTTCTTCGCGCACCAACATTCTTAGCTGCAGCTCTACAGCTCTTCGTAGTAGCCCGCGTCTAGGCGCATGTACACGCTTGCCGCTCGTGTGCGGGTACTGTGGACATATTTATGTCGCTATTGGGAACATTTCATCCTCATAAATATTCTTTACACATACATATGTAAGTGTTACATATATAAGTACGACTGTAGTTCCTGCCTGTTTCGGGCCTTTTTCAAATGTGTGTTGCGTGTGCTTTTATAGAAAATGTGCTGAGCTTTGGCATTACTCAGCTATGCTCCTGTATTTCCTACTCACATATTTGTTCATACCTTCATCCAATTTTTATACCCTACTCCCGATACCTTCGAAGATTGAGAAAGAAAAAATTAAACTTATGAATTTGGTTTCGGGCCGACGAAATATACTTAGAGTTTTCTTCTACCATTATTACTTGCGGAAATGTAGCACGGTTGCCGATAGCTCGTTATTCTCTAAGCAAGGTCAGAAGTCTCGTCAATGTCTTCCAGAGAGTGCTCCCCGACTCGTGAATATCTGCTCAATTTCGGATCTACCAGGTGTGAAGCACATTGGTGAGGCTCAAAAAGTTCGCTGGCGCTGAAATTTAATGTCTCGCACAGTACAAAAGATAAGATCTGAAATGCTAAAATCTAGAGACTTAATCTACTAGATGTGGTGCTGACTGTCCTCACATTCTATTAATTGTACAAAACAAGAATAGCGCATGATTACGTTCTATCTTATTCTGTAGATAAGCCGATTTATTACCCTTCAGCGAGTCATAATAGAACCACAGAATGTCTATTCCATCGTCATTGGAAATGGTTTCCCTTTCACCATCTCCATGTGCTTTACTTTCAATGTAATTAGCAAACTTGAGAAGTGTTTCCAACATAAACTCAGTATGCTCCGAACATTGGTTTCAGGATCAAAACTTTAGGTCCTACAGGAATATTCTTGGATCTTGAAACCTTCCTTCTTCTTGAAACCTTCCAAGTCTTCGCTTCTCTTCATAGAATTTTCGAACGTTACTTCTGGCGAGCTTCAAGCTCATCATGCGTACGTATTTCGGCTTTTTCTCTATGCAAATGCGACTCATTCCCCTCTTCAAATCTTGGTACCACTGTCGCGCGGCTCACGTTGTGGTTGGTGGCACCGTTGCATTTTTTCTCTGCGTTGCGGTGCTCTGTTTTTGAAAATCTATTATTTAACAAGCAGCTGGCTTGAAAGGCTATCCCATAGTTGCCTTATATCGTTGTTCGGAATACTCAGAGAGCAGCAGTTGAGCAAAAATCGGTCGACTTTTTTAGTCGAATTTAATGTTTATCTTAATAGATACTAGATAGTGTTCTGAGTCGATTTTGGGTCCAGGACAGGTACGCGTATCTAGAACACTTAAAGCATGAAGTCCGTCTATTACAACACGTTCGATGAGTGCTTCGATCCGAAGAAAGTCAAGAAGCTTGATAAATTTTCAGCTGCCAAAATCTCGGTTTACAGACAACCACATTTTGCGCCCCGCGAAGTCGATCTATTTGAGCCTATTAGATGATATTTCGTTATGAAGCCTAAAGTTTTCGAATGTTGTGCCAAAAAAAATTTACGCAGCATAGAATGAATATAAAACACGATATCAGATGAGCAACGCCCAGTTTGTGGACTGGAAATTCCATTTACATAACCTTGAATCGTAGTTCCTTGTACATATACGGTGGTATTTTTCAAAAGTAGAGTTTATCACTCTAAACTTTTGTTGTATTTTCTCATTGGAGGAGATTTTCAAGTAGTAAAGGATTTTTCAATAGGGATGATATGATTTCTAAGTGTCGTCTTGGCCATTTTTTCCATTGTATTCATTAATGTTTACAATTTCATCCATGGACCACCATAAACGTCGTGAATTTGCTGATTTTTCCTTGGAACAGCTTGAAAACGATAACGATTTTTTTAAGAAAATCATCTCCGATGAGGCTCACTTTTATCTGAGTGGTGCGGTAAATAAAAAAACTGTCGATTCTGGTGCGAAGAAAATCCCCAAAAAAATGAGCAACCATTACATTCATCTAAAAAGACAGTTTGGTGTGGTTTTTGGTCTGGTGGAATCATCGGTTTCTACTTCTTTCGAAATGAAGCTGATATCACCGTTATTGTCAATGGAGAGCAGTATAGATCGATGATAACCAACTTTTTATGGCCACAATTGGAAGAAGTTGATCTTAACAACATCTGGATTATTTCAAGAAATTGTGACCTTGAATGGCCGCCGAGATTTACGACTTGATTTAGTGGAAAAAGTGCTCAAAAATTGGGTTCATCGAATTCCCATTCAGAACTTAATTGTATCGATTGTATATCACAGTAAATAAAAAACATTTGAATTTCCTCAACAATTAGTGTGAAACTTTCGAAATGATTTTGGAAAGGAATTCTGTTGTTAGAAATTCACATCCCTTTATATCTAATTACCTTAATAGGGTATAGAACTTTCGTCACAACCTGTTATATTTCTCTCTTTTATTTTGTGTATATGTGTGTGTGACATATGCTTGTATTTCATGTATTTTTTCGGAATGGTTTATTTATTTATTTTTATTTTCATTTTTTTTTTTTCGAAAATCAAATAAAATAACCCTGAATTATATTCATCAAGATACCGTAAGTAATAGTAAATTTAGTTATGTGAAAGGGGTCGGGTTTCCTTTGCCGTTCGGCCGCCCTCACATGCTCGCTGATGCTACTACTACTCCTATTTGCCTGCTTTTGCTTTCGCTTAACGCCATCACCATCACCCGTCTTGGCAGTAAATTGTCAAAGTGACAGCTTACAATCCGTTCCATCAGTTTGCCACAACCACTACCACCGTTGCGGCACCAAACAGTTTGTCGCTCGCTATCTCTCTCTCTCTCTCTGGTGTTCTTTCTCACTCTCACAAACGCTTTTGATGTGGCAACCAACATCTTGCTCATACCACCGGCTGGGCTTTATAATACTTCACAACTGGTTTTTTGGTGTTGGGTGTTTCGTTTAGCAGTATGTATGTATGTATGTATGTAGTGGCTTGCCACACACTTCCTTCCTTGCCACTTACTTTGATTTAATGTTGCGTGTGATTTATGACCAGTCGGTAACGAGTATTTTGTTATTTCTTATATATCATAGTGCAACATTGGCAATTTTCATTATTATTATTGTTAGTGTTGTTGTGGTGGAAATAGTGGTGGTTGCTGATTGTTGGGTTTACATTGTTATCGGCAGACGTTCGTCTCTACGTCTTTGGCTGTAGCAACAAACAAAAAAAAACCCTTCAGCTGCGCTGCTCCCGTTACTGCTACGTCTCTTTTGGGTTTCTACACAATTTTGCAATTCTGTTCTATTTTTTTCTTTTTGTTTTTGTAATTTTTGTTGCCCGTTCATCACAGTTACACAGTGCCTGCCGCGGATGAGTCTTCCTTCAACCACCTTTCGCCAGAGCACTGTGTTGCCTTCGGTTGCCATGTTGAGGTTGCATGTCATTTGTGACACATTCAACATTAATGGCAACAGCAACAGCAGCAACAACAACAACACCATCGCTATATGGGTGAACGCCTTATGTATGTATGCATGCAGCGAACATTTAAATTATCAGCAATACAATCAACGCGCAGAAATAAAAGAAATAAACATTAATGAAGTCAAACACACACATATAAACATACATACATACATACATAAAAACACACACTCGCATGTATGCATAAAGAGGGTTTGTATTTCTTTGCGTGTCTTCGTCGATAACGCTGACATTGCGCCTTTCATTCATTTGCCTGTCTTCTTCTTCTTCTTCTTCTTCTTCTTCTTGTTGTGCTTCGTCTTCTTCTTTGTTTTCTTCGCAGACTTTTGCAAGCAGTCAGCTTCTACATAATTTCTGAGCAATAAATCACTCACTTTTCACTAGTATTTCTTCAGCGTCTCCATTTGATTGCCTACAACGCAGACAATTCATCTACGCCTTTTTGTTATTGTTGTTTTTTCTTTTTGGCTTACGTCTTACCCTCGCTCCATTCGTGCTGTTAAGCATACCACTTTGTGTGACTTCGCTTTAAAAATTGTGTCATTAGAAGCTTGTGCCGGCGTCAAATTCAAACTCCTGTGGGTGCCTTTAACTACACATGACCGACTGACTGACTGACTAATCAGCGGCAAGAAGAAGGCGGCGTGAAGGTTTTGTGATATCATATTTGGCTTCTTCTTCTTACGAGGGTGTGCCATTATTTAGGTGAAGGCATATTAGCAAATTGAATTTTTAAAATATTGATTTTCTGCTAAAGTTCAACAAACTTTGGGGGCTTGTAGATTTACGGATTGCTGCGGCAAGTGGAAGTTCAATGTTTTTGTATTTTACTACTTGTATCGATGGTTTGGAGCTGATTAAAGACGTTAAGCGAACCTGAACGTGATGAGATGAAGTGCTCATTCTCGTCACACGCCCTGGAAACGAGGGAGAGAGTTAACTTTAGTGAAGCCACTCTGATTTTATATTTAAAGGTTCCCTAAAATTTGAGTTGTGAATGTGTTGTCCCGCTTCTGGTTATGCAGTTACAGTTGCAAGGTCATACCCAAGTCCTTCTCTTGTGTCTTCGTCGCACAACCTGGAAACATGAGCAGCTCTTGTGCGGAATATGGTTACCAATCCGTGTTGAACCTTAGGTTACGGCCAAAAGAGTAGGAAAGGAACCTTTCCCAAATATCCGGTTGAAAGGTTCATTGAGTATTTTTTGCAGTGTCTATTCTCGAGACGTGCGGATGGGAGCGGGTGATGATCTCGAAGCAAGTCAATAGCTATATAAATGAGTTGTTGTTTTGCTTCGCTGATCACCATGGCAAAAGAAGTACGATAGGAGGCCATGCCTTTGGAATATGTGGTATCTTAATTGGAAGGCTCTAGTTGTCCCCGTATCACAAAAGGTCGACATCATCGACGGCCGAGAAGTGCGATGGACGGTACAGGTATGAAAACGGTAGGTATTTTCGACATGTACTATAGGGGGCAAATATAGGAGCGCAAATTTGATGTCGGATTTGTGGTTGGAGAGACTCATTCGCTGGCTCAATGACCCACAAAATCGACATCAAAGCGAATTTCTTTATAGTGATTTGCACCCTTGACCCGGCAGAAGAAAACGACGATGTAACCAAATATGACTTTTATGAGCTCCTGGAGTGTACTGGTGAGCACTGCCCTCCCTATGAATTAAATTTCATGCTCGGGAACATTAGCGCCAAGATGGGGAACAAAGGTATATGTGGCAGAACTGTCGGAAAATTCAGTCTCCTTGACGAAACATACCCAAATTGGTTGAGGCGGATCAACTTAGTCGGGGTCCGAAATATGGTTGTCTATAGTATTAGATTCCAGCACAAGAAAATTTATCTAGCTATTTTGCTGCCTTTGGATGAAATAACTTTTGGCCAAATCGACCATTTGGTGATAGGCGAACGTTACATCTACAATATTCTGGATGTGCGTATGCTCTGGAGATTAATATCGAATCGGAACACAAATAACGTAAGAGAATAAACACAGGAAAGGTTCGACGTAAAAAAGCTAAAATCCGAGCAGTATCTATTCGATTTGTACTCCTGCTCTCTGAGCTCCCTCATCAGCAACTCGGTATAAGAGAACTGTGGGACGGCAAGCTCCCTACGTACTGTTGCAAACGAAACCATTGGCTTTCAAGAAAATCAAAAGCAGAGGAGAATTGCCCAATCATATATATAGAGAAAAAGACTCTAGAGAAATATGAATCTGCGTTGATGATGCGCTCGTCCACAATAATTGCGGTACGGGTGAAATATAAAGATGGTAAGTGAGACTTAGTTGGAGACAGGAAAAACAGAAAGGAGCAGGAATGCATGAGTATGAAGTGGTTAAGAAGCTGGCCAACAGGAGTAATGCTCGAAAATTGTAGGAGAAGTTGAGACGATTTTCACAGGTTTCTAAAATTAGGGCATATTTTTTTTTTTGGAACCGTAGAGGATGATGACGAGGATGAGATCATGCCTTGAGTAGCCCTATCTCTCTCTTCTCTGGCATACTGTGTGAAATATTTAAACCCACAGTGTATCCGTGTGGCATTAGACCTGGTAAATCCACGATTGACCAAATATTCGCCATAAAACAATTCTTCACAAAGACCAGTAAAAAGATTTTGACATACACATCATATCTTCGTCGATCTTAAGAGCACTGCAATAATCGAATGCGACCTCTCCGAGCCGTTCGGTACTGAAGTTTCAGACAGGATGACTCTTTGTCACGTCAGTTTTTTTTAAACTAATGTTGGAAAAAATACGATCTTCAAGTTGAAGACGCTCCAGATTTGAAAGTATTCAATACATTTGATTGAAAGTATTCAATACATTATTCAATACATTGTCTAGTGGTAAAAGCAGAGGAAGAAAAAGATCTTCTCTCCCATACATTTCTCATACAGGACCACCCTCGCAAACTTTAAACCAAAAGAAATCCACATCGCACAACTTCATCCATCTCTTTGCATATCTATAGCCCCAGGGTTGTTTATTTTAGTCAAGAGGCGTTGGAGTGACTAACAGCTTTGACAATATTGGCATTTTGGCTGACTGCTATACAGCCATGCTGCTAAATTACTTGACGTCAACTGATGCCGTTGTACATCATTTACTTTTGTTATCCATCCGTTGTTTAGTTTTTGTATTGTGTTTTTTTTTTGTATTTTAATCCGAAGTTGTATGTATGTACATTTCAGACATAACAACTTTGGAGCTACTCAAGATTTTGTACTCATCGAATTTCCTTCAATACACAAATATCTAGGTATGTACTCGTATGTGTGTGTGTGTGTTTGTATATATCCCACTCATTCCATCTCCCTTAGCGTTTAGCTGAACTAATGTGCTTTAGTGCGGAAAACGTAATGGAAACGTGAATGAACGCGACAATGTCAGCGGCATCGACATATTCTTATCGGACCTGCAATCAATAGGAGATGTCATCCCAGAGTGATTTACCGTCAATTTGGGGATGCGTTGCAAAAAAAATGAGAATAAAAAAAATATTGCCATACCGTCGCAGTTGATATATGACGCAGTTTCGTCGAATTAAATGTTATATAAGAATATTTTTTTTCTCCGCACTTAATTTATTTTATATACATACATATATCTGTGTATGTATATATGCCTTATTGTAGTCAGTAATGTGAGAATAAAGTGTATTTAATCAACTTTAATGGCTCAGACCTTTTGTGTCTCGTAATTAACTGGAAACTGGTAGGGTAGTGGGGATGAAGGACGAATATCTTCGTCTTTAGTTAATTTTAAGCTCAGAAAATTTATTATAATATTCAAGAAAATATATATATTTCTGTCAATGATATGGGGTTGAAAATATTTTTATGAAAGTATCAATAATTTTATTTAATTGTACATAATTATTTTCTTAATGTTTTCTTAAGTAAAATCGTAGAGTTCCTTTGATGTTAGGACTCATTACGCATCGGAGCAAAAACCAAAAATTTAAAATTTAGTACTGAATACTTCTAAAGGGTGATCCAAGTAGAGGTACTTTCTCCAGTAGCCTTTCTTTGACAAATCACGCGTGAGTCGTGTCAAGCTGTCATGTTATTTTTGTTCAGTATTGTTTGGCATTTCATTATGGAAAGACTTACGCCTGAACAACGTTTACAAATCATTCAACTTTATTACGAAAATTCACGTTCTGTAAAGAATGTGTTTCGCGCGATCCGCTAAACTTATGGTCAACATAATCGGCCTACTGATCGTACTATTCGCAACATCATCACCCATCTTGAGACCATTCATTATTGGATAATATTTGACCGAATAGACCACGTCTAGCACGCAGTGAAAAAAATACAGCAACCGTAGCTGAGAATGTACACGAAGACCATGTAGAGTCGATTCGGCGCCGTTCGCAGCAACTCGGACTCTCATATGGAACGACTTGGCGCATTTTACGTCGAGATCTTAAATTGAAAGCGTACAAAATACAGCTTGTGCAAGAACTGAAGCCGCTCGAGCCTCCCAACCGACATCGCTTCGCTCTATGGGCTTTTGAAAAGTTCCAAGAAGATCTGACGTTCTCGAGCCAAATTTTGTTCAGCTGAAGACCACTTCCGGCTTAATGGGTACGTAAACAAGCAAAATTGCCGATTTTGGGACTAAGAACAACAAAAAGAGATTCAAGAGCTGCCATTTCACTTGGTTTTCTTTTTTATCTCTTTTTTATTTTATTTCACTTTTGACTTCTCAGAATTTCTAATCTCGTCTTTGCATTGCAACCCTTTTTAATGATACAAGGGTTGTTCGGTAAGTCAATGATTTTTTGAATTTGCCGCACAGTTACTGTAAATACAATCCAGACCCAATCAACTGTTATCGATTAATAAACTGCTGCGTAAAATTTGAGTTAGCTGCATCATTTAGTTTGTGTTTCAGAGCCATTGAAACAGACGCCCTCGAATATTTCAACGAAAATGGAAAAAGTGAATTTCATGTGCTGATTAAAACATTATTTTTTGCGTAAAAAACCCTTAAAGAAACCAAGGAAAGGCTTGGCAAATACTAAAGGACTTTGCACCACAAATTTTAATGGTTGAGAAGTTGTTTACTGAGTTCCGTTGTGGTCGTACCAGTACAAGTGACGCCGAACGTTCAGGTCAAAAGAAGTCATTACGCCGGAAATCGTCAATAAAATGTATGGAATGATATTAGACGGTCGGATAATAAAAATGCGTGAGGTGGATAAGACATCTAAACTGAGCGGATACATCACATTTTATATGAATATTTGGGCATGACAAAGCTATCCTCGCGATGAGGGCCGCACACGACCATAAGCGCAACTGTGTAACCACTTCAAAGAGTGTCTGGCGATGTTCAATCTCAAACGAAACGAATTGCACCAAATAAGTCCAAGGTGGGTCTGTCGAGCAACAAGGTCATGCCCACATTTTTTTCGGAATCATGTCATGCATATCAGTCACAACAAGTGTGCAGTCACCATGACAAAATTTCATAAATTGGTCTACGAACTGTTATCCCATCCAGCATATTTTCCAGCATATATTTGTTGTTTCCAAACCTTAATAAATGGCAGGGCCATAAGAGATTCGGGTCGAATAGAGAGTTCATTACTGAAGCGATAGCCTTGAAAAAATTTTATTTGAAAGGAATACAGAAAATTAAAAAAAAACGCTGAACTAAATGTGGAGAGCTAAAAGCAGACTATGTTGAGAAAAAAACGGTTATTTCTCCTTCTTAGTTAGAAATACCAAGTGATACCAGGTCGCTTTATGATCCTTCCCACGGAGTGGAGTTCTTCCTCTTCCTCTGCTTTTGCCAGCGGGTACTCTATCGAATACTTTCTGCGGTATTCGCCGTTGCCAACGCGCAAAGGACCATAAATCTTCCGCAAAACTTTTCTCTCGAAAACTCCTAAAGCCTACTCATCGGATGTAGACATCGTCCAGGCTTCTGCATTATATGTCAAGACGGGAATGATGAGCGACTTGTAAAGTTTAGTTTTGGTTCGTCGAGAGAGGACTTTACTTTACAATTTCCTACTCAGTTCAAAGTATCACATGTTGGTAAGAGTGATTCTGCGTTGGATTTCAAGACTGACGTTGTTGTATTGGAAATGCTGGTTCCCAGATAGACGAAATTATCTACGACTTCGAAGTTGTGACTGTCAATAGTGACGGGACAGGAGATATTTCGTCTTGCCCTCGCGCACTACCCGACCCATTCGTTTCGCCTCTTTGTCTAAACTGGAGAATGCAGAACTTGCGGAGCGGTTTTTGTGACCAATTATATCAAATCATCGGCGTACGCCAACAATTGTACAACTCTTTTAGATAACTTTACCTAGTCTATTTAGCTCTGCAGCTCGTATTATTTTCTCCAGTATCAAATTGAAGAAATCACACGATAAAGAGTATCCTTGTCTGAAACCACGTTTGATATCGAACAGCTCGGAAAGGTCCTTGCCAATTATGACTGCGCTTCTGGTATTATCCAGGGTCAGTTTACATAGCCGCATGAGTTTTGTGGGGATATCAAATTCAGACATAGCGGCGCAGAGGCAGTTCCTTATCGTGCTGTCGAAGGCAGCTTTAAAATCGATAAAAAGGTGGTGTGTATCGATTCTTTTCTCCCGGGTCTTCCCCAAGATTTGGCGCGCAGTGGATATCTGGTCAATGGTGGATTTGCCAGGTCTAAAGCCACACTGATAAGGTCCGATCAGTTTGTTGATGTTGGGCTTTAGTCTTTCACACAATACGCTAAATAGGACGTTATATGCGATATTAAGGATGTATATTGTCTTGTCTCACGATAATTGGCGCAGACCGTAGGGTCTCCCTTTTTTTTGGATTGGGCAAAGCACACTTAGGTTCCATTCGTCCGGCATGCTTTCGTCTGACCAAAGAAGTTGATGCATGTTCCTTGTCCGCTCTTCGCCGCCGTATTTGAATAGTTCTGCCGGTAAGCCATTGGCTCCCCGCTATTCGAACTTCTTCATAGTCGGGTAATTTCACATCTATACCATCGTCATCGATTGGGGTTTCCGGTTCGCCATTTCCGGGGTTTTCACTTTCACTGCCATTGAGCAAGTTGGGGAAGTGATCCCTCCATACACTAAGTATACTCTGGACCACTGTCAGCAGATTAGCTCCATGGTTCCTACACGAGTTTGCTCCGGTCTTGAAACCTTCTGTAAGTTGCCGCATCTTCTCATAGAATTTTCGAGCATTACCCTTGTCGGCCAGCTTCACAAGCTCTTCATACTCACGCATTTCGGCCTCTTTCTTTTTTCGTTTGCAAATGCGTCTCGCTTCCCTCTTCTGCTCTTGGTATCTATCCCACCCCTCACGTGTTGTAGTCGATCGCAAGGTTGCGAGGTAGACAGTCTACTTTCTCTCCAATGCAGTTGGAAAAATGGTTATTTACAAAAAAAAAAAAATCAAAAAATCACTGACTTATCAAACCAACCTCGTATCGTTTAGCTGCCTTAAAATTTACTAATCTTACTAGCCGCACAACTTTTTGTATATCAAATTTTTAATTTAAATGAATTCTGATGTTCTGATGCATTTCTATGTATGTATATGCTGTTATTGCTATGTCTCAAATTTTCAATATCCTTTTAGTCCATTTATATAACTTTATTATGTAAAATATATTCATATCTTAACAGTTTTCTGGAGTTTTGCAAAAAAATTCTTTTTAAAATTTGTAAGTTTATATTGACATGCTCGTATTTAAATACGTGTATATGTGTATATGTTAGTATCTTATAAATATTGCAACAATTGCTTTCATCTAACAGCAGACATCTGAGCAAGACAGCTCTAAATCTTTTTGGTATATTTTATGTATAATTTTTGCATATTTTTGATTTTTACGGTGAAGCTGACGTTGGATATATTCTCGTACACACATTCTAATATACATTGGTAACTAGGAAAATATTTTAATTTTTTTTATGCGAATTCAATGTGAAAATGTAAAATGTAATGAAAAAATTTTGTGAAAAAATTATGGAAGAGTAAAAATTATTTAACGTGCATTTTGTATGCATACATAAATTCTACTACTAGAATTAGGGTTGTAGTTATTTTTAAATTTATTACTTACTAACATTGTAGTAATTGTTATTCATCACAACTGAGATAGTTATACATGCATAATTTAAATAACAATGTTTCACGCCTGAGCTGTAGGATTTAGAGAAGTTGTGCGTCATATTTGTCCACAATTTCGAATATTTAATCGAAATCCATAGGATAGACGGTTTTATATATTCTTTGAACTATCTGCTACCTGGCAAAGATAGTATGTCGGAAATCATCAGCAAATACCAAATTAATCCCGCTTAAAAGTACTGGTACAGAGAAGTTTCTAATATCTTCTATCCACGACTCTTAAGTGGTTAGGCCACTACGGAAAATGGATCTACTTTTCTTTCAAATGATATATTATGGTCTTGAAAATGTTATCCCGAAAGATTATGACAGTTAAAAATTTCTAAATGCCCCATTTTCGTTCTCTAGTTGAAGCGTCTGCTTCAGTCAGTAAGGCATACTCAAAACTCTAAACGCGTTTATATCAAAACTGCTTTTTGACCAGGAACATAACCGATTTACTTGAAATTTTGACAACATCTTCAGAAATACATTATCTGCAGAAGTACGTAGGATTTTTTTATCTTTCATAGTTTTTTTTTTTATTAACAAATTTTGAAAAAAAATTTTGCCCAAATTGTTACTTTTTCCATTAGAGACCCGCCATTTTGTCAAAAATTCTTATATTGAAAAATTCTACGTACTTCTTTAGCTATTATTATTTACAAGCGAAAACCGTTCAACAATTTGTTAAAATAAAAAAATTACAGGAGCTGTGTGTCCGGCCGCGGTTCCCTAACAAATGGGGACACACTAGGGAGAACGCTGTATAGCCGCCATTTTTTAATTAATTTTTCTTCAAAAATAGTTGAAAGCAGTTAAATATATGTATATTAAATGAATTTTGTGAAACATCAGATTTATTTAATAGTTTTAACGAAAAAAACTCGAAAACTCCTATTTTGTGGCCCTCTAGAGTGGTCTAACCTCTTAAGGCTCTTTGGTTGAATTGTTGCTCAAATTTTACGTATGAAAAAATTACAAAAAAGTAATGCGTACTTTTTTCCATAGGACGGTAAACGATAACGATCAGTAAGCGGCCATAAGCGGAATAAGTGGAAGAGCATTTAAGGTAAGGCAACCAAGCATTGAACCATTATAAAATTTGACTAGACACGAGGACTGGAATAAAAATTACATTCGGTCACCACGCCTAGAAGGACCCGAAGAAGTGCTCGAGCTACTTTAGCCGAATTTCCACATTGCGTCCTACGGTTGGCCAAATTAAACCACAAGTGACTTGCCGGCAGCGTAAACTGTCAAACACCAGCTGGATTTCTGTACGGAAACTCAGAGAGTTATTGGGAAGGCAAAAGCCTTCAAATCAAACGGCTCTGATCGGCTGATACTAAAACATCCGGGACCAGCGGGGGCAGAATTTCTCACTAAGGTTCTCAATTATTCTCCGACCGCTCTAACAATACCCGACATGTGGAAACAATGTAGAGCGATTCCTCAACTATTATATATTTTTCGCTTTGTAACCGCTGAAGCGATTTTCTGCCGACCCCCTCTTCCAAATAGTGGTTTTGCGCCTTAACGTTTTTTAACCAACAAATTGAGGGACCTACAGTTTATTCTAAGTAGCCTCCGAACGCCCGATGGGTTATTATGAGGAGCTTTTATTTCAAGCCAGAAATACACTCGGAGGGCTTGGCATTCCCTGCCGAGGGGCGACCGCAATTAGAAAAATTTATTTTCTATAATTTCGAATGTTGATCTGTCCTGGACTAGAACTTTCCGAATACTAGTACGCATGCTAATCACTGACAAGGAAAAGAAAAGGATAATCATATTAAGCGATATCTCTTCCTTCATAGTGGGTAAGACACTTGAGACCTAGCTACTCCTGTGTTTTACTCACCACCTGAGCCCACATCATCAGCACATCATCATAGCTTCCGCAAAGTGCACAGCATGACTACTGCACTTAACGCCATGAACACCCAGATAACTCGAAGCCTTAAACAAAATCGACCCTGTGCGCGTATTGTCATGGCAGTACTGGATCTGTCAAAAGCTTTTGACATGGTCAATCATACAGTGCTGCTATCGGATTCTCATTACCGCCGGCGGTAAAGAGGTGGACCATGAATTACTTGAGTCCTCGACGGTCATCGGTAGAATTATGAGATCGAAACTGGAAGCTCCGAAAATTATACTAGTAACTTAGTTCTGCGAATTAAGAGACAGCGGCTTCGCTGGCTAGTTCAAGTGGCCTGAATGATCGCTAAAACTCCAGCTCTGAAAGCATTCGATACAGTACCCGGCCGTGGCAGTAGAGGAAGAGGTGCATCTCCACTAAGTTAGAAAATCAGATGGAGAGAGGCGTGACTTCATATCTTCTTCTTCTTCTTTGGCGTAGGTACCACTTACCCGATTATAGCCTCGTCAACAATAGTGCGCCACTCCTTTCTTCTTTTTGCTCTTTGGCGCCAGTTAGAAATACTAAGTGATACCAGGTCGCTCTCCACCTGATCCTTCTAACGGAGTGGAGGTCTTTCTCTTCCTCTGCTTCCGCCATCGGGTACTCCATCGAATACTTTCAAAGCTGGAGCGCTTTCATCCAATCGGACAACATAACCTAGCAAGCGTAGCCGCTGTATCTTGATTCGCTGAGCTATGTCAATATCGTCGTATAGCTCGTACAGCTCATTGTTCCATCTTCAGCGGTATTCGCCGTTGCCAACGCGCAAAGGACCAGAAATCTTCCACAAAACTTTTCTCTCAAAAACTCCTAAAGCCGAATCATCGGATGTAGACATCGTCCAGGCTTCTGCACCATATGTCAAGGCGGGAATGACGAGCCACTTTTAGAGTTTGGTTTTGGTTCGTCGAGAGAGGACTTTATTTTTCAATTGCCTACTCAGTCCAAAGTAACAACTGTTGGCATGAGTGATTCTGCGTTAGATTTCAAGGCTGACATTGTTGGTGGAGTTAATACTAGTTCCTAGCTAGACGAAATTATCTACTACTTCGAAGTTATGACTGTCAACAGTGACATGAGACTGTTTATTTGATGACAGGGGATATTTCGTCTTGCCCTCGTTCACTACCAGACCAATACGCTTCGCTTCTTTGTCTAATCTGGAGAACTGGGGATGGGGCCATGTGTAGAAGTTCACACAAGTGAGGAAAGCTTCTGACTGCCATTCACATGGGAGTGGCCAGAAACGATTCTTTTACATATGGTTCAAGCGGCTTAGACCAAGTATTCTCTGGGTAGCCAACAAATATTCGTATGGAGGCGAGCTAAAGTGAGAAGGCGAATCCCCTGCGGTTGTGCGTATGGTTTGGAACCCACCACATAAAAACTATACTAGACCCCCGTGACTTCATATAATGTCAGCAATTCGCATAGATTGACGTAGAGGAGGAAAGACTGGCGTGCTATTGAGAATTTGACTGACTAAAAAGAAGAACTCATAAGTGATAAATATTCCAAAGCTCTACCTCATTTATTTTCGAATTCAATTTTGAAATAAGAACAGCCCTAAATTATACTATACACAAACACATATAGTTGGTTGCAGTCTGTAAGTTTATGTATATTTTTGTATTGTAAGTAACAATCACGCTTACATCTCCGCCTGTGTATTTCATCAACCATACAACTGAATATTGCTGATATGGACATTCATAATTGAACTACATAACAATTGCAAAAATCGAGCCAAATTCATGTAAAAGTCATTCAAGTGTTCATCCCAGTCACCAGACGCCACACAACGGCCACCAGTTTCAAAAGGCAAAAAATAA
This sequence comes from Neoceratitis asiatica, assembly GCA_030068015.2. Lineage (NCBI taxonomy): Eukaryota > Metazoa > Arthropoda > Insecta > Diptera > Tephritidae > Neoceratitis > Neoceratitis asiatica. The sequence goes on along the minus strand of CM061524.1, from coordinate 55,882,534 downwards.
AAATAAACTATTGCTATTCCATATATCTATGTACTCGTATATACATACATTGTGCTCATTTCTCGACTTCTCGAAACAATTCCAACAATGTCTCATACAGACAGCAGCATCAACAGCACGAGCAGCAAAGCAGCGAGCACTGCAACAATGACAACGAAATATAACAACTAAATATTTTTATAAGCACTTATGAGTGTGTGTGTGTGCATGTGTGTATATGTACACATATTGCCCGAAGATGAAAAAATATGTTTATTTAAAATTTCAAAACGAAAGTAATCGATTTAATAAACTGTCACCGGCATGTTCCATCCAACAAGACTCAGCTCTCCGCACCACCACACAGCTACCAACCAACACACACTTGTTTGTGCGAGTTGAAGGAAAAACGTTTCAAAACATTGCAATAACAACAACCACACATGAGTACAGACGTGTAGAAAATACCGTGTGTATGTATGTACCGTATGTACCTACTCAATGCATTGCAGCTGCAGTTGATTGGATTGAATCGCTTCGTAAGCGTACTAAATCTTGACAACGGGCAGGGGTAGCAGGGGGTAGTTGTAGCTTGAATGGTTGGTTGGTTGCTTGGCTTGACGCTAAAGTTGCCCAACTTAAGTATGGCACGTAATTGTATACTGTCCATCTAACCGGGCTACCTGTGTGCTCAACTGCTAAATATATATATACAAACACAAATTTACTCATTTCATTTTACCCATTTTCGATTGACCACCAACACCCAACCACACTGTTGCTTGTGGCTGACTGGCTGGCTGCCTGGGCGAGGTGGCGCTATTCAGCTCTCAACTATGAAGGACATGCTTTTGTCTGTCTGTGCTCAATATTTTTTTTCTACATTTACTTATATGTTCACTTATGCATGCAATAATGCACAGCACATACACACACACACACTCAGTTATATACAATTATATTTATTTGTACAAAATAGAGTTAAGTCACGATAATTGCATATCTAGGCTGAGATGTGAGAGTAGAGTTTCATGTGTAGGGAGCAAAGAATATAAAAAATCGTAGAGGTCGTACATTTGTGGGTAATTTGTGTTGTTTTGGTTGTTGTTGTTGTTGTTGTCGCATGACAAGTTTGTTGGTTATGAAATGAGTTTGAATGCATCAAATAAAGGATTTTTATTGTTATTCAATAAATATAAATTGGTATGCTGTTGTTATTGATATTCAACAGGATGTATGAAATTGAGGTTATGCTGAAGTTTAGAGGGGGGTTTGAATTTGAAAATAGCTAATAATTGTTTTCAAACCTGTGTGAGAAGAGAATGAAGAGCATGAGATGCTGGCTTGATGGGAACAACTTAAAATTATATGAAATAAGATGTAGAAACCGAGATATTCATAAAAAATATATATATATGAAAATCGAATAAATAGAATAATCGATATATAAAAGAATCGAATAATATAAAGAATTGTTTAGTACGGCCTGTAACTGTTTGTGGCTATAAGTAAATGAGCTTTATTGAGAATGCGCGGTTCGATTCTTGGCAAAAGCTGTCACTTCTACCAATATTTCTTTGTTGTATAACAAAATATTCAATCAACAAAATAGGCAAAATGAATACAGCTCATTTACTTAAAACCACAAAATAATCATATTAGTCAAGTAAAAATATAAATTAAACAAATAATTAAATGAATAAAATAAATTATTATTTAATAAGTAATTTAAATAATTATATAAATAATTAGTTAACAAACAAAATAATAAAATTAATAAATTATATAATCAGATTATTATTTTAATGAAGAAATCAAAATAGATAAATTAAATAAATAATAAATAATAAAGGTAAAAATGCTACAGATATAAAGGATGATCCATTTCGAGGCTCCCTACTTGGAAAATGTTTATTATTATTCGAAAGAAAATTCTTTGGCATTTATTTTTTGAGGTTTTCTCTTTTAAATATTGGCTGCGGCTACGTCTCAGATGGTCCATCTGTTGAGTCCAATTTGACTCGTTCGAGCATTTTGACTGGTAACTAGCGAATGACATGCGTGATGTTTTGTTCCAAGACCTGAATCGAAGCGGGATCGTGCGCATAAATTTTAGACTTTACAAATACCCACAGGAAAAACCTAACGATGTCATATCACACAATCTTGGTGGCCAATCGACCGACACAAAACGTAAAATTATCCGCGAAGTGTTCTCTCAATAAATCCATTGATTGATGCGATGAGTTGGTAGTGGTGTCGTTATGCTGAAACCAAATGTTGCGGAAATCACGAGCTTAAATTTCAGGCATCAAATAGTCTGTTATCATGGCGACAACGGTCGCCCTTAACAGTAACTTCTCACCGGCATCATTTTTGAAGAAATATGGACCGATCATACCACCGACCAACAAACCACACCATACCGTAATTTTTTCTGGATGAAATGACAGCTCTTGAATCTCTTCAGGTTGACTTTCGCCCAAGATGTGGCAATTTTGAAGTTTTCATACCCATTGAGCCAAAAATGGGCCTCATCGCTGAACAAAATTTGACTTGAAAATGTCAGATTTTCTCGGAACTATTCAAGAGCCCATAGAGCGAAGCGATTGGAAAGGTCGAGCGGCTTCAGCTCGTGCACAAGCTGTATTTTGTACGTGCTCAATTTAAGATCGTGACGTAAAATGCGCCAAGCCGTTCCATACGTCAATCCGAGTTGCTGCGAACGGCGCCGAATCGACTCTCCACGGTCTTCGTGTGCTGGGAGTGGTCTATTCGTTCGAATATTATCTAATAATGAATGTTGGGTCTGGTGTTGCGAATAGTACGCACATTAGGCCGATTATGTTAACCATAATTTGAGCGAAGCGTGCGAAACACATTCTTTACATAACGTGAATTTTCATAATGAAGTTGAATGATTTGTAAACGTTGTTCAGGGGCAAGTCAATCCATGATGAAATGTCAAACAATACTGAACAAAAATAACATAAGAATTTGACACGACTCACGCGTGTTCTGTCTAGATGGCTAGATGTCTAAAAGGCTATTGAAAAAAGTACCTCTACTTAGATCCCCCTTTATAAATAAGTAATTAAATCAAAATAGAACAAGAAAGGGCTATCTTTGGCTATGCCGAAATCGGAAGATCTTCAATTGTGCGTGACGAAATGTCTGAAAAAATCCAAAATGCGACCCGTGATGATCGCAAACTGACACTAGATTTCCAGATCTCTATTACACCATGTATAAATCACATAATATTTTTGTTTAAATACAAATTTTTAAATTCTAAAAAATTTCAGTAAATTTACTTTTTGCCACATAGATGGAAATAGGAAGAATTAAATCCATAGATATTTTCAGTTAGCACTAACTTCGAAAAAGACGTATATAAGTCTGACAGCTGTCAGAAATGATCTGACATCTTTCTGAATTATAGCATTTTGAGTGAAGAAACTTTTGTTATTGTGAAAAAATGGATAAAAAGGAATTTCACGTGTTGACAAAATATTGAATTTTGATACAGGCCCTAGCAATATCAACCATCACGTATTGCCATGCTAAGTTCAGACGTGGTTAAATGAGCACCGAAGATATTGAACGCAGTTTGTCGCCCAAAAGAGGTTGTTACCGACGATAGCATATAAGTACAAAAAATCGACAAAATTATTTTGAATAACCGTAAATTGAAATTGAAGGAAATAGCAGGCAATCAATAGATGTCAACTGAACGTGTACATCATATCATTCACGAATATTTGGGTATTCGAAAGCTTTGTTCATAGTGAGTGCAGCGAGAGCTCACTTTGACAAAAAAACAACGACGAGTTGATGATTCGGAGCAGTGTTTGGAGACGTTCTAACGTAATAAACTCGAGTTTTTGCATCGATATGTGCCAATGGATGAAACATGGCTCCATCATTTCACTCAGAAATCCAATCGATAGCCATCCGAGTGTACTGCACATGATGTACCCAGTCGGCATGATGTAACAGTTGGCAGCAAGGATGTCCATGGAATAATTTTCATTGACTACCTTCAACATGGAAGGACCATCAACAGCGACTATTACATAGCGTTATTGGATCGTACGATTGACGAAAGCCGCATTTGAAGAAAAAGAGAGTGCTATTTCATCGAGACAATACACCGTGTCATAACTCAGCGAAATCGATGGCAAAAATCCATGAATTGTGCTTCAAATTGGTTCCGCATCCACCGCATGCCCCAGATCTAGCCAACAACGACTACTTTGTGTTCTCATACTTCGAAAGAATGCTCGCTGCAAAAAAAATTTTGTCGAATGAAGAGGTGATTGCGGAAAATGAGCCCCATTTTGAAGTAAAGGACAAATCGTACTATAAAAATGGTATCGAAAAGTTGGAGGGCCGCTGTAATCAGTGTATTACCCTTGAAGGGAACTATGTTCAATAAAAAAGAGTTAATTTTGCCAAAAATGTGTTTTATTTAGATAGGCCGGGGACTTTTCAAATGGTCTGTTTTATATGTTGTGACATAATTTGTAGATGAGCCTAGTATGTATAAAAAAAATTCCTATTGCGTTCTGCACTCGACCATGAATGTTAATCCTTCCGAATGTATTTATTTATGGCCTGAAATAAAATCTCTTCATGAAATTCATCAGCCGTTCACAGGCGACATAGAAGAGACTGCTCTGGTTACGACTCAAACCCATGACTACCCCGTTGGTAGCACATACACAGCTAACTAATCGGCTGCTGCGCTCACCATATATAGGGTTTTCCAATGAGAGGGATACGATTTCCTTAAAAAAAACACACTAATTGTTAAGGAAATTCAAATGTTTTTTATTTAATGTGAAGTACAATCGATGCAATTAAGTTTTGAGTATAACATAATTCAAATGGCCTCCACGACTTATTTTGCAGGAACGAATTATATGAACCGAATTTTTAACTACTAACATGAAATAACACTTTTTCCACTAAATCAAGTCGTATGTCATGAATAGCACGTTCAATATTGACTTTTAAAGCTCGAAGAGAGTCTGGTTTGTTGTTAAGACCAATGACTTCAAATAACCCCACAAGAAGTAGTCTAATGGTGTTAAATCACAACTTCTTGGAGGCCATCAATATCACGATTTCTTGAAATAATGGAATCTCTAAACCTTTCTCGCAATAATTCGGTTGCTGCAGTTGCTGTGTGACACATAGCTCCGTCTTACTGGAACCAGATGTTGTTAAAATCAACTTCCTCCAATTGTGGCCATCAAAAAATGGTTATTATCGATTTAGATCGCTCTCCATTGACAGTAACGGTGCTACCAGCTTTATTTTGTAGGAAGTATGGACCGATGATTCCACCAGACCAAAAACTACACCAAACTATCAATTTAGGTGAATGTAGGGGTTGTTCATGAATAATGGATTCTGGTGGATTTTCTTCGCACCAGAATCGACAGTTTTGTTTATTTACCGTACCACTCAGATGAAAGTGAGCCTCATCCGAGAAGATGATTTTCTTTAAAAAATCGTTATCCTTTTCAAGTTGTTCCAAATCAAAATCAGCAAATTCACGAAATTTATGTTGGTCCAATGATGAAATTGTAAACATTACTGAATACAATAAAAAAAATTACCGATCATGACATATTAAAAATGACCAAAACGACACTTAGAAGTCATATCATCCCTATTGGAAAACCCTTTAATCGTACTTGTACTTATGTATTTATATTGTATTATGCTATCTCTGTAAATAATCTGATTTCAAATACTCAAATACTTAAAAATATCTGACCAGTGACCCATCCAACATTTTAACCATCAAAAGTTCTTACAAACCTATCCTGGTGGTGTATTGGAGTGCAGTGCAAGTGGAATTGATATCTCGTTAAGCAGAAAAAATGCTACAAAATACCATCTCATCTACAGAAATTCATTTTTTTTTTTGTTGAAATCCTTTATGTTGATTGCATGAGCTTGAGTTTATTTTATTGAAATGAAATGAAATGTAAAGAAAAGCAGATCAGTGCAATATATATATATATATATATATATAGATATTTATTTATGTATATACATGTACATATATTGTATAAGCAAAGGGTGGTTGCATTGGGGATAGAGAGTGGCATGAAAGAAAAGGGGTCAAACAACTGATAAGTACATATTCGTTACCAGAAGTCAAGGTGCACAGAGCACAGTTAAATTGTGTGTGTATTTGTTGGTATGTGGTCAATGCAAGATTGCTACTCTCTTTGGGTGTGCGTGTGTTGAAAATTGTGTGCGTAAGAGTGTACCTGCTTTCTGTTAATGCCACATGCATGAAAAATTATTCAACTTGACTTGCAAGTGCATGCAACAACACACAGTAGTATGTAGTACAACAACAACATAACAACAACAACAACAACAAACCATATACACCTTACAAAGGACTTGCAAGATAAAGGGTAAGTACGAGCATATGACGTTTACATTCACCAAAATCAGCTACAATAACAATAGCCAAGCTGCATGAGAGCTGCTGTAAGTTTGATATGAAATCCGTAAAGAAAAAAAGTTCAAATTTAAAAATAAAATAAATAAATAAAAATTGGCAAAGATTTCAAAAGTAATTCATATTTGGTCTGAATTCATTGTTGAGTCGATCAGACAGGCAGTCAAGCAAGTTATTGCTACTGATGGGTCGATTTTAAGTAACAAAGTAATTATGGATATCGATGCAGCGATTACTGTAAAAGTTTTGCAATGAGAGAAATTTACCCACATATGCATGTATATATAACGGGTGATCCATTCCGAGGTTCCTTACTTTTTTAAAGAAAAAAAAAACAGAAAATTTAAATTTAGTGCAGGAATGTTTGTTATCATTCGATAGAGCATGCTTTGGCATTTATTTTTTGAAGATTATCTCTTTCAAATGTTGGCCGCAGGTACGTCTCAGATGGTCCTTCCGTTGAGTCCAATTTTCGCTAACTCGTTCGAGCATTTCGACTGGTAACTAGCGAATGACATGCGTGAATCGAAGCGGGATTGTCCACATAGACTTTAGACTTTACATATATATATATATATATATATATATATATTTGGCGCTTTGTAACCGCTGAAGCGATTTTCGGCCGAGCTCCTCCTCCAATTTGTGGTTTTGCGTCTTGATGTTTTTACTAACAAATGGAGGGACCTACAGTTTATTCTAAGCCGCCTCCGAACGGTTGATGGATTTTTATGAGGAGCTTTATTTCAAGCCAGAAATACACTCGGAGGGCTTGACATTCCCTGCCGAGGGGCGACCGCAACTAGAAAATTTTTTTCCATTATTTTGGATGTTTCTTGAACCTGGGCTCGAACCCAGGCCTTCCGAATGTCAGTACGCAATGCTAACCACTCGTCTATCGCGGCCGCCAAGACTTTACATATACCCGCAGGAAAAAGTCTAACAGTGTGATATCATATGATCTTGGTGGCCAATCTACCGGCCAAAAACGTGAAATTATCTGCTCTCCGATGTGTTCTCTCAATAAATCCATTGATTGATATGATGTGTGTGAAGTGCCGCCGTCTTGTTGCAAACAAATGTCGCGGAGATCACGAGCTTCAATCTCAGACATCAAATAGTCGGTTATCATGGCGTGATAACGGTCGCTATTGACGATTACATTCTCACCGGCATCATTTTTCAAGAAATATGTACCGATGATTACACCGGCCCACAAACCACACCAAACCGTTGTGTTTTCTGGATGAAATAGCAGCTCTTGCCCCAAATGCAGAAATTTTTCTTGTTTACATACCCATTGCCTCATCGCTGAACAAAATTTGGTTCAAAAACGACGGATCCTCTTGGATCTTTTACAGGGCGCATAGAGCGAAGCGTTGTCGCTTGGGAAGGTCGAGCGGCTTCAGTTCTTGCACAAGCTAATTTTGTTTGTTTTCAATTTAAGATTTTGACGTAAAATGCGCTAAGTCGTTCCGTACGTCAGTCAGACTCCCCATGGCCTTCGTGTTCACCCTCAGCTATGGCCACTATATTTTCTTTACTGCTTGCTCGACGTATTCTATTTGGTCGAATATTATTCAATAATGAATGCTGGGTCTCAAGAGGGGTAATGGTGTTGCGAATAGTAAATTGACCGAGGCGCGCGAAACACATTCTTTCCAGAACGTGAATTACGAAAAAAATTGAATGATTTGTAAACGTAGTTCAGGCGTAAGTATTTTCATAATGAAATGCCAAATAATATTGAGGAAAAATATCTCTTGACAGTTTGACACGACTCACGCTTGATCTGTCAAAAAGAGGCCGTTGAAGAAATACCTCTACTTGGATCACCCTTTCTAAATCTTAAAAATGTATAAGGGCCACGTGTGCAAGCTCATACAAGTGTGGAGAGTTTCTGACTAAATTTATAACTTTTGACCTCACCCAGGCCATGATGTAATCATCAAAAACTTCAATAGCTGAGCTCCAAGCGGTCATTGAATTCTTACACAAAGAGCAAGTTCAATTGATATAAGAATGAAAGGCTTAGACAGCAACAATTATTTTGAATAATGGGGGGAGTTTGAATCTATTTCATTCATAAGATTAGAAAGCAATAAGTCTTCCAAATTCATTTCAGTTAAAATTTCGGTGCTTTGTTAGACATTTTTAAAATGTAGTCAGAGTTTTAAGTTAGGTTAGATTGGTTCAGCCCTTGAGAAGTCCCACATAGACGGTGTCACTTCCTACTGTGTCTCTAGTTTTGAGTGCATTGCTTTTTTAACGAGTTGATGAAGGCGTTTCGCCCCTTTGAATCTTGCTGATTGAAGAGCCATCAGCCATTTGCGTAAGTTCCTTGCTTTAGTTTTGTCACCATTTTCATAACTAGGACGATTCTGCCGGTGTTGGGAAAACTAAGTGACCTTGGTTGGAGGTAGGGAACTGCACGCGTCAGTCCGCCGTTAATTTTAGAGCCATCTTTAAATATATGTAAAGCTTTTTCTGCGAACTTTGCGCTAACCGCCGCCTGCTCATGTTCTATTTGCCAAAAACTTCCCGAAAATCAGGCGCGGGACAATGTGTTCCGAATTTTGGTTGTTGTAAAATTTTAAAAATACTTTTTCTTTCATCCTATTGTGGTTGTTTTTGTTGTTGTAACCAAAAAAAATTTTAAGGGAATATTGCTGTAGTAGCAGTTCCGATTGTTCCGATATATAGAGACGACCACCGCGGGAATTATTGGATTTTAGCCGCCTCTTACGATGTCATAATAGTTAAATTTTGCACTCTAGCACGCAGGGGTTGGGGTCGCGTTCCTCGGTTATTTGGCAATAATGGTGGATAATGGATATCGAAATAAAAGGCATATTTCGAGGACGTACTTCGTTAATATCCGATATGTGTCAGTGATCTGCCTTGTTTAGCAGTTCATTGACCTCGCCTAGGAATGTCGCGGAGATCACTAGCTTCAATTACATGCTGATTACACCGGCCCACAAACCACAGCAAACCGTTGTGTTTTCTGGATGAAATGGCAGCTCTTGAATCCCTTCAGGTTGCTCTTCGCCCCAAATGCGGCAATTTTGTTTGTTTACATACCCATTGAGACAGAAATGGGCCTCATCGCTGAACAAAATTTGGCTCGAAAACGTCGGATCTTCTTGGAACTTTTCAATAGGAATAAACAAGGTCAAGCTGTTTCGAGGAGTTCAAACCAGAGGGTGTTGCTTATTAAATTAGTCAGTTTTAGACGACACTTAAAGTGAAGGTTAGTACTGGTATCGTGTTGGAACTCTTTACATGCTAAACATGCGTAAAATAATAAGCAGTCGAAGTCAACGCATATAAGTGTTGAAGAAGTGCAGGCTATGGAGTGGCACTCCGAGTAAATTTTCCACTGTCGATATCTCGAGATAAGGGTCGCCACGTGTGATATTTGTCCGTCAGCGTCAAACCGACTCTATCTGGATGGTTACTGCTTAACGTAAGATAGGTTATGTGGCGTTAATTGTGGAGAGCCACATAAAAGAGTGCACTGGTGGTATGGCAATACACTCTTTAATTTAAACTTGAGCTATCTAGTGATGTTCTCTCGTAGGATTATATATATTTGGCGCTTTGTAACGGATTTTCGGCCGAGCTCCTCCTCCAATTTGTGGTTTTGCGTTTTGATGTTTTTACCAACAAATGGAGGAACCTATATTATGTACTAAGCCTCTAAGAGCTTTTAATATCAGAAATACACTCGAAGGGCCTGACATTCCCTGAAAGAGGCGACCGCAATTAGAAAAATTATTTTTCTATAATTTTTGATGTCGCTCGTACCTGGAGAAAATTAAGAGAAATGAGCTAGTATCATATGAAAGTCGTAACCTGTGAAGTATGTAGATCTGTCTCTCTCTTTTCTTTAAAACTAGGTATTTCTATGAACCTGCTTGGCACTTTCTAGGTTGATCGAATTAACCCAAATTCTATATGATATAGATATCCTGTCAAAATTTAAGATCTGTGTACTTTCTGAGCATTTAACTGCAAAAAGGTTGACATTGAAGGAGGGAGAGAGTGAGAAAGAGGAAGAGGAGCCCATAGAGTGATAGGACTGCTAATGATGAGACAGCGGCACTTTCTGAAATTTTCCATATAGTGTGTTGGTCAAGGTTCCTTTGATTCCATCTTAAAATAAGGGCTCATCGGGATATAATACTTATTGGAACAGCGCTGCACTGTGGTCACCCACTGCAGAGTAGGGAATAGCTTACGGCAAAATAGAATCTTACTTACTCTTCTATGGGTTTTCGTAAGAAAGTTGCGTATTAAGGAGGAATCACACAACGACTTGTCGAAAATCTAAGCAAATGGGATAGAAAAGATCAAGTCCTCTAACGAAAAAATATCTCCAACCGGTTACTGTGACAGAACGGGCTTGCATAAAGATTGGGAGTTCCATATTAATTTTCAAGCAATAGATAGTACATTGTTTTGAAATTTAGGGACTGCTTTTTTTTTTTTTTGTATGTCTTCTTCAAAAGCATTTGAGCTACGGCTCATTGTCTGCAAGAGAAACCATTCACTATGTCAACGCTATGTATGTAGGTTGTCGAATGACATGGAAAACAACAACACAAAATAAGCAACTTAAGTTGAAAACACTCAAACTTTACAAAAATTTACTTATAGTGTTGCAGAGTAAAAAAAAAATGGTACTATTGTGAATGGTACACTGAAAAAAACATAGTGAAATTTTCGCTAAACATCAAACTGTGGGAAATTTTAGTCAAACTTCATACTTCAGTGACACCTCAAAATGGAACACCAAAGTTGTAAATGCATTCAAATTATAAGCCAGCTGAGCGTTCTTTTGCAGGCCGGCTACTAAAGAAAACACGTGGTGTAGATATATGAGCTCATAAAAAGCTTATTGCCAAGATTGATCAGAATATGCTAAATTGACTAACAATTTTGCAAATATATGTACACACATATGTACATATATGTACATGCAACAAAATGTTTTGCTTGTTTGTGCTATTTATTCCGCGTTTTTGTTGTTGCAATTCACGAGGTTTAAGCAAGTTGATTTTTTTTTTAACTTTTCTCTGCTGTTCTGTGAACAAATCTGCCAGAAATTGATGGCATCATGGCCGCATGTCCACACCAACCAACTGTGCCACAACAACAGCAATAGCAACAGCAACAAAAAAGAAGAAAAGAAAACAACAACTGCCACAAATTCACATTCGAATAATATTTATGTGTGCAGTGATGTTGAGCATTACAGTTGCTGCTGGAGCAAAGTCGACGTCACCGATGCCTTCATTACAATTCACAGCAAAACAACGCTAACTCGGTGCATGTGTATGTATGTGCATGTGTGACTAACTAAACGTTGCATGTTTACAGTTTTTTTATACTTCAATGTTGCACATCAAACTATCAAGTTTTAGCCGCGCCATGTCGCGCCTCTTTTTTAGCCTTCGGCCGTCATTGTGCTGGCAATCCATCGAAGAATTGAACATTTTGGTTTTGGGTTTGAAAGTTAGGAGGGGTCGGTGGAAAAGAATATTTCATTAAAAATTTCTTGTATATTCTGGTTCATTGTGAAGTGTTCAAGACACTTTAGTAAAAGAAGAGCAGGCTTTGAACCACTAAGTCTATAGAGATTAACAACCTGAAAATTGAAGATATGGTGAGCCTGAGGCTGATAGTTTTCTGCTGGAATTTTATGTCTATCCGGGTAGAAAGGAGGATTTTTTCTGGCTTTTACATCAAACGGTTGCTTGTGGGCATCGAAGGAAAATAAAAAAGCTTTATCTGCCATGCCATCCCCTCCTCTGGTAACCTAATCTCCCACTCTCTCTGTTACGTAAAAATCGCCTGACACCAAGTTAACAAACTCAAGTTGACTGATGAGAAATTTGACGATCTCCTTCATTCCTTATACGAACGAAATTGTAACCAACCTTCAAATGTAGAGCAATCGGGCGCAAATGTAGTGTAGAACTAAATTGAGGTAGGTAAAAACTTGCCAAAAGACAACACCAAGAAAAAATCGACAGGATGACTTCTGATATCTCAACAACCAAATCTGTTTTACGTTGAGACGGGTTTTTACTTTCGGAATAATTTTAGGGCAGAATGATATACTGTAGATAGTGAAAGCACTTATTAAGGAAAAGCCACCTACCATACTCGAAAAACAACTGGTAATCTGAAAAACATAGATACGGACATGGAAACTCTCTCCCTACCTAGTATCACTCCGAAAATCACTCACTGTAGACCAACACCTTGAGCCGTTTCACAGGAGTAGCGATTGCAGGATTTATTTTTAAGCTTAGTTTTAAGAGAAAATTTTTAGTATTTAACATTAGAAATTCCGTGCCAAAAGATGAAGCGCACAACCCCGCTACGATAGTAGATCTAAATTTTGGGCACATTTAAATAGCGAGCCGCTTACTTCAGGACCGTTGCCTGCTCACAATCACAACTCTGGTGAACAGATGCTGGAAAAAGACTTTAATGAATTATACTTCAAGCCTTCACACGGGTTGGTCACCGCATGTAAAAGGGTTGCTCACGTTTCCAAGTTATGCGACGAGAGACGCTAGAGCACTTGCAACAGTAACTGTATAATCAGAAACAGGACCGCATTCCAAGACACGCTCTTGCTAGAAGTTGTCACTTTGTTCGGAGTAGGTAAATGAAAAGTAAATTACTCTCTCGACGAGCAAAGACCAAACTCTGCCAGCTCCTTATCATAACCGCTGCTATATAGCACCGAGGTATGGGCGTTGGCAAAAGCTGATAAATCGGCGTAAAGAGTTTTCGTGTGTAACGTTTTGATGCCGAAAATTTTTTGCTCAGATCGGGATTTGCATCGACTTAACTTTTGGTTCGCTGAACGCGCCACTACTATTTCGACTAAGTGCGGAAAATAACGATTACTTCAGAGGATTGAATTCTAATCCCGAGTAGTCGCCGACATATTCAATATTATGTCTTGCATATAATAAGTTCTCATAAGTCTCCTTACCCAAAATTGGAAGCAGCTCGCTTCCGGCAGTGGGGATTTGAACTGATACGAATTGCTACCAAAGAAGCCACCAATTAACGATTAATCGAGCGAGTTGACGATTTAAATCGAAACATATCCCTACCCTAATTGGCAGAGATTCTGGAAATGTAAGAATTACTGTAGATGGTGGAACTACTTTTCCTTTCGAGTCATTGATGACATATTTCATATTGTGTCCAACATGAAATGAGTTCTCATAAGCCTTCACAAGCCTTAGGTGCTCATTAGATCAAACTCGCTATCGCTTTAGCCCAACCAACTCGAAGCAGCTTGTTGACTAGAGTGGGGATTTGAATCATTACCCATCGCCAAATAACGATTTCCCTTTGGTTATTGTAGAGAGTTGAACTCCTTCTGATCATAATATATACACGAACACAAATGTTCTGCATGTGCGGAGCGTCCATATGTCTTCTTAAGGCGTTGAAACACCTTAGATCGAACTCTCCTTCTCTATACGTAGTGTAAGCTCGTAGTGAGAATTTGAACCGATACTCATCCGATTGCTGCGACTGTCAATTAGTTATAGTTATAGGTATGTTATTTTAGAGCCTCCTTAAATCTGAGATCGAATTCTCCTTCGCTACGGTATAGACTGGCAACTCACTACTGGCGAGAACCTCCGTTCGCATGGCTTCCTATCCGGCTTCTGTGGAAGCATCTTACTACCGAGAGCTTATTTTCAATGGCACCTCCCCTATTTTAGTCTCTATGGAGAGAGAGAGAGAGAGAGAGAGAGAAATCTTATTTACAGCCCCACTACACCATGAGTTTCAGAGAGTACTTTATCTGTAATAGGTTTTCGACCCTATGACAGTTTTTTCAACACATAATAGTCCCTTCCTAGTGTATCCATATCGGACAAATGCCAAAACGAATATGCGAACGGCCAGCGACGATGATGGACAGCGGTGTGGACATGGAGTATTTCGCTGGATCACAGTACGAGTATACAGTGTGCGTGGGTGGGTGCGCGGGAGCGAGTGCCAAAGCGCCATGAATGTGTAGCGTGTGAACGAACGTGCTGTGTTGTGCGCTGCTGAGCTGAGTTGAGTGGAGCGCGATGTCCAATCGTTTATTAGTTTACGCTTTGGCTGCTGTTGTTGTTTATTATTTGCTGTAGTTCTCGTTGTTGTTGTTGTTGTTGTTGCTCCTGCTGTTGTCTGTATTGCATGTGGCGAACATGTCATGTGTGGCATGTTGTTACTCTCGTCGCCGTCGCCGTTGCCTGCTTTTGAAGTTGTTGTGCGAAATGGCAATTATTTACAAACGTTTTATATTCGTTCAAATGTACTTAAATACGTATGTCTGTATGTATGTATGTATGTATGTTGTTACAAGCATCAATATCCACCAATATCACATACACACATCTCGTGTGGAATGGTTTTGCAGCGGCAGCTCAACGATTTACTATCCGCCGTTTATTGCTTTGGCTTGTTACATATTTTGTTTCTGTTATTGTTGTTGTTGTTGTTGTTTTATTATTAGCTTATGTTACGAGTTGTAAGCTGTTATTGTCCCAGAAGCGATTTTAGTTGCAGCTACCAAATCAGCGCGCACAACAATGAACTGTCCGTGGCCACATTTATGGTTGTGGCATGACATGGCATGGCATGGTACGGTACTATGACTATGGTATGGCATGGCGATTGATGGGAACGCTGCAGGAACTATTCGTGTATGCATACATACTTATATATAAATAAATATATTCAGGCCAATATTAGCAGTTTATGCATTCACGCGCGTGTGTGTGGAAGGTGTTCAGATGGCCGTACCTCATATGTTCTCGTACCATTTTGTATGTATATATGTACTTGCCTCTATCGCTCCATGAACTTACATATGTATATATGCCTATCTGTCAGTCTCTGTAGTGAGCCTCAAGCTAAAGTTTTGACATTTTCACGCTATTGCTGCTTGCTTGCTTGTACGACGGCGGGAGGGATTTGTATACGGTTTGGCAATTTAGTATGTACATACATATGTATGTTTGTTTTTCTTTGTTTAGCTTCAAAACTTGTACTTGGTTATGTAGTTTTATGTTTTACATTTACATTTTAATTGTCGATTTTTGGTTTACCGCTCTCCGGAGCTGCACACTGTAATTTGATGGATTATTGCTGATTTGAAAGAGGAACAAGAGATATTTTTTTGTTTTCTAAAATCTTTATAATGTTGTTTTGGAAATTATGAAATAAATAATTTTTACAGATTATGACATCTTTGCATAGTTGACGTGGCCCCGGCTTAGGCTATTGTCGCCAAGCCCGCACTTGAACGCCTTTCAGTCCTTACACAGTAAAATCTCTATGTTAAATTTATGTCTTCTACAGAGTTGAAGTCTCTCTCTCTTCTGTTTCTACCAGATGTGGGCTGTACATTTTCCGCAAAACCTTTCTCCACATAACCTAACAAGTCTAAAATACTAGAGACAATGACACCTTCCGTCCGTCATGTTTTGTTAGATAAAGTACTCGTACAGATGTCCTTAGTCACATCGGTATTCTTTTTCGACGGAGCGAGTGCGAAAATCAATGAAATCTTGTAAACCTTGAGCCGAGATGTTCGTTCAGCAGGGTGAACGATATTACCATAGCGAGCTCGAGTTGGCACATTTTTGGTGTGGATATTGTAGCAGTCTTAACTCCTACCTATCCAGATTCGACCTTGACATACTCAACACATGCCCCGCATGCAACGAATCCCCGCGCCACACGCACCACCTCTTTGCATACCCACTTAACCCTACTCATCTAAAACCCCTCTCCCTCTGGTCCGAACCCATCTAAACAGCACGTTTCTTGACCTCTATGAGTAAAACCAAACCTACTTGACCCTAGACGGTATTGGCAAAGCCGCTACAACAACATGGGCATGTACAGGATGCAAGAAGTATTACCTTATCCTTGCCGTCCTTCAAAGCCACCACTGTTAGGTCAGTAGAGAATTTTAGATCAAATATAAATATATGAGGCCATCTGTAGAATTCATGAAACGGAGGAAAACGTTCGGTTGTTATTCACCTAGCAGTGGGGAGAAGCGATTCTTTTACATAAGGTTTCCGGTGGTCACGACTTCGGTCCTAGACCAGGTATCCTTTGAGTAGCAAACAAACATCTATTTGGAGGCAAGCTAAAGTGAGAAGGCGAACAGACCGCGGCTGTGTAACCAGATTTGGGACTAACGCATAAAAAACCTGCCTCACTGAAAAGTCGATATAAGCTTCGGATAAGAAGCGATCCCTGCGCACATTATAAGGATCACGATTTGAGGGTATGCACCTTTAATGTCCGGCCTCTTAACTGGGAAGGTGCAGATGCCAAGCTGGTTGATGTCCTCGTAAGGCTAAATACTGTCATCACCGCCGTCCAAGAAGTGTGATGGACGGTACAAAGACGGAACCGAGTAAGTTCCTGTGAATTTCATTAAATGAGCGCAAATTTGGTGTCAGACTCGTTGTCGGAGGGAGACACACTCATCTAATCCGCATCAAAGCGAAGTTCTTCATAAAGGAAGAGCTAGTAAGATGAGGATTGTCGTTCTGCGGTGGAAAGAAACCAGACTGCCACGCAACTTTGTCCTCGATCACAATGCATCCGAAGTAGGATAGATACCGGGAGCTCAAGAGAAAAGGGAACGCATTTGAAGAGCTTGAGAAGCTCGGCAAAGATGGCTTTGCGGCGGGTGTAGTTGAAGAAGCTTCACTATTATGATTAGGAATCTCCTCGGAGCATTCCAGGCTGACTCACTGCATCTTGGAGCTTCGAACTGGCTTCCAGAACTTCACCCAGATCCTTCTCCTCATCGGCCGGGTTGCGCTTCTTCCCAAAAATGGCCCTTGTCCTTGCCGGAGTTGGTAAATTCTTTCTGTGTAGAAGTCGTAACGATTCACCGTTCAAGGAATGAGCTAATTCGCATTCAATATGGATGGAATTCAACTACGGTCCTCTTTTTTTAAGATGACGCTCTCCCTTAGGCACTGAAGGATTGTGACATTATGCCTTACCCTTAGGAGCAAAGCATCGTCTTTAACTTTTATGTAATCTACCATCGCAAGTTAGCCATCCATACTCGCGAAAGGCATAACCAGCAGCTTAAGCTCGACCACTCTCCAGCTCTTCTGAGTAATTGTCCTAGAGAGCTGATATAGTTGATAAGGATTGAAGGTTTCTTAGCTTTCTCGCTGGCTTATGTCGCCGCCCTCAACATCGTGGAGTTCTTCTAATCGGGCCTGATAGCTGTCTTTCGGCCGCAATTCCTTCTCCAACTGGTTTGCGAATCATGGATCCATGGAAGGGAGTCGCGGCCGGAAAACGTTTACTTTCTTTCTAGCCCAACCCAATCTTACCACCTTTTGCATCGTTCGGTTAGACTAAGTTTCCCTTGGACTTTGACCAACACCTTGTATATTGCTTTGGCCTTCAACCCCTCCTCGCTGGGTTTTGCTCTAGACATTTAATTTTTTCCGAACAAGCGCTTTGGGCATTCTACGGATAATGTAGTAAGATCTCACCGGCTTATCTTCTTTTTAGTCTTACATTTTGAGTTTGATTTAAGGGAACCTCTACTCCAGACGTTATAGGTACCGTGAAGTACTCAATATCAATGTTCGAAGTAGGCTTACATCTGCTTCCTCCAGTGCCACAAGCACAGCAAGGTGGCATGAAGAGAATGATGATACACGCCCTGCCTAGACAAGACGTCACCTGCGCGCACCGTTCGGCCTGCTCTAGGTATTAGATTAAGTGTCAGGTCACCGCAGTGACAGCAGCGACATTCGTTGCTCAGTCGACACCTACGACCCTTAGAAAACGTTACTTTTTGATGTCTGAGTAATTTTGATTAATCTGAATTAACGTTTACAACCTCCATTTTGAAACTCTCTAAGCAACTCTCCTTGCAACAGCCTATCTAAAAGCAGTCCTCTAAGAATGTATGTGTGTAAGTATATATATCTTATTCGTGTCATTCAAGTATACAATTTACATACATATGTACATATGTTACATACTTGCAATTGCGTCAACTCTGATTTGTTGCATTTGTCACTCTTTGAAACCCCACCTTAAAAAATACCCTTTACTATATGTAATGCATCCATTCATCTTCTTCGCACTGCGCTCTAACCTGGTTTTTTCGTTGAGTGTTGCAGTAGCAACGACAGTCAGGCCATCAGATTCAATTATACACTCTGTTGTGTTGTAATACCTCTGACGCATGTACAAAGTACCGTTGTCCGCTAGCTGTCCGCAAACTGACCGAACATCCGTCATGCGGTGGATGACCACCAATCAACCATCACCACCACCACCATTATGCATTGCAGCACCCATTGTATGACGGTTTTTGTAGCTGCATTGTGCAGCAGTCGGCTTTTTTCGTCGACGAAATGTTGAGTATGAGAAATGACATGTTTGTTGCATGCATTCTTCATTCTCTTAGCAGTTGTGTAGTTGTATGTGCGTGCCTGAGCTTGAGCCGCCACTTTGGCACTTTTATGCCTTTGCATGCCATTGCGTATGCGTTACTCAGTTATACTCGTATATAGATATGGACGGATATGCATGCTCCTTTCTAAGCCCTCGCTCATACTCCACTCGTACATTTTTTACGTGTGGCGCTCATCAACAGGAGCTTTCCAATCTCCTGCCCTTCGCTGCTGGTGACTGCTGAAATTTCAATCAAAAGAAACGTTGCAACGAAAATGTGGCGAGGCAGTAATGAAATGGTCCACCACGTGTGGGGTTGGTAATGGTACAAATGGAAGAAGACGGAATGCAAAATAGAAAAAGAAAAAGATGTGAACACCTTTGATGAGCAGAAAGTGCATAAAATTACTGAGCACAGTGGTCCAAAGTAATCGTCTGCATCTACAGATTGTTCATTAAAGTTTCTAAAACCGGAAAGTATGGAAATTTTAAGATTTCGAAATGAGATATTGGTTGAGTTATTGGTTGATGTTAAGGACCTGCCTGCAGTCACTTTTGTTTCTGCCAGTTATGCTTATGCGAAGAGCTCAGCCGTTTCAATAATTTTGTATTTTCTGATTTTTTCCCGCTCAAGCACACCCATATCCATAAGGCGGAGTTCGGCGCGGCGTGGATGATGTAATGTTTCTATCGGCTAAAGGAAATATTATCTCAGGGGTAGGTGTCCCGTTGATATACCCATTAAATACTAGATACTCATTTCCTTAGTGCTAGTATAAATTAAGACTGCCTGCAATCCACGCAGTCTCACAGTAGTTGAAAACGTTGAATATGCTCTAGGACCTTGAGTGTTCCCTCCATGCTTTAAGCAACATTTGAAGACGTTGAGGTTTCTGAGGTATTTGATGGTGATAGCTTCGCCAACCTGAGCTAACTCGTCCGCCTTTTCGTTGCCTTCTACATTCATGAGACCTGGCGCGCAAGTGATATTTACTGTGTTTTCCTGCGAAAGTCTGTTATTTTCCTTCATGTATGTTTTCCCGCTTTTGGACTTTTGTGTTTAATCGCCTTAATTGAATTAAATATTTCCCCATCAAAGCGGTTATCCATTTGGCACTTTCAGTAATGCTTCCATCCTCTGCTTGGAAGACTAGCATAAATATGACATTAATTTCTTCGTCCGCCCAGTCTTCCCTGCTAGAGATGGAGTAGATGGCTTGCAACTGACAGAAGATCTTTTTCGCCCCAGTCACAACGTTCGCTTAGCCTGAGTTCTGCTATTACTTTCTGTACGCTGCCATGTCGCCCACATTTCGGGGTCTATACCCAGTTGTCAAGGAATTTTAGGCGGCTTGTTGATAACTGTGTTGCTTCTTACGTCACTTGTAAATTGATTTGTCTGATGTCGAAGATGGCTTCTAGTGCCTTTTTTGAGACAGTTCTCATAGCGCCTGATATACTCAATAAAAACGTACGTTGCACCTGTCAAAAAAATCACTTCTTCCTTAGTGTAGCCCACTATTAAAGCCTTCTTGTCGGCCTTCTTGTCGGGCTTCTCGTCGGTTGAATACCTTTTTCCACCCATGTGATTGTTTCGAGTAGTATAGTAGAGATATGAAAATTTGCAGAAACACCACAGAAAGTACATCCAGAGCCAATCTGCGAACGTCACAGTGTGCATTTTTGATTTTTCAGAAATTTCATCAGCCATAACTGAAGGTCTCCCGCTCTTCTGTTCATTATGCCCAGACGAAACAGAGTTTTTAAAACTGCGACTCCATTTGTACACACTCGTAAGGTTCATAGCTGTATAGCCATATGCGGTTTTCAACTCATTATACAATTTAAACGGAAGTTTTCTCTTCCAAACGAGATATCGGATGGTGCCGCGTATTTCGCTCTTGACGGGAGACTGAATTGACGAAACGTGTTGTCGCGTCAACAGTACTCAGCATGCTAATCTCGAACCGGTCTCGTTGCAAAGGGGAGAAGTCTGGCGGCATTACCGTGCTGATAACATGGATATAAACCTCGAGCCGTGGGAGCCTAAGTACATTTACTTTCCGGATACGTCTCGTATGAAGAAATACTCTGAGCTATTTGACGGATTTTGGGGGCATGATAATTCCAGTTCAGCATACTGGATTTAATATAATAGCTACGTGACCTGGTCTCCAGCCTAAAATTTTTTGCTGCGGGCGGAAAGACTATGCGTGCAAGACGAATTTCTTCCAGCATTTCTGTCAGACTCTGATAAGCTCACACCTATCTCCTGATTGTGAACTGATAGCTATGACTACATTCTTTTATATCTACAAGGATTTTCACTGGGATTAGATCAACTAGAAAAAAACCTATCCCATTCATTCGACATCATTCTAATCGAGCCCAGCCATTGTAGACGAATTAGTTCTCCTTTATTTACTTCTTGTTCAAGATCGCGGTCCAAATTAGGGCAGCGTACAAGGAAATAACACTTATTACTCTGCCTAATAGTTTCCTCTTGCCTCATCTGGGTCTGCAGTTATTTGGTATATTAAAAGATACAATAGGCTAGCGTGAACTTTAGAGGTCTTATCCGTCGCGTACTCCATATGAGTTTTTAAAAATAATCGAATACTGCACCATGGTTATTGTTAGCGAGCTGAGGCGTAATTGCCTCACACCCGTTCGTTTATCTCTTCTCAGCTCCTGTTCTGCGTTTATCCTTAATAATTTTTATCGATTCGTTGACTTTGTCCTCTCATTCGGATAAAGTTATGTCACGCTTGACAGTCCTGTCTGGTCACGATGTACATGATTTATGCATTTTGCCTTTTGGTATTTTAGAGAAGGCCACAGTCGCGCTTCTTTTGTTCATAAGGCAGCAGAACGCTTACTATATCCTAGCGCCACTATTGACGTGATAGCCACTATTGAGAGTTTAAATGACAGAGAGCATCGTACGTAATTCATTGGTTTGTGACGGTATACTCGTCATTAGCCTTTCGGCGACTTTCGTAATGAAAGTAAATTTTACTTGAAAGAGGCTAAAGCGGTCTGGTAGTCTCTTGGTTACATCGACTAAGAGCGTCGGTGAGTGTACCACACGGTCCATCCTATTAACGAGCTTTGAGCCTACTATGAAGATGACTATGGATCTCTGTTCAAGAACGTTTTTATTTCTCGATTTCTTCCCATCCGAGATTCTTTTGGAAAATCTATTGTTAAAATACAAATCGGATGTAGTAAAAATTAGCACGTCTAGAATGAATATGAGATGCGCTTAGTCTTTTCTTATCATTTTAGAGAAGGCCACAGTCGCGCTTCATTTGTTCAGAATGTTTTTATATCTTAGCGCTGTTTAGTCTTTCTGTGTTGTAGCTCCCTTGATGATTGCATTATATGTTAGGAAAATAAATTAAGAAGAGTTTCCATGGCTGTTTAAGCGAGACAATGGTATACTATCAACCTGCTCTATATCGCTGAGCTCTCTGTCAATGCTTAAATTGATTTCAGCTTCAATTGATTTCATCGGCAATCGGTTGACAGAGATTGATCATACTGGGAAAGGACAAGTTGATAAAGGCTGAAATCGCCTACTTTAGTTTTTAAGTGAACGGTAATGTTATTCTATGTGGGACTACTCAAGAAGTCAACGAGTTCAACGTAACCTAAAATGGTATTTGAATGAATTTTTGACCTCAAATTATGTATATATTCTCACTATAAATGAAACCAGAGTCACTGTTCAAAGAAAAAAGAGTTTTTCCCATCTGGAGA
Source organism: Neoceratitis asiatica (assembly GCA_030068015.2). Lineage (NCBI taxonomy): Eukaryota > Metazoa > Arthropoda > Insecta > Diptera > Tephritidae > Neoceratitis > Neoceratitis asiatica. Next base: position 55,859,808 of record CM061524.1, on the reverse strand, counting down.
AGATTATTGTTCATAAATAATGGGATCAAAAAAGAAAAAAACTTTACTGATTTATATCACTGTATTAAATTAAAAATAGAAATCAAGAGGGCTGTAAGCTGAAGCATTTTCATACTGTTCACACAAATTCAATTATGTTGATGCAATTAGTGTTTAAGATCTGGTAATATACATATTTCATTTGGGAAATATTCGCTTAAGGTTATAGCAAAGCCAAGGCATTTTGAACTTAAAATAAAATAAAATGAGAAATTTGAAAGCTTCATAGAACAGCCAATTCAATAAACAATAGTTGTTCACAGTTCATCTCTTCAACTTGTTACTTCTACAAAGTAATTATTGTCAGCTTATTGGTTTGTAAGGTTGAATGAACTATTAAAACAATTTGCTACCATTTTCTTACTAGTTTTCTGCCGACTGAACTTTTTTTAAACTAATTTCGTTTCAATTGGGAGCTTATTTGCTACTCAGTTAGTTAATTTTATGCCTGTGTGAATAGCATTTTCAAATGGATATTCTAGTAAAAATAAAAGCTTCTGAGAACTGTCAAATTTCAAACGCTTTAGATGGTAAATTATTGCTTAGACCAAAACAGAATATTTGTTGTATGAAGCACTCTGGCCATCTCAATGAACGAAGTCCAAATTAGTCCAAAGTTATTTAGCAAAACTCGCGCAGCAAAGCCTTTTTTGACATATAACGTGCGAGTCGTGTCAAGCTGTCATGTTATTTATGTTCAGTATTGTTTGACATATCATCATGGGAATACTCACGCCTGAACAATGTTTACAAATCATTCAAATTTATTCCGAAAATTCACGTTCTGTAAAGAATGTGTTTCGAGCGCTTCGCTCAACTTATGGTCAATATAATCGACCTATTGAGCATACTATTCGCAACTCCATCACCCATCTTGAGACCCAACATTCATTATTGGATAATATTCGACCGAAAACACCACGTCCAGCACGCAGTGAAGACAATATAGCGGCCATAAGTGAGAGTGTAGACGAAGACCGTGAAGAGTCGATTCGACGCCGTTCGCAGCAATTTGGACTGATTTATGGAACGACTTGGCGCATTTTACGTCGAGATCTTAAATTGAAAGCGTACAAAATACAGCTTGTGCAAGAACTGAAGCTATTCGACTTTCAAAACGACATCGCTTCGCTCTATGGGCTCTTGGAAAGTTCCAAGAAGATCCGACTTTTTCGAGCCAAATGCTGTTCAGCGATGAGGCCCATTTCTGGATCAATGGGTGCGTAAGAAAGCAAAATTGCCTCATTTGCGACAAAGAGCAACCTGAAGAGATTCAAGAACTCCCATTTTAGCCAGCTAAAACAGCGGTTTGGTTTGGTTTGTGGGCCTTTGGAATCAGCAATCCATATTTCTTCAAAAATGATGCCGATGAGAACGTAACGATCAATGACAACCGTTATCGCGCCATTATAACTGACTATTTGATGCCCGAAATTGAAGCTCATGATCTTCGCGACATTACGACATTTGGTTTCAACAAGACGGTGCCACTTCCTACACATCGCATCAATCAATGGATTTATTGAGAGAACACTTCGGTGAGCAGATAACTAACGTTTTAGGTCGGTCGATTGGCCACTAAGGTCGTGTGATATCACACCATTAGACATTTTCTTGTGGGGATATATGAAGTCTAAGGTCTATGCAGATAATCCCGTTTCAGATTGAGACCTTCGAGCAAAACATCACGCGTGTCATTCGCCATTGGACTCCACGGATGAACCATCTGAGACGTATCCCCTGTCAACATTTGAAAGAGAAAATCTTCAAAAAATAAATGCCAAAGAATGTTAATAAATATTTTCGAATGATAATAAACTTTCCCCATTAAATGTGTATGTTTTTTTTTCTTTAAAAAGTAGGGAACCTTGAAATGGATCACCCTTTATATATATATATATATTGAATTATAAAGTTAGTGTTAAAAACGGTGATTTGTGCGGCGGCAACTCAATTCAATTTAATTAAAAGCGACTGTCATGCACCGCAGCCAGATCGGACGTACATCCAACCATCCAGCCGTCCAACCAAGCGACCAAGCGACCAATTTGCTGAGTGACTACTGCAGTACGCTAACCGGGATAGGAAGCGTGAAGGCGCGCAGCGAATTGCAACTTCTTGTGCACGGAGAGTATAAATTCAATATTGTTGTGGTTGTTGCTGTAGCAGTTGATACTGTGATTGTTACTGTTTTACTTGTTGTTGTAATTTTAAAACACTACTACTGCATGCCAATGTAAAGCGCAGCGGTGGCAACTGGAAGCAGCAGCAGGTGCACCACACAAAAGCATTTGCAACCAATTTGAAGCAGAAACGCTTCGTTGCTGCCACAGCGTAAATGAAAATAGTCCATTGCATATAGTTTTTGGGTTTTTTGGTTGTTTTTTTTGTAAAATGAAAAATATTTTCATTACTTTTCTTTCAGATGCTTTTCTGCTGATTTTTTCTTTTGCTGATATTGAATATTTCCATTTTTTGGCGTTGATTAAGTCTGAAGAACGTGTGCGGCAAGAAAATTGAAATGATTTTCATTCACCATTCGCTAGTGAAGGAAGAAGTGAATGGGGAAGGAATGAAATGAACTGAAATGAAGTGAAGTTTCCAATCAGCATATTTGGCGTGCCATATCGCTGCCACAAATCCAAAACATGTTGCCACGCGTTGCAAAGCGAATGCTAATGCTGATAAGGTGAGTGGCGAAAGTGTGTGTGTGGAAAAGAAAATTAAATTATGCAGCCGAGTGGCGTGCGGAAGAGCTGAGTAAGATGAGGATTCACTTACACACACACACTTACAAATACAAATAAATGGTATATTGCATTCGTATCAACAGCTGTTGGTCATTACTGTTGCTGTTGCACGCAAGGAAGTGCATTCAACAAGCTCAATTTAATACGATTTTCAGCCACATTGACCTTATAATGACCACACTTCCGCTTATTTGCTTATTATGCTTATTTAAAATCATCCTGTTTGGCTGCTGCCATCGTTATTGTTGTTGTTGTTGCTGCTGCTGTTGTTGTTGTTGCTGATGCAACTCACTCTGCATTTGTAAATGCTAATATTGCTTTTGCTAAATTTCGTATTCAAATTCCATATCGTTTGTAAAATCTCCATCGAATTCTACTCTGACAGCCCGTAGTAGTAGTAGTAGCTTAGCGCCTCTCATGCCGTGTGCACTCCACATGGCCGTGTGTGTGCGTGTACGGGAGTGAAGAAATCGCACAACTTCATCTGTCTCACATTCGAACTTCATTAATTTCTATGCAAATCAAATTGACAACGCAATAAAATCTTAACCCATGCTGCGCCATACATATGTGTATGTATGTATGTGTAAGCAAGTAAACACTTAGTCAGTCATTGGAGGACATATTCATTTGCATAGTGCATACATTGTAAGTAGTTGCCGGGTAGGAAATTCAATTGAACAGTGGTGGATCACATTTTATTATTGGGAGTTTTCTCAGCATCGAGAGGATCTCTCAAAGACCTTCGATAGCAAAGGGGTGGCAGATAAAGACGACTCCCTATCGTGAGACTCCTTCTATCTAGAAATCGCCGCCAGCTCCAACAACTAGGTTAGTTCTGAAAGCTAACGCAAATTCACTGCTACCTAAAAGTGGCTTCTGACTGGATCTTGTCATCCGGATGTGCGAAAATACCCTTCTAGGCAGTAGACAGAGCTATTAGACGTGGTCGAGATCTAAGAGACGAACTGTTTTGCCTGGTTTATAGCAAAGAGAGGAGTGTTGGTAGAGTCAGTTTAAGGTGTCATACGAGAGTTTTTGCATGATGGATCTACGCTGAGTATGCTAGTTGCTTACAGAGCAGATTGAGTTCTTCATATGCAATGGATAGTGGATTCCGATGACACCATACAACAGATGATAGTTGAGGAAGGTATTTCAAAGTTCTCATAGCTAGCTTGTTAGCTTGTTTTGTTCACTTGGTTATACCATGAAACTTACGAATAGCAAAAAGTTACAGCCCAAATTTCAAAATTCCTGAATTAAGATTTTTCTCATAATGTATTATTTTGGAAGGAATGAGTAAAGCTACTACTCTTTTATTCTTCTTTGGCGTAGGCACCGCTTACGCGATTATAGCCTCATCAACAATAGCGCGCCACTCGCTTCCTCTTTTTGCTGTTTGGCGCCAGTTAGAAATACCAAGTGATACCAGGTCGCTCTCCAGCTGAAACCTCCAATGGAGTGGAGGTCTTTCTCTTCCTCTGCTTCCACCAGCGGTTACTCCATCGAATACTTTAAAAGCTGGAGCGTTTTCATCTATTCGGACGACATGACCTAGCCAACGTAGCCGCTGTCTATTGATTAGCTGAACTATGTCAATGCCGTCGTATAGCTCGTACAGCTCATCGTTCCATCGTCTGCGGTATTCGCCGTTGCCAACGCGCAAAGGACCATACATCTTCCGGTAAACTTTTCTCTCGAAAACTCCTAAAGTCGATTCATCGGATGTAGACATCGTCCAGGCTTCTGTACCATATGTCAGGACAGGAACGATGAGCGACTTGTAGAGTTTGGTTTTGGTTCGTCGAGAGAGGACTAGGAATTGCCTACTCAGTCCAAAGTAGCACCTGTTGACAAGAGTGCTTCTGCGTTGGATTTCAAGGCTGATATTGTTGGTGTAGTTGATGCTGGTTTCTAGGTAGACGAAATTATGTGCGACTTCGAAGTTATCACTAGCAGCAGTCACGTGGGAGCCAAGTCGCGAGTGCGATGACTGTTTATTTGATGACAGCAGATATTTCGTCTTGCCCTCGTTCACTACCAGACCTATTCGCTTCGCTTCTTTGTCTAACCTGGAGAACGCAGAAATTACGGTGCGGTTGTTATGACCAATTATATCAATATCATCGGCATACGCCTGGTCTATTTAGCTCTGCAGCTCGTATTATTTTCTCCAGCATCAAATTGAAGAAATCTCACGATAAAAAGTCACCTTTTCTGAAACCTCGTTTGGTATCTAACGGTTCGGAGAGGTCCTTCCTAATTCTGACTACGCTTCTGGTATTATCCAGGGTCAGTTTACATAGCCGTATGAATTTTGTGGGGATATCCAATTCAGACATAGTGGCGTGCTGTCGAAGGCAGCTTTAAAATCGATAAAAAGGTGGTGTGTATCGATTCTTTTCTCTGGTGGTGGGCTTAAGTCTTTCACACAATACGCTAGGACCTTATATGCGATATTGAGGAGACTTATCTCACGATAAGTCACAGTTAGGTTCCATTTGTTAGGAATGCTTTCGTCCGACCATATTCTGCAAAGAAGCTGATGCATGCTCCTTGTCAGTTCTTCGCCGCCGTATTTGAATATTTCTGCCGGTAAGCCATCGGCTCCCGCTACTACTACTCGACACAAAAATTTAAAGGTGAGAAGAAAATAAAGATTACTTCATCCTAACCCAATCTAAGAAACTTCAACGAGAATTTGTAGTTGTGACCCTACCCGAGAGCACTTACTTAGTAGGCGTAGGTTAAGTTTGTTGACTCTAGGGAGTCTCACATGGACGATATCTCGTCTAAATTGAAGTAGGTAATTTTGGACCTTAGTCCTTAGTTGATTGAAGTTCCATCAGCTTATCGATTCCATTCACATATTACATGCTCTATTGTCTCCGCACATTGGCTCTACCCGTATCCCTTTACCGCAGGCAAGAACTCAGTAAGCTTCGCTTCATGTGTTTTAAACATAATTCTCGCCATTTAGCAGCCTCTTGTTTATTACCAAAGTCTATTCATCTGACGAAGCAAGCGCTTTTTTTAACAGTTCCTACTCTCTACCTTTAGTTTCAGAATTATCTGCTAGATATACAGTTTTTGTCTGCAAACCTAACTACCCCGTTACACATTAAGTTAGAAGGATTTTTTTCACTATCTGCCAAAATATACGTTAAGCATATTTGGAATTTAATTTAATGTAGATAATTTGTAGCCAGAAGAGTCCATAAACTATTAAAATTAATGCTTAAACACAGTGATGCTCTATACCCTTCGATCTACAACTCCCCTCATTGTTTACACCTGAGAAAGTCTACAAAGATTTTAATGATTGAAACTGTAGCTACCAGAAATTCTGCGAAACAAATCTTTTATCGCGTGTATTTATATTGCCGACCAAATCTAATTTATCAGTGTTAACCTGAAGTCTCACTGTTTATGGTTCAAATTTCCTGATTCGGCAGAGGTCCAAAGGTTGTCAAACACTTACCGCTCATAATGGCTGAAATATCGTCCGCGCAGGCTGTAAGTATTGCTCCTCCCTCCTCCACTTTCGCCTCCTGTTCGCCTTTAAATAGAATAGAAAGCTCTCCTTTACGTAATTTGTTCAGGAACTTCATAGTTCTATCACCGGCTTTCCTTGGTATGGCTGGTCCAAGATAACACCTTATGCTTTCCATATACTCCGTTCTGGCGGCCGCCCTTAGGGATTCATTTTTTTAAGTACGAGATGCAAAGTAAGCAGTACAAAACAGTTCAGCAGTTTTTGCAGACAAAAAAGGGTCGAGGCCGAAATACGTGAGTATGAAGAGCTTGAGAGGCTGGCTGACAGGGGTAATGCTCGAATTCAACGAAAATATGCGGCTCTGATAGAAGGTTTCAAGACCGGAGCATACTTTTGAAGGCTCCAAAAAGGTGATATAGCCACTGAAGCCCAGAGTATACTGAATTTATGAAGGGGGAACACTTCGCCAAGCTGCTGAATAGCAGTGAAAACGAAACACAAGGAGAAGGTGAACCTTATTTCTCAATCGATGACGATGGAACAGATGTACCATACCCTGACCATGAAGAAGTTCGAATAGTAGTTGTCCGCCTTAAAAACAACGAAGCGGCTTGTACCAATAGACTAATGGACGAATTATTCAGCGAATAACGGATACGTGGATACATCAGCTTCTTTGCAGAACATGGTCGGACGTAGGCATTCCCAACAAACGGAACCTGAGTGTGCTGTGCCCAATTCACAAAAAGGGGCACCCTACAGTCTGGGCCATTTATCGTGAGGAAAGTCTCCTCAGTATCTCATATAAAGCCTTATCGAGCGTACCGTTTGAATGACTAAAGTCCACCATCAATAAACTGGAAACTTGTACGGCTGTATAAATTGACAACAACCGCGCCCTGAGTTCTACTTTCTCCAGACTGGATAAGGAAGCGAAGCGTATGGGTGTGATAATGAAGGAGAACAAGACAAAACGTGAGAAGCTTTCGAGAGAAAGGCTTTGCGTAAGAGTTACGATGCTTTCAGCGCTGGCAAAGGCGAATACCGAAGCTGATGAAACGATGAGATGCACGAGTTATACGGCGGCATCCATATTGTTCAGTGAATCAAGAAACAGCACCTACGCAGCTCACGTGGTCCAGATGGGTGAAAAGAAGCAGATGGAGAAGGATCTGGCTGAACTTAGTAAGCCTTTTGCTAATCATACAATCTAATTTCAGGAGGATTCAAGAAGGATCTAACAGCTATATAAATGGAAACATTTTCAAAAATTTTTCCTTCAGGGCATTTTGAAATTCCTCTCTAAATCACATAAATATCCTCAGCAAGTGCATTGCACGTACATACATACATACATGTAAATATGTATTGTAGTTTAATCACTGAGTGGCCTGGTAAATACTGTCGCACGAATTGCGATGATGGCTGCCACTTGAGGCGCAATTAAACTGCCGCAATTCAACCATTCGTTAGTTGGCAATACACAATGTCATATGTGTTTATATGTGCATATACACACCTACATATAAATATACTGCCATCCATAGAACCAAGCAGTCAGCCAGCCAACCAACCAACCAACCAACCAACCATCCATCCATCCAAGTAGGATTTGTTAGCTGCGGTTTTTGTTGTTTGTTTATGCTGTCACACACGTTGACTGACTGACTGGTGTGGCCAACACTCAAACCCGTATATACGTGTATATGTACTAACATAAATGCTTAGCTCTTGTATTACTTGCTGCAGCAGCAATTGCTCCTGCTCCAACTCAGCTGTTGATGATGATGCTCCCGCTGTAATGTGTATTCATTGCCAACAACTACACTAATAAACATTGTAACGCATATGAGTAGAATATCCCTAATTCGGAGAAAGGCGCTCACTTACTTTTCGTGCAATGGCAATTTATGGCCAAGCATAGAGTTAGTAAGGAACAAGGAGCAAGGAGCTGTGCTCAGCTTTAGCTTCAGCCTCAGTCCCCTAGCTGCCGACATGGCACACAACTCATTGGGAGTACTCGTAATGCGATGATAACGGGTTTGTAAGCTAGTACTCTATATATACACACCCACATACATACATATGTACATATATGTATGTACAAGTATATAGTATATGCTTGCCTTGTATATTTATGAGTTCATACACTCGCCTCAAGTCCTGCAGCACAAAAACAAAACATAAACTTTACAACATCATGCAACTTATCTGCATTCAACTCATGCTCATATGCCCATACACATGTGCATATGTGTGTGTATATGTGTTGTATATTATATGTGCTTTATGTGATGTATGCGCTTAGAAGGCAACGCTGAGATTTATGAACATGTGAAGGACGCGTGTCTGTCTGTCTACTCGTTGCCTGTGAGGCTGTAGAGCTTGCCTTGACTGGAGCTTAGCTCAATCTAAATGCTTTCTTCTCACTTGCGTGCTTTGCTGCTGTTTAGATTAAGTGGGTGCTGTTGTATGTGAAATATTGTAGTTACAACATTTATTGGTTTGGTTTGAAGTTGTAAATGGTTTTTTTTTAATCAGATTTCACAGGGAGCATTGCTGTAGTGCATACTCATTTCATCAGTGAATCACTCATTAGGCGTTTACAATTATCGCTTGTAAGGCTTGAAGTGACTCACCATATGGCGATAAATTTGAATTTTTTTTCTAAATAAATTAAGTAAGCTCAAATGAATTGATTGGACCTTATTAGTTTGGCTTCAGATCTGGTACATCATAGACCAGATATTAAGCATGAGCTTATCAAACCCCCGTCAAAGAGATCGACATACACCACCCCTGCGTTGATCTTCAAGCAGCTTCTATTTCGCTAAAAACCTAACCTATGGCACACTACCGAATAGCCTATTGGATCTAATCTACGAAGGAATCTGCCAATACCGGTTTTCCCGCTATTTTGACTCGGATTGAGAAAGGTTTCCCCATCAAAGAGTACATCCACACACACATCCATGATATTGATGGTGCTTTTAGTAATGTCTTATCCGAGTTCGCCACAAGTGCACTCCGAGATATGTTTTTTGGGACGTACTTAGTGAAACTCGTGAAATTTAGAAAGCAGGATAATTAGATATGGCAAAAAGTAATCGCTCCACTTCTATGACGTCTAATCTTTGTGATGTAGTGCTGTTAATATCGCCCTCAGTGGGACTGGAAAACTCCTCCAAGGTCAAAGCGATCTACTCCCAAATTACTTTTACATAGCAAGGATGTGGTGTAGGGATTGCACTCTGGATGTAAATCCTCAAAAGAGCGAATTGAAACGTTTCACTTGAAGGTCAAATACGTAAGTAATATATACACCAGAAACCGAAATATGGCAGAAAGGATTGAGGAAGATATGGCCGCTATCTACAATTGCAAGGCGGCGATTTATGAAGATGAGGACTGAGACCTTATACTGAGTAGTTTTATTGCTATGTAAAACGGTAATAAGATGCGAAATATTTTACGGAGTCACAGTCTAGTCCGCTAGAGCAGTATACTTCCTTCTCGGAAGCGAGGAACGGTACCATCTCAGCTTTCTGTTTTGGAAATGTATGTGCAACAAAAATTCCAGAGAGTAGCAGTCTTATATCAGTGATTCAAAGCTCGATAGTGAGAGCTGTTAAATCGTCTTGGTACCACCCACAATTTACATGATTAAGAGCCTTCCTGACCACTGAAACATTTTTTAAGCAGAATTAACGGCAATAACGAGATTCACTTCTTGGCTACTCAATTTTGCAGTGTTAACTCAACTTATCACATTCTGGCAATCAAGCTGCATTCATAATACTTCAAAGGCAACAATGAGATGATGGGGAATTTTAATCTAGCTCTCCACTGTATGCGAAACGCCCGTGGTTGGGTGTACCGGATGCAGAGAAAACACTGGAAACTGTGAGGCCATCTTACTGGAAGGGGACCAGTCTGAATACGATAAATTCTGTGGACGACGTAAACATATGTCTTTCCTAAATTGGGTCTTCATTAGTATTTCTAATAGCAGAAGGCGCGAGGAAACCACAAGCAAGATAACCAAAAAAATCTGCCCATTAAGCGATGAGAAATGAAAAAAGCCTCCATTCCTTCTATACCAGACTTTCATGAGCATCACAAATAGCGTTATAACCGAGTCTTACTTACTCGTCGCAAATCTAAAATACTCTTGAAAAGTCGTATAAAATAACATTCCAACTCAGCAGAAGGATGGCCAACATAGGGGAAGCGACACAGGAAAAACGGAAGGTTTTGATGTCAACAACACTGAATGTCTTCGGAGCAGAGCTATGATCAGATTCATTAAGGAAGTTTAAAATGACGCAAAGCACCGCAGTTGCTCTTAAAGTAGTCTCGGCATATTGTACAGTTGAAAAAAAAAAATTTGGACGTTGAAGTGACAAGAGGCAATTGCCACCACCATAAAAAAGGAAGTTAAGAACGATACTTCGACACAATGGCACACACGTTGGAAGCAGGGATATCATAGTAGATGGACAGCAGAGGTAATCAAAAATATAATTATATAATTATCCAGCAGGAAACACGGACAAGTGAATTATTATACTATACACGTCACATCCAGGCACGAATATTTTAAGAAGTATCTGCATAAAATGGGAAAACCCGAAAAGCCGACTTTTGTATACAACGATGCCACCGAGGATGACGCAGAACACAAGTTTTTCAAATGAATACACTAGCAAACAGATTGAAATAAGACGCAGACTTTGATCGGTCCCCTTAATGCTGACAACATTATAACTGTCATGCTTCAAACCGGGGAAAACTGGAATAGCGTAAAAAAACGTACTCCGATAAAAAAATGAACCTGGGCTTACATGCAAGTCTTAAGACAAGATATGGAACGCCACCCTGAATAATGCGAAAGAGGTCCCTGGATGGACGATGGTTCCTCAGAGGAGAGCTTTTTACTGACCTGCAAGTGACACATACTAAGAGGTGATCCATTTCGAGATTCCTTAATTTTATAAAGAAAAAAAAACACGGAAAATTAAAATTTAATGGGGAATGTCTATTATCATTCCAAAGAACATTCTTTGGCATTTATTTTTTGAAAATTATTTCTTTCAAATGTTGGCCAATTTTCGATGACTCGTTCGCGTATTTCGACTTGTAACTGGCGAATGACACGCGTGTTGTTTTGCTCCAAGGCCTGGATCGAAGTACGATTGTCCGCATAGGCTTTGGACTTTACATATATCCATAGGAAAACGTCTAACGGTGAGATATCACACAATCTTGGTGGCTAATCGACCGACCCAAAACGTGAAATTATCTGCTAACCTAAGTAGTCTCTCAATAAATCTATTGATTGAAACGATGTGTGGGAAGTGGCGCCGTGTTGAAACCAAAAATTCAATTTCAGGCATTAAATAGACCGATGATTCCACCGGCCCTCAAACCACACCAAGCCGTTGTTTTTTCTGGATGAAATGGCAGCTCTTGAATGTATTCAGACTAGAGAGCGAAGCGATGTCGTTTTGGAAGGTCGAGCTGCTTCAGTTCTTGTACAAGCTATATTTTGTACACTTTCAATTTAAGATCTCGACGTAAAATGCGCCAAGTCATTCCATACGTCAGTCCGAGTTGCTGCGAACGGCGCGGACTCGGCTCTCCACGGTCTTCGTGTACACTTTCAGCTTCGGCTGCTAAATTTTCTTCACTGCGTGCTGGACGTAGTCTATTCGGTCGAATGGGTGATGGTGTTGCAAATAGTATGTTCAGTAGGTCGATTATGTTGACCATAATTTGAGCGAAGCGCGCGAAACTCATTCTTTATAGAACGTGAATTTTTGTAATAGAGTTGAATGATTTGTAAATGTTATTCAGGCGTAAGTCTTTCCATGATGAAATGCCAAACAATACTGAATAAAAATAACATGTCAGCTTGATACGACTCACACGTGATTTGTCTAAAAAATGGAAATTGAAAATTGGATCACCTTTTAATTAGATATTTGCAGGTGTCATCAGTGTCCAACGCCTCTATACTTTCACTGTCTGTTAGTTCCCACTATTTCGTGATACCACTTTCAGCACTGAGCCTTATCTAGGCCAAAGGACATAAATTTGTCTTTGAAAAATTCTTCTGTTATTCGCAGTATCTCGTTTATATTGCGCTCAGATCCTGGGTACAGCTTTATGTCATCCATGTAGGGCAGATGAGAGAGTTTTAAGGTCATTTAGTAGGCGTTTATTTAATTTTATTTTTATTTTTTAATATTTTTTTATTTTACTGTATTTAATTTTATTATAATTTATTTTATTTTGTTTAATTTTATTTTATATTAATATCATTTTAGTTTATATTATATTATTTTATTTTATATTTTTTAATTTATTTATTTTTTTAATTCATTTTATCTTATTTTATTTATTTTGTTGTATTTTATTTTATTTTTATTTTATTTTATGTTATTATATTTTATATGAATTAATTTTTTTTTTAATATTTATTTTATTTTATTTTATTTATATTTTTTAGTATTTATTTTACTGTATTAAATTTTATAAATTTCATTTAATTTAATTTTATTTAATTTTTTTAATTTTATTTTTTTTAATTATTTAATTTCACTTTATTTAATTTTATTTTTATATTTCATCGTATTTTATTTTATTTTATATTTTTTTTTTTGATTTATTTTATTTTATTTCAAATTATTTTATCTTATTTATTTTGTTGTATTTTATATTATTTTTTTTATGTTATTATATTTTATATTAATTATTTTTTTTAATTTTTTTTTATTTCCTTTCATTTTATATTATTTTATTTTATTTTATTTTAGTTTATTTTAATTTAATTTAATTTTATTTTAGTTTATATTATATTATTTTTTTTACATTTTTTAATTTTTTAATTTTTTTAATTTTGTTTAATTTAATTTAATTTTTATTTAGCTTATTTTATTTTATAAAATTTTATTTAATTTGCTTTATTTTAGTTTATTTCATTTTATTTAAATTAATTTAATTTAATTTAATTTAATTTAATTTAATTTTATTTTATTTTTATTATTTTTTAATGAAATATTTTATTTATTTTATACTATTTCACTTTATTTAAATTAATCAAGTAATCAATTAATTTTGTTTTAATTTTATTTTATTTCAGTTTTAAAATAGTTAAGTTTGATGAAAAAATTTAAATTTTGTTAAAATATGCAATTTTTATCCGATTAAATCCATGTTATTCAACATTTGTCTTTTATGACAAATGCGAAAACCACCAAAATATGCGAGCAATCGCTTTACTCAAATAGTTACAACTACCAAATTTAAGGTCACATTTTCAGCCATCGCTATCCAAAGTAATATAACTTTAGCTATTGTCTTAATTCCACTATCCGCTGCGTCGCACATTACCAGCGCCGATAGAGGAAAAATAGAAAAACAATGAATGCGAGCACAGACTGACTTGAAGTTTTCCTCATTTAGCGCTTTTACTGCTGCTCGCTATCTGCTACGATTGCTTTTGCCTCTTTTGCTGTCGCCATTTTTTGTTTTCTTCTACATTTTAGTGACTTTCAAGGCAAGCGGGCAAGCGGTCGGACGGAATAACGGTGGCATACACAGTACAGATGCTCTTATGAGTTTGTCCCAAAATTCAATTGTCATAAATACTCGCTCACACCAACTCAACTGCTCAACTGTTCAACGGCAATGTTGGTACAAAAACTGTCGTTGCATTGGGCCATCGTGTTGTCAACCCAATTGGTTTAGAGCAGCTGACTGCCTGCTCGTTTCTGCGCTCTGCATCAACCCACCAACCCACTGCTATTGAAGTAGCTCAGCGAGAACTTCGCCGAGACTGCATCACTGACGGCCGGTCGGTGGCAATAAGTGAAGATTGTTGCAGTGACAAAGTTATGCCAGCAACTTCTACTGCAACTTATGCTTGTGGCATGATGATGCTTTGTGCGCTATGGTGCTCAGCTGATTCTCCTCCGCCAAACTGTACTATGCCGGTTATGCTTACAGCGAGTAAGAAGTCTGTGATGTCAGCTGTTAGTCGGAGTTTTAGTTGGGCCGTCGTTCCATTCTTTTTGTTTTTATTTTATGTTTTGTTGCTCCACTTTGAGTTTCTGAATTTCTGAGTTTCTGAATTTGTTGTCATGATTTACGAGTGTTTGCGTCAAACGGAGAATGTGCTCCACTTCTACGCCTCTTCTCGTTACAAAAGCATCAACCACCGCTGAATTGTCCAATCAGCCGCTTACCCCCTCTCTGTCTCTCTCTTTATTCCTTGCACTGTTGTCCTCATCAACGTTGTAATTCATCCTCAGCGCATGGCTTTCATTCAATTCCATTTTTGGGCGCAAATACTATGAGGCTCTTCGGTACAACAGTGACAGCGAGGAAGAAAGCGACGGTGGAGTAAAGTAGTAGCAAAATAGTTGGCAGCCATTGGTAGTTGTCAGTTGTATATAACGGTAACTCATTTTTGCTGCTGACATTTTATAAAATATTTAGAGCAGCAGCTGTAGCAGTAGCAGCAGCGGTAGCGTTTACTAAAGGCTAAGGTCGTTCTACATACTATTAAACAAACATTCATACATAGATTCATATATACAGAGAATACTTGAGTCCTCATCAGTACTTCAAGTAGGTGCAGTGCAACGCGTTGGGCTGATGAGTCGCTGAGCCATAAACTTTTCTATCTTCTACCGAGTATGGCTCACGTGTATGTTTGTTAAGAGTTGGATAATAGTCTCTACAGCTGCGCCACCATTGATAGTTGACAGGAACCAGCTAGTGTGTGCTGCAGATTATTAGATTCTTTAGACGAAGGCTGGAGCTGCTCAACTCAATTGGCAATGGTGAACGAAAAGAGTGAATTTTTGCGAAACTTTGGAATAGTTGAAACAGGATCTTCCGACTTTTAATTCAACAGGAGGAGTACGTAAGGGAGTAAATATTGATGTGTAAGAAAGAGAGAGAGAGAGAGAGAGAGAGAGAGAGAGAGAGAGAGAGAGAGAGAGAAACAGTGATAGAGAGACCGAAAGCTGAAGGCGAATGATAGACTTAGGGTTGAGAGAATTTCGACGATCTCAAAGACCAACAGAGATTCGATAAATTAATCCTTCAAACTTCTGTTAAATCGTTTTTCATTACACTAACACTACCCAAAGTATGTCATATTGCTCAGAAAATTTGAGATAATTTCTTTTCTTCATGGGGTTTTGCATGCTTCAGCCTGTCGTCCTACATGTTGTCCTCCCGGACAATTTCTTCTTAGACTGCCTAATAATTTAGAGCAATATCTAAGCCATCTCATATGGAGAGTGCATACCTACCTAGGTAGTTTCATCTTAAAATGCGACGATAGAAGATGAGTAAGCCGAACCTACAAGCGGTGGTGCTAACACAGGCGTTCCATAATCCATTATTCAAAGTTAAAGCTAAAAGTTAAACTTCTACGGCAACAAAAAAGGAGTGGGAGCCGATATCTTGCCGTCTGAGCTTAGCATGTACTGCGGCGAGGGATGGACAAAGTGCTCGCATTACTCCTATGAAGCATATTGTCAGATGAAAGCACACCTGACTATCGGAATCTTCTAGAAGAAGATGGATGGCATAGTAATCGCCAATGCTAGTATGTCAAAGGTAGAAGATAATCGGCAATAAACTGATCAAATCTTTAGATCCACCATTGTTCGGTTTTACCTGAACTTATTACACCCTTACTTGCCTTCTTACAGAACTTAAATCGATGGTGTGTTGCTGTACTACATTTTTCGGCTCCCGGTCGGCGAGGTAATAACGAATTAAATGAACGCCTTTCGACGGGGGAAGTGCTGAGTTGAATCCATCTCGTTCTCCTTCACAAAGATTCTACAATAGACGCATGGCCAGATTTTTAGCTTTCCCTCCATGTTTTAATCCAAAAGTGACCAGCCGGAACTTTTGGTCTGTAACGTTCGCTGAGTTAAGGTGATATCTTCAACTCATTCCAGAAGACCTTCGTAATAATGTCGTTCCATGCCATTGGTATTCGCCAATGCGCTAAGGACCATAAATCTTCCGTAAAACCTCGTCTTTCAAAATAATATGCACTTTGTACCTAGAGTAGATCTCTCTGTCGCAAAGACGATTTGGAACTGTGGATCTGCTGCTCCCTTGATTACACTCTCTTTCACTGGAAAACTCGCTGCATTAAACCGAGAGCCCAATCCCGAAATCTGTAAGAGAGCCTTCTATCACACAATCTTATTTAATCGATTTGTATGCAAAAAAGATTTGCCAATAATATTATCGCTACAATAAGGTGGTAGATTCACCTTCAATATCTGGTTTTGAAGTCAGTTTTCGAACGAGTTACTTTATCAGGTACTTCTTTGTGGATAAGACAACACCCAAATTATCAAGGCTAACAGAAATACCAAATTGGGCCGATTAACTAAGTCTAGGAAAATTCCTTCAAATAAATATAAGTCACTAGCGTTCAGTATCTAGAGGAGTGGAGAGGAGAAAGTTGCATTCTTCTGCCATCACGTCCTGTTGCATAGTCATACATTTTATTTTAAATTATTTTAGGTTATTAAGCCCAAAACTCATGTAAGGAGTTAACTATAAAAAAATATTCTTATTTTTCGAATCTTGCGCCTTGATATCGAGCAAAGCTGCAAACTGAGTAAGTATCTCCACCTAGTAGGCTTTAATCAAGCATGAGAAGAATGGACAAGGTACATCCTTCGGGTTATTTGCAGAACACGAAAGCACGCTGTAAGGTTGAAACCTCAGTCTGCCCTGTCTAATCTATAAAAAGGGATATCCCACAGTCTTAGAGTCCTCAATATCGCGCATAAGGTCTTATTTTCAGTATACTTATCAGACCTTATCAGTGAAGCCTTAGACCTGGTACAATCGGGTTATGCCTTAAAGAATTTACCCACCGTAGAACATGCCTATCTTCAAAGGTGACTCAAATCCGGTAGTTCACGCGACAGTCGGGTCTTTATAACGGAACGGGCCGGTTTTTTGTCCGCATAGGGAATGTCACTCACACAATATTCCCCGAAAGCCATTTCGGGGAATATTTTAGCGGTTACTGCAACAACAGTTAGTAAATCCATTATTTACAATCTGGCGTTAAAATAAGCACAAATTTGTCAACGTAGCGAGGGCATAGTCCTCTTCTTCTGTCGTAGTGTGGTAAATCAATGTTATGAGCACAATGAATTCCACTTTTACAAGGACCCACGTTCCTTTTTCCTTAACCCGCTCAGCGTACAATTAAGAGGCCGGAAATTGCGGTTGAATGCCCTCAAAACGTGATCCTTGCAACATTTGCAGGTGTTTCTCATTCGAAGCTTTAGGTTGTAATTTTTCATTGGAGTAGATTTTTATGTGTACAACTATTGGGGAGTCACTTTTTATTGTCCCATATCGGACGTGAAAAGGTCGAACTAGTCCTCAGTATGTTTAAAAACTGACAGGATGTAATATGACCTACATATGTCACAAAGTCAATTTTCAGTCCATCTTAGGAACAGAAAAGCATTAGAAACTCTTTCCGTTTGGTAAATTAAATGTACTCGTGAACGAAAAGTCCCAACTTCGCTTTTGAATTTACAAAAACACTTTATTGGGACCGAGCCACCAACCGTCACTCCAGATGTCTACAAGCAATGCAGAATAAAGTTTTGCGTAAGCCGTAACACCAGCAACGAAATGCATTTCCACCAACGCACAGACATCGATCGACTCGACATGAACAATTAAAAATGCCCTCGAGCTGACGATGAAAATTTCCATAAATGGCATCAAAATACGTTCATCCGCGTGAAATTCCACATTATTATCGCCATGTCAGCAGTTAACGGTAGTGGCGAAGGTGGACAACAGCATAAGAACTTGCCGCCGACAGCAAAGGACTGAAACATGAAGTACGTTAGTATTGACTTTATTCACAGGTTTGTTTGTGCGTATGATTGAATGAATTAATGAATGAATGAGTAAATGCGAAGGACGGTGAGGACGACGACCGAATGCAGCATTGGGTATTAACGAGAATAATTTCGAAAATTTTTGATTTATTGGGTCAAAAGTGTCAGAGGCGGTGTGGAAAAACAACGCGACAATGATGATGATGATGAAGAGGCGACTAAGAGATCCGGAGTATGAGACAGGTAGAGAGACGTATGATGCAGATGAAATGCGAAATTCAAGCGCGGAACTGAGTGTAGTATTGTAGGCGTATATGTAACGGTAATGTTTAAATGAATGTTAAGTTCAATTAATGTGGAGGCAGACAAAATGCGGATCTCTTGCCAGGCGGTTGCGACGAGGGGGGCTGTTATGGGTTGAAACTTGTAAATGCAGCTGGCACAACGATGAGCGACAACTGTAATGGTTGCAACAACAACAGCAATAGCCGGATTTTATTTCATTATCGAAATTCGCAAATTTTGCAATTTTTCCAGTCGTCTCTTTACCGCCACTTCCCCTCTAGTTTGCACTTTTTATTTCATGTCGCACTTGTCCGTCCACCAACACATACTCGTATCCCGATTGCCAGTTGCCAAGCGGTCGGTCATATTGAAGGGTATTAACAGTCATTATTCAATGATATCTTATTGCCACCAACTGCAACTGATGCAACTGCAATAATTGTGATAATAACAACAACAACAGCATAATTAATATAAGGTAGAGCAGAATTTGGTAGGAGTCGCATGTTGAAAGTAAGAACCAGTTTGAAACTTTGTTGGTCTATTTTCCCTGAAGTTGGTCTATTTTCACCTCCGCTATCATTCTATGGAGCAGTCGACAGTGCAATTGTTAAACCTCTCATTCCGCTCTTTCTCTCATAAGGTCAAGATTGCCGCAAGTTACAGAAGGTTAGCAAGCGAAAGCTGGTAATCACTAGAACGGAAAGAACGGAGTCTTTTATAAAACTGTTGAATGCATTTTAAAAATAGGACTTGAGCTCATAGTCGATCTTTTCTAGCAATTCTATCTATGAATAAAGCACTGAGAGTTTAATCATGTCCTTTTGTAGTCGAGAAACTCGGATCACCTCTCGTTATTGTTTCTGTAGTAACCGAAAAACTCTTTTCCTAACAGGCGTTCCTCTGACGATCCTCTGACTATTATGGAAACTATTGGACATGGCTTACTGCGGGTAAATTCCTGAATCCATTACTCGTAAGGGAAACTCGAGTCGCCTCGAGAAACACACGTAAAACTGAGTTCGTATATGACACAAACCGCCACTTTATATGAGAACTCCTATATAGAAGATACTTCCTACAGCACGCTACCTATTATTCAAATATGTTCAAAACCTTTTATTACGAATTTACCGTTAGAGGACTCCAATGAGTTAGTAGCTGTCGAGCTGAGTGTTGTGCATCACTATAAGCTCGTCAGATATTATCATTGATTATAAGTTCTAATGATCCGGAGGTCAGAATTCGCAATTCACGTCAATTCCATTCGATTTCTCTATACGAAAAGATCAGGCGAATGTGAAGTGTAGATCTGAGAGTAAATTAGGTGGAATAATTTTTTGCTTTCCTGACAACTTTAGCAACGATAGTGACATCACACGTATAGCGATCGAGTTAGGAGCATTCAGACTACACAATTTATACAAAAGTTCACCAGCCTGAGTAGCATTTCTGAACTCTTTACGTTTATCCGAGAGCTTTAGGATCTTACTACAGCATGAGTCTAGAGTGAGAGTTGAGTGGAAAGGAAGCACATTCATTTTTGATTATGTACATATAGTAGAAACCGTTTGAAAAATTTTGCGATTTTCGGCCAAGTTTCTTCCGCGTTTTGTAGTGTATGCTTGATTTTTTTCCGAGAATGAAGAGACTATAGTTCTGAGCCGTCTCCTAACACATTTTGCATTTGTTCGAAATACAGAAATCCATTCAGAGGCATTGAAATCTCTGCCGTGGTGCAACCGCATTAAAAAGCTTATTTTCTTCTGTGCTGATCTAGCTAGATCGCGAGCCAAAGCTCTCGGATTGTAGTATACACTGCTCGACTGCTGAGGTTGATGTTAGTGTACACAAATGCGCTCGGGTTGAGAAATTTGTTTTTAGATACCAGTGAAAATAGGCTCTTTAAGCTGGAAGTGCACATGCTGAACCACCTCTTCCTCCAAATCGTCTAATTTCATTGAATTCCCAGCTATCTGAAATTTGATATTCATATTAATTCATAGCTTACAGCAGAAGATACCTTTACTATCTTCTACAGCATGCTTTTCATCGCTTGATTCTTTCAAATCTCCAGGCATCCTGATAATATGTCGATAGAGGGCGCTACTCGATTTTCCATTATTCTTTAATTCATCAGTGTTCTAAATTCACAAAAACTCTGGCCGAATCTGATCTGCCTGATTAGTTTTTTGTGTGTAGAACTTGTTGGGTCATCAAACGCTGGCCAACTGCCGACTCTTCTGTCCCTAACATACCACAGTTTCTATTATTCTTTAATTCATCAGTGTTCTAAATTCACAAAAACTCTGGCCGAATCTGATCTGCCTGATTAGTTTTTTGTGTGTAGAACTTGTTGGGTCATCAAACGCTGGCCAACTGCCGACTCTTCTGTCCCTAACATACCACAGTTTCTATGCAAAGTGGTTAGCATCGCATGCTACTATACGTATGGTCTTGGGCTATATCCCAGCCTTACCAGCAAAAATATTACTAATTGTGGTAGCTCCTTGGTAGTGAGTGTCAACCTCTCCGCGTGTATTGCGGATATGTAAAAAAACGCTTCTCCACAAAAATACATCACCCGTTCGGAGGCGGCTTAGAAAAAAACTGGAGGTCCCTTTTTTTGTTAGGCAAACATCAATAATTATAACCAACAAAGAGCTCGGCAGAAGTCAGCATTATCGGTTATAAAGCGCAAATTGTTTTTGTTTGAAGATGAACACTACGTTACCCGCCTCCCGCCCAATTGACCGAGAATCTCGCGCCTGAAGGATGAACGAAAAATTTAGCAGGCTGGAGAACGAAAACAAGTGACAGTCCAAACTGTCCTGAACCCGAGACCGATCGCGGGAGTTCATGGTTACACTTAACTCTTGCACTAAAAAGCTACAGATATGCAAAGAGAGGGTCTCATTCATGATGATTATGACTTCACAGAAACGGAACATTACTTTGTGTACTTCCCATCCCTTCCAGTAGGCTTCTCGGCAATGTCCGGCTACCACGATTGCTTTCTTTCAACAATAGCGTTTTCTACTTATTACAAATAACCGTTACGCGAACAATAGTTAAATTTACTGCTTGTAAAGTTTACCTCAGCTGCATAGGCAACTCATCACCAATACTTACTTCCATGTCTTTACGTACGTCGCGCAACACTCGACGATATCATCAACACCACAAACAACAGCAACGCATCGGTCGTCGTTGGTGGCGTCGACGTCAACGTCATCATTGTCATGCATTGCAATTCGATTGCGTAAATGTGCGACATAAATCGATTGCCGATTGTCGCACAATCACCACCCATTACACCCACACCACCCACACAACAGCGACCACCACCGCCAGCGCCACCCACCGCATATAACATTCGGCGCTCATTGCATTGCAGGTAATCAAATTCGAAAATTTTCAACCATTTCACGCGGATCAAGCATTTATGCATTTACATATCCGTATGTGTGTGTGTGTGGTCGTTACAGTTGCATGGCTCACATTCTTAATTATGATTGTTTTTATGCCACAACAGTGCGTTGATACTGTTCGATGCTGGTTGTTGGATTGTTGGTTGATTGTGAATTGTCGTTGGCCGTTGGATGGCTGGCGTTTTTGTTGGACTGTCATAAATCGTCGCATTTCGACGCTGGCAGATATGATATTCGCCGACACTTACAAAATATAACGGTATATTTATGCGCGTGATTTTATATGTGTATAATATGTGTACGAGTGTTATTAAAATCACATAACTGCATATTTAATATATGTATGTACGTATGTTTGTTGGTCAGTTAGTTTGTGCAGACTATAATCGCTCCGTGGAAACTCATTAATTCGCTTTTGGTGGAAAGTTTATGTGCCGCCATTTTGATTTTGTCGCCTGTTGGCAATATTTCTCAGTTGATTGGCTGCCAGTTATATTTGAAAATATGTACACATAAAACATAAAGTCTACGTTCACCCAACACATTTTTTAAAGTAAATTACAAACACAATTGAAATAGTTAATTTAATTAAAATTTTTTTACAATAATGTATTCACTATACATATTTCTCAGTTCAAAATGCAAAAACAAAAACCTATACTTTTTTCATTTTCGAGATAACGGTATCTAAGTGATTTGAGAATACCGTTACTTTTCATGAATATAAACATATTCTTCTTTTTTGCATATTTTCTATTGTTTTTTATTCTAATTAATCATTTCAGGAGTTCGTGACGTGTTTTAATATTAGTTTGAAAAAATGAAAATCGAAGGGAAAGAAACTAGTGTGTCGGAAAGAAAAATAATTATAAAACGGTGGAAAGATGGCAAAATTTTCCGAAAAATTTGACTAACTATTGGAAGGACGTATTCCATCGTCCAGCGCGTAGAAAATAATTTCAAGCAAACCGGTATTTTAACGTCGAAACCCCGATCTGGTCGTCCAAAAATATTATCAGAACGGGAAGAACGCAAAATAATAAATCTGGTGAAATTTAACTCACGAATTACTTCAACAAATATGGTTGAAAACGTAAATAAAACGTTTAAAAAGCAATTTGTGCAGAAACTGTTAGAATAATTTTACGTAAAGCTGGGTACCATGGTGGCCAATTGAAAAAAACCTTATATCTCACTTGTCAACAGACGAAAGCGCATTAAATTTGCTTATAATTATACAAGTATAAATAATTCCGAAATTCTGAAAACAAGCCATTTTTTCCAATGAGAGCAAAAAAAAAACTGAATCTTGCTGAGACAGTGAAACATGATGGTGGTGGAATTATGGTGTGGAGGTACATGGCAGCTAATGGTGTGGGTTAGCTTAAATTTATCAAATCGACAATGAATAAATGGGGATATTTTAAACATTTAAAGAAAGAACTTGAAGCAAAATACATATAATCTAATCTTATCTTCGACGCTTTGGTTCCAACAGCGTACCGATCCGAAGCATATTACTCAAATAGTCATACTTTGGCTCTTTGTACAATACCCCTAGACAGCTTAAACGCCTCCTAAATCACCCGATCTTAGTCATATAGAGCACCTTTGGGATATATTAGGAAAAAGAATTCGTCAGCATATAATAATAAGTAAAGAGTTTTTGCGAAGAGTTTGCTGACAGAATCAAATGAGGAAACAGATAAGTTGCAAAATTCAATGCCAAACCGATTCAGTGCGGTATTAAAACAACAAAATATTAAATTTCCTTTTTCCTTATAATTTTTAATGCTTTTGTAAACCTGAAAGCAGGCTTTGTGGTCTATGTGTACATATTAATTTATATATGCATATGTATAAGTACATATGTGCGTTTATTAATTACCTCATAAATATTCCGCTGGATAATACTGATTTCATATTATTATTCTTATATTATTACTTTTATTTTATATATGTAATTTCTAAGTGGAAGCTCTATCTCAAATAACAGGATCACTTACTAAACATTATTACAAATCCACAAGCTGAACAGCACTTAAGGTCCTGCCATCTCTCCTCTGGGTTTACCAAGCTCTGGGTCACAGTCAAATCACTGTGTAATCCGACGAGACGCGATGAGCGGGTGGAATTTTTATTCGGTGATCATGCCTCGTCGGGCCCAAAGAGGCGCGCGAGCTATTTTAGCCGTCCATTTACACTGCACCCTTCGGTTGACAGAAGGAAAAGACAAGTGACCAGTCGTCTGAGCAAACTGCCAAACACCAGCGAGACGCTTGATTTCTCCAGGGAAAAGGTTCAGAGGGGGTTATTGGGAAGGCAAAAGCCTCGAAGTCAATCGGCCCGGATGGAATGAGCATGCTGCTGCTAAAACATTTGGGTCCAGCGTGACCAGACCACCTCACCAAGGTTCTCACTTTGCCTTTGACCACTCCCGCTATGTGGAAACTGGGTAGAGTACTTAAGCCGGGAAAACCTGCGAAGAAAGGAGAGTCCTATCGGCCGATATCCCTCCTTTCACCAGTGGCGAAGACAATTGAGACCTTGCTGCTCCCGTCATTCGCCCACCATCTGTGCCAATCTACACGTCAGCATGGCTTCAGAAAAGTGCACAGCGCCACCGCTACAATTAACACCACAAAAACTCAGATAGTATATGGCAGCAACCGAAAATCGGCCCTTTGTTCGAATTATCCTAGAAAGTCATCGACACGGTCAATCGCGCAGTGCTACTATCGGACATTGAGGACTTCTCAAACGTCCTGATGGCGAAGGAGCATCGCTTATACAGTGAAAATCTATGCTCCCGGCTAAGGATCATTATATTATGCTGTGTAAGCAATAGCTGTTGGGATGCTACCGTAGAGATCACCCCAACAGACACTTACTAGAAGCTGAACCAACACCTAGGCATAACAGGAAGGGCGTACTTGACTACCGCGACTCCGTACAGCAATACAGGTAAGAACCGTCGGATATGACGGCGTACCGGCAGGCCATAAACACCATTTTTCGAGAGTCCGTTAACATCTTTGTGAGCTCTCTTTCTGTGCATGGTGTTCTCGGAATCCAATCGCCACCCATCACAGAGCAAGAACTCGAGCTGCCTCGAGAGATCCGCGTAACCCTGCCGCAATTAAGGTCTGGATATTGTAGCAGGCTCAACTCCTACTTATCCATATTCGACCCTGGCATACCGTTCGACTATCTATTGTAAATGCTAAGTCGAACCTTGCTTTGTGTTTGTTGACGGGCGTTCTTTGCAAAACAGAGGCGGGTGTATATTTTTTTTGCTAAAAGTCATAGTAGGAGTCGATCCAAGTTTGCTTGAATTTGTACGGCAAGTTGCATGTTCACTCCATCTTGTCACGGCCTGTTCAAATATAAATTCTTGAGAAGCAGCTTTCATGTTGCAATGGGAATACCAATATGTTCCTCATCGAGAAGAACCTGCTTGGTTGTACCCTGCCCAGCAATTTCATCCACTTTACAGTTTCCCTCGATGTTTCTATGACCAGGGATCCACGTGAGAGTCAGTCTGTTGTGTTTGGTTATATCCTGTAGTGATCGGTGGCAGTCCAGCACAATTTTTGAATTATATGTATGCGAGCCTAGTGCTTTTATTGTTACCTGACTCTCGCTGAAAATGAAGATATCCTAATTGTTGAAGCCCACGATTAAAAGACACTGCAATGGTCAATTCGCCTGAAAGAGAGTTCTGTAGGAGGGTTTACTGAGAATACACCACCGCCAACTCTCCCCTCAAGTTTTGATATATTTGTGCATATTCCCAGGCTACCGCTCGCGCTGTGTAGCGTCGTATGAAGTTGTACCTGTCCAATATTTTTTAGTATCTCAGTAGTTAGTGATCTATTGATGCGGATAGTGGCGAAACGTTCATCCATCCAGATGAATGCCAGGACTCGGCGACTAAATCTCTATCCCACCTCGAACCTTACATCGAATTTGCGCTCTTTTATATACCAGGTATAGTGTATGGCACAATGATCTTCCGTCATTGTTCCGTTCTTCATCGCAATTGTTGGATGGCGGTGATGTTAGCCTTTAATCTTATGAGGACATCAACAAACCACTGCGCGAGGCGTCTACCCAATTAAGGGGCCGGACATAACAGATGCAAACCCTCAAAACGTAGTCCATATTATCTGCATTTGCCATGGTCCTCATCAAAAGTGGGGACTTTCATCAAGCCTGTTGTTTGCTTACCAACGGAGCTGGTTTCTACGTGGCGGCCACAAACCACATTTTAAGCACTTCTTTAGGACGAGTATCTTGCTTTATAACGAGCGCCTGCACGCGCTGGACAACAGAATAGATGCAAAAATAACTTTAAACCCGATATGCCGATTGGCTCCACTGAAGCTTCCTCTCTTTTAGCAGTGACCCAATGCTGCACACGGATTATTTAACGTAGCGCCCACAAGGATTGCTCACATTTCGCCGAGTGAGTGGCGAGGATGCAAAAGCAAGAATTGGGTATAACTTTGAACTGAGCCTCCGCATGGTAGCAAGCACTGCTAACCACTGCTGCTGCAACTGCTGCCATGAAAGATTTACAAAAGCTTCTAAAACCCCCACACTCTATTAAATATCAAATTCCGATTAAAAATATGCTCTCCCTAATACATGAATATTAAACCAAATCCAGTTTGATTTTCTTTTGCAACAATATTTCAATTGCCAATCAACTGAAAATCTAAATCGACAATGAAATGGCGAAAACATTCAAAACTAAACACAAAAAACACAGTCGGACGGTGGAATATACACATTTGCATACATAAATACATAAATACAAAGCTACTGTGCAAAAATATCCTGCAATAAAAGCAAGATATGAGAAAATCAACACCTAAACGCTCATAAAAAAGAGTGTTAGCTACAACAAAGGCAATGTGAGTGGTTTTTAGCGCACATAAGACTACATACATACATACGAGTACATGCATGTGTACACACATATGTAAATATAAATTGACCTTAGCGCTGTGAGCGCACGAATTGGCAATTGATGCGGGCGAGGCGTTACAAAACACGACAAATATTTAGAAACCAGAAATTTTTTTCACGCAACCGCTAAATTGATATTTATACCCGTATGTGTGTCTTTGTGTGTGTGTGTGTGTGTGGAAAAAGAAAAAAGGAAATGGGTGTGGGAGGCCTTGCTAAATTGGGCGCCAACTCGGCCAAAACTAATATGCCAGTTTAACAGCCATGCCGAGCGAGAGTGCACTATTTTGAAGAAGAAGAAGAAGAAGAAGAACTACAAAAAAGCAGATTTTGTTATGCTTTGTTAGTGTGCGTGTGCTGTTCGGCAAAAAACTAAAGCTTTGGCCAACAAAAAGGGTGCGAAATTGTGGGACTTTTTTTTGAAAAACTTTCAAATTTTTTTTTGCTGCTCGCCTGCCTACAATTGGATTTTTTCGTACTTTATTATTGCTCTTATAGTTGTTTTTGTTGTTTCTGTTGTTTTTGTAATGGCGAGTTTATTCGTCCGTTTGAAATTGCAATTTTCAAATATTTTATTGCGCGAAAAATGATTTTTTTATTTCCAATTTATTTAGAAAAGCATTTTTTGTTTTCGATTTTGCGGCACTGGCGGCCGGTGGTCGTAGGTGTGAGGGATGCGAATGGGTTAGTGCAAATAAAATTTCGTTAACGAAAATACAATGAAACGAAAGTGAAAGCGTTTTGAATTGCGTGCGAGCGTTTGTCCATATGTAGGTATGTATTTATGTATATTAGGGTGCCTCAGGCTAAAATCACTAAGACATAACTAGAAACCTGTAGCTTAAAGAACATTTTGGACGTTTTGGACTTTTGTCTACTGCTTATTAAAGATCCAGAGGTCTATACTCGTCAAGTGAAATCATCTTTTGTTTTCATCACAGATTACGTCATGTACTGTCTCTATCTCTTCCCTGCATCTCCTGCATTTGTTGCTCTCAATCAGCCCTAATTTCAACAGGCAATGCCTAGCTTAACTAGCTTCATATTGTTCAGAGAGTGCTCTCTTTAGATATTTTCTCGGCTATTACATTACCTTCGATACCCACATGCCCTGGTACACAATAAATATGAACTTTTCTTTTCTGCGTCAATATATGTATTAATTGTCTCTTGAGTGCAGAATGCAACCACTGCCAACTTCATATTGATTGCAAGAAAGGCCTTTATGGCATTATACATTAGGTATTAGAGAACAAAAACCAATATTATCATCGAAAATCGCTTTATTGTTATTCAAAATATTCTCTATTAAGACCAATATACTTTTGCATGCGTTTGAACCAATTGTCGAAGCACTTTCGAAACTCTGATTGAGGTATTTTTTATGCGTTCTGAACGTATCAACCGCTACAGATCTCGAAAAACGTTGATCTTTAAATTTATTTTTTACGTACGGTAATAAAAAGGAGTCATTCGGAGCCATATCGGAACTAAACGGTGGATGCCGTTTAATGCACGTGTAACATAAAAAATGTCAAACTTTACCATAAAATTGTCAGTTACCAAATCGCAACACAAGGGATATACACATAGACCATAATGTCTGCGTTCACCTAACACATTTTTTAAAGTGAGGTACGAACACAATTGAAATAGTTATTTCAGTTAAAATTTTTTGCATGAATTTATTCATTATATTTCTCAGTTCAAAATGCAAAAACAAAAATGGGCGAATGTTTCCGAAAAGTTGTACAAACCATTGGAAGAACGTATTCCACCGTCCAGCGCGTAGTAAATAATTTCAAGCAAACCGGTATCTTAACGTCGAAACCCTGATCTGGCCGGCCAAAAATATTATCAGTACGGGAAGAACGCAAAATAATAAATCTGGTGAAAGCTAATCCGCGAATTACGTTAACAAATATACTTAAAAACGTAAATAAAATGTTTAAAAAAACAATTTGTGCAGAAACTGCCAGAAAAATTTTAAGTGAAGCTGGGTATCATGATCGAGTCGCTCGAAAAAAACCTTATATCTCACTTGTCAATTATATAAATAAGTTATATAAATAAGTCTCCGGAATTCTGAAAACAAGTCATTTTTTCGGTTGAGAGCACATTTTGTATAGGGTGTTTTTTATAGAGGTATAGTACTCTAAGTTGGCATTACTTTTCAAGATGGCGACCGATTTAACAGCTGTCAAGTGATTTATTCTCAGTTTGATTTGGCAATTCATCATGAATAGACTAACGCCTGAACAACGCTTGCAAATAGTGCAATTTTATTTCGAAAATAATGGTTCTGTGCGGAAAACGTATCGCGCACTACGTCCAATGATACGGACCAATGATTCCACCAGCCCATAAAGTGCACCAAACAGTCAGTTTTTCTGGATGTAACGGTGTTTCAACATACACTTGAGGATTACCTTCACTCCAAATGCGGCAGCTTTGTTTTTTGACGTAGCCATTCAACCAGAAGTGCGCTTCATCGCTAAACATCGCTAAAATGGACGTAGTGCGCGATACGTTTTCCGCACAGAACCATTATTTTCGAAATAAAATTGCACTATTTGCAAGCGTTGTTCAGGCGTGAGTCTATTCATGATGAATTGCCAAACCAAACTAAGAATAAATCACTTGACAGCTGTTAAATCGGTCGCCATCTTGAAAAGTAATGCCAACTTAAAGTTCTATACCTCTATAAAAATACCCTTTATATTCGGCATAAAAACCGTCAAATTGTGTGGCGCAAATCAGGAACTGCCCTTGAAAACCAAAATCTTGTTGGTACAGTGAAACATGGTGGTGGTGGAATTATGGTGTGGGGGTTCATGCCGTCTAATGATGTGGGTTAGCTTAAATTTATCGAATCGACAATGGATAAATTGGGATATATAAACATTTTAAAAATGAACTTGAAACAAAGTGCAGATAACCTAGGCTTATCTTCGACGGTTTGGTTTCAACAGGTCTAAACTTGACTGCGAAGTGGGACGATAGTACACTCCAAGGATTTCATTCTCTGTCCGTCTACCAAACTCATCTAGCATCTTCCAAACGAAAGTATTAAGCATAGAAAAGGTCTGTGGGCAGCCAGGTGGGATTACTGAATACTTTTAGTATTCTGGCCTGCCAACTTGACTAAACCATAATCTGGGTTTACGGCCATAGAAACATTTTCGGAAAGGAAAAACCTGACGGGTTGGCTTAGTCGGGAGCAATCCGACTATGGAATAATACATTCAACTGTAAGATAATAAAGCAGGTCTGGCCGAGATATGACTGGACAAGAACCAAGGACTTAATAAATTGGTTCTTGTATTGCTTTCTAGCAAGATGACGAAGCAGTAAAGGATGAAGAATATTTTGCACACCGCTTTTGTTCTTCAATATTTCTAAGACGAGGCCCTTTCTCTTACTCGGTAATTTTTTTTTTGTCCTCTCCAGCCAAGTGGCCAAGTCGACCTGGCTCTCTTTGATGTTTTACAACTTTTCAAGGTACAGGCAACTTTATTTGCAATGGTTTTGACAATATTGAATGAAATTAGATGGTATGAGCAGAAAAAATTCCGTTAATTTTTCTGGAACACCTTAACGTATGTATGTATGTATGCATGCATGTGTGTCCTTTTTTCATACGAGTGTTATGCAGTTTTCAATTTGCCAAATCGGTTGTAGTCATTTAACGGTACAGTGTGTGGGTCAAAAAGAATAAATAAAAAACAAACAAAAAAAAACGTATCCCAAAATATTGCGAACCGAAACTCAACATCAATTGACCGAAAAATGCAAAATAGCACAAGAAAATCATCCAATAAACATAAACAATGCACAGCTGAGCTGAGCTGAGCTGAGCTGAGTTGAGAGTAGCGGCGTTCAACAATTGACGCCAAAAACAAGTCAAACCAACCAACAAACAAACAAATATTGCAAGGGTTCACATTGCGGACACCGTTAGTTGTCCGAATATGTTGTACTAAAAATTAATGATATTTTATTGGTTGTTGGCCTATTCAAACGGGCCATATCCTAACTAACACTATCCGCTTTGTTGCATGGGTTGGTGGTTGGGCGGCTGCGCTTCAATGCACTTTATTTTCAAATATTCGCAGCTGTTAAATATAGATATATTAAAAAAAAATTTTTGTACAATTTGCACATAGTGCGTGCTAGAAAAATAGTTTTTATTCTTTTAATTCTCTTTTTTTTTAATCTATGTATTTTTTGTTCTCTACCGGAAATTGTTGGAAAAAATATATGTATATTATATCGCTATCATTTTAACGCTGATTAAAATGTGAATTGGAAGATGCTTGTTTCGGGTTCATTGATTTTAATTGCCAAATTCGTTCAAAGACAAAATATAAAAAAAAATGTTCTTTGTCATTTTAAAAACAGGTTTTTTTGCAGTAACAATTATCTAATTGAATGAATATTGCTCATCGAAATGAGTTGGCTTACACTTTTTCTTTACAAAAAAATTTTATATATTTATAAATAAATAAATAAGTTAACCTAGAAACATATTTTTAATAAAAATATTTGTTTCAAAATATTATAATTTCTTACAGCAACAAATTTATATTGTGTTAATAATATATATAAATTACTCCATCAGCGTTTATGTTGGAAATCTGTCTCTTGAATAGATAATATGTGTTACTTACCAAATACTTATATTAATGAACATACCCAAGCCAATTTATCGATGACGATAACCAACCTAGAATATTGAAAAAAATCTAAATTTTCTATAATATAGAGTAAGACTAGGGATATCACTGAAATTTTTTTACAATACAAAGTTGTTCATTAAATCAACATCATAAAATCATATAATATGATATGATATGATGATAATCATATGACATGTGTGATGTTTTTCTCCAAGGCCTGAATTGAAGCGGGGTTGTCCGCATAGACTTTAGACTTTACATATCCCCACATAAAAAAGTCTAACGATGTTATATCATATTATCTGCTCACCGAAGTGTTCTCTCAAGAAACCCATTGACTGATGCGATGTATGGGAAGTGGCGCCGTCTTGTTGAAACCAAATGTCGGTTACGTTCTCGCAGGCATAATTTTTGAAGAAATATGGACCGATGATTCCACCGGCCCACAAACTACACCAAACCGTTGATTTTTCTGGATGAAATGGCTGCTCTTGAATCTCTTGAGGTTGCCCTTCGTCCGAAATGCGGTAATTTTGCCCATTGAGCCAGAAATGGGTCTCATCGCTGAACAAAATTTGTCTCGAAAAGTCGGATCTTCTTAAAACTTTTTAAGATCCCATAGAGCGAAACGATGCCGCTTGGGAAGTTTGAGCGTCTTCAGTTCTGTATGCTATTTAATGTAGTAATTTAAGACAGTATGAGCTACTCTACGGGATAGAGACAAATCAAGATTCAAAATGCCATTTAATTTCGTCGACTCAGCTCTTTAAAATATTGAACAAAAAAGATGAAGCGAGGAAAGAGAGTCGATTACTCATTCATAAGGAGTCGGTTCAGAAAAATTAAAGGAGCGTAAGTCAAATTTAGATAAACTCAATTCTATATCGAAATAAACACCTAGATCCTTAATTTTTGAACTGAAATCGAGAAGTAATCCGGAAATATGGTAAGATTATTGTAAACGCGTAAGAAAAATATGACCCTTTCGGGTATAAGTGGAGTGAGAACACTTTTTAACATTCAACAATAGGCGCATCCGGGTGCAGCAAGATTGCTGTTTTTCAAGGTCAACTTGAAGCACAACGGAGTCACTTGGGCTTTTAACTACTGAGTAAATCTTAAGGTCCTCAGCATAGGGAAGAAATTAAGATGTAAAAAAAAACAGAAACTGACTACAACCGAAGCATATTAACGTCATATAAATGTTCATCAAACTATTGTTCTGGTATCCCCTTTTCGGAAGCAAATTATTCTATATATTAATCAAGTCAAGAGGCTATTAACGTACTTAATTTCAAACAACTCGATTATGGTACATTCATGGAAATAAAAGTACTATTTATCTCGACATCTAGATATCATCGTCCATAAATTCAACTAAATTGAACAATAAACATAATTTTTAATATTATATATACATATACATATATATAAATATTTTTTTCTAAAAGTTATTTGATAAAGAAAAGAATCTCAAGTAAATCGAATAATAGATACGATAGTTTTTGAAAAAGCCGGTGCCTAACCCACTCTCCGGAAAAAAGAAGTTTCATATTAAACTAAGCAAAAGGCCTTACATACCGATTTTCAGTTAAATTGGACAACAAATTAATTTTTTTGAAATAAATCGGTCACATTTAGGCAAACGGCTACCTATTGTAAATACTTTGAAGAAAATCGGACCAAATTATTTTTTTTTAGAAAAGGTCGGTCCATGGTCTAGTTCCAGATTTTCGTATTATTCTTGTTTGGGCACAGAACAATTTGAATTGATGCTAATCATCGAATTCGGTCTAGCAGCTCTTGATTTAACATCATTGTCTTCTATATATGTATATAGATTAACAAATTTCACTGTTAGAATTCAATAAAATTAATTCTATTTTTTTAATAAAAAAATTTAATTGAAGTATATTCATTTTTAGAATCTGACACAATCAATTAGTTTTGAATCTGAACAATTTTCTTAAAATTTTAATATTTTTTTATGGATAATTTGAAAAATAGTGTGCGGTTTTAGTCACTAGACCGTGTTTGATGTTGTTTCGGGCAACACTAATCCGATTGTGTCAAACTAATACGTGTTTCAAAGCTAACATATCAATCCATATTTTCCGTGAAGACAACGCTGTAAATCGTCATTCCTGTGAAAAGTTACATGAATTTGAAAATGAGTGAAATTTCTGAAGAAATATTTTAAGCGATGCTTTTTACTATAAAACGGGCGCATGCAAAAACATGCTGAAAAACTTGTGTGCTTTGAGCTGAAAATGCTGTAACATAAGTTAACGTCGGACCGAAGAGTTATTTGCTCGATTCTATTTCTTTGATGCCTTTTACTCTGGTAGGGCAGTCACTCAAAAAGCCGATGAAAAATGAAAATGGTGAAGCAAGAATGATATGCAAGCTGTCTAGAGAGGGAAAGGGAAAAATTAGGCATCACTCACGTGACAGTTGGGAATCTATTAAATGAGGATGACCGATTTACCATCAGTGAAACTCTTCTGAAATGTGACAAAATCGTAATATTTTCGAAGTGATTGGCGATGAAAATTGGTTTAACTATGAGAATATGTAACAAACAAAAAATAATGTTTATTATCATTCGAAAGAACATTCTTTGGCATTTATTTTTTAATCTTTCAAATGTTGGCCGCGGCTACGTCTCAGATGGTCCATCCGTTGAGTCCAATACTTTACATATCCCTACAGGAATCACACGATCTTGGTGGCCAATCAACCGGTCGAAAACTTGGAGTTATCTGCTCACCGAAGTGTACTCTCAATAAATCCATTGACTGGTGTGATATGTGGGAAGTAGCGCCGACCTGATGAAACTAAATGTTGAGGGGATCACGAGCTTCAATTTCAGGCATCAAATAGTCGGTTATCATGTCGCGATAACGATCGCCATTGACGGTTACGTTCTCACCGGCATCACTTTTTAATAAATATGTTCCGATGATTCCACCGGTCGATAAACCACACCAAAACGTTGTTTTTTCTGGATAAAATGGCAGCTCCTGAATCTCTTCCGATTGCTCTTCGTCCCAAATGCGGCAATTTTGCTTGTTTACATACCCATTGACCCAGAAATGGACCTCATCGCTGAACAAAATTTGGTTCGAAAACGTCGGATCTTCTTGGAACTTTTCAAGAGCCCATGGAGCGAAGCGATGTCGCTTGGGAATATCGAGCGGCTCTCAATTTAAGATCTCTACGCAAAATACGCCAAGTCGTTACGTCCGAGTTGCTGTGAACGGCGCCGAATATACTCTCCACGGTCTTCGTGTACACTCTCAGCTACGACCGCTATATTTTCTTCATTGCGTTCTGAACATGGTCTATTCGGTCGAATATTATCCAATAATGAATGCTATGTCTCAAGATGGGTGATGGTGTTGCGAATAATATGCTCAGTACGCCGATTATGTTGACCATAAGAGGAGCGAAGCACATTCCTTACAGAACATGAATTTTCGTAATAAAGTTGAATGATTTGTAAATATTGTTCAGGCGTAAGTCTTTCCATTGTGAAATGCCAAACAATACCGAACAAAAATAACATGACAGTTTGACACGACTCACGCGTGATCTGTCGAAAAAAGGATATTAGAAAAACTACTTTTATTTGGATCACCCTTTATATATGGCGGTGACCCTCCGCAAACGACTTCAAAGCCTACATTGATGAAAAACGAGGTGATGCTCAGGGTATGATGGCTCTGGAACTATCCACTATGAGCTACCACAACCTTGCGAAGTGGTCTATTCTGTCAATATTTAAACAGCTTACAACAAGCTTTTCAAAAAAGTGTTCAGAATTGTTGTGTTTCTGCATGACAACGCCAGACCGCATATATCTTTCATAAGCAGGCAAAAATTGACGAAGCTTGGTTGATAAGTTTTGATGATTCCGCCAGATAGTACGGACTTTGCATCATTTGACTACTATTTGGTTCGGTATATGCTATACTCTCTTGATGGTAAAAAATGACCGCAGAAGATCACTTCGCAGTTCTTCGTCAATAAGCCACAGAAGTCTACACTGAATTTACTCGAAAAATGTCAAAAGGTTATGTATGGTAATGGTACTGGTAAAATTAATTTTCAATGAAGAGAAATTTTTATTAAAAAATATACAAAAAACCGCTGAGACATTTTTAAATATCAAATATCTTATTTAAATACAAATATTTCTCTTTTAAGAATATTTGCATTCGTTATCTGCTAGAATGCAAGCTATACGAGTATAAATCGAATTAAATTTTTAAAGAAGAAAATTCTTTTGATTTGCCAATTTCGTTTTATTCATTTAATTCGTGTACGTGTGAAAATGTCGTATTACATATACATATGTATATTTTTTTTTGTGCTGAATAACACCGAATGAGATTTTTGCCAATTCCCAATTGTCCCTTTTCCACCAATATTACAGTATAAGTGTAGGTAAGAACTCGACTGTGTTGAATGTAAAAAAAGGATGCAAGTCATCGAATAAATATTTGTGTATGCACATACATACACATACATATATACTCTTGCATATGTAACATATATATGAATGGATTTAACCAACTTGAATGAGATGCTGAATGTATGCATGATTGGTTTGAAAGAATGGTTGAATGGTTAGATGGATGAATGAATGAATGGTTCGGGAAGGAACCAGATGGATTGGCTTGGGAGCGCATTAGCAATGCCAATGTTTGCCAAATGTTTATTTGCCCCAACTGAATTTTTTCTCCAACGTCATTCAACATACGAATATACCAATTCTATATTCCTTATATGCCACTCAGCATTCAGCATTCAACATTCACCATTTACCATTTCACCGTATGCCACTTGCCATTTTGACGTGTTTGCCTTTCATTCTGATGGGTAATAACATAAAATTTTATCATAATTTTTTTTTTTGTTTTTTTTTTTTTTTGCTTTCTACAATTGAACATTTTAATATTATTGCAAAAAAAGAAAAAATTATAACAAAAACGAAAAGCAAAATAAACTAGTACGGAAGACTAAGCTCTGGTGGAGCCAAACATTAGATACTCGCTGATCTTTATATTAAATGCAAAGCGGCTTATCTGACTTTCACAGAAGGACTAAAGAGCAGATCTTACTTCCACAGATCCGTAAAAAATATTGCATAAATAAAAAAGTCTCCGCGCATTTATGTATATTTTTGAACAATATTTGAATATTTTTTCTTAATTGAAATTTAATTTTAATCAAGTAATTTTTGATCATTATTATGTCCGACCTTTTGTCATTTTGCGTGTGGCTCTCTAATTGCATTAAAGCAGAACTTCTGTTGTTTAACGGCAATGAATTTGGCCAAATTATTTTGGGAGGCTCTTCGGTCAGCCAAGTTTTCTATCCTATTGATTAATTCTGGGCGTTTTGGTTGTTGTAAGTTGGTTCGTTGTTGACAATAGAGCTAAAAATTTACCATTTCGTCAGGACAATTCACTTCGATTCGCACCACATGCTCGGGATCACGTTATCTACGGTCCGTTCAGGATTTGATGATGATACGAGGTGTGTTGAAAGGAAGAGGTGAATTTTGAATTTTTTTTAAAAGTACTTATTTATTCATCGATATCTACTTTGTCCTCTTCAAAGTAATCCCGCTCGGATATAATACACTTGTGTCTGCACTTTTTCCAATCCTCGAAGCACTTCTGAAAAGCGATTGACTTGATCTTATCAATTGTGGCAAAACGCTTTCCTTTCATTGGTCGTTTCCATTTCCATTTCCGGTCGTTTGAGCCGTGTTTCTTCGCGCAAAGCATAATTTATTTGTAGCATTCCATATTAACTGTAAGACCTTTTGGCAGGAACTGATGATGCACCACACCATTGCACCACACCATTGCAATCAAAGAAGGCAGTGAGCAAAACCTTCATTTTTTCCTTTAGACATACCTCGTATTTACGCATTTCATCCGTTTCTTATAGCATCGTGATTTCTTTAGAAATGGTTATATTTTGTCGCGTTTTGGAAGCATTTCAGAGATGATAAATCGGTTAATCTTTTTTTTTTTGTGTTAATTCATGTGGCACTTAAGCCTTGAGCTTTTTTGGTGGTCAGCCTCTATTAAGTGATTCCAATCTGTCACGCAGTTGCTGAGTAATGCCTACGCGATCTCCTGACAACTTGCATGTCGATCAGTCTCTACCGGTTGCCGAATTTCACAGCCTTTTTGAAATACTGGTCGACTAGAGCCAGGCGCATCCTTACTAGCAAAATTTCGGGACTAAATCAAGTAAACCACTCCTAGGTTTAGCGTTACAGCATTATCACCGTAAACCAAATAAAACTTTCACAAAAATATTGCTTAAAATCTCAGTTTTCAAACATATTTTAGCTGTCGGATTAGTGGTGGCCGAATAGGAGTATCAACAGCATCTAGTGACAAAAAAAGCTGAGGCAAATAGAAGATCTATTATAAGTATGGAAAGCAGGTTCATTTTTGGTTGGACTATATTCTCCATTAAAAGTAGCTACAAAGTTTGATCGAGATGAATTGACCAATGACTTAAAAATTAGATCAAGAGTAAGCATTGGGTGGAAAGTAAGGCCGTTACATGGTACAAAGGCGTAGTTGTTATTCGATTGAGCAGATATTTCATTCGTGTTCCTACAAGACCATGAAAAATTTACACTATCAAATTCTATCGAATTCTATTCCTCAGTTCAGTGGTTTCAGAGATATGCTTCCAAACCGAAAAGTGGATGGTGTCACGCCCACTAGAATTTTTTCCGCCACTCATATTTTACCATATCCCTAGCAAAGGATGGGGCTAACAATGTTGATGCTGGTTCGAAAAAAGACAAAATTATCGACGATTTCAAAGTTATAACAGAAACGTGTAAGTCCAGTTGAGAGTGTGTTGACTATTTGTTTAATGACCTGAGATATTTCGTCTTTTCCTCGCTCACTACCACACCCAATGCACGCTTTTGTAGAAATTTTTACCTTCACAGTCTGACTCCACAGGTCATATGATTTTCTACAGGGTTAAGTTAAAGAAGTCATACGGTTAAAAGTTATTCTATCTGAAACCTCGTTTACCGCTATGGAGTGTATGCAGTTTTTGTTGCAAAGCTACTCCAAAATCCTGCTCTTGCGCCTTCGTTACACACCCTGGAAACATGGGCAACCCGAAACTGTGAAAACCAAGTAATGTAGAGTACTGCAGCATATCCGGCTTAAGGGTTAACCATAGTCCTTTTGCCAGAATTGCGGAAACGAGCGGGTGTAGGTCCTGAAGCGAGCGGCTCACTATATAAATGTGTCTAAAATGTAAACCTACTAAAGGGTAATCCAAGTACAGGTACTTTTTCCAATAGCCTTTTTTGGCAGATCACGCGTGCACCGTATCAAGCTGTTCAGTATTGTTTGGTACTTCATCATGGAAAAATTTACGCGTGAGCAACGTTTATAAATTATTGAATTTTTTTTACGAAAATTCACTTTTTGTAAAGAATCTGTTACACGCGCTTCGCTCAACTTATGGTCAACATAATCGGCATACTGAGCGTACTATTCGAAACACAATCACCCATCTTGAGACCCAGCACTGACGTATGAAACTTGGCGCATTTTACGTCGAGAACTTAAATTAAAAGCGTACAAAATACAGCTCGTGCAATAATTGAAGCCACTCGACCTTCCCAGCGACAGCGCTTCGCTCTATGGGCTCTTAAAATGTTCCAAGCAGATCCGACGTGTTCGAACCAAATTTTGTACAACGATGAGACCCGTTTCTGTCTCAATTGGTTATGTAAACAAGCAAAATTGCCGCATGTGTGACGAAGAGCAACCGGAAGAGATTCAGGGGCTGCCATTTCATCAAGAAAAAACAACAGTTTGGTGTGGTTTGTGGGCCGGTGGAATCATCGGTCCATATTTTTTCAAAAATGATGCCGGTGACAACGTAACCGTCAATTGCGGCCGTTATCGCGCCATGATAACCAACTATTTGATGCCTGAAGTTGAAGTTTGTGATCTTAGCGACAAGACGGCGCCACTTCCCACACATCGCATCAATCAATGGATTTATTAAGAGAACACTTCGGTGGGCAGATAATTTCACGTTTTGAGCCGATCGATTGGCCACCAAGATCATGTGATATCACACCGTTAGACTTCTTCCTGTGGGCATATCTAAAGTTTAAAGTCTATGCAGACAATCCCGCTTCGATTCAGGCCTTGGAGCAAAACAACACACATGTCATTCACCAGTTACTAGTCGAAATGCTCAAACGAGTCACCGGAAATTGGACTCAACGGATGGACCATCTAAGACGTTGCCGCGACCAATATTTGAAAGAGATAATCCTCGAAAAATAAATACCAAAGAATGTTCTTTCGAATGCTAATAAACATGCTTCATTAAATTTGAATTTTCTATGTTTTTTTCTTTAAAAATATAGGGAACCTAGAAATAGATAACCCGTTAAAACCTGTCGTTTTGCGTTCGCTTCGATTATTTTGTTTGTCATGGCATAGAACCGTTAGTCGAACAAACCTTGTATACTCTGCGTACATAGTACAGCCGAGTATAAAAACGAAAATCAAAAAAAGAGAATGAGAATGATTGAAGCAGAAGCCGAGACCCCGGCGATCTGATGTTGCCACAACAGTTCGTCAGTTCATCAGTTCGTCAGCGTGTACCATTGACCAGAATGGTGAACAATACAGACACACGCACACCCCCTTACATACGAAGTGCTGTCTTAGGGCGGGGCACCTTACACCGAGTTTGTGCTGCCTCATACGCATGCAACGCGCACCCAGCAAATTTACATGTAAATGTGGCAAGATATTCATGCAAAAATAAACAAAAACAAACAAGAAAGTTTACTATTGTACTTTATACATTTGTATATATATACATATACACCTACAAAGCATATGGTACAAAAACCTTTTGTTCTGATGACTCTTACCCTCACGCGTCTCTGGGCTGCTTTGATGTACGGCGTGCGGGCGTGCGTGGCAGGTGCCCCAACGGTCGTCGTGCAGATTTTTGATGAAATTTCAAAATTATTCTTCTTCTTTTCTACCATGTAGCAAGAAAATGACTGACATTAAATTGATTTGTAAGCGTAGAGCGAAACGGCTGGCACGTTAGCTGCCATTAATATGGTGATGTACTCAACAACGCGTTGCACAGATGAATCCCTTGTGATTTGAAGCGACCGAGAGAAGACGTACTACGTCTTGCTTAAGGTAGTTGGCTGCTTGTGTGTGTGCTGGCCTGACTGACGAACTGCCTTATCTTGCAGCGTGTGTAGTGCTTATTGGTGGTTGAGGTTGGGTTCGAAATCAAAATTCCATGCACATTTCACAATTTCATTAAGCTAAACACTGTATGTGTGCGTGTGTGTGCATTGTGGGTGGGTCTTCGGCTTCTTCATACACTAGTAAATACACATTATACTCGTATAGTATACAACGCTTTGCATTTCTTTGCACTTTTGCTTCATTTTGCTTTATTTTACTTCATTTTATTATTACTACCGCTAGCGGCGGTGTGCTCCGCTTTTGTGCCTGGATAATTTCATCGTTTCTGTTTTCTTAGTAATAACACGTCTGAGCGATGGTGCATTGACAGGCTTATGGCAGCAGTCGGTGCCAGTAGTCAGCCATGTTGCGTTGAGGTGTTGAGGAGCTCAGCTGGTTAGTGCGTGGGTATGTGTGTGTGTGTGTGTGTATTCCATCAAACTTACATATTCATTCATATTAAATATATGTGCGACCTGAACTAATACAATACAACAAAAGCGCGTGCAAAATGGCAAAATGTTTATTTCATATCACCAGAGTTGCAGTAATTTGCTGACGCACTGACGTGTTAGGGTGGTTCGTTATGACTCCTTTTCACATATTCATAAACGATAGCTACCGAAGGTGCTGCAGTTCATATTATGGGGAAGAAGGTCATAAGGAAGAGCTGTAACTGACCACAAAAAAGTTTTTTTTTGTCAATTACTCAAATCATACTTCCGATACAAAATTGTTAGTCACTCCCTTCGCAGGAAAATATTCCGGCAAACACTACAAAATGGATTAGGAACTCTATATTTACAGGAACATCACTTCGATTTTGATTAAGGTGGCAATAGAGACTAGTTAGTAAGTCAGTTATTTCATTTGGTCAATGATGGAACGCTGATAGAGAGTTCTTTGGCCTTCTGACCCCTTTTGATAGCTATGGTAAGCCTATAAAACGAGATGCCTCTCATCCTCATAGGTGTTCAAGCCATTTAGAGTGCACAAGCTTGTAGACACTTGCTGAAGCAAGTTCTGTAAGACAGTGGAAGTAAGAATTACCGAGGGAAGGATATCAAGCCGCACTTGGAACTTGACAACGGCAAAGATAGCGTCCCAACGACTTCCCTTATCCTTTGTCTCTGCAGCTGCGCTAAAAGGTAACCCAATCTTCTACCATGAGTTCCCATCAAACCATGTGCGGTTATTATGCTGCTTTTTATGCTCTTGGAAGTCATGTTTAGAAGACTAGAGTTTTAGTTTTCTTTCAATCTATCAACAGCTAGATTGTGTGATAGATTATAATTTTACCGTGGTTGGTTCTATTCCACTTCTGGCTACTCCGTCGCACTTCCCTGGAATGTACCTATGTCTGGAGACCCAAACCACGGAATTGGAGCGCATATAGTCGAAAGTTTGTTTGAAACTTCCCTGCATCTTATTGCCACTACTGAGGTGCTGTGATTGCATTGAAAAGACTTAATGGCAGCTTGGCTGTCAGAATATATTATAATAGGCTGAGTTACGATCTTGGAGTTAGATAACCATGAAGCGACTGCCATTATTGCGGTTAGTTCAGCTGGACAGACGCTCTTTTTTCAGAAAGTCTCTTGCTGATGTCGATTGCAAGTGGTTATGACTGAACATCACAACCCGGCATCGACTTTTGAGCCTTCTTTGACGATGGCTACGCAGTTTTGATCCAGACTCTTACATTGTTCCGTTTATTTCTGAGGTTGAGGAGAATTTCAAAGGCTTTCGTGGAGGTTGATGGCAGTACTCTTGTGATCAATATTGAGGCAGACCACTGAACTTTGTTCAGTCTCAGCGGCTCTGTAGAAAAATATGGATCTTATAACCGCTTTATATTGCTAGTACTGAATATAGAGTCCCTAACTTTTAGCGATCACTGTCATAACTTTCTTGATTTTTTCTAATATATTTCGCATTAAACAGCTTACGACTTCTGGTTTTAGATCAAGTATCTTCTGGTTAGCCAGCAAACATTCATTTGAGGGCGAACTAAAGTAAGAAGACTAACCACAGGTGGTTGTGCTTCGAGCTTGGAAGCCATCACCTAAGAAATATATGCTCTAAATTATAATAAGTCCCCTTTTGATGCCGACCTCTGCAACAAACGTTGTAAGAATCACAATGGGCATGCATCTGGAATATTCCTTTTCTTAATGGGGAAGGTGTCGTTGCCCAACTATTTGATGTACCTGTAAGACTAAAGGCAGACATCACTAACCGCGACCCTTAAAGGAGCGAAAATTTCTTGTTAGATATGCAATAAGTAAGAGATTCAGTCACCGACTCCTGGTATACATCTCGGTGGATGATATTACGTCCACACTCCGACGATTTAACTTGTTACAAAAAGAAACGAAACAATATCTTGAACTTTCTACCCGCAGTACAAAGAGTAACTAGTATTCTTTATAACATATAAAGTCTTTTATGTCAGATAATGTGCAGGAGTAAATATGCAAACCAACCTCCTGAGATATTAACTAATTGGTAGTTCCGCCGGCGAATTGTTACTAGAGGTTTGGTGTTTAGTAAGTAACTTGCACTGTGAGGTTGCATATTAAGTTTACCGTTAAGTCTGTTTACTCGTAAGAGTTTTCTCTTCAAGAGCATCTTCTCGAAAAAAGAAATTCTTCAAAGCTATTTGTTATTACGCAGTAACTTCGAAGGCTGACTTTTAACTTTTTTTTTTGTTTGAGGGTTAAGAAAAGGAAAATTGAGCTTTTTGTGTCCAGATGGAGGAACTTATTAGGATGCCTTCCAACTTCGACACAGCTAATGTCCTGGAAACATACAGAACTTATTATTTGGTCAGCCGATAACTTTATCGGGATTCAGTGTAACGAGTTACAAAGCCTTTACTTACAATTCTTCTTTCTTTTCAGTTATCCTAACGATGGAGAAACCATGTACTAGCAGTTTCACCAACTTATTCTCGGGTATACTTACACATGAC
This sequence comes from Neoceratitis asiatica, assembly GCA_030068015.2. Classification (NCBI taxonomy): domain Eukaryota; kingdom Metazoa; phylum Arthropoda; class Insecta; order Diptera; family Tephritidae; genus Neoceratitis; species Neoceratitis asiatica. The sequence goes on along the minus strand of CM061524.1, from coordinate 55,815,960 downwards.
GATGTCATCTAAAAGAAACGATACTCCAACATTAATTGGATCACAACATGAGGTTCCCAGTGAGCTGACGGAATCTATACATTGGTTTATTCAGTTACTTATACAAGACAAAGTCTTAGTACCAACTTTAAAAATTACCTTAAGCTCGGCTACAGTAAAATCTCTAAACTGAGATGCAAGTGACGAGAGAACTGCTGACAATTTCCAACGTAAAATAAGATAACTCGAGTGCTATAGACGGGTTCCAGAGAGCTCTTTGAAAGGTTATTTTTACTACACATTTTTTTGTCAAAACTGAAAAAACCTGGAAGAAGCGAGTAGAATAGATTAATATTGTCAAAAAGTCATTAAATGACATTACCTATTGAAGTAGTTCAAAAGGGACGACCTTCCAATTTCATTTCCACGGAGATAAACGCTTTGTTACAGGCATAAAAATAACCTAGGGAGTTCATTAAAGCTTATCTGCAAGAGAGCACAACTGAAGCGCAAAAGATACGAAGCGTGTGGAAATTGTACACATTCTTTGAAGCCTTGAACGATTCTTCATTACCTGCCATAAATTGTAGACTGTGAACAGTTTGTGAAAGTCTACCATAGTTAAAATGATTTATTTTGGTACTCTTTGTGAAAAGATGAACTAGCGGTGGCAGGAGAAGCCTGTGAGGTTGTACTCCGCATAAGTTTGGACTGACCTTTTCTTTGTACATTTTAAGGAAATACTCTGTGGATATGATCCAGAGCTTTGACACGATAGAAACCACAGTCATCTCTGAGAGTTACTTTCTAAACAATAAGCTTTCTATAGAGCAGATATGGTGTGTAAGCTAAATCTAGTTCTGGACATGTTTTCGATTGAATCAGACCTTTTATTTGGTCCCACCGAATAGATTGGTTTATTGAATTTTATAGTCCACCAACACCCACCCTCATATTCATATTTATATACATATGTAATTAACTAGACATATATATTTATTTACATATTTACATGAGGCAACCATCAACGTCAGGTCGCTCCGTGGCAATACAAATTTAAAGTTATATGCAATTTGTGTCGTTTTCAAACGAATAACGAGCTAGAAACAATATACGAGTATACGAGTGTAGTCGTACCTGGAGGTATTGACATGTAAACTCATACATATACATTCGTATGCATATAGTAAATGCGTACACAATTGAGAAATGTGAAATGAATAAAATTTTATTTTATGCTTGCAACATGTGTAATCATTCTTTTGTTGCTGCCACTTTACTACCACTGGCTGACTGACTGCCAACTCATTTGAGTCATTACTTTTAACGATTAATATGAGACACATATACATGTATACGTACATTATTATTTGTATGCATTCATAAAAAAAACGGCATTCAAATAACTCCAGTGGCGCTCATTAAAAATTCGTATCGTTTTAAAGTGCCACAAAAGTGCAACAGCTCACCCCCGGCCAGATCTAAACTATGTGGAAAGAAATTCAGGAGCAATCAGAGAGAGAGAGAGAGAGAAACACAGAGAGAGATGGATCTGATAGCAAAAAATTTAATAAAGTTTTATGAAGACAATTTAAAATATTATATACAGGAACATTCCTTGCGTAAATACTTATAAAAAATGTATGTAAAGGATGATCCAAGTAGACGTTCCTTTTTCTTTTTTTGACAAATCACTTACGGCTGAACAACCTTTACAAATCATTGAACTTTATTACGAAAATTCACGTTCTGTAATGAATATGTTTCACGCCCTTCGCTCAACTTATGGTCAACATAATCGGCTTTCTGAGCGTACTATTCGCAACACCATCACCCATCTTGAGACCAAGCATTCATTATCGGATAATATTTGACCGAATACACCACGTCCAGCACGCAGTGAAGAAAATATAACGGCCGTAGCTGAGAGTGTACACGAAGACTGTGGATAGTTGATTTGGCGCAACTCAGGCTGTCGTATGGAACGACTTGCCGCATTTTAAGTCGAGAACTTAAATTGAAAGCGTGTAAAATACAGCATGTGGAAGTACTAAAGCCGCTAGACCTTCCCAAACGACATCGCTTTCGACACTTTCGAGCCAAATTTTGTTCAGCGATGAGACCCATTTCTGGTTCAATGGGTATGTAAACGAGCAAAATTGCCGCATATAGGACGAAGAGCAACCTGAAGAGATGCAAGAGCTGTCATTGCGTGCAGAAAAAAAAACGGTTTGGTGTGGTTTGCGGGCCGTGGAATTATCGGTCCATCATTCTTGAAAAATGATGCCGGTGAGAGCGTAACCGTCAGTGGCGACCGTTATCGCGCAATAATAACCGACTATTTGATGCCTGAAATTGAAGCTCGTGATCTCCACGACATTTAGTTTCAACAAGACGGTGCCACTTCCCACACATCACATCAATCAATGGATTCATTGAGAGAACACTTCGGTGAGCAGAAGTTCATTTCACTTTTTGGGCCGGTCGATTGGCCACCAAGATCATGTGATATCACACCGTTAGACTTTTTCTTGTGGGGATATGTAAAGTCTAAAGTCTATGTGGACCATCCCGTTTCTATTCAGGCCCTGGAGCAAAACATCACGCGTGTCATTCGCCAGTTACCAGTCGAAATGCTCGAACGAGTCACCGAAAATTGGACTCAACAAATGGGCCATCTGAGACGTAGCCGCGGCCAACATTTGAAAGAGATAATCTTCACCAAAAAAAAAAAAATGCCAAAGAATGTTCTTTCGAATGACAATAAACATTCCCAATTAAATTTGAATTTTCTGTGTTTTTTCTTTAAAAAGTAGGGAACCTCGAAATGGATCACCTATTATGTACACTCAGTACTGAGACTCAAACTAAAGGAGAGAGCGTATAAGGATATGACCGAAAACAAAAGTAAACCACTACAGCTCTTCCACTCTTCAACAGATAATCAAGTTTTATGAGTTTTTATTTTTTTAAGAAAACTACCTAATTAGCTCCTTATAACTGCTATGATGGGAAGCTTTAAAAAATGTTTAGGCCAAATAGAGCTCTTGGCGCTTGCCAGAGCTTTCTCTTAATAGGTATAATTTAACAAGTTGTTGATATCCACATATAACTAATTCAAACAATTCAACAATAGCTTATCGGAGACATCAAAAGAAGTCAGGTTCGTCTCCACTTCATCATTCCATTGACTAAGGCATTTGTCGCTGGCTGAATTGTTTCCACCATAAACTCGGTATACTTTGTGCATTTCACAGCAGATGCTCTCTTTGGTTCCTGCATGAGTATGATCCGATCTTGAAGTCGCTGCAAATCCTCATAGAACTTGCGAGCTCTGCATACTCACGTAAATGAGTTTCTCTTACCTCATCCAACTACCGGAATCTCTTGCACAAAGCGCCAGGTGGCGAAGTTGGCAGTATTTTCTTATCCCGACTGAGGTACGTTAATCCTCATCGCGCCAACTCTTTTTTGGACCTTTACGAAGCCCAATCGTTTCTTTGGCTGTTGTACGAGGAGGACTTGTAATGCCGCCTCATAGTTCCTTTGGTTATACCGAGCTATTCATGAGTGATCTCAGACAGCAGGAGTGTAAGTCGAATAGAAAACTGAGTCATGTTCATATCTTGATAACTACAACATAGTGGTTTGAGTCGATATATTGATCTCGGTCTATTTGACAGCAATGTACTGTGGTGAATTTTCTTATGCCGGAATCTTGTACTATAATTTGGGACGCGACGAAAACCATGAAGATCAAGACATTTGGGGATTTTGTCTTCATGGCGGGGGTAGCGGCTGTAAATACATTCAAGGCACTTATTTGAACCACCTTCTTCCGTATTTGTTTTGTCCTTCAAACTTCTTGCTTGATGGTAATATCAGACTTTAGTGTGATGAGGACATCAAACAACTGGACAGTGGTGCCTTCGCAATTAAGGGGTCAGACATTCTCGCGAATGCTCTCAAATCGGGATCCTTAAAACGCTTGCAGGGTCTCTCATCTGAGAATATTTATGACCTTTTATTGCGATTTGGGATTTTTTATGCGGTCACCTTCAAATTCCAAGCTCCACGAGTGTGTTTCTGATATGAAATAAAAGCTCCTCATAAAAATCAACCGGTAGTTCGGAGGCGGTACAGAATAAATTGTCGATCCCTTCAATTTGTTGGGAAAACATCAATACACAAAATCATAAATTGGAGGAAAATCGCTTCAGGGATAACAAAGCACCAAATGTATATATATATATATAATCCATTCTAGCCATTACCAGGTGAATGGCTCACAAAAGTCTTTCCTCACTTCCGAAAACTTCTGCAAATTACCCCTAAATGAGCGCATAAAATCGCTAAATTTGAACTTGATGGAAACAGTAAAAGCAAAATTATGCCCTCATTAGACTCAGAAGTATCTTCACGAGATTAGGTGAGTTTGAAAATGTAAAACAAAAATCGATTTTTTTGTCTTATTAAATTGTAAAATATGTTTAAAATATTCTCCTAAAATTTCAAATCGATCGCAGTAAAATTCTAAGAGTTAGACCCTTTGGAAGTTCCGCCCATCAGGCCAGGTCTGCGTCAATTTGAAACTTTAAACACGTTTATCTCAAAACTCTATTTTTTAAGTCGGTGGACACGATTTATCGAAAAGTTATAAAGCGATTTTGTTCAAATTTGGCATCTAACTTTGTAATAACATTATCTAGTTACTGAATGAAAGATTTTTACTTTTATTTTTTATTACAACTAATTTCTTCGAGCCAATGCATGGCGAAAATTTGATCAGAAAAAGGTGTTTTTTTGTTCAAAGTCTGTCAAAAATTCAAGTTTGAAATTTTTTGTCTTTCCTTCGTCCAATAACGGGATTTATCTTTATACTAACGAAATATTTTTGGTTTTTTGATTTTAGATGAACCAATAATGAGTTATGCTGAATAAAAATTTCACAAAATTCTGTTTAAATATGCATCATACATATATACTCCTCATACTCTTAATCGCTCACACTGTATTCAGACACATACATAACATAATTCTTCGAGAAAGAAAATAAATTTTTCTCTTGAATTGACCAAATTTTTCCGGAGTTCAACAAAGGCCTTTGTTGCAAATCTTCAAGCAACAATTTTAGTGTACGAATTTTGTAGGCCAATAAAATAAGAAATAAAAATACAAAAGCTTGGCACTTGTTGTTGTTGTTGGCGTTGACTTAAATACACATTTCTCAATGTCAATACGGTGACTTCAGTGTTGAAATAATACAAAAATTTATTATTTGTTGTTGACACTGGCGTTGTTGTACACATGATTAATATCAAAATTAAGCATTTCGAGTGATGTTAACAAATCGGCAAAAAAAAAACACAGAATCAAACACCAAAAGCAACAAAAAAAGGAAAATTAACATTCAAGAGAGATGTACAACAACGCTGACAATGACTGCCCAATAAAACACAAACAATATTAATTGACCGTATACAGTTTTGTTATAATTTTTATTATCGTATTAATTTCTCAAAAATTCATATCCAACCAAAAAAAAAAAAATAAAGTAATATTGATGACAAAAAATATTGGAAATAAAATAACAACAAACACGAAAATCACATTTAACCAAAATTAAACGAAATTAAAACGCGTCGCTTTTTTAATCAACGCGTTAAGCACCCCCAAAACAGCTATAAATACATATTTACATGTGTATTTATGGACACGTGTACATGTGTATGTGGGTATGTATGGGCTAAATGCGTTGATTTTATTTTTTATTTATTAATATTTTCGATGTTTGCTCGTTTCAGCTGTGAGTCGCCGCCGGTCACAGTCGCTGCTGGTGCTCTTTGATTGGTCATTTTGCTAGCTGATTGGCTGGTAGGTAGATCGTTTGTTGTTAATGGAATCTGAACATATCACATAAGTCACTGTCAAAAGCGATCGATATGCGGATCTGTAGGCCACTGTATGCATATGTAAAAAATGTACTTCTGTTTGTATGTACATACATATGTATATGTATGTACATACAAACAGACGTACATTTTTTTCGTTTCGATTGCCGCCGCTGATTGGTTATTGCTGCTGTTGTTATGCGAGCGATCATGTAGTAGCACGCAGCGAGCTATGAAACTTTTTTTTTTTGCCACAAGCTGCTTCCCTCCTCGCCTTCAACATTTTTCGACTGTCGACAGTTAACAAACAACTCATCATATTTTCCATGCCAACGAACAAATACAATTAATATTTAGGGATTAGTCGATCATCGATCGCATAATGGTATTTTAATGGCTACAATAGCCCATTTGGTTTCAGCCAGCCATTACGCCGACAACAACAATACCTACACACACACATACACACACTTGTGTGCATGCGGGTGTTCGTGGAAGAGCTATAATCATCATCATCAGCATCTTCACGGCTCACCGAATTATGAGTGATACACAACATTTATGGTTTATTTAGTGAAAATTTTTATATTGAGAAAAAAATTTTAATGTTTGTTTTTTAATTTTTTTTTTAGAAAAAATATTCGGACAATAAAATAAAATTATAATTTTTCGTCGCCGATTTATCTGGATTAAATTTGACTATGCGTGAATGAGTGGATTAACTTTTCGCCTGGCCTTTTGATCCCAATATTATTTGTTGCTTGTCATAAATCACTCATATTTTATACACGTATACATATAAATACTCGTAAAGGAACATTATAGACGTACATATGTATGTACATACATACATACACAAAGGAATACCTCAATTAATAATTTTTCTTCAGTTTTTTTTAATTTGTCGACAGTAAAAATTACGTTAGAAAAAAGGTAAGATAAATCTTCTCATATGTAAATTGTACATTGTGATCCAAGTAGAGGTACTTTTTTAAATAGCCTTTTTTTGACAGATCACGCATGAGTCGTGTCAAGCTGTCTTGTTATTTTTGTTCAGTATTGTTTGGCAGTTCATTATGGAAAGACTTACGCCTGAACAACGTTTACAAATCATTCAACTTTATTACGAAAATTCACGTTCTGTAAAGAATGTGTTTCGCGCGCTTCGCTCAACTTATGGTCAACATAATCGACCTACTGAACATACTATTCGCAACACCATCACCCATCCTGGGACCCAGCATTCATTATTGGATAATATTCGACCGAATAGACCACGTTCAGCACGCAGTTAAGAAAATATAACGGCCGTAGCTGAGTGTGTACACGAATACCATGAAGAGTCGCTTCGGCGCCGTTCGCAGCAGCTCGGACTGACGTATGGAACGACTTAGCGCATTTTACGTCGAGGTCTTAAATTGAAAGCGTACAAAATACAGCTTGTGCAAGACTGAAGCTGCTCGACCTTTCCAAGCGACATCGCTTCGCTCTATGGCCAACATAACCGTCAATGGCGACCGTTATCGCGCAATGATAACCCACTAATGAATATTGGAACGATTTCCCGTCGTCCCTTGTCAAATTTGGTTTTGAGACAAACCGGTTTCGGCGTTCTGCCATCTTCAGTGTCGTTGATAGTTCTGATCTGTCATTATACTTCGTCTGGTATTTATAGTGATTTTCAGTTATTACATTAGGTACCTGCTGTTGTTACGCAGCATCCGTGTATGTGTGTGTGTGGTGTTAGCTCTCGTGTATAAGGGTTGTTTTTGTGTATACCTGCGGATGTTTTTGGCTTCATAGTTTGACGGCTAGTAGACATTTGAAATATATTATCTTCAAAAAATAAATGCCAAAGAATGTTCTTTTGAATGATAATAAACTAAAAATTTCTCATTAAATTTGAATTTTCTGTGTTTTTCTTCAAAAAAAACCTCGAAACGGATCACCCTTTATAAAACTCTCCTGTGTACCTATTGCCTGTTGATATGTCCTTTACACATACATTTATGGTTTCGCCAACTACCAAGCCAAGTGAACTTTAATTCTTGGTGTAATCGGTTTAATTCTCACTCGTGAGAAGTTAGGTTAGATTGCTTAGGGCTTACTGGTCATGAGCACATCAGGCCACCAAATTAATTCGCTTCCGCTATTTCATGCGAATCTCTTGAGCGAATCTTAAGCCACTTCTCCAAAGTGTGGGACATTCTCTGAGGAAGTATCGTAAGATTTCAGTTGCTCCTACATCTCGAGTGCCTATGTAGAAGTTATTACATGGTAGTCCTTGTGTCGCTGCGCATCAACGCAATAGAAGATAATCTCTAAGAAGACCCAAGAATCACATTTCTTAAAAAAAAGCAACTCTCGTGGAGGTATGCGTAGAAGTTCACGCAAGTGAAGAAAGTTTTTGACTGCCACTCTTCTGGGATTTACCAGAAACGATACTCTTATACATGATTCAAGCAGCTCAGGACTTTCGGTCTCAGACCAAGTAACTTCTGGGTGGTCAACAAATATACGTTTGGAGGTGAGATAATTTATAAGCGAATCCTCTGCGGCTGAACGTATGGCTTGCTCCAATCACATTAAAAAGATTTATTCCAATCAAAAATAATGCAATCAAGTTTGGAGCGACCCCTTCCTGATGCCGACTTGTGCAAATATTTTAGGAAAATTGCCACTGTCCAATTGGTTGCTGTATTTTGTGATTAAGGGCTGACATCGTCCAAGAAATCAGATGGACGTCATAAGGACGGAGCAAGGTACGTCCTGGTGAAATCTATTAAAGCCTCTTTATCAAGTAGCGCAAATTTGGTGTTGGACTTTTGGACTTGTGGAGAGAGAGAGGAAGGCAATCGCAGAGTTCTGGCATTCAGCCCAGTGGATGAATGTCTAGCTACAATCTACGTCAAAGAGAAGCTCTTCAAGATATCGCGCTCGTCCAGATGAACGAGAAGGATGTTGTGACCAAATACGGTCTCTATGAGCGCATGTATAAGCGCTGCCCCCCCGTCAAAATCGTGCTAGATGATTTTAATGCTACGATAGGGAAATAAGATATTTTTTCCACAAAAGTGGGGAAATTCACCTTTCATGACGAAACATCATAATTGACATCGGAGATGTGTGAGTATGAAAAGTTTGAAAAGCAGACCGCCAGGCGTAATGCCCGAAAATTGTATGGAAATATGCAGCGACTAGGCAGAAGGTTTCAATGGCGGAACATATAGGTGAAGGAACCAAGAAGATAATCAGGTGTTCGATGTGAAAAGTACTCTGTTTTCATGAAAGCGGCCAGCTGAATGACTGTCAAAACGAATGAATACGGATTTATAAACATTGATAAACATTGAAGGAGTAAAAGAGCTATTTAAGTGCGGGGTCAAAGCACCCTTGTCAGTTCAGTCTTTTGCAGAGAATGGTCAGACGAATGAATGCCCGACGACTGGAAAATAAGTTTGCCCTAAAGCCCATCGTTAAAGAATTGATTGGACCTTACCACTTTAGATTTATATATATAATTATTACCACTGAGCCGATTTTCAACCGAGTTCAACTTTTAATTTTATATGTGCGTCGACTAAAAGATGAAGCGACCGTCCCAAATGGTGGATTGATTTTTAGCAGGAGATTTTCTGTCGTTAACCATCGGCTTTTACGGCTGCCGATATTAATATATTTCAGCAAATTAAGAGACATTGGCTAGGCTAGCACTTACGAATTGCTAAACGATATGCAGTTTTAAAAGTTTTCAATGGGAAGTAGACGAAGAAAGATCAATTAAAAGGATCAGTTAGATAATAATCTGCCTTCATTTAATGTCTGTAATTTGTGCCAAAGGGCACGAATCGCTTGTTGTTTGTTGTTAACTCGTATATAATCGCGTAAGCGGTGCCTAAGAAAAAGAAGATATTTTAATAACATTTCGAAATCAACCAAAAATATCGAACCAGTTCCATCAATAAATATTATGAACAGTGGCTGCATTTATACACTCCTCGCTGGCGATTAATTTCTTTTCCTCTTTTATTTATCATTAATTCTTTTGTATTTTTTTACGATGACATTTGTTATAATTTATACGACTTTCGAATGAAAGTAAATGGAAGCGTTAATTGTCCGACTGACTGACTGTTTGTCTCATTGACTGACGCGTGGGTATGTGTATGTGTGTACGTGCTGAGTTGCGCAGCGAAACATCAGCATTCGGAGTGGCGGGGGCAACATGAAAGAAATTATTAAATACAGTGGCGGGCGAAAGTCTACATACACCATCATCGCCTGTATTCGTTGTGCAGAAAGTACTATCGCTTTGCTGAAAAATGTAGGTATACAGTTTTGTTTTAAATACTTTTCTAAGCACATTTATTAAAACAAATCCATTCTCTAACATAAAATAAAACAATTATGGTGAAAAAACGCAAAAATGTCCTTGACAAAAGTCTACATACACCACAGGTTTATTAGCAGTTATGTCGATATGCTGTGTTGTTATCGCGGCTAGGTACCCTTTATTTGTTTTTTTTTTTAATTAGGTTTTCTAATTTGCTAGTATTGAATTTAGTTGTGGTTTAAACACATTAGCATCAATAATGTCTCCGCGAAAAGTAATATCCATTGACGTAAGAAACTTGGTTATTCAGCACAGAAAAGAGAAGAAATCGTATGGTGAAATTTCAAAAATTTCCAACTTAAGTTCACTAAAGGTACAGATCATTGTAAAAAACTTCGAAAAAAATTGATATACCGAAAATAAGCTATGTGTTGGCCGCCCGAAGAAACTAACTTGAAGAGACTTCAGCTATATTCTGAATGAAGTGAATGATGATTCTAAAGTCACTGCTCCAAATTTAGCCGAAAACATCGCAAACTCATCAAAAAAGTATATCCACTCAAGAATAATTCGAAGAGCTCTGAACGATAACGGCTTCCACATTAGAAGGCCACGTAAAAAGCCTCCTATTTCTGAAAAAAACTCTAAACTTTGCTTGGAGTTCGCTAAAGCACATTTAGACAAGGGAATCCATTTTTGGCGAAAAGTCTTGTTCACAGAAAAATCGAAGTTCAATATATTCGGCAGCGATGGAAGATCAAAAATTTGGAGAAAAGAAAACACTGCACTTAACGTCAAGAATATAGTACCAACAGTGAAGCTTGATGGCGGCAATGTAATGGTTTGGGGAGCGGTTGCGGCATCTGGAGTTGGAAAGCTAGTTTTTATTGAGGGTATATAATAGTAATATATAGAATATAAGTCAATATTGGAAGCTAATCGGAAGCCTTCGATGGACAGTTTGGAACTTGACGCAGACTCGATCTTTCAACAGGATAACGATCCAAAGCACACAGCCATATTGTTAAGGATTGGTTGCTTTATCATGCTCCAAGCAACTGCATACACCGCCTCAAAGCTCAATGATTTGAATGTTATTGAATATATCTGGGAGATCTTTGAGCGAAAAATTAGAAAAAATCAGATTTACAGCTCAGCATCACTCAACGAACGTCTTATTGAAGCTTGGGAATTTGGAGTGTTACTTCCTCAGAATTGACAAATTTAGTAGTTTCGATGCCACGATGGCTTCAAGCTGTTATTGATGCGAACTGTGGACCAACTAAATACTAAAAAGATCACGTTACCTGATATTAACCAAAGTTTTTGCGCTAAAATAAGTTATGTATGTACTGTATGGTAGACTTTTGTCATTCTTCGATTTACGCTCTTTTTGTCATATCTTTTCTATTTTATATTAAAAAATGATGTTTTTTTTTGTTTTTTATGATAAGGGAAAATAATTGAAATAAACTGTATCGTTACATTTTCCAATAAAGATTTTGGACTTTCAATTCAACGAAAACAGAGGGTGTTTGTAGACTTTTGTCCGCCACTTTATGTTTGAATGCTTTACGACAACTTTTGTTGTTGTTGCTGCTTTATAATTATAATTTAAATTAAACCGAAACGAAATCGAAAATCAAAATCAAAATATGAAATTAAAATTCGAATTGCTGATTTCACGTTTCTTTTATACTTTTGTTTGTTTGTTATTTTTGATCGGATCAAGCGAGCGTAGCTGAGTGTTGACTGAACATAGTTGATCTACCATAGCATTTTTCTGTAGTTGTCTAAGGCGTCGAACCACAACAATTGGGCGTTTATATATATAGTAGAAGTCAAAGAATATCTAAACGGCAGTTGGCAGCTGTCGATTATTGTTCGAAGCTTAATTTAACAAAAGCTTGTTTTTCCATTATTTTTTTATTTTTATTTATGCTATTTATGCTATAAATATGCATATATACAAATGTATTAATATATTTATGCTATAAATATGCATATATATACATGTATAAATATATATGCGATTAGCCATCTGTTAATACATATGTATCGAGGTGCTAGCTGTTACGGGCTGATGATCAATTAGTGAGATTTGTTGATGAGCGCTTTGTTTTTGTTAACATGTTTTGGGACCGTTAAACGGCCAGTTGTTGTTGTTCAGCTTAGTGATATGCGAATACCTACATATCTTTGCTTAGATATATGTACACATAGAAAATTATTGCATATTTAATTATATTTATTTACGCTTTTTTTTTTTGCATAATTCGTATGTGTTGCTGCCGTATTAGAGGCAATAAATTTCTGCTTATTATTATTAATATTCTGTTTTTTTTATACATACATATGTACATACATACGGGTATACTGGTACGTCTGTAGATAACAATTCGCTTAGTTGCGCATTTAGCATTTTAATTTATTTGTTAACGTCTTTAAATTATTCATTTAATTTAAACCATTTATTCCTGTAATCGTTTATTTCTATTATTAATATAATAATAATTAATACATAGGAGAGAAATTATTAATATATATTTTAACAAAAGAATCAGCACTACGTTGTTGTGATTTTCTGTATTTTGTTCAATTTAGATTTTATCGTTGTTATTGTAAAAGAATAAAGCATAATGAAAAGCACTAATTAATCTTTAACCATTTCGTGGTTGCCTACTTTTAAAGAAAAAAAACACAGAAAATTCAAATTTAATGGGGAATGTTTATTATCATTCGAAAGAACAATCTTGGGCATTTATTTTTTGAGGATTATCCCCTTCAAATGTTAGCCGCAGCTACGTCTCAGATGATCCAGCCGTTGAGTCCAATTTTCGATGATTCGTTCGAGCATTTCGACTGGTAACTGGAGAAGGACGTGCGTGATGTTGTGCTCCAAGGCCTGAATCGAAACAGGATTGTCCGCATAGACTTTAGATTTTACATATCCCAACAGTAAAAAGTCTAACGGTGTTATCATACGATCTTGGTGGGCAATAGACCGCCCCGAAACGTGAAATTATTTGCTCACCGAAGTGTTCTCTCAATAAATCTATTGATTGAGGCGATGCGAGGTAAGTGGAAGAGAAGTGATCGCGAGATTCAATGTCAGACATCAAATAGTCGGTTATCATAGCGCGATAACGGTCATCAATGACGGTTACGTTTTCACCGGCATCATTTTTGAATAAATATGGACCGATATGGCCCGTTAGTTCTTCTGGATGAAATGGCAGCTCTTGAATCTCTTCGGGTTGCTCTTCGTCTCAAATTCGGCAATGGGTCTCATCGCTGAACAAAACTTGGCTTCAAAACGTCGGAATTTCTTGGAAATTTTCAACAGCCCATAGAGCGAAGCGATGTCGCTTGGGAAGGTCGAGCGGCTTCAGTTCTTGCACAAGCTGTATTTTATCGCAATTAATTTAATATCTCGACGTAAAATGCGCCAAGTCGTTCCATACGTCAGTCCGAGTTGCTGCAAACGACGCCGAATCGACTCTGCACAGTCTTCGTGTACACTCTCAGCTACGGCCTTTATATTTTCTTCACTGCGTGCTGGACGTGATCTATTCGGTCGAATATTATCCAATAATTAATGCTGGGTCTCAAGATAGGTGGTGGTATTGCGAATAGTACGCTCAGTAGGCCGATTATGTAGACCATAAGTTGAGCGAAGCGCGCGAAACACATTCTTCACAGAACGTGAATTTTCGTAATAAAGTTAAATGATTTTTAAACGTTGTTCAGGCGTAAGTGTTTCCATGATGAAATGCCAAACAAAACTGAACAAAAATAACATGACAGCTTGAAATGATTCACGCGTGATCTGTCAAAAAAATTCTATTGAAAAATGTACCTCTACTTGGACCACCCTTTATTATTGATCTATCTACGTATTTGTATGTACATATATATGTGCATTCCAAAATTGGCGTTGAAATTTTACAGCGACTGTGCTATTTTTTACCCACTCATGGAGTTACGTTTCAATTATAGTCAGAGATTAGTTGCTTTTTCGCTTCTCAAGGTCCTCCAGGGAAGTTTGAAAATGAATAATACGATCGCCAGTACTCTGATATATTACTTTGAAACGATTTTCGTAGTTAATCTCGATGATTTTCCAAATCTTTCGCGTTTGATAACTGGATAGAAGTCCAAGATTGTTGCGTTGGGATATACATACGAATTTCAGTTAAATTGAACTATGTTTTTTTTTTTTTTGGAAGAGATCGGCATTTACTTTCCGCAGAAAACGTGTTCCCTATGTTCATATAAGCTAACGTCTATGTTTATACCGAATTTGAAGAAAATCGAACGAAAAATACAATATTTTCGTATAGGTCGACCCCATTTAGGCAAAAGGTTAAAGGTTCTTCAGAAAGATAATTTTTTTTTTAAGTTTTGCAAATTATATTGAGTTCTTATTTCAAAGATAATGCAAATAGTAATGTAAAGAAAGCTTTTTGAAGGGATAGATTACTTTTCTATGACATCGCTGTAGAGAAAGTAATGCATCTTTTCGTGCATAATTCATAAGGGTTATCCATAACTACTTGCATTCTCCAGCAATCATTTTTCCCACTCTGTGTTTTTTAATTGGTTTTGAATTTTTATATATATTTTTAAATGTATTCTGCTTTTTAATGTTTTCCTGTGAAAAAGATTTTATTAAATTTCTCTAGTTATTCTCTATTACTATTTCTACTGTAATTTTATTTTATTTCCATGTACCATTTGTTTATTTCTAAATGCATAATAATTCAGCAAAATTTTCTATATTCATTTAGAAAAACATTTATTAAACAATTATAATTTGGTCAATCTTATTTATAATTTGTTATTTTTATTTTTAAAATCTTAATACTTTACTTTAATGTTATAATTATTTTAATTTTTTTTAATTTTATTTTTCTATTGGAACTTTATTATACGCACAAAATTGATGACGATCTGACCAGAATGACGAGCTAAATTGATTAAGCTATGTCCCTATGTCACCGAGCGAGCGAAGTTATGTCCTTTTGCACCAGTTTCCTCTGCATCTATCGGCGGATACTGTGTCGAAAACTTTCAAAGCCGTAGTGCTTTTAGCCATCCGGACGATTTGACTTAGCCAGAGTAGCCACTTTCTTTTTGTTCCTATGTTAACGTCGCGGTTTACGTTAAATAGTTTTGCCTCGTTTACGAAATTCACCGTCACTTATACACAAAGGTCCATAAATCATTGGCAACACATTTCGCCATAAAATTCCTAGTGCCGATTTATCGAATGATGACTGATAGCACCTTTTCAACATTGCACCTTCTAAGTTGTTGTTGACAGGCATTATTTGCACAGAGACGGGAGATATGTCTTCGATCAGTCGACACTTTGCTGCTTGTTGAATTTTTTTTTTTTTTGGAATGAGGTATTGCAGATTACCATATTTCGGTCTGCCCGTCGAAGTCGATCAGCCTCAGACTATTTGAAGAGGTTTCGGCGTGGAGACTAAGTTTTCTAACTTATTCGCGAAAACCAACTTCTTGGCCCATCCTGAGGTCCCTTCGTCATCACGATTTTAATATCGTGCTCATAAGTGCATTCTGTGTGATGTAGTATAAGTTCAATATCTTCACTTTGATGCGACGAATACCGATACGATTTTATTTTTATTTTTTTCTTTTTTTAATTGAATTTTGGATAATTTTTTATTCATTTATTTTACATAATTTTTTTTTTTTACTTTATATAGTTTATTTCATTTGCTTTATTTTATTATATATATATATTTGGCGCTTTGTATTTCTGAAGCGATTTTCGGCCGAGCTCTTCCTTCAATTTGTGGTTTTGCGTATTGATGTTTTTACCAACAAATGGAGGGACCTACAATTTATTCTAAGCCGCCTCCGAACGGCTGATGGATTTTTATGAGGAGCTTTATTTCATGCCAGAAATACACTCGGAGGGCTTGACATTCCGTGCCGAGGGGCGACCGCAATTAGAAATTTTTTTTTTTCTATCATTTTGGATGTTGCTCGAACCTGGCCTCGAACCCAGGCCTTCCGATGTCAGTACGCAATGCTAACCACTCGGCTATCGCCTTTATGTCACTTTTACTTTATAACACTGTTTTTATTTAATTAGTTTTTATTGTGATTTTTTTTTTTGGTTTATTATATTTTATAGAATATTTTCTTTATTTTACTTTGTTTCATATTATTTTATTTTTATTTGATTTGATATTATATCAATGTATTTTATTTATTTATATATTAATTTAATTTTAATTATTTTAATTTTATTTAATATAAACTTGTAATTAATTTTTATTTTAAATTTTTTATATACTTTTTATTAACATTCAATTATATTATATTATTTTATTTAAATTTATTTTATTTTAAATTTTTAAATTAAATAATTTATTTTATTTTACTCTATTTTATTTTATTATTTTAATTAATTTAATTTTTTTATATATTTTTTATTTAATATAATTTAATTTTATTTTAATATATTCAATTTAATTTTATTTAATTTAATTTAATTTAATTTTGTATTTAAGTTTATTTTATTTTATTTTATTAGATTTTATTTAATTTGATTCAATTTTTTTATTTTATATAATTTTTTTATTTTATTTTATTTCATTCTAATTTTATTTGTTGTATTTTATCTTCTTTTAGTTTTTAGTTAAAAATAGATTTAATATAATTTAATTTTTATTAATAATATTTTTTTTTTAAATTTAAATTTTTAATTTATTTTTATTTTTTATTTTTTAATATTTTACTTTATTTTATTTTATTTTATTTTATATTAATTTAAAATATTTTATATATTTTTTGTTTCATTTTAGTTAATTTAATTTAATTCTGCTTTTTTAGTCAACTTTATTTAATTTCATATTATTTTATTTTACTTTTTTACATTAAGATTTTTATTCAATTTTTTTTAATAAATACTACACCAATCTATGGCGGATTTTTCCGTTTGATGGCATTATGAATATATTTTTCTAATTAACTGACATTCCAGCTTTAACACTGTGTCTGTTTTGCTGTTTTATAAGCCTTTGTTTATTATTCTTTTTAAGTATTTTATTTCCAATTTTATATTGACATTTTTTCGCATACTTGAGCTGATGATATGAAATTGGTCTCATTGGGTTATTACTTTTTAATTGTAATTTATTTGATTGATTTATCGTTCAAATAAATATTCATCAAATTCACATTCACATTGTACGTGTGTTATATGTATGTATGTATTATAATTTTAATATCTATTTCAAGTTTGGCAATCGCTGACTGGTTTTCGTTATGATTTTACTTTACGTTTGCCGTTTTTTGATATTTTTTATTCGTATAATTTCTGTACAATTTCAAAAGGTAATAAAATATATTGATTTCTTAAAAAGATATCTAATTTAATCGCTTTTGTTTTAAAAAATCTTTGCTTTGGTTCATCTAAATAAATAAACCAACAAACACTGCAACAACATGACCATGTCAACAGAAATTTAACGTTAATAAACTTAATATCAATGGAAAATCCCGCCATAAAACCTTTGACAGCTTTATCGCTGCTTTGACTATTTGATTATGTATGTATAATCGTATACTACATGTCTATGTGGCTGCAATAAAATTGAGGACTTTCTATTTTTTTTTTGTTTTTGTTGATTAGTGGCATTGATTTGTTGTTGTGATTATTATTTTAATTTCAATATTTATACAAATATGCGGCTACTTAAAATAAAAACATATCAACATGATTCCATCAGCCAATTAAGCAGGTTTATTATGAAATACTCGTATATATGTAGCCGGTGTCACAGACGATCGGCTTCCGTCTGGCCAGGATATTGATAGCCTTTCTAAACTGCTATCTCGCCGACCTTTCCAACTTCTTCACTGCACAACAATTATACCTACAACCCGCGAAATCCTCTATCACCCTTTTCACCAGCTGGACGAAAAAGTACCGGTTTGAACCCAACAGACACAAGCCGAACCATCACCTGGGCACATCAGGAAGGGAGTACTTGACTACCGAGACGACGTACAGCAATACAGAAAAGACCCGCTGGACAGGATGGAGTACAGACAGGCTATCGAGCAGCCTCGTGAGACCCGCGTAACCCTGGCAAAATTAAGATCTGGATACTGTAGCAGGCTTGACTCCTACCTATCCAGACTCGAATCCACGCGCGACACTAACCACCTCTTTGCCTGCCCACTTAACCCGACTCATCTAACACCCTCTCTCCCTGTGGTCCGAACCCGTCGAAACAGCACATTTCCTGGGCCTCCCGTTAGATGACCTCGACGACTGAAACTAAACTTGCCGGGCCCTAAACGGGGCTGGCGTATGCCGATACAACAACAACAACAACAATGATCGGCTTCATCCTTAACATGCATAATTTTTTAGACGTTTCGTTGACGTGGCGTTATTGATAGGATGGACTAAAAACAAATCTACCATTACCGTTTAGTCACCCATGCTTAGCCGTCTGCGAAGTGCGAAGTTCAACTCTAAGCTTCTTTAAGTTCTGTGGGTTTTCTATTTTGTATAAACTCGAGAGGGGTAAAGTAAGGGTAAGGCAGAAGTGGCTGATGAGTGATCTGAATCGTATTGCACTTAGAAATAGAAAACAAAAGAAAAATTACCCTGAACGCTAGACCACTTTCAATCAGGTAAAATGCTTAGTGCTTGTCACAAATTTACAAATTTGTCTGATGTCAATGTCTGTTAACTCCTTCGGGTAAGTGATCCGAGAATTTTCATCCTCACACTCACCAACGCCGGGTAGTTCAACAGGAAGTTAATAGATAATTACATCTTCTCTTCTGAAGCGCTCCTGAAGAATGCCAAGGTTTACCACGTGGCTTCCCAGAGGACAATGTCTTGTCAAGTGTGATAATTTTAGTCCTGGGACGGAAAGAAGCTTCTATGATCTCGCCTTAGGGCAGAAGAATCAGCGTGTTAGGTGTTAGCCCAGCGCTCGCTTAGTTGGCCCAACTAACCAGAAGCAAACCGCAAGTTGAGAGAGCAACGCTCATCTCCGCTTTATCCTGCATTAAAGAACCGGTGGGTGGTCAAATGTGCAAACTTGTCAGCAATGCAGTTTCCAGAAATTCCGGTGTGATCCGGTACACAAATTATATTAATACACTATTATTACACTATTTTGAAGTTCATGATGAGGGAGCTCAAGTCCTTAATAGTCGATTGGCTACCTGACTAAATGATAGGTTGCCACACAGAAACCACACTCCGCGGCCCCCTCAATAGCAGCTACTTCCGCTTGAAAAACGCTGCAATAATTTGGATTCCTACCCCCTCCACGGATGGGCAATTCCTGAAGGAAGACTACCGTCAAGCTTCGAACATCCGTGAAGAAGTGAAGTGCTCCTTTCCTCCAATGACTCCTTCCCTACTAGTTCTCGCGTGAGGAGATTATGGTGGAAAAGCCAACTCGGAGCCAGCTCGGAGATGCAGAAGTCCAAGCGTCTGGGGATGAATTAGATTAATTAGCACAAATTTCAAGAAAAATATAGGTTCTGACTGTACTTTGCCATGAGTTCATCTAAGGAGGGTCTTACGACACCAGCCGTTTCGACATGGTTCGACGGAAACCGAGTTTTAGATGAGTCGGCCTTGCTCGAATCTTGGTAGGTTTGTGGCAGAATTACTCGAATTCAATAAATAGTAGTCGGTTCCTTTTGACGCCAATCAGGGGAAGATACTTAAGTAAGGTGCGGATAAGCTCGCTATGAAACTTATCGCATTTAGCGGTCTGTTGGTATAGCTGTATTGAATCCATTCCTCTTTATGCGAAAAATGTGATCCAATCAGGTATCTGAAGCAATGACTACTTTAGTAGCAACCCAGCAGAGACTCCTGTAAAGTATTACACTATGCTCCTGTGCTGCTGGCAAGCGACTTTGGATTTCTGAGGGGCCGAGTTTTCTCGTCGTCAACTTAGACTTTCAGATCTGACCAGTACTTCTTCATCGAACTGGTGGAAAGGGTCACCATGGATTTCGCAGTTGAGAATCTGAAATGTCTGACAGTGAAGAAACGGGAAATATCGAGAGGGTAGTTGTTAACTTCCGAACAAAGACTACCAATATCTTCACAAGACACCAAGATTGTGCTATCTCAGTTTTAAGTATTCAAAGAGACTATTCCTGGTAGTGGAAGGAATTTTAAGATGTAGAAATCAAAGAATAGGCGGAACACCACAAGATGGCATGTCTTGATTGATTTTGGTAAGCTTGTAATTTTGGTCTTCAAACCCGATGAATCCAGTTAATTCATGATCCATCCTTTTCAAACCGATAAAATAAGTCCACCATCTGATTCATGGGTAAATGTGTGGCAGATAGGTCACTTTCTGAGTCAATTTTGATTGAAGTCACGAAGTGTTTATGGTATTTAGTATGATGGTGGTAGTGTACACTTTCCGGAGTCCATGCTGATGCTATGCTGATCTTTGATTGTGGGTGAGAGATAGGAGCATCAAAGCCTCAAATGCTTTCGCTACTGGCGGAATAGAAAATACATTTGACGAATGACGCACTTTTGTAACTAGTTCTCTGGGTTTGAGTCCTCATGAGAACAACATCTGAAAAATATTTCCTATACGCGGTCACCCCTCGGCAGAAAATGCTAGTACCTCTGAGCGAATTTTTGCTATAAAAGTTATAGTTTCACACAGGAAATAGCCTTTTGGAGACGCCTTAAGCCTGTAGATAATCCCATTTTTAGGTAAACCCTATAGATGACCAATTACAAACACCGTCGGAACTCACTGTATTGATTAATATTTATTTTACATAGAAAAAAACAACAACAAATACACTGAAGCATAGTACACATACAACGTGATGGCAATAAAATATGCGGAACACTGATTCGGTTGACGGTGAACCGAGGTACAACTACCGCATCATGTCCCTACGCGAGACACCCACAACCATTTTACCAAAAAAAAAACCAAAAAATTATAATAATAACAGCATAATAAATATGTATATATATACGTGCACTATGCCAACACACATAATCTCACTTACACACATATACATACATATTTGAAAAAATTGAAAAATCTCGCACATTCACTGGCTTTAAAACCAAAATTATGATATCCACTGCCTGTGCGTTCCGTCCGACACTACTCACACAAAATACCAGCAACGCCAATATTAATGACAACAACAACCACAAGAACAATATCAACTTCCACAACAGTAATAATGCCGACAATAACAACAACAACAACAACAACAACAATTACAACTAAATCGATGGACTGCGTGTTATCGTTTGCCGCCACTATTTAAATTATTATCAGTTGCTCGTATGCGAGTTGGCAGCGTTGTTTGGAAGTATATAACGTAAGCGGCACAGTGGATGGAGGGAAGAAAAATCTATAATAAAACATAAAAAACGAATGGATTTATATGTCAGAATTTATTTGGCCGAGCTATGGAGCGGTTATGGCTTGAGAACTCTCCTGGTATTCAAATGATGCTAAATATAGTGAAACCTAGATGAATACATAAGGGAACTTAGTATTCTTGTAGGTATAGGACATATACTCTCCTGAGATATCATCACCACAAGCTAGGTAGAATCGGCAGATTACACAGTGAAGGATGAAACGCTGGAGATTATTTTAGCCAGTGCCGATTGTCAAATCATCCATGGTGCGTCGCGCTCCAGCTTTATGGAGATTGATGCGCATGGGTGGAAGAAAATAAAATCCCTCATTAAATCGAGCCAACTGTTCCCAAAAGCATAATCTTATTCAGTGGCTTCAGATCCTTAGGCTTCTCTCTCAAGAGAGACGAAAGGGGTAAGACAGGTGCTTCTCGAAAGGATCATTAAACTATTGGTTCTTCAAAATTATCTTTAAGAAATTTGCCGAATAAATTTGTTTGTCATATTTATCTTTTCAAAGTACCCTCTGAACTTTTCTTCGTCTCTTTAGCCCAGCCTCGGGATTTGATAACGTGGTTCAATTTAATCGAGGTCAAAGATCATTCCAAACGGTTGTTGTTATGCGTAGACCGATATTTCAAGATCGTCATGTGATCTATCTTGAGATTGAGACAGTTATAGGCATTAGTGGGACCAGTATACATTCAATACAGCGTCAAATTTAATTATAAAAAATTTCTTCACGTTAGATCACACACTATTCGTTAATCGCTCAAGGAAAGGCACGTGTCGATTGGTCGAGAGAAATCTTAAAAAAGTACGATAGCGATGTCTATGACATCGTGAAAGGTTATGGACCATGTAGTACGCCTGAAAGTAAACAGCATTCGACAGTATGGATGTTTCAAGATGAGACGAATGCAACAAAATTTGTTCGCGCACGAAACACTTCCAAGGAAATGGTTGACTGTTTCTTTAAAAACAACTGGACATGTCGCAACTGTACCAGCCAGTAAAACAACATGGAAGAGTATATTTTGATGGCACACAACCATTGCCAGTTGTCTTTCAAGAAATCAGACAAATCAACCCCAGAAGAAGGTTCAATCTTCACCACGACAGTGCAAGTTCTCACACTTCGCCTGAAACAACAACATTTTTGAGCACTCAAAACAGCAAATAGATCTTAATGGAGAATATTTGAAAAGCCATACAGCGATTTTCGATGATTAATATTTGGTTTTGATCTCTAATCCCGAAATATGTACGGCAATCTCGTAGTGCAGTGGAGAGCATGATTTTTTATTTGCACTCACTTTACTCTTATTATTCACGGCTTCAATTCCATACTGTTGTTGTGTGATTTCTTTTTTATTTTCTAAATTAACGTTAGGCCCAGTTTTTGCAATTTCAGCCTAATTTAGAATAGCGCGCCAGCTGGTTCGTTTTTTCGCAGATCGGCTGCCAACTAACAGGCCAGGTCAGGTCAAGTCCCCTGCCTGACACATAGATGACGCTACTATAATAAAATTAAATATGATTCTTAGTTAAAAAGACTCGTGTATAAAAATGACAGTTGTCGGATCATTAGTTTGTGAATTTTTGCATTTTGAATGAAGAAACTTTTGTTATTGTGAAAAAAATGAATAAAAATGGATTTCTCGAGTTGAAGAAATATTGCTTTTTGAAAGGAAAAAATACAATTGAAACAAAAACAAGTCTTCATTGCGAGTTTTCGGATACAGGCCCCAGAAAAATCAACCATCAGGGATTGGTGCGATAAGTTTAAAAGTGATGATATGAGCAAAGAATTTGTTACCGACGAAAACATCAAAAAAATACACAAAATGATTTTGAATGGCGGTAACTTGAAATTGAATGAAAATCTCAAGATATTAATTGAACATGTGTATCATATCATTCATGAATATTTGGGTATGAGAAAGCTGTACGACTTTTTAAAGGACGAACTCGCCGAAAAACCGCCGCATTTGAGGAAAAAGAAAGTGCGGTTTCGCCAAGACAATGCACCGTGCCACAAGTCAGTGAAATCAATGGCAAAAATTCATTAATTGGGCTTCGAATTGCTTCCACATCACCGTATTCTCCAGATCTGGCCCCCCAGCGGCTACTTCCTGTTCTCAGATCAATACTCGCTGGGAAGAAGTTTTCCTCGAATGAAGAGGTGATCACCGAAATTGAGGTCGATTTTGAAGCAAAGAACAAATTGTACTTCAAAAATTGTATAGAAAAGGTGGTGTGTTGCTATAATGAGTGTATCGCCCTTAAAGGGAACTATGTTGAATAAAAAAAGGAAATTTGCCAAAAAAAAATGTGTTTTACTATGGTAGGACGGAGCTTTTCAATTGACCTTATAAAAACACCAATTGAAGCTATGTTCATCTTCATAATCCAATAATAGATGCAGCAGCTATTTCTGATGTTATTGATATCTTTCGCTTCGACAAGTTAATTATGAAGAAGCGAAGCTTTAAGGTTTAGTGAACGAGAATGGCAAGTGCATTTGTTTCCTGGTTCTCACGTCACTTTTGACTGTCAAAATCAGGAGAGTCGTAGAGATAATTTCGTGTATCTAAAAATCAACATAAAGAACATTAACATTGTCAGCTTTGAAAGCGAACACAGAATTATTCTAGCTATAGGAAGGTGAAGTATTTTCTCGACGAATATATAATCTTGTTTGATACCGAGAAGTCCCTCCCAATTTAGACAAAGCTGTTCAGGGTTCAGGATAACAAAGGGAAATCACCAAGCTACACCATTGAAAATCGTCGTAGAAACCCATGATGATGTTGCAGAAACTGCAAGAACGATGAGGAGGAAGAAACGATCTTCCAACTCTTGGTCGACTGCTCTGCATTGGACAGAGGTAGCTTCAGATATCTAGGATGTGCTTTTCTCGATGATTTGTCTAAGATAACAGACATCAAGGTAAATTATCTAATGAAATTTCTAAGGGAATCAAAGTGGATAGCTAATGAAACTTATTGGTAGGATAAAATAGTGGTATCACAATGGACCTAAGTGTATTGATGCTCCCACATCGATAGGCACTCCAACCTAACCTAACTTACAAGCAAAGCTACAGAAGGCGAGCACTCCTGATTGAAGTAAGTCAATTTGCGCTATTATAAGTAGCGCCTTAGAAAGCAAGGTCTGTTAGTTGGCTAAGTGCTAAGGACCTAGTGAAGAAAAAAAGATTTAGAAGTCCGGGCATTGAGAGGCGACTCACAAATGAAGATCGGAACGGAAAAAGGCTGAAAAAATAAATGAGTATCAAAGGCGCTGGGGTACGGTGACACACGGGAGGTGACCAAAAAATGTTTGGCCGAAAACTTGGCTGAACTTGGTCCAGCGAAGAAATGTTCGCCTTATTAAAAACACGCTGCTTTGTTGATCGTATAGGTACAACTTCTACATTAACTTCATCATATTGGTTTTTCAGTACTTATATTTCATCGTCATCTATTGGAAATATGACATCATCATCATTCGGCATATACGTCAAGAAGACAAAAAGCCCAAAATGGCAGTCGGCAAGCCATCTTAAGTCTTGAAATCTTCTGGAAAATTTTTGTAACATCTTCTCCTAGAATCCTCGACTTCTCTCGTACTCAAAATTGCGATCTTTTTTTTTATCTATACTTTCATGCTATTCTCTTCAGCTCTCGACATTGTTCTTCCAAATTTTAATCATCAGTTTTTCCTAAACTGCCCTACAGTACTTCCCACCTCACGCAGCAACAACGATAAGTAATGAGAGGGGCTTCAGCCAACACACAAAAAATGTAACTGTTACGTTAGGAGGTGCCGATGTGAATGAGAGGCATGCAAAAAAAAAGATAATATTTACCATGAGTTGTGTTGCAACTGCATGAAAATGCAATACATTAACAATAACAAAAACAATTACATACCATAATCAGGCAACACGAAAAGCGGGAAAAAATACGAAAGCCGATTGGTTGTACTATGGAAAATTATGATTATGACAAAACATGAGGTGCCAGTAGCGGCTACACATTTCACTCATGCAATGCACACACGCACACACATACACATACACAGGAGAGGGTGTATATGATAGCAACAACAACTACTGAACACAATTTTCACCTACAAAACGCGTAGGACTGACAACAGACTCGTACATCCATCGCGGTCTGCGCGGCGATCAACCAAAGGCAAAGCGACACTACGCGGAACTGAAGAGAGTGGTATGTGATGTAGAGATATAGATAGAGGATTGAGGTGGAGGGAGCATGGAAGTGGTAGTGGCAGTGCTTCAACACAGTAGCCTTGTTGGGGACGCGACAGGGCTTTAATCGAATTACATGCAAATGAAGTGGAAAATTTATGATTGTACGAGAGATGCAACAACAAAAAATGCCAAGTGTGTTTGGAAAATACAAAAAAAAAAAACAGCAAAATAAATAAATAAATAAATAATGCAAGGAAAATACATTGCATTGCTCGCTATCAACCAACACCAAAGCAGCCGTTGATGAGTACGCGAACATACAAGCCAATTGTTGGTGGCGAGTATCGGTGCGTGGTGGGTGAAATGATGTCAGCTTGTTAACCGTTACGCTGCTGTAATGTGTGGATTTTGCTATATAGACATACATACATATACTATGTTGCAACATGCAACATTGCAACAAATTATAAACAAAATGTGAAATATTTTGTGTGCTTAACTCTGGCAAAATACAACACTGGAAGCAGCAGCAGTGGCAGCAGCAATAGCAACAAAAATCTAAAATTATAAGCCACTCATTCGTCGTCCACACTCCGCCATGCCAAACCACTACATACAGCTATGGATCAACATGTGGCATATACACACGGTGAAATAATACTTGCAACAATAACAAAAATACATAAAAACGCCTATCAAATAATAACAACAACAAGCGCTTATAAAAGGAACAACAACAAATACCGAAATAACCATGGCAATGCCAATAACTGCATTGTAGTAATTTACGTTCATGGATTTAATACCCACCACTGCCACTGCCGGTGTGCCACTACCAGTGCAAAAAGTAGCAACAATAGTCGCATAAAACGTTTTTGTAAAATGCTCTACTGCCTATTAGTTCGCGAAGTACGAGTACTTATTACTTCATTTTTAATTTTATTTTTAATTTTTTTTTACTTTTTTGCCTTTCTGTTTTCTGTTTATTCGCCGCCAAAATGGTTTTATAGTTTTTCGGCAGCTTAAATGGTGTTTTGCGTAAAAGCGCGTAAATTTCCGGTCACTATAGTTGTGCTGTTGTTGTTTGCGTTTGTGTTGTGCTTTTTTGTTGGATTACACTCATAAAGTGTTTGCGTCATTTTGAGCAATCAGTGAAATTAATTGCACAAAAATTGGCTGGATTGATGGGCAAGAGTTTTGGGAGTGTGTTACTATGAGGGTGAAAAAAGCAGTGGAAACTAACTTCACAACAGAAAATGTATAGAATGAAAAAAACTATATTTTTTAATTGAATGTATAGTTCAAAATTTAGCTATTTCTTCAGTTTTTACTATTGTTTTAAAGGGCGATCCCCGTAGAGGTACTTTTTTCAATAGCCTTTTTTTGACAGATCACACGTGAGTCGTGTCAAGCTGTCATGCTCTTTTTTTCAGTATTGTTTGGCATTTCGTAATGGAAAGACCTACGTCTAAACAACGTTTACAAATCATTCAATATTATGGTCAACCTAATCCGCCTACTGAGAGTACTATTTGCTACACCATCACCCATCTTGAGATACAGCATTCATTATTGGATAATATTCGACCGAATAGACCGCGTCCAGCACCCAGTGACGCAAATATAGCGGCCTTAGCTGGAGTGTACACGAAGATCGTGGAGAGTCGTTTGCAGCGACTCGGACTGACGTATGGAACTGCTTGGCGTATTTTACATCAAGATCTTAAATTGAATGCATACGAAATACAGCTTGTGCAAGAACTGGAGCCGCTTAACTCTCCCTAGCGACATCGCTTCGAAATAGTATGGTGAATATGTGGTGAGAGATCGCATAATCCCCAGTTTATGAATGTCTCGCTGCAATCCGAATCGAAGTGACGTTCTTGAACATGATTTAAGCCCCCGTCTCGATGAACGATGTGACTAAAGCTGTTATCTGTAAGCGCCTAGAACGTAACAAATAGTTATTTTCTCGATGCGATGTCAAAATCGAGCTTGGAAACTCCAACGCCAGGGTAGTTAAAGCAGGTCTCTTTGGCACAACAGTCGATAAGTTCCGCCTCCATTACGAAACAACCCCAAATTCTGGCACAAGAAAATTTATTCAGTTACATGAGTAACCAGCATTACGTACTATAAATCGGTATAACAGGGCTAGATTCTAGGTTCGGCCAACATCCAAAATAAGAGAGAGAGATTGTCATGTCCATTCGGAGGCCGCTTAAAAACTCTTAAGGTGCAAAATCACAAATTGGAGGAGAGCTTGGCCGGGAATCTCTTCAGTGGTTACAAAGTGTCAAACTTCTGGCTAAGTTCGGATCGAAAATTGCGCAACAAAATCGATCATGTTGTGATAGACGGACGACATGTATCTGGTGTTCTTGACTTGCGTACGCATCGAGGGCCTAACATCGACTCGGACCTCTATCTTGCCACTGCAAAAATACCTACACACGGTTCTACGTAGCAAATAATACCCATCAATAAATAAAAGTTCGAGGTCGAAAAGTATCCATCGCAACAGGCAGTCTGCTAGTTTTCTACTCGACTTGCACTCCAGCTTTCTAAGAGCACCCACCAGTAACTCGATGTAAGGGAAATGTGGAACCGAAGTCCAGCCCTCTACGTAGCGCCGTTACAGAAACAATTGGTCTTCAAAAAAGTCGATAAAAGAATCGGTACTATGATGATCACCGTGATGCAGTGGAAAGAGTTCAGGTTGATGGGGGGAGTGAGACGTTTTTGCAGACAGAAAATGAGGGAATTTGAAATGTGATAGTATTAAAGGCTGGAAAAGTTGGCCAGCAGGAGTAATACTCGAAAATCCTATGAATAAATACATCAACTTACGAAAGGTATCAAGACTGTTTCATATTTACGTAGTACCCAAAGAGGTCGACGGCAATAACAGAGTGGTAATGTCGTTCAGAAGGCCAGGATTTAAGTCCTGGTCTGACCAGAACCCAAAATTATCAGAAATTATTTTAAATTAAAAATTGAATAATTTTTTCTCATTCTGACATCAGCCATTCGGATGCGGCTTAGTAAAAACTGTTGAAATTGGAGGAGGAACTCGGGCGAAAACTGCTTCTGCGGTTACAAAGCGGCAATTATATAAGAGATGACCTGGCGACTGATGCCCTGAATATATTAAGTTTATGGAGGAAGTACTTCTCGAACTTGCGTAACACCAGTGAAAATGAAACTCCCGGATGACTTTCACATCATCGAATACAACAACTGTGCCGTTAGTACTGCTTTCTACAGTCGGGATAAGAAAGCGAATCGAATGAGTATGATGATGAACAATGGCAGGAGGAAATATCTGCGGTCAACATACCAATAGTCAGCGCATTCGCGTCTTGGCTCCCACGTCTCTGTTGATAGTCATAACTTTGAAGTTGTAGACGATTTCGATTATTTAAAAAATAAATTTCAAGAATTTACCGCGGTCAAGCATGACTGCTGTAAGACGGGACTAAAATGCAACAGTTCCCGCGACAGTCGGGTCTTTATACCGAACCGACTCGGATTTTCATCCGGCCAACAACTGTCACTCCCGCAATATTCCTCGAAGCCCAATTTGGGGAATTTTTCTGCAGTTACTACTACTACAACAACAACAACAACAACAACAACAACAATATCTGATTAGTGGCGCTTACAGTTTTCAGAAGAAAGTTTTTGCGAGACACTCTCTTCTGCGAATGAAGAGACAGCAGCTTGGTTGGCTAGGTACTGTTGTCCATAAGGGTGACAACACTCCAGCATCGAAAGTATGCAATGCAGTACACGCACGTGAAAGCAGAGGAAGAGCAGGATCTCGACTCTATTGGAAAGATTAGGTAGAGAGATATGGCATCATTTGGTATTTTCAATAGGCACAACAGTGAAAAGAAAGAAAGAAGCGTGCTATTGTCGACTCAGCTATAAGCACGTAAGTGATGACTAAGCTAATAAAGAAGAAGAAAATGCGCGCGATAACTATAGTTTCTTAAATCGTCTAACATCAACGTCTAACATTTCTTATGGATATGGCTAAGAAGAACAGTCTACCACTCACAAGTACATAAACGATAGAGAGAACCGCAAGTCAAGGTATCATCGTGCCTTCTTTCCGCTGAAAACTATGGATTCGCTTTTATTATATATTTTATTTGGGTCTGCGCAAACGTTTTACAATTGTGTGTGTGTGTGTGCGTGCGGAGTTTTGATTGCCACACCACCCAGCAACCGAACAGAAATTACTAACGCAACCTAGTCAACTTCGTCTTCAATTCAAACTAACTTTGTCCGTCTGCAAAATATTTCCTTTTAACTTGTGTCGCAAGGCGTAAAGTCAACTTCTCAATCACACTTAAACCGTCAAAGAACAGCAACAAACACGTCACGATAAACGTCGCTCAAGTGTACTATAAAGTCGCGCTTTACCAACACATACATACATACATATGTATATACATATTTATAGTTGAACAATTTCTCGCC
Source organism: Neoceratitis asiatica (assembly GCA_030068015.2). Classification (NCBI taxonomy): domain Eukaryota; kingdom Metazoa; phylum Arthropoda; class Insecta; order Diptera; family Tephritidae; genus Neoceratitis; species Neoceratitis asiatica. The sequence goes on along the minus strand of CM061524.1, from coordinate 55,785,607 downwards.
ATACATCAAGTCGAGTGTTATTCTTGCTGCTGCTTTGTTGGCTTGGAGCCTCTTTTTGTATATTTGGCTGTACGTAAAGATGTATATACATATGTGTGTGTTGGTGATGTTCTGCTTTTTTATGTGACATATACAAGAGTTTCGAAATAAACAAAATGCGCCGGCGCGCCGTTGACAAACTTTGCTAAACAGAGTACTCCAGCATACAGCATACGTACATACGTGTACATACATGCATACAAACAGGCAGACAGCTCCTTCAAGTCATGTGTCAAAGCATTCTTAACGCTTACTTTAGACCGACTATGATGTTGTTGTGACTTTTGTTGCACATACTCGTACATACATACACATGCAGTGACATAGTGACGTGTCAAAAGCTGATGCCTCGACCGCCGCTGCTTGTACACTAACAAAAACGTAAGAGAAAAAAAATGCAACACTGTTTATTGTTCAGTTTTCAGTTGTCGCATTTGCTGCTTGCTCCTCTCTCTCTGGGCTTCGTCACCTCACCATGCACTCTTTTTGTCTTGCCATTGGATTATTTATGGGCATCATTATAAAGTTAACCATTTTATTGGCTGCCCTGGAATAAATTACTTTCAATAAAGTTGTTAGTTTATATTGAAATACTTCTTTTCGCAGCGAATTTTATATCCTCCCTTGACTGTTCACTGTTGTATTCAATTGTTGTAGTTGTTGTTTACGTGCTTTTGGCATTGCCACCAATCACTCGTCACCTTTTTTGTTAAATTTCCATTTCTCTTCTTTCGTTGGTTACTCATACTCATTTTTTTTAACAGTCGAAAATAAAATCAAAATTTGTCAGTTAATTTAGTCAGAATTTTTATTACCAAGCACTGAGAGATCAATGTAGTATGGCTCATGTGACTGTGCTCAAATTAAATAACTATTTTATTGCTAATTGAAGTGGTTTATTTGGGGAAAAGGGAACTAAAGTAGCTAGTAAATAACCATTTTTCTCTCACAATTGAGAAAACAATAAAATATAAATTTTATCATATAATAATTTTTGAAATTAAACAAAAGTATATTTTATTCTCTACAGAACAGAAAACAGACATAAATATGTAAAGGGTGATACCTACTTTTTTAAAGAAAAAACACAGAAAATCCAAATTTAATGGGGAATGTTGAGTCCAATTTTCGATGACTCGTTCAACCATTTCGACTTGTAACTGGCGAATGACACGCATAATGTTTAGCTCCAAGGCCTGAATCGAAGTGGAACTGTCCGCATAGACTTTACAATCCCAACAGGAAAAAGTCTAACGATGTGATATCACACGATCTTGGTGACCAATCGATCGGCCCAAAACGTGAAATTATTTGCTCACCGAAGTGTTCTCTCAATAAATCCATTGATTGATGCGAAGTTTGGATGAAGTGGCGCAGTCTTGTTGAAACCAAACGTCACGGAGATCAAGAGCTTGAATTTCAAGCATCAAATAGTCGGTTATCATGTCGCGATAACGATCGCCATTGACGGTTACGTTTTCACCGGTATAATTTTTGAAGAAATATGGATCGATGGATCCACCGGTTGTTTTTTCTGAATGAAATGGCAACTGAATCTTTTTAGGTTGCTCTTCGGCACAATTGAACAGAAAAGAGTCTCATCGCTGAACAAAATTTGGCTCGAAAACATCGGATCTTCTTGGAACTTTTCAAAAGCCCATAGAGCGATGTCGCTTGGGAAGTTCGAGCGGCTTAAGTTCTTGGATAAGCTGTATTTTGTACGCTTCCAATTTAAGATCTCAATGCAAAATGCGCCAGTCCGAGTTACTGCGAAGAGTGCCGAATTGACTCTTCACGGTCTTTGTGTACACCCTAAGCTACGGCCGCTATATTTTCTTCACTGTGTGCTGGATGGTGTCTATTCGGTCGAATATTATCTAATAATAAATGCTGGGATCCAAGAAGATGGGTGATGGTGTTGCGAATAGTACGATCAGTAGGCCGATTATGTTGACCATAAGTTGAGCGAAGCGCGCGAAACACATTCTTTACAGAACGTGAATTTTCGTAATAAAATTGAATAATTTGTAAACGTTGTTCAGGCGTAAGTCTTCCCATGATGAAATGCCAAACAACACTGAAAAAAAACATTACAGCTTGACAAGGCTCACGCTTGATCTGTCAAAAAAAAAAGGCTACTGAAAAAAGTACTTCTAATTGATCACCCTTTATTTAGCATTTGGCGGGTATAGGATTGTTCAGATGTAGGATTTTGGATAAAAAAGAGTAAAAGAAGCATTTATGGATGTGAATTTTGGCATTCTACACATTCATATCTTAATACATAGTAACACCGAAAATCAACGAAATCGGCCATACAACCGATTCGTTCAGATTTGAGATCTTTGCTCGGAAACACATCTAAAAAGCATCTAGTAGTAAATTTTGTTTGTATTCTAGCCGGGTAAGTTCAGCTAAATTTTTACACTAAAAATCATCGAAATCAATTTTGAATTTTGCAGTAAATTTAATATATTTATGAAAGGTACAAAGGCTTGACAGAAATCACCACTCACGTAAAAGGAAGCATAAATAAGATTTCGAATAGGTTGATATATGACGTTTCTAACCGCTTAAACTTTCTCTGGACTTCCACAAATATTTCAAGATAAATATTAAACAAATCAGTTCAGCCATTCTCGAGATATGACCTCTTAAGCAACTTTTCGAAGAGATTTTCCCTGGTGTGAAGTGATATTCATATTAAACGGTGGCATAAAAAGTGTTCGGAGATCACCAAATTTCAACAGTCCGAGGTGGAGTATAAAGATCTCGTACCTCGGCTTTCAACGATCTTAACGCACCTCAAAATTTTCACAGACTTATAGACGCTTTTGTTGCTTCACTGATGACATGCTTTTAATTTACATGTGTGTGTGTGTGTGTGTCTGCTGAGCCTATTGCTAAATTCTTCACAATCCTACCGAGCGAGTGTCACACTTTGAATTTCACTATCAATCAATTGCGAAAAAAGAGAAATCACACGCTAATAATAGATATCTATATATATGTATGTTGCCACGTTGCTGATTCATTCACTGCTGTTCCACCTTTGCTTATAACCCACTTAGTGAGCGATTACAGAAATTTTGATACACACGTACATACCTACAAACGCACATAATACCACTCAATATGTGGTTTTGCACTAAACACACACCAACTTTGTGGTAACTTATCTATGGTATGCTGTCACGCCTTAGAAATAGCTAGGAAAAAAAAATACGCAAATAATAAAAAAAATATGAATAAATAAATAAAATCTAAAAGTAAGCTAAGCGCTCCAAAGTGCGCAAGCTATCAATCAAAATGCATTTAAAATATCTCACAAAAAAAAACACTCATATGAAATGTTAAAATTTTATTTTATTTTATTTTATTCATATCATTGAAAGTTAGTACTGATGGATTGATTGAATGATTGATCGATCGCACCATCGAACGAAAGACTGATCAGCTAACTATTCATTTAACGATATTAGTATGTTTGTATGTGCATATGCAGTAGTGAGTATGTAAAGTGAAAGAGGCCCAGTGTGATTTGCAACCACTTACTTGATTTCAAGTGATTGATGGCTGGCCGCTTGATTGGTAACAAACAGTTCATTCAATCAGTTGTTAGTAAGTCAGTAGTGGTTGTAGTAGATTTATAGCTTGCATAGAGATAAAATTTGTTGCCTAAGTGGCTAGTGTTATGTTGGTTTATATGATGTAGTACTCCCCACAACCATGGCAACGGTAAGTGAGACAGCTAACAGGTCGGTGTTATGAAGTAAATATTATGTGAATACATGTTAAATATTATAATTTATGTGCAACGATAATTAATTTTTATTTCATACATATAATTTTCTATAACAAACTTCCTTTGATTCCGGCTAATTGGGTCACTGGGACCGTTATACTAATCAGTCAGACTAATTACTTCCTTTTCACTTTATTTACTCTAAGTTTGTGGTAACGGTGGTATGAAACGGCATAAAATACTAGAGATATGCAGATGTAAACATTTAGCTAGAAAACTGCATGGAATGACGAGACGATGCGATTTGGCAATGCCCGTTTGTTCCTCCGGAACAGTTCTCGCCGACCTATTAATTTTGAAAGGGTCGAAAATGGCAATAATTTAGTAACTTAATCTGCAATTAAAATCATATTTTTTAGTGACGATCGCAATAAATTTAAAAAAAGAAGAAAGAACGGCTGTCTTTTTATACCTTTTATGAATATATCAAACTTATTGAAATTTGCAAAATTTGATTTCGATAATTTTGAGTAGCAACATGTAATTTCTAATAAGGGTGGATACAGATAGAGGTACTTTTTTCAATAGCCTTTTTTGACAGATCACGCCTGAGTCGTGTCAAGCTGTCATGTTATTCTTGTTCAGTATTCTTTGGCATTTCATCATGGAAAGATTTGCGCCTGAACAACGTTTACAAATCATTCAACTTTATTATAAAAATTCACGTTCCGTAAATAATGTGTTTCGCGCGCTTCGTTCAATGGTCGATATAATGGGTCTACTGTGCGTACTATTCGCAACACCATCACCCATCTTGAGACCCAGCATTCATTATTGGATAATAGTCGACCGAATAGACCACGTCCAGCACGCAGTGAAGAAAATATAGCGGCCGTAGCTGAAAGTGTACACGAAGACCGTGGAGTCGATTCGGCGCCGTTTGCAGCAACTCGTACTGATGTATGAAAAGAATTGGTGCATTTTACGTCGTGATCTTAAATTGAAAGCATACAAAATACAACTTTTGCAAAAACTGAAGCCGCTAGACCTTCCCAAGCGACATGGCTTCCCTCTATGGACTCTTGAAAAGTTCCAAGAAGATCCGACGTTTTCGAGCCAAATTTTGTTCAGGAACGAGGCACCTTTCTGGCTCAATGGGTTTGTAAACAAGGAAAATTTCCGCATTTGGGACGAAGAACAACTTGAAGAGATTCAAGAGCTGCAATCTCATCCTGAAAAAACAACGGTTTGGTGTGTTTTGTGGGCCGCTGAAGTCATCGCGACCGTTATCGCGCCATGATAACCGACTATTTGATGCCTGAAATTGAAGCTCGTGACCTCCGCGATATATGGTTTCAACAAAAGGGTGCCCCTACCCAAATATAGCATCAATCAATGGATTTATTGAAAGAACACTTCGGCGAGCAGATAATTTCACGTCCTGGGCCGCTCGATTGGTCACCAAGGTCGTGAAAAGACTTTTTCCTTTGGGGATATGTAAAGTCTAAAAACTATGGGGACAATCGCGCTCCGATTCAGGCCTTGGATCATCATCACGCGTGTCATTCGCCAGTTACCAGTCGAAATGGTCGAACGGGTCATCGAAAGTTGGACTCAAAGGATGGACTAACTGAGACGTAGCCGCAGCCAACATTTGAAAGCGATAATCTTGAAAAATTAGATGCCAAAGACTGTTCTTTCGAATGATAATGAACATTCCCCATTTAATTTGAAATTTCTGTGTTTTTTTTCTTTAAAAAAGTAGGGAACTTCGAAATGGATCACACTTCGATTTCGATGAATTTCAGCACCAATGTTAAGTTCATAACATGTGTGAGGAATACCAAATTTTTCGTTCTTAGATGCTTTATTGAATAATTTACGACCTAAAAACACATATCTGAACAAATTGGTTGTATGGGAGCTATATAACATAGCCTACTGATTTGCCCGGTTTCGACAATTGATTAATACATTATAAAAATATATCCTCATGTTAAATTTCGCTGAAATATCTCAAGCACTGAGGGGTTAGTTTGCGTTCAAACAGACAGAAGTATAGACAGGCAGACGGACAGACGGAGATGGCTAAATCAACACAGCTCGTGGTTCTGATACGATCGGTATAAATTTCGATTGGGTCTATCTCTTCTTCTTCTGGTACCAACATATTTCAGACCAAAGTTATACAATTTAATATACGTGAAAGGTATAAAAACTCAGAGATAACCATTACTTTGAACGAAATTATAAAATTAAAAAAAAAAAACATATATTGCATCTGTTCAAAAAAGTGTAACTCAATTGTTAATAAATTTTTACTGAGCGATGAGCAAAAATTAAAACTATTATTTTAATCACATTTTTCGAAATCAATACAGAATCGCAAAGATGCTCTTGAAATATGCCAGAAAGCGTTCATGCGATATGTGGATAATTATTATTCCTGGCTCACACATAAGGCAATGTATGTATTTTACTCGGCTAAAAATCGCGAAGAAGTATAGAAATATGGAAATATGAAGAAAAAAGAATTTGTCACAACAAAAATTGAATTTGTGTCCAACAAGCAAAAAATATTTATCTACCGGAAACCAAAAATACAAATTAGTAGTACTTTTTTTCACAAGTGGAATTAAAATACCGTAAAATAATTTCATTAACTAAATGCAAAAGAAATTATTTTCTCATTCAATTTTATAAAATTAATTAATACCAACACAATTTGAAGACTAAATCTCAACTGACGAGCCACCGCGGCAAGGTAAAAAGGAAAATAAATTTAAAAATACAATAAAAAATCGCTTTGATAGAAACCGCCAACACGACGTACATATGTACATATGTATTTTAAGACAACTTGACGACCGACACCTTGATGAACAACGCAATGAACGTTTAAGCATTAAAGCCAAGCATTTTGATTTGTTATTTGTAACTTCAAAAGTGGCATTTAAGTTCAAAAATAGCGAAAAAGCTGTAGACATGCAATAATAACAACAAATATACCACACATACAAATATACATATAATATAAATAAATATAAGCTAGCATAAGGGCAGTTAATATGTGTGCGTTGATCGAGTGTGCCAAGATCAAATGGTCCGCTGACGCACAGCAAACACTTGACATTTGCATCAATCAAATTTATATATTGAATTTACAAGCGATTGGCGATTTCGGTGTGATTTGTTTTAAAAATATTTCTAGATTTTTTCTATTATTATTATTATTTTTGTTTTTTGTTTTTTAATAGTTTTTGATTTGCGCGCGGACGATTTTCTATCAAATGAATTGCTTCAATGATTTTGTGGATTTTTATAAATTACACGCGGCATGCCTTTGACCACTGCACGCTAATGGACGGTGTATGTAAGCAATATTTTTTTGTTGTTTCCTGCATTCCAAAAAAAATTTTTTTTTTTTTTTTTTTATATTAATAGCTAAAATGTTACCAACTTATGGCCAAGTTAAGACATCGAATTGATCGATGCATGTGTTTTGTCGTCCACCAAGCGCTCTGCGTTTGCTGTTTCATTTTTTTTAATTTTATTTTTATTTTTTTTGTTTTGGGAATGAAGTCATCTCAAAACTACTAAAATTGATCGACATACTGCGTTGACGGATTAATTATCGATTTGGCCTAAAGCACATTATGATGGATGGCCGGTGACAACGTTTGGCCAGCACTAATGCTGGTTGACTAGCTAGCTAGCGTTACACATACATCGAACATGAGCGTCACGTATGTATGTATGTACGTGAGCGTTCAATCATTTAAGTCGCGGTTTCCATATGTCGCCGCGCTGTATAAGTATTTTGCCTAAAATCTTTTTAGCTAACTAAACACTCACACTTAATACACATATTTTTTGTACTCACTCACATACAAATCGACAAATATGTATGTATTTTTGTCGGCAGTATGTTTTATGCCTTCAATTAATTTTCATTATTTTTCCGTGGATTAGACGCTCATGGCTGGCAGGCCATCATTCAAAATTCACTTGGCATGCGATGACAAAAAATATGTACATATATATACACATATGACTACGCACCTTAGTAGCTCACTCGCTCATTATGAAAAATTGCGTCAAATGCTCAAAAACCAAACAGCGCTAGTGAATATCGGCCAGAAAATTGATGGAGGAATTCATAATTTCTCGTATTAAATACATTAAAAAATAAATACAACAAGTGTTTATGCAATATTCCAAACAAAAAAAAAAACTAAAAAAAAAATTTCAACATTTCTAAAATATTAATTAATTAAAAGTAACAGCTAATGTGCGTTATTTTTGTTAAAAGTGATGGCTTTTAAATCGCACTGTTATTAGACAATGGTATGTGTTTTGAATGACGCCGACAAGTATTTTTTAAATTCATATTTTTTTCTCTCAATGGTAGTTATTGTGGTTGTAGTAATTTTTGTTGTTTTTGTTGTTATTGTCAGTATGTCCATTCATCATATTTTTAATGCAAACAAATGAGTTATCAAGCACAGCGCCTAATCAAAGTGACTACAACTCATTGACGCAAGAAAAAAAAGGAAAAAAAAAAACAGAAATAATGCTTCGAAAAAATCTAAATACTGTAATTTAGGTTTTCGCTTAAAATTTACTGCTTAAAAATTTTATTTTGCTTTGCCTTGCGCGATTTTTGAATAAAATTTAATGAAACTACAATAAGAGGGGTCCAAAGACCACTTCCGATACAGGGTTTGGAATTTTATATAATCGAAATTTAAATTTCGCTATAAGTGTCTATATTTAAAAACAAAATTATGTAAGGGGTGATCCATTTCGAGGTTTCGTACTTTTTTAAAGAAAAAAACAGAAAATTCAATGGGGGATGTTTATAATCATTCGAAAGAACCTTCTTTAGCATTTATTTTTTGAAGATTTTTTCTTTCAAATGTTGGCCGCTGCTACTTCTCAAATGGTCCATCCATTGAGTCCAATTTTCGATGACCCGTTCGACCATTTCGACTGGTAACTGGCGAATGACACGCGTGATGTCTAGCTCCAAGGCCTGAATCGAAGCGCGCTTCGATCGTCCGCATAGCCTATAGACTTTACATATATCCACAGGAAAAAAGGCTAACGGTGTGATATAACTCGATCTTGGTGGCCAATCGACCTACCCAAAACGTGAAATTATCTGCTCACCGAAGTATTCTCTCAATACATCTATTGATTGATGCGATGTGTAGGAAGTGGCGCCGTCTTGTTGAAACCAAATGTCGCGGAGATCACGAGCTTCAATTTCAGACATCAAATAGTCGGTTATCATGGCGCGATAACGATCGCCATTGACGGTTACGTACTCACCGGCATCATTTTTGGACCGATGATTCCACCGGCCTACAAACCACACCAAATCGCTATTTTGCTGGATGAAATGACAGGTCTCCCAAATGCTATAATTTTGCTTGTATACATACCCATTGAGTCAGAAATGGGCCTCATCGGTGAACAAAATTAGGCTCGTAAACGTCGGATCTTCTTGGAACTTTTCAAGAGGACATGGAGCGAATCGATGTCGCTTGAGAAGGTTGTACACTTTCAATTTAAGATCTCGACGTAAAATGCGCCAAGTCGTTCCATACGCCAGTCCGAGTTGCTGCAAACAGCGCCGCATCGACTTTCCAGGGCCTTCGTGTACACTATCAGCTACGGCCGCTATATTATTTTCACTGCGTGCTGGACGTAGTCTATTCGGTCGTATATTATGAAATAATGGATGCTGGGTCTCAAGATGGGTGATGGTGTTGCGAATAGTATGCTCAGTAGGCCGATTATGTTGACCATAATTTGAGCGAAGCGCGAAACACATTCTTTACAAAAGGTGATTTTTATAATAAAGTTGAATGATTTGTAAACGTTGTTCAGGCGCAAATCTTTCCATGATGAAATGCCAAATAATACTGAACAAAAATAACATGACAACTTGACACGATTCACGCGTGATCTGTCAAAAAAAGGCTATTGAAAAAAGTACCCAACTTGGATCACCCTTTATACTAAGAATGCATTTCTCATTATGAAGGAAATTTGAAAGTTAAAAAAAGTGGTTTAAATAACGAGTTTTTTAGACAATTAATACGATTTTCAAAATATTCTCCATTAACATCTATAAAATTTTGTATCCGTTTATAACCAATTTTCGAGGCACTTTTGCTACTCTGATTGAGGTATCTCCAGAACATTTGTTCTGAACGCTTCAACCACGTCTTCAGGTGTCGAAAAACATTGGCCTCTCAGTATATTTTCCACGTACGCGTATAAAAATAAGTCATTCAATGCCAAGTCAGGACTATGCAGTGGATCATTCATCCAATCGCTGTCTTAAGTGCTGAAAAACGATGTTTCAGTCGATATGTGAGAGCTCGCATTGTTGTGGTGGAGAGTGATCTATCTTCGACGGCTGGTGTTCCTGATTTCTTAAAAGACAACTGACAAACAACTGGATGTGAGCCACTCAAAATGTACTGTTCTGCGTTTATGGTTGCGGCATGTCCAGTTTTTCCAAAAAAAAAAACAGGCAACTATTTGCTTGGAAACACCCAAACAGTCGACTGCTGTTTACTTTCGGGCTCATACGAGCTTTCAATTAAGTGATTGAAAAATTGTGTGATCCAATGTAACAAAACACTTTAACAATCAAATATTCATGCAATTGAATGTATGCTGTTGCCACTAATGCCTATAGTTGTCTCAATCTCAAGATAGGTCACAGACGCTCTTGCAATATCAATTTTTGGACGATTTTCACGAAATTAGTCTCAGAGTGTCTAATACCTCGATGGAATTTTACCATACCATCGACAATCACTGTTTCTTGATGAAGCTTCATCGCCAAAAATTGAGTTAAGTTCATCGATGCACTGTTGCTGAGTTAATCCACAATATCCCTTCTCTTACTAACCCACCCTCATTGTTATTTTGGGACCGCTGGCCTAGAACTTCTATTTTAAGCAATTTATTAGAAAGAGGTCTTTTAGTTATACAAAGTTTCATATAAGGTATTTTCTTTAATAATTTGAGGAAGACCAAAGGCCACTGTTAGTGAGACCCCAAAGTTGTTAAAACAAAAATCATGTATGAAAAGGAGCCGTAAGTTCTGTTTCGCAGATCGACGCCCTTTCGCGAAGTGAAGCCAGATGGTTTTCACTTGATTCCTCCGCTTCTACCTGCGGGTTCAATACCAACACCTCTGAAGCTGGCGCGGTTTTGTCCATCCGGCTGATATGACCTAGCCGTTGCCTCTTATAACATTGAACTATGCCAATGTCGCCGTGAACTTCATACAGCTCATCGTTCTATGGTTTACGGTATTCGCCGACCGCGGTAAGCAGTGGTCCAAATATCCTAGCACCGATTAATCGAATGTCGTCATCATCCACGTTTCATTTCTTATAGTAAGACAGTAAGACACCTTACTTTTTAAACCTTTTATCAGACCAAAGTAGTAACTGCTGATCACAATTTGTTACTCATTTAAGTTGATATATATTTAATCAGCCTGTTACTCTAATGGCGCTCAGCTTCGAAACTGCATTCGCCTTATTGGCACATGTTTTTGGATCAGGGTTGTTCACCGTATAGGAGCCATGTATATCAGTACTGACGGACTAACTTAAGCTAGTAGAGTTCTTCTACTGTGGGTGGCTACGGCCACCAGTGTTGGCCACAGGGTGACCTCTTCTAGTTTTTTCTGCTCGTTTCTGTTATTTCTCATTCATTGCAGATACTCTGAATTGGAAAAACGTAGTAGAAATTGTGTGTAGCTTTGCGAATGTAACTTCATACCCCCACCCATTGACACCCGTCTTTTCTTTGATCTATTTAATAGATTCTTAGTTCTTACAATTTGTTTTACTTGGAGATGGATTTTCTTCTGTTCTGAGTTATTTGTTCAAATTGTAAGTAAAACTCTATTCAAATCGATCTGAACTGGCAACTAATCTCTCGACAATTTTGATGTAAATGGACCTAGACCTATGAAAAATGTTAAAATCAAATAAAAAATAAATAAATAAAAATATTTCTAGATTATTTATTTAGAGCTTTCCATTAAATATATCCACAATTACGGCCAATTTGCGCTCTACTGGGTAAAAATAAATAATTGTAAATACATACATGCATAAATCCAGATATGCATGTATTTGTGTACAGATGTGCGCTCATTTAAATGCATTTATTTTATTTTGATCACATAAATCTTTTATTCATTGAATTTAGATTAACGAAAAGTTGTTTGAGCGATGCTCAATTTTCTTCTTCTTTTTTTAATTTATTTACGCAAGCTAAATAATTTTCATTTTCCTGCTGTGAAAAATGCGAAATACACATTGCATATGCATACACGCGCTCACTCACAATTTACATACGAGTACATGCATCCATACCTACATATGTGCATATGTATGTGTGTAATTGCGTGAAAAACATGCTCAGCAGCATTGAGGATTTGTTTTCTGAGCAGCTACAAATCAAAACATCTGTCATGCTAGAAAGCTAAATCACATGCTGCGCGTACAGCACCACACCGCACTGAACATGCCGCCCAACGCTTCCACCTCACATATGTTACACGTTGAGCTAGTTAATTCAAATCGAAATGGAAAAGAATATCCAGTCATTCGAGGTTTTCATTCGCGCATTCGATTTAAATACGCTTGCCACTTGGTGGTACGCTTGCCGCCGCTGCTGCTGCTGTTGGTGGTGCTGATGTTGCTGGTGTTATTGCCTGCCACTCGCGTCGCTCGTTGATTGCTATGGCCGTTGTCGAATGTTGAATGTTGATGTTGAGATACAAATTATCTAAATTGTATCTGTGGCAAATTCGTCTAGTGGATTTGTGGCATGCTAACTTGGACTATACGCATACATTTATATATATATATATATGTATATTAATGTTTGTATGTATGTATGTGTACGTATTTCCTATTTGGTTTGAATGTTTATTTGTTTATTTGCTTTTATAATGATCTGTTAGTTTGTTATAGCCACTGTTGTTGTTGTTGTTGTGGCTTGTAAGTGGTTGCTCGTTTTCTCGATAGCCCGCTGTTGTACGAAAGATGCGTGTGTCCCCACGCATTTGCCGTCGCTGTTGCACTTCCACAAGTGTGCATTTTTTTGGGATTCCATTGAAGACCCTGTCGGAAATTAGATTTTGGTTTGAGTTGATTTGATGGGCTGCCGGCTTGTGACCAGTATCCCTAAGCCTTTTGACTCATTATGAAACCATTATGAAGATCCTATATCCTTCTCAAATGCCCAAACAATCTGGTATGTCAAGGTTAGATTAGGTGATGCTTGCTGGCTGTTACGTCATACATAGACCTGCTGATGCAGGTTCTTTCTCGAGCTAAAGTAGTTGTCGTGTAGGAATTCAACATATTTGGCAAAATTTAAGAGATCCTGCCTAGCACCTAGATGTCTAAGACGAGTTCTAGAAAAGGTCCGAAAGAAGCAGAGGTGGTGTTCCAGCGTTTCACTCATGTCCCCGTCCCTCCACTTCCAACGAGTGTCATTCTTTCTAACGCTTATTCTGCTCGCGAGTGTAATGCTAATACAAGAGGCGGTCCTGTAAGCCGTTAAGGCATTACATCTCTCCCTGATCCGTCTTCGAGGCCTTTCTGAAATTTAATTGTATAGCAGTTTTTAGTGACTTTCATATTTTCTTTACTGGTTTGGTAGTCAAACGGATAACACTTTTCCGAATCTCATCTACTATTTTGTTTTCTGTAATTAACTTGTCGCCTGGAATGCTGTCTAATATATTTTGGATTTTTGATGTTTGTTGCGGTTATGTCAACGAGGCAGTTGAAATAGTATTTTCTGAGAATGCGGTCTCGATGCTGGAGAAGTGCTGGACACTAACATAAGTAGTGTCCCACAAACCATTCTTTTACCGTAAGTTTCCATTAAACAATATCGTGTTTTTATTCCAGTTGTAATACTGATGCCAATCGGTCCAGAAGAAGTATTCCTCTAACCCTATATTTTGCTATGGATAGAGGTATTAGTTATGATGATTCCTTTCCTCGCCAGCTCATCCACCAAGTTGTCCGATATATGTCTGTGTGGTTTTTCTCATTCGTTCTTTTCTAGGATTCTTGTGGGTAAGAAATTATAAAAACATAATTTAGAAATTGACAGGTGGACTGTCTCTTTTGGAATTCATACTGAATGTAGTATTCAGGCGTGGCCTATACTTTATTTCCCCCAAGGCTGTGGTTCGGTTCAGTTTTGAGCCGTATGTAATGGTGACTACTGCTCTTTGAGCTAAGATATTTAGATTTTTTCCTCCCTTAGAGGTGTGTATCTTGTAGCCGACCAGGTCAGGAAAAATTATTATGTTATGCAGGATGATTTGAGCTAAAATTCTCACTATTTAAATTAAATTCTTATATTTTAGATGTTTCCATCATGAGTCTTTCTGGTTAAATAACACACCACAATAGACTAACCTTAAGAGTAGAATGAGAATATTATTTAAATTAAGCTACCCTATCTATGAATCCAGGTTCGAAAACATCCAAAATTATAGAAAATAAATTTTTCAAATCGCTGTCATTCCGTGGCAGGGAATGTGGTAGTAGATGAGGTAGCAGAACGGAGAGTAGTAATGCTAATAGTACTGAACTCCTCGTGTAGGATTCCTTACTTTTTTCTCTCCTTCAGTTACAGTTTTTCCTACTGGTCTTATGGTTTTGTTGCAGCAGCATTCTCTTTAAATGGCTATGCGTTTTTCCATTTGGATTTGTTGTTATTGCCAGACTTGTGGTTTTTTTTTTTGCCATTTAGCGGCGCCGTGGTGAGAGATTTCAATTTAAACATTAAACTGACAGATTTATCAGGTATTAAGCGAAATATGCATTCGCACACGTCGAGGTGCTCTCTCTCACTCTCTTTCTCATACCCTGTGGCTGGTAGTGATGAGTAACAAATATGAAGTGCAACAGCGCGATACCAAGTGTCAGTGCTGTAAAATTGACCATGCCTCTTTACCAGCCGCAAACGATATTCCCTTATTTTGGATTTCCGTTATATTTTAAAGCAATTTAAATTTTGTTGCACAATTATTCGGCTCTAAAATTTTCAAAGTGTGAAATAATTATTTTTTAAAAGCTTCGAAGGCACTTTCAAAAGCCTAGCAAACATTGTAAAGTTCAGAAGAGAGTCCCTAGATTATTGCATTTTCTCCTCAGAACAATATCAACAGTGTGAGAATGTCAGTCAGTTAATCAGTTAGAACTCCCACCATGGGTGTACTCAGGTCGCTTATGGCCGCTAGATTATCTGAGTAAATGTTATTCACCCTCACAGAAATCATCCAACGCACCTGAAGCAGTGAGTCTACAGCTTCCGTAATAACAGCAACCTCCGCCTGAAGAACTCCTAAAATATTTGGTACCTCCTTGTCATTGGATTGTTCTCAACAGAAAACTCAAGTGGGATTTAGTCTACCTCATACTACTAAAGAAAATATGTTATATGAAGTTTTGGACAACTAATTGACTCAAACTGGCTTCTTTTTAATAAATTGCTTAAAATATATCGAGATTTCTATTATTACACTCTTTTGCACCAACCATATTTTGCATGTCAGCGGATGTATGTACTTTCTTAGTTCCACTGCCGATTTGGAGGAGCCTAGATATTCAATAAAGGACTACCGCTGATCTGTTATAGTTTAGATGTGCCAGAGGAGCTGAAGGGCAGATATGTAATAGGGGTATTCTCTGTGAATAGGAAATTCATACTGTGCAAGTATTTCCTATGGAATTTTGCCTGAGAACGAGAGCACCTCCGTCATAGAATTGTGACAAATTTAAGTCAAACAATAACACCAACCCGGCAAAGTATCAAGAACTAGTGTTTATCGATGGTATGGTGAAATTCAATACGATAGCGGTGCTTCGAAAAAACTCTTTGACATCGTGACAGATGATGAATCGTGAATATATGCGCACGAGCCCGAAAGTAAACAACAGTCGACTGTATGGGTGTTTCAAGATGAGCCGAATCCAACAAAAGTTCCACTACCAAGCAAATGTTGTTCTTTTTTGGAAAAACTAGACTTGTCGCAACCATATCACTAGAACAGCGTAGCACAGTAAATTCTGAGTGGTACACAATCATTTGTTTCCCAATTCGCCTTTAAAGAAATCAGGAAAACTAAACTCCGAAGACGGATCACTCTTCACCTCTACAATGCGAGCTCTCACACACCGACTGAAAAGGAAGCTTTTCTGAGCACTCAGAACATCGAATTGATGAGTCAACCACTTGGCACTTGAATAGAGTACCGATTTGGCGTGATATTACTTCTTTTTATTCTCGTACGTAAAAAATAAACTGAGAGATCAACATTTTCCGACACCTGAAAAAATTGTTGAATCGCTCAGAACTCATGCTTTTGAGATACCTCAATCAGAATAGCAAATAATTGGTTTAGAGGCATGAAAGTGTGTACATAGATCTTAATGGAGAATATTTTGAAAAAATATTGAGCGATTTTCGATTATTAATATTTGTTTTTGTTCTCTAATCCCGAAATATAAGTGGCAACACGCTTAAATATCGGATGTCATTAAGGACATTTAAAATCATAAAATATTTTTGCTATGATGTGGCGACCATTGATCTGTACATGAAACCTTCAGTGCGGCGCCATCTCCTTCGTAAAGACTTTTCGTGCCTTTCTATCTCTCTTAACTTCCAACGTCTTCCAAGTATCTGATTAATATATAAGTATATATAATATAAAAGTGATTTTCGACCGAGTTCTCCTCCAATTTGTGGTTTTGCGTCTTTATGTTTTCACCAACAAATGGAGGGACTTACAGTTTATTCTAAGCCGCCTCCAAACGGCCGATGGATTTTTATGAGGAGATTTTATTTCATGTCAGAATGAAGGGCTTGACATTACCTGCCGAGTGGCGAACGTGATTAAAAAAATATTATTTTTCTATAATTTTGGTTGTTGGCCGGACCATTGTCCGAACCCGGCCTTCTGAAAAGGAGTACGCAATGCAAATCACTCGGCTATTGCGGCCGCCGATTAATAAGATCAAGCCAATAAAGATAACAAAAAAATATGTTATTACTCCAGAGACAGTCTCACAATTTTAGTCGCCTCTATAATCACAGTCCAACTATGATTCATTATATGGCATCTTCATAATCTACTCTGCGGATCAGCGGACACTTATTGATACATTAAAATATGCATCGCATTTATAGGCATCATATTTTGACGAAGCTCATCAACATAGAATAATACATATATGTACATATGTAAGTATTTACGATGCACAAAGGTGAACTGGTACTTCAGTATATACATATGACATATGTATGTAGCTAAATACGCATGTAAGTGCATAGTTGTGTTCAAATTTGATTGCTTACTGCTCTGGGTAGAGTTTATAGGTATTGATTTTCACTACTGCACTTACTTATCTATGTATATAAACTTATTATATAGCTGTGTATATATGTACATATATAATATATATATGTTTGTACTCGTATGTATGCATTTAAAAATTCATAAGCTGTTAAAGTTGTTGTCGTAGCTATTTTTATTGTTGTTGTCTTTTCGTATTATTTAATTTCTTTCCATGTTTTTCTTTGTTTTTGTTTTTGTTGCCTTTCGTTATAGCCATAATGTTAATGTAAAGGATCGTAAAAGTTTTTACGATCCACCAATTAACCGATAATAATCAAATCACTTGTAGCGCGCGCCTCAACTTGACTTGACTCGATGCGACGCGACGCGACGCGACTCGGCTCGAACTCTCACATTTGGGGCCAAAACGTGAACGTACACATGTAGTTAGGTGGGTATGTATGTACTTGAAAACATACAAACATATGCACATACAAATATATATAAGGCAAATAGCAAAATCAGCTGCGCAACGTCATACAGGCATGCATACATACATACATACATACATACATACATACATATTTTCTAGAGTGTTTTGTAGTTCTTGCTGCCCGATTGTTGATTGCCGCCAACTACTACCGCCGTCCTCTCACTTACCACGCTGGACGCTGGCCCTTATACTCATACAGTAATATGCTGCATTAGCCATTTGTATATGCCTGTATGTATGCAGCATTTGTTATGTGAACGCTGTTGATCGCCATTGCTAGTGCCGGTGCCAGTGCCATTGTGCTTGCTTCTCGCTGTCAGATCATAAATATTTTTACGATTCTTTAATTTGATTTTGGCATTTTATTTAATATTTTCCCCCCCCGTTTGTTGCAGCGCCTACTTACACATGCATACATGTATATATATATAGGCATTCTTACATAAATATGTACAAATGTATATTGTTTATTGTTGCTCTTGTCACTTTGCACGCAGCAGCGGCTTTCTTTTTTAGCTTTTAGCGGGTGATTTCCAGTATTTACTTTTATGCGTTTGCTCGTAAAATTCGGTTGATAAATTATTAGGTATCCTCCCGGGTAGAGATGGTAGTTACGGGCGGGTATTGAGGCAGCTGTGATGCGTTAGAGACAGGTGCAAGGCCAAGGAGCGCGTTGATGTAGGAGAAAGGTAGATACTTCTCACTGCTAATGCATATTTTATTCTTTAATACTTTTCTCAAGCATTTAACTAGGAAGACAACATTTGCATATATTAAAATTCTAGTAATAATAAATATTTGTTTAAATATGAAGATTTATAAAAGAGTTGAAGAATGTAAAAATGATAAAAATTAAAATAGAAATATATAAGCATATACTAATGTGGATAGCCACAAATAAAAAAAGCTTTTCTAATAAGCTTTATTAATACATCATAATAAGTATTAGCCACTGATGAAAGAGAAAGATTTTGTGGTCAAAAATGCCTTTTATGAGGGCCAATCTCCTCAAGGAACGTATGTATCTTCAGCCTCCATGTCGTGTACCCAAATGGGATAAGGCTGACCGTCTTCATCAGAGCCAGAAAAAAATTCCAATCTACAGTACTAAATTCCATCACAAGAATCAAGCATTTCCGAATCAAAAGTCTCACAACCAGATCGTTCATATTGTGTTAGGCGGACTACATCTTTCCAGTATTCTAGACGTGCGTATGCTTCGAGGATCTAACATCGAACTCGAACCATTATTTTAACGCAACAAAAATACGTACCCGCCTCTAATCGACAAAGAATGCCCGTCTATAAATAGAAGAAAGGTTCGATGTCACCAGAGGTACCGTGAGTTAAAGAGAGAAGCGAAACACGCTCACAGACAGTAGTGCTTAAGTAGCTGGCCGACAGAGATTTTGCTTGAAAATGAGAAAATTCGGCGTCTTACTGAAGAATTCAAAACCGGACCTTTGTCGGAGCACTCTCGTATAGGACCTAGGGAGATAATCAAGCGACTTATGCCCAGAGTAAAGCCTCGAAATCCAACGCAGAATAATTTTTTCCAAATGCTATTTTGAACCGAGCAAGCAACCGAAAAGTTAAGTCAACCCTCGAAGTCTAAAATTCCCTCAAGACTTTGCAGAAATGTGGACGAGTTCTCGGCGGAAATGTTTTTGTGAACGATTCACGAATGTGGGCCTTAGCGCATTAGCAACGGCGAATAACGTATATCTATAAATAGATAATCTAACGAGATAAACGACAACATTGACATATTTCATCGAATGAAAAAACAGCGGCTATGTTGACTAGGTTATGTCGTTCGTATGGGTGAATGTTCTCCAGCTTTGAAAGGACTCAGAGCAGTAGTCGCTTGCGATAGTAGATGAAGAGTAAGACATGCACGCCTTTGGAAAGGCAGGTGGAGAAGGATCTTCACTTGATATTTACAATAGTGGTCAAATAGCAAAGACAGAACTGACTCGCGCGCTTATTCAATTCAGCTTTAATTTCGTTTATCGGTACCCATGCTTGTTAAGAAGAAGAAATCGACCATGTTAGATAAATTTTTTTTGTTTTGTAACAAACGAAGGTGGATGAATTCTAAGTGAACTTTTAATATCCTGGTCTATATGGTCTACCACCGCATGATTTACGGCATGTAAACTAACGACGATGAGCCGGCTTGTAGCAAGCACACTTTAGACTTTTAGCCCATTGTGATACCACTATTAAGATTATATTTCATATCTCCTTCTCAATCACGCGAACCATTTGTCTGATAAATATTGTCAAATTCTTAATGCTTGCGGCAGTTAGCTCAACTAGGCTGACTGAAATTTCCCCCTAAATTGACATTTAGCGCGAATTGCTCTTGTGTTTTTTCAGTGATGCATTCACAATATTATAACTTTTTTACTTTGCAACACTATTAGTCTGGTCGGGTATTGTTTAAGCGATTTTACTCAAACGTTTAAATTAACTCAGGTTGTGTACTGTGGTACATACAAGTACATGCGTCTTGATATCATATGATGTATTCAACAATAGCCACATTCCCAATAGCACTACTAGTCACATCCATATGTGATTGGTGTTTTCTATCCTTTTTTTTAAGCTTATTTCCTTTTTCTTTGATTGCGCACTCTTTAGCGCTAACTAAATGTGAGTTACGAGATTTATGTTAATATTATGTTAGAAAAGAAAATTTCAAGAAAATAGAAATTATTTTCATATATGTACTGGATATAATATTTGAAAGAAATTTTATTTTTATTTTGTAAAAAATAATTTAATTAAGACAAAATAGTTTCGGAGTTATTTTTTCTTATAATTTTTATGGTATACTATAAACCATACATCCTGGAGTTTTAAAATGTAGTAA
Source organism: Neoceratitis asiatica (assembly GCA_030068015.2). Lineage (NCBI taxonomy): Eukaryota > Metazoa > Arthropoda > Insecta > Diptera > Tephritidae > Neoceratitis > Neoceratitis asiatica. The sequence goes on along the minus strand of CM061524.1, from coordinate 55,765,038 downwards.
TGATGAAAGTTATCCCTAGTCACTCATGAGATGAATAATATTTCCGTTTTTCAAATTTCTTTCTTTTTGGATTGAAGCTGGCGCACGATACAAATGTGCCTTTAAGAAATATTTTCACGCTACTTATAGGATTAAATAAAACTACTTTTTTTCTTTAATGAAAAACAATAAAATAGACTGACCAATCGTAAAAACCAGCAAAAAATTTAATGAAATGAAATAGAAATGAAAATCAATTTAAAAAATAACACCACAAGAAGTAGTCTAATGGTATTAAATCACAACTTCTTGGAGACCATTCAATGTTACAATTTCTTGAAATAATCGAATCTCCAAACCTTTCTCGCAATAATTCGGTTGTTACACGTGCTGTGTGACACGTAGCCCCGTCTTGTTAGAACCAGATGTTGTTAAGATCAACTTCCTCCAATTATAGCCACAAAGAGTTGGTTATCATCGGTCTATACCGCTCTCCATTGACAGCTTCATTTCGAAAGAAGTACGGACCGATGATTCCACCAGACCAACAACCACATCAAACTGTCAATTTAGGTGAATGTTGGTTGGTTGTTCATGAATAATTTGTGGATTTTCCACACACTAGAATCGACAGTTTTGTTTACTTACCGCACCACTCAGACGAAAGTGAGCCTCATCCGAGATGATTTTCTTAAAATTTTTTTTTATTTTTTTTAATTTTTTCCAAGGCGAAATCAGCAAATTCAAAACGTTTATGGTGGTCCAATGGCTTACGTTCTTGAGTGAGAACAATTTTATAAGGTTGCAAGCCCCCAAATCTTTTCTCAAAATCCGTCAGGTTGTGTTGTGTTTTGAGACAGTCCCAATTGTTGAGAACGTCTTGGAATCGACAAATTGCGGTCTTCAGCAACACTTTCATTACTTCGACCAGTTATTTGTGTAAAGGATATGTACGCTCGAAAGTTTCAACAATTTGACGAATAGCGAACACAGGTGGATGATCATTAGACTATAAAATCGCAAAAGCGCACGAAAAGTTGCAATTGCAGAACGATTATTTTGATAATAATATTGAATGATTTGTAACCGTTGTTCTTTCGTATATCTTGCCATGATGAAATTGTAAACATTACTGAATACAATTAAAAAAAAGGCAGATCATGACATATTAAAAATGGCCAAAACGACACTTATAAACCATATCATCCCTATTAGAAAACCCTTTACATACATATTTGTATATATAGATGAATTGCTCGTTTAAAGTAATAAGAAACTCTTTTTATTAAGGTTGAAAGAAATCATTTTTGCAAAGAAATTTTTACTAAATATACACTTAAATCATTAGTATCACAGATTTTTTCCTCCTGCAGCTAAACTCAACCCGCCAACTCTTCTTAGAGAAAAATCGAAAAGCTTGCAAACGCCAGACAAAAATTTCTTCTCCCTTCTAGTCTCCCTCCACCATAAACTCAATCAGCATTCTTTCTTTTCGCTCTTCTCTCTTTCATATATGTACATATGTATGTATGTATGTATATGTTTATACTTCTGCTCTATTCCATCAGTTCTATCTAACTCAACTCGAGTTTCGTTTGAATTATCGGATTATCATAAAAATGCGTAATAGTTGCCTGCGCAGTAGCAATATGCTGGAGATTGAAGAAGACTGAAGGCTGAAGACTGACTGCCAGCAACAGTAGCAATAGCCAAGGCAACAACAGCTGGCGACTGGCGTCTGGCAAAGCGGAAATTGAAAAGTAGAAGGATACATACAACATTTACGAGTACAAACAACAACAAAAAATAACGAGAGTAGATACAGCCGGTTAAATAAGACATTTCAAATGCTCATTAACGTCAGCAATCTGTCAATCAAAGCGCTAAGTAAGTCTGTGTGTGTGTGTGTTCGCTGGATTTGTGTGCGTCTATGAATAACAGGGCGTCAACTTAAGCCGAGAGCGACAGCCATTTTGTTTCTGTTTTTATTAGTCTATTAGAATGATTTGGCAGTTGTTTTTAGGAAAAAAAGGTTAGAATTTAATTAAATCCATTAATTTGGTACACACAAATGAGCGTACATACGTATATACTAAAGTTAGCATAATTTTAAATTAGATGGGAAAATTTATTGCTTGGCATTCATAAAATAATTTGGAAAAATAAATTTAAATTTGAAGAATTTTCAACCATTCAGTGGCTGATTAAAATATCGAGAGATTTTATTTATAGCAAAACAGCAAAAATTTTACCAACAAGTGGGTTAATAAGATTCGTAAAAAGATTTATCAAAAAAAGAAAAATTACCACCTTTTAAAAAATGCTGGCATTTTTTAATCTTCTTGCCCTTTTGATTAGTCCGATTTGGAATGTGAGCGCCAGCCTGCGATTGTGACATTGAATGTGCTAAGTGAAGTCCGAAGAGTGCAAACAAATTTTTTTACTATTTCGCTAAAAAATTTTATTCCTCCGTTCCCAAGATTTCAAAATCAAAATATATTCTAACCTATAAATGTCTTCTTCTTCTTCTTTGGCGTAGGTACCGCTTACACGATTATAGTCTCGTCAACAATAGCGCGCCGCTCGTTTCTTCTCTTTGCTGTTTGGCGCCAGTTAGAAATACCAAGTGATACCAGGTCGCTCTCCACCTGATCCTTACAACGAAGTGGAGGTCTTCCTCTTCCTCTGCTTCCGCCAGTGGGTACTCCATCGAATACTTTCAATGCTAGAGCGCTTACATCCATCCGTGTGAAGCCTTGGACTATGGCTTAAAGAGGGACAGAGTAATGGAGTCACCTCGACATATTCACCAGAAATGCAGCAGCGACAGGAACGACTCGTATCCTAATTGGTTCTTTCTCGCGCAAAGAATCTGTGCGCTGGGTTTGTGACCTGCCACGTAAAAAAATAATCCATTGAAAAATCAGACAGAATAAACTATGGATCCCTCCATTTGTTGGTAACACATCAAGACGAAAAACCACAAATCGGGGGAGTAGCTCGGCCAAAACTGGCTTCAACGGTTACAAGTGCCAAATATATATATATACCTGAAATGGGCAGTCTCTTACTTGCAAACGTGCTGCTACCTAGCTGGTCCTCTTTAAAAAGAAGGATGACCGTAACGCCGTCTAGGAGATGCGTTATATCTACATTACAAAGACGGAAGAGAATAGACCCATGTAATATATACTAAAGCGGCCACAGAAAGGAGCGGAAATTTGATGTTAGATTTGCAGGAAAGAGGCTCCGTCGCAGTATACTATCGTTCACTCCAGTGAACGCCACAATGCAAAAAAAGACGATATGTTCAAATATATCACTCATGAGCGCCTTGAACGCGCCACTACCGATGTTAAAATCGCCAAGTGTTGGCAAAGAAATTACTATTAACATAACAGTGGGAGAAGACAGTGCACATGACGAAGCTGGTCGACTTCCCCGGGGCCCAAAATGTGGTTGTCTTTAACACCAGATCTACATAGGAGAATTCATCAAGTTACTTGCTTTCCTCCCTTACGACCAACTTGTAACGAAATCTACCGTATTGTGACCCAAGACATAGTATCATAGTATCTATAGTATTCTAGATGCGCATACTCTCCGAGATACTTATATCGATCTTGTTACAGCCAAAATACACATCCTCATTTATGCAGTCAAAGCTCCAAGCAAATAAGCACCAATAGTTGAATGGGGGAAACTGTTTTCTGCTTGTCTTGCACTCCTGCTCTCTAAGGGCTCTCATTGATAACATCGACCTAATCCAGAAGAAATGAGTAGCAGGATTTTGTGTAATTTTATAATTTTTATTTTTGGCGACTATTATGATTTTGAAAAATAAAATTCAAGAATTTTTTTTTATTAATTGATGGAAAAAATTATCGTTCACTCGAAGCAATGGGCTGAAAAGTGATATGATATAAAAACTCCGCCCCATCACATTCAACTATACAACGTTGATTTGCTGACTGCAGAAGTGATTGTGGGGACACCGCTGATGCACTATGCAGAGAACATCCAATACGTCAAAAATACAAGGAAAAATCGAAAAAGTCCACAAAATCTTTTTTAATGATCGAAAAGTGTGTTTCGTAGGTTAGTTGGTATCGTGAAGATATCAAAGAACAGTTTTGACTATGAGAAGCTCTTTTGAAAGTGGCTGCCGTGTTTGCTCACTGTCGATCAAAGGGAGGAACGCGTTGTAGTTTTTGAACACGATTTGATCATGTTTAAACTTAAAAGCCCATAATTTCTGCGTCGATATGTGACAGTAGATAAAGCATGGATCGTAATTCTCCTGAAGCAAAACGCTTCGCCATCTGAGTATTCATAAACTGGTGAGAATCATTCAAAGCACACAAAAAAAAACAATATTACTCCGGGAAGACTGTGGCCTCGGTATTTTAGGATGTGAGTGGTATAATATTCATGAACGATCTTGAGTAAGGAAATACCATCAACAGTGAATATTTTATGGCATTGTTAAAGCATTCGATGGCCGAAATTATAAAAAAAAAACCGATCGCATATGGCAGAGAGCAGAGAAAAAAATTTCGTTACATCAAAACAAAGGCAAAACTGCATGAATTATATTTCGGATTGTTGAATATGGTGGTTATTTACTGGATTTTGCTCCCAGCGACTTTTGGCTATTCGCTTATCTCAAACAAATTTGCTACCTGTAAGAAAATACGCCCGAACGAAAAGGTGTTTCGCTGAAACTTAGTTTTGAGTTTGAGTGAAAAGACAAAACATTCTACAAAAGTGGTTTTGAGATGTTCGAATTACACTGGCATGTTTGACGGAGATTACGTTGATGAAAAAAGGTAAATTAAAAACAAAAAATCCGAAAATTTCTACATTACTTTCAGAAAATGCCTCTTGAACACCATCAAACGATCTTTTATCAGATTTTCATTGTTTGAACAACTTTATGTAAATTTCTTTGCAAACTCCAGAAGTAGTCTACCAAAATTTGTGCGTCCCATCGCCTCTATTAACGTTCTTTCGTTGCCCGAAGATCCAGCTGACATCTTTCACTCTACCTCTACTCCTTAGAACAAACAGTTATTCTGGAAATCATGTAGCACCATAACTTTTACAAGTTAAATAGCAAGCATTCACCAAGCTCAACCTTCGTTTGCCTAGTCTTTGATTTGACAAAATTAGGATATTTCAAGAGTTGCGTGAAGAAAGTTTAAAACAATCGCCATTTTTGTCAAGCGGCTCCACGAATAGGAGTTTGGACCATAAGAAGCTGTGCTGAGTTGTGCCGCTCGTGATTTTAATTGAGGTCGTTGGACAATAGATAAGTTAGAATATGAGCACTTCCAGAGTTAATATCTAGGTTTGCGAAAAATCATGGATGTTACGAAAATTTCTGCATCTCTCTCCACTACATTGACAAGTATATTTTTTTTTTGTTTTAGGGGAAAAATGTTTTCATTGCTTAACATTATATATTAAAATCGAGAAAAATGTAAAAAAAAAATTTTTAATTTCTCCCGTCACATATATTTTATGTTATAGTCAAAATACATGTGGTCCAAATTATGATCCAACTAGAGTGCTGGATTTATGGTAGTATTTGCCAAACAAAGTCATATAGTATAGATGGAACAAATCCATTCAGTCCAAATTGGATTCTTCGCTGTGCTGCATAGGGTACAACTCCGACGAGTACTTCTTTGAGGTTGATGGGCAGATTCCGTGATCCTAATTTCCAATGGAGCTAAAAGCTATGATTTTAAGTTTTTAACGTAGACATCGTTTCCCTTCAATTAATTCTGCGTTTCACAATATTTTACCTAGTAAGCCTTCCACCACTTGTAACCAAAAAGTTTTGCTGCTCATTTCGGGTTCTCCTGTAAGCTTACATAAAATATAAGAGTCCACAACACAAGCATCTAAGGAATAAAAGAATATGCGAAGCACCATTTGTTTTTGAAATAGTAATACTTTTCGAATAGTATATGGTGGTCTACACATTATGTACCCGTCGGCCTTAGAAAGAATTAAACTATTGATGATACGCAGTTTTTACAACGTCCGATATACTTTTTCGACATTTGCAAATATATACTTATATACACCTTAAATATAGTGAAAGCAATCACTATCAAGCACACAACTCCTTCTTGACGAAGCCATATTGAAAACAACAACTAGTTAAATATATTTTAATTTATGTAAAAAACACGTTGTTCTTGCTTTCTGTATTTTCTCCAATTTTTATTCTATTTGGTATTGCAAGGGGTCATTAAAGTTCTAATTAAGCAATTTGTCCTACTGTCGGTGATCCCTTTCCCGGAAAGAAATGTTTCAAGCAAATTGAAATTTTTTTCGGATCCATGGTCCATTTAGACATATCATCTAAAATCTTAACCAAGCCAAAGCATAAATCAATTATTTCTCAATAAAATCGAAATCATCATTCACGTAAATCGAACCATAAATATGATTTGGAATAGATCGGTTCATGGTCCATTAATCAGATTTTTTTTCGAATAGGTCAGTCCCTGGTTTACTTCCCGGTATGAAAACTTTATAAAAACCTATTCGTAGACCTAACGAATATATATACGAAATTTCATTAAAATCGGTTAAGCCGTTTTGGTGGAGTTCGAAGACAGACACTGTGACAGGAGAATTTTTAGAATTTAGATATATAAGATTTCGAATAGGTTAGTCCATAGTTTACTTCCCAGAGAGATAAGCAGTGCTTTGCTATACCTATGAGAACATTTTTTATGGATTTTTTCTTAAATTTTGTTTAAATTTTTTTCATTTTACCTTTTTCACTCTTTCTCTCTCTCTCTCTCTATGTATTACATGTATGTATTTGTTATTGCTGCATGTATTTTGTATGGGTAGCGACCAATGTTCACTAAAATGGTCATATCTCTTTGGAGCAGCTGTGCCAATCTCATGAAAACTTTACATTAACCTTCTCCTAATATCTATTTATAACTCCGTGGTTCTCAAGTTATAGGCGTTCATCAAAATTTGCATTGATTTTTATATATAGCAAATAAGGCAGCTATAATTCGAAAACAAAAGATTTATGCTATTGAAAAATATAAGCGCCGATTTGGTATAGCAAAAACAAAAAAAAAATCAAAGAAAGCTTTTTATACTTTTTTCCTATTTTATTAACCAGTGTTAACGAACAAGCCAATATTTCCCTATATCCTTTTATCGAAAATTTCTGCTTCTGCCAATCTAACATCTAAATAAATCTGATAACCAATTCTATTTCAAAATATTGTATAAGAAAAATATGTCAGGTGAAATTTACTTATAAACACAGTCGAACTACTTACACATGTGAACTAAAGGAAGAAGAAGCAACAGGAATTTATGGCATTCGTTATAAAAGTTTTTTCTTTGCTTTATTTTGCAAAAAAAATAACTTCTAGAACGATTTCCTTATGTTTCATAACACAACTTGTGTGCTCCAACCGAATCTTAACACACCAGCGATAGATTTTTATATAGGGTAAGTGTGCTAGTGAACGGACACCACGGAATAAACGGAGAGTACTAAGGTTTTTTTTACAGAAAATAACAAAACTGTTTAATATCAAAAATAAATACAATCGAAGCAGGAATTCTTCTATAATATGAGGACTGTTTGATGAGTCAGTGACTTTATGAATTTGCCGCCCAGTTACTGTAAATACAACACTGCTCCCGTTAACTGTTATCGATTAGTTGACTGCTGTAAAATTTTGAGCAAGCTGCGCCATTTATTTTGCCGTAAAAAGCAATTAAAAGCAGACGACCACGAAAACTTTAACGAAAATGGAAAAACATGAATTTCGTGTGCTGATTAAGAAATATTTTTTGGGTGTAAAACCATCACTGAAACCAAAGAAAGACTTGATGAACAGCATGGGGATTCTGCATCATCAATTTCAGCATTGGTTAAGAAGTGGTTTACTATGTTCCATTGTGGTCATAACAGTATAAGTGTCGCCGAACATTCAGGAATGATATTGGAGAACAGGTCGCTGAGGCTGTAGGCATCTCAACTAAGTGGATGAATAACATTTTACATGAATATTTGGACGTTGCTCACACACAACCGTAAGCGCAACCGTGTAACCACCTCAAAAAGAGTGAATGGCGGATATTCCACCGCAATTCAAAGAAATTTTTTTCGCCATTTCGTTAACGTAGACCAAAAATGGGGACCAAAGAACAAACAGGACAGTGGGTTTCTCCGGTTGACGGTGCACCAAACTAGACGAAAATGAGTATGTCGGCCAAAAAGGTTATGGCCACAGTTTTTGGGATGCATGAGGTGTGTTTCACATCGAATACTTTGAAAAGTGTATAATATTACCGGCGAAAATTATTCATATTTAATAGGCAATGTTTTGTATAGATTCGATATTGATTTTAAGCAGAAATGACCGTATTTGGCGTAAAAAGTGCTATTGCATCAGGACAATGCACGGGTGCACACGTAAGTAGTTACCATGGTAAAAGTTGGTAAAGTGGGCTACAGCAATTCGTAGCCATCCTCATCCAGCATATTCTCCAGATTAAGCTCACTACGACTATTTCTGGTTTCCAAAGCTGCAGAAATGGCTGGGCGGTAAGAGATTCTGGTCGAATGAAGGGGTCATTACAGAAACAAACGTCTGTTTTGTGGTGAGGGGATACTTCCACTCCTCTATTGTACTATAGGTTAGGTATTTAGAGGCGGTAAGTAACTACTCTGCCAACTCTTTCCGGTATCGTTGAAGGTTATGATAAAGGGTTATTCCTCGCCTTTACGAATATAATCTTATTTAGATGTGGCGAGGATATACTTCTGCTCTGAGAAGATAGGGGCGAGGATTTATTCCTCTAACTTTTGTAACCCGTAAGAAGAGGGAAGTGAGTAATAAAAACAATCAGAATTAAAATTCTATTAATTTTTTTGTGAAGAACATCGGCATCTCACGAACGAACTTCAGGCATAACTTGGAGCTCGTCATACATAAGTTGCTTATTTTTTGTTGAAATAAGATATAGATATATTTAAACTTTATAAGTATCTATATATATATTTTTTTTTAAATTCGATTATTTCTCAGTAAAAATTACTGTTAAATGAGGAAATTTGTTGTTCGCTCATTAAAAAACGTCCGGTTACTAGAGAATTACGATTTAGTTTGCAAACTTTACTTATACAAAAAAAAATTATAATAATATTAAAAAAAATTAAAATTTATTAAAAAAAATGTATTTTTCTATCGACTCAGAATTAATTCAAAGTAAAGAATTGACATAAAATGTAGTTTGTAGCATACAAGAAAATTGAGCATGAAGTTGAAAAAAAAGTTAATCGTCAGTTCACCAGCACATTTACCCTATGTGTGTATGTGCATGTGTATGTGCACTGATGTCTGTATCGATTTTCTGGCAAATAGATTATCTCTAGACAACAACATATTTTTACGCCATCAATTCATTTACCGTAGTAGCAGCGCACATTTGAAGTTGCCACCTCAAAATCAGCAGGCAAAGCCAAAAACAACAAAAAAGTAGCTAAACGTCGACGGCAGCGACGAAGTATAATTGCAAAGAATACTGTGAGAAGTTGGACGAAGTTGGAGATATGGCTTGCCACATCATACCAACAAACGGGCAACAGCTGAAAATTATACAAGCATACATACATACATATGTACATACAAAAATATAAGTATATACGTATATAATACATACATAGGTTTATTGTATGCATTCATTTACGGCAGCACAAGGTTAGACTATGCAAAAAAATCGTCTGCAATTTTAGGTGGGCGCTCAAGCCACAGCAATGGCAAACAGAAGTTCAACTTTGCAACTGTATTTGCACACGTCCTTTCGTCTTTAATTGTGAATTTTTTTTTTAATAATTTACGCCAAGGCAGCAAGGACGAATGAGCCGGGGCCGAGGCGGTATTTAACGTTACCGTCGACGCTGCTTACTGCTACATTCATTAGTTATAAGCATTGCAAAAAAATTTATATTTTTCAATACTCATTACTTTCACAGCGAGAAGACGAGTAATGAGTCGCGCAACAGAAACGCAAAGCTTTCCAATTGATGTGAGCAGCAAAAATCATTTTAAAAAAATGTTGAAATCTACAAATATGCCACACTGCGCATTTCACAACATCGGCGACCCCACCATACATACATACATACATGTCAACACGCACAACCAAATATACAAATCAACAACCCTTGCGAACTTCACTGACGCCTTGCGCCAAGTCAACGACGAGACGAGTAGCAGCAAAAAGTTGAACTCAACACATCAACGCTGAAGTTGAAGGAATCAAAAGGAGCGACTAGAGCAATCACAATAACAAAAACAACAACAACAACAACAACAATACCTGCATGCATACATACATATATGCAAGCGCAATAACCAATGCCGCCGGCAAGAGCAAATGACGATGAAGTATGCACGCACACGACGACACTAAACAACGAGAACGACAACAACGAGTCTGACGCTGTCGACGAGTATGAAAATGCCAACAGTGATGACGAAATATATTATGAAAGGACGAATGCGACGATGCTGTTGTGCTTGACGAAAACCCACCACCAACGAGAGCGCCGCCAACCGAACGACGCACATCAAATTGACAAAAGGAATTTAAAATTTGCACATCAACATAATAAAACTTAAAACAAAAACAAGATGGGTGGCACTGCAGCGCAGTGGCAGATAAAGCATCATGCGGATACAGAGCACTGTTTGACAAGCCATGCGGCAGCAGCGGCGGCAGCAGACAAGTAACCAACCAAATGGCTAAACGCCAAATTGGCTGGAGCAACAACAATAACAACAACATATACAAATACAACAACAATGTTAAAAACTTTCGGGCACAAAAAGTGAAAAAAGACACGTTGCAAAGGTGCGCATGTAGGAGAGGTGGAGCACAGCCAAAGTAAACAAGAGCAGCAGAGCAGCAGAGAGTAGAATGAGAGCGTCATGCGCGCGTTTAAGAAAAAAAGAGAGAGTGGCATGCAGCGCGCTTGATATGTAATTCAACCAGATTGTACAAAGCGCGCAGCCCCCACAAGCCATACTCACATACGTACACACACCTGTCAGGCATGAGAGTGCGCGCTCTAGCAAAAGAAGCAACAACAAAGAAGAAGAATAAACAAATATTGCCCAGCATTTAACATTCGTTGCACATTTAATTTGACATTCGCATTTCATTTTCATTTTGCGTGTCTCATTTTACTTGTGTGCGCTCTGCAAATCCAACTCAACTCAATGCAGCGCAGCGCGTTGCCGCAACAATTGTTGTCATTTTTAGTATAAAACGCATCAAGTAATCAACATGCAGCAACAAAAACGACAACAGCACTTGCAATGAGTACATTAACAGCTGTTGCGCTGGTATTGGTAGTGGGGGCGCGCTATCTACTCCATATCCACACACACATCTATACACAAATATACACAAATCGACTCCAACAATACCAAGTGATGTATGCGATAGATGGATGGATAGACAGAGAGACAAAGCATGTCAGCGCTGGTAGCAGTAGTGTGTTGGCCAATTGATGTTGGCGAGAAAAGGAGCGCGCGAGAAATCATATTTGAAACTGTCATAAATCTTCGGCGCAGTGATGGAACGCTGACTCGTTATTTGACTCGGCGTTGACGACGACGACGACTACGATGAGGCAACGGCAACGGCAACAGCGACGAGTAACGAACAAACTACGACCAGCAGAAACTAGACGTACGTGCGCGTTCGTACAATGGTTGACGAACACGAAACGGATTTTGAAGAATAAGGCAAATCAAAGATGAGCATGAAAAGGTACGCGTGTATGCGGGAAGGGGTGTGGCAGGATAAGATGAGTGAACTTGGCTGCAAGGCATTTATATGCATACATATATACAAACATATGCATATTTCTTTAATTTTTTTCATATCCAGGGGTAAATGTCAAAATTTCATAAAATAACTTAATTTCAACGCACTGCGCCACCCAAAGCTGCGAGCCGCGGAGACTATCTAATTAAAAATTATCTGACCATTTGTTTGCGCACGAGATAGTAACGTTTCAAAAATGAGCGCGCCGTCAAAGCAAATTGGCAAAAGAAACAAATTAGAAATTAATAAAATACAAAAAGTCGCACCAACAACAACAGCAAGTGTAGAAAAAATAATGGAGGTTGGCAAAAGCATCAATGCGCCGCACTTCATCGCCTTTTAACCACATCGGAGTGAGCGAGCGCACACGAGTACTACTCACCTGCCGCACTCCTGCTCTTGCAAATTACATTTGCGAATTTTATATTGAATAAGCAAAATAACAACAGCAATACAATAGCAAAGCAATAAGCCGGGTGACTAGCAAACATCACACGTTCATATACAGGCAGACATATACGGACAGACAGACAGCACGCGCAAGGTTGTGTATTTCGTCAGCGGCATGTCAAGAAATACATTCGTTCAAATAAAAGAGCGCAAATCGCGCTCACTGCTCCACGGTCATCAAGAGAGCGCTGTGTCACACCGCGCCGCTCTTCCAACTCCCTGAACAACAAAATCAAGTTTGGCTCGTTTCTTTTGATGGACGTGTGTGAATTTGTTGAGAGAATCATTAATTTACTCAGCGGCTGAGCGCTGTTGAGTGCACATTGGTACAACAAGCATGCTATGATGGGGAAATGCAAGCGTGCTGCAGAGCGTCCTTTATATTTAAGAGCGCGCTCGTTAACCTCAGCTAAGCGTATATGTACTGCTCAGGCTTAGCCAAAGCTATTATGCTGAGAGCGCCTAATGAAGCTGTAGGTATCTCTCTGCAGCGTAAAAAATGCTACAAAAAATTTCTCTTAAAATATTCACCATGAACCATAAACAGAGATACATTTCGATGTATGCGCATTTTCCCCCAACAGCGGACAGCTGAGTATCTGCCACACGCTTGGCTGCCATGGCATTATTACGGTGAGCGATCATGTCAAATGTATAGGCCAGGCTGTCATTGCCGAAACATGCAGTCAGTGACGCAACGTACGTGAGAGTAGAGCGTGTTTAAATTTTTTTGTTGCTGTATTGTGTCGTGTTGTGCCGTCGTCGTTCGTATCGTCGTATTTGTAAGTGCGCGTAGCCCCAAAATAGTTGTAAATGCCGTCGCTATTTCATGCATACTATATGTTGCTTATGATAAATTATGTTATTTATTAAAATTTGTAGCCGCACAGCGGTGATGAAGTGAGTGTGTTTGGAAAATTGGTGATTTATTAATAAAAAAATTATGTTTAATTGCTGCTGTTATTATTATGTGTTGAAAACGTGTTAAATGTTGATAAAAATTCGGAAAGCAAATTTTAATGAATAAAATTAAAAAGATTAAAAATAAAAGTTGAAATTAATTTTATTGTAATAAAATTAATAAAATTCATTGAAATTAAATCAAATAAAATTAAAATTAATATGTTAATAAAACATTAAATAAAAATATTAAGTCAAATAAAATATATACATATACTAAAATAAAAAAATTAAATCAAAGAATTTAAAAGAAATAAATAATTTTATAATTGATTGGTGTTAAAAAATGTATTGAAAAAATTTTAAATTGAATAAAATGCGGTTCTCATATAAAATAAATACTAAGTAGTTTAAAAAAATATTTAAAATAAATATTATAAAAAATGTAAGAAAACACACATGAGAAATGAAAGAAATAAAAATTAAAATAATTAAAATAAATGAGAATAAATAAACTTTAAATAAATAAAAAATATATAAAAATTATACCTAATAGATACATAATATATATGTAAAGCACAAATAATGGAACACCTATGCTAAGCAAATCCGTTCTGAACGCTTCTAGATCAGAGAAAAGGAGACCGGTCCAGGCCGTAAAAAATATATGCAATTCGTCTCCAACTACCATGTCAGTTCTTGAGTTATATCCACTATTAGGACAGACCTATAAATTCAATACAAATGCAATGCTTAGGGCTGGTTCGCTTAAAACTTTCTTCGTTTTGCCTGACAGTTGAAACTCTGATTACTCTGATTGAGCGAATAAACCGAGAGTATTCCACATTGAAAGCCTTAACTTTTCTTAAAATTATCCGATATTGAGTTTTCATATTCGTTTGTTGTTTAATAATTTTGTAAAACAAAATAAATTTCGATTTCAATCTTTTATTGGGCTTAAGAATCATATATAGCACTAGAGAATTAATTAAGCGTAAAAAAGTTGAATTTTAGGCAACATTTTACTTCACCTCGCTTCGCCTCAACTACTTTCTATGTGTACTTACTCATTTGAATTGATATTTTGAACATATATATCTGTCAAAATACAATTCTGACCAGATGAAACCCTTATCTGAATCAGCTTTCAAACTTTTAATTCGAGGATATACTGATCGTCTTTAGATCAGGAATTTCATTCATTAATAATCAACCGCACCAACCTTGCTCATACTGTGTTGTTTTCAAAGCATCTTGCCTTACGCTGGCTTCTCGATAATCGAAGACAACCTTTGAATTTAGGTTAAGTTAGTGTACACTGACTACCTGTGCCGCCGTACATAGACCTGTTAGTCCTTTGCAGTGCCAGATGTGGTATGTTGTACGTCAAGACAAAGCTTATAGATAACATATATGAGCTTAATTGGGCTTTATAATGGTTGAAGTGATTTTAGGCCGAGCTCATACCCTATATGGTGATATTTTTTCCTAAGCTCGTTGAATTAAGGCCTGGTAGACTCATTGATTTCTACACTTCGTGTTTTACTAAAAAAACCCTGATTGTACTCACTTTTAAAAAAACTTTTGTTTTTAGAATTTTTGAAAAAAAATTTTTTTTCATAAATTCATTTTCAATTTTATAAGGTCAGCAGGTTTTTACAAAAACAAAATTAATTATATTTTTTGTTAGAATAAAATTATAAAGTAATACAAATGCCTAATACATACATAAAGAAAATTCAGTAATAATAAATTTAAGTAAATTAGTAAATTGTTAGTATGTAACATTTAAAAAAAATTATAAAAATAGAAATTATTATTTTTTAATAAGTACAAAAATTATAAATTACAACATTTCCTAAAACAAAAGGAGAAAATAAAACAAACAAACAAATTACATTAAAATAGATTTAATTAAATTAAAAAAAAACTACATAACTTAATTAAAAATTATATTCAAAATTTCGAATCGAACTTAATTATAAATAATTACGTTAAATAATATACACATAGCTATTTTCAATTTCAAAAACAAAATTAAAAATTAAAAGAATAAAAAATAATATAAAAAATATTTTAACAATAAATATGTCCGTATTAAAACTAAAATTAAATAAACATTGGCCACTTAGCAAAAGAAAAACCTCAAAAACACACTAGCTGCGCCCCCTTAAGGTTGAACTCATGTTGAACTCATAAAATGCATATACATATGTATGTAAGTGCATATATACCTACCCCCCAAGCAGAACTTAATCGCTTCACGTGCCTACCACACTTGACACCGACTACAACATCAGTTGGCAATAGTTGCGACTAGCAATAAAATATTACTATTTACAATATTATCAATTGGCGCAACAACAACAATATCTACAACACGCTGTTCAACCTTCAGACACGCTGCTTGCCTGTAGCTGGAGCTATGTAAAGCAAGTGGCTGGTCAGCTGTGCAATTCCATACAATTCAAAGAAATATTTAAATACATATGTACATACTTTTACTAACATAATGTAAATACATTTGTACATATGTGTTCACATTAGTGCTCCACCTAACACACAACGTCCATGACACGACATTAACAGCTGCGCTGGCACGGAAGTAAAGTTAAGTCGCGAAAAATGCGACATCTTTAATGTCCGCCACATTAAATTAAAAACACAAAAAAAAAAACAAAAAAAAACAACACTCACCGCATAAATGTGCAAATTCATTGTTGGCTACGCATTTATATGAATTTGTTTTAGTACTTGTTGTTGTTGTTGTTGCTTCAATTAATTTTATTAATAATTTTTCTTCGTTTAGTTGTCTCACGCGATTACTAGTAGCAGCAGCATTAACACTCGTGCACTACCAACTAGTACCATACATATATGTACATATTGTACAAAAGCATGACTCGCTGAGATACTCATCAAAAATTATTTGCTCTTTTCTGCATTTCTCCAAGTTACCCTTTGTATTTTTGTTCTAACAAAAAGAGCATAAACATGCGCTCATTTCTCCTGCATATGGAGGCTAAAAATAAAAATAAAAAAATACAACAAATTCGCAGTTTTATTTTTCTCAACTCTACCCAATTAGTTCCCCATGATTATTTGTTGCTGTTGCTGCATTGCTTTGGATCAATCAGATATACTCGCTGTTACACCACTAGTGCTGTCTCCTCACTGAGTGAATCAGTTTGACAGTTACAGTTCACATAGCACACACATACACATAAAAAGAGCTCCACACTTTCTTTACAATCCCGAAGCATATTGTTGGCGCACATCGTCAAAATGAGCGAACGCATTTACTCCGACAACACAGCAACGTTGATGTTGCTTTTGGGAGGGGTGGGGAAGTGATAGTGACAATCGTATTTAACCGGCTGCATTGACAATGGACACACAGCGTTCAACTGAAAACTGAGACACGAGTTGTTAGCGATTGCTGTTACTATTGATATTGTTGTTGTTCTTGTTGTTGCTGTCGCTGTTACAATTGCTCGCTTACTACTGCTGCCATCATCAACCATTGCTTCTCTCAATCATTGTGCGGATGGATGATGTTGATGGGACGACGACGCAACGACGCGCAACCCGGTAATGCGTTCGGTCGCTCTGCGTTGCGCTCTACACACGCACACCACGCACACGCAATCATCGTAGCCAGTCACTCGTCGTACGTAGCCTATTGGCATCAAACAAAAACACAACTCGGCCAGAGTCAGCAGCAGCAGCAGAAAGCAAGCAGAAGGCAAACAGAACACTCTGTTATGAGCTGACACAACAATCAGACGACAGGCAGGCAGCAAGTAATAAGTGCGGCAAGCAGGCACGGAGCGTAGCGTGAAGACAACATGACGACATTCGCTGTTCGACTCTCAAACGGGTAACGACAGAAAGTTGAAGTGAGCGCTTGTTGTACGCGATTTAACGCGGCATATAAAGAGATTTTTTCGAAGCGAAGAATTCAATTGGAATTTTTTGAAAGATGCAATAGAAATTGTGACGATAGAAAAGTGTTATAAAAATATTTTACGCGTCAAAGGAAACTCGCAAAAGTGTGATAGCAAAATTTTTAATTCACAAAAAAGAAAAAAAAAATTCAAATATAAAATTTTTTTTATTAAGCAGCATTTTGCAAACGTTCTTCGACATTATAATAACAGCAGCAATACATATTAAATAACAACAACAAAAACAACACCAGTGCAAATCATATCTAGTCAGTGTGCATATTTCCAAAATTTAAACTTATTTCTACAATTTTCATTCCTTTCTCAAACCAAAAAAAAGCAACGATTTGGGCAACAACAGTAGCAGCGTTAACAACAGCAACAGTAAATGCCACATTTGTGTATAATAAAGCATGCGAACACTAAAGACTGATAAATGCAAATTGAAATAGAAGTAATTATTAATAAATAAATAAATAGAATAAAATTAATAAAAAATTGCGCTGAGTATAGAGCAGCAGTTGAACGCTCCTAAATCTCACTAAAGAACTCAAAAAAAAAAAAAAAACATGCAAATAAGTTAGTAGCAAACTCCGAAACCTGTTCAAACAAAGTATACGTAAAACAACAATAATAAAATAGTATTGAAAAAAAAAATTAAGGAAATTTGCGCAATCGAAAATATTTTCGACTCAATGCTAATTTAATTGTTTAAAAAAATATGGCAAAAATATTTACATAAATGGAATATTAGAAAAAAAATATATAAAATAATAAATTTTATAATAAAACTAAATACTACAACAACAACAAAAACACATAAATGTAGTACACTCTATAAACCCTTAAAACAAACAACCAACCAACCAATGTATACGAATTCATGCAATTAATTAATTTAATTAAATACAAATATTACACACATTAACTACTTAATAACTAAATTAGCTATACCAACTGTAATTAAAAAGCAGGAAAAAAGAAAAAAAAATATATATATAACAAAAGCAGCAAATTATTTTAAATACATTTAAAGTTTAAAATATAAATAATAATTAAAAAATATTTTTAATTATAAACTAAAAATAAAAAATTCCTAAAAAATGTGCAAAATATTTAAAAGCTAAGTAGTTTATATTTCCTAACTTAAAAAAAAAAAGTAAACAAAAATCCTACAACAACTATTTATGCTAGTAAATAATTAGCAAAACAATACGATTTACAACAAAAAGTAATAAGAACAACAAAAACTCGTTTAACAAAAGTGTATACGTCTGAAAAGCATTAAATGTATAATAAAATACAGCTGGAAAAGAAAAGAAAAACAACAACAACAAATAAAATAAATAATATAAACACACAAAAAATTTCAACATTAAATAGAAAATCCCATTTCAAAAAAATTTTAACTATTAAGTGCATATTTCAAAATTGTTAAAAAAAATATTTGGTGCAACTAGTTGCTAAAAACTAACAACAACAATAAAAACAAACAACTACTTTCGAAACAACCCCTCCACGAAATTCTCCGCCAAAAGCCAAATTGTTACTATATTTCGTTTAACAAACGTAATTAAAGTGTATAAACTTTAAAAATAAAAAAGAAAGAAAAAAATACAAAAAGAAAATAATAATATAGCATTTCCGCATTGACATTTTGTCAACAACATACCGCCAAAATTCAGCAAAATATAAATATGTTGCACGAAGCGCTCATGCTTGAGATCTACCGGCAGGCGTTAAATGCTGGGTAAGTTGAAAAAAAAATTTTTTTTGACGAATTTTTATAATTATTATTTACAACTTAAAATCTCAAATTGAGTGTTTTGAATAAATTAATTTTTTAGTGCAAAAATTAGAATTTAATGTGATAGAGTAGAGGAGAAGGTGTGTGTAGTAGAATTAGCTGAGAAGCGGTGTTAAGAAAGCTCAAAAATGACAGGAATCAAAAATTTAAAACTGGAGTTCCCCACTTATTCATCTATCTCAAAGTTTTAAAAGCTTTAATTAAGTGAATTTTTTTTATAATTATTAAAATCCCATGTTCGTTGGCTTAGTTTTTAAAGGTCGGTATGCAGCTCTTACGAAAACCAAAAACTCCATATAAAAAAGTTCAAAAAAACGATGCGTGAAATTTTTTTTAGGAAGCAGTGCGCACCTCGAACGTAAAAAAAACTCCATTTTCTACTGCCTTTTTCAAAAGTTTTCAAACAAATACGAAAGCACGACAACAAATAGTCTCATATATATTTCGCGAGAAACAAGAGGAAGACTAATTTTTAAACGTATTAAAGCAAGCTTATCAAGCAATTTATGTAATGTTTTTAGTTTTTTCATCAATTTCACACATTTTATTTATTTTTAACCATGGAAAAGGTAAGAATACATAATCAGCGACAATTATTTACCGCGCTCTACTCATGTTTTCCGTTTTGTTTATTAAAGAGCTGTTCACAATAGAAAATCACCTGTCAAATTTCCGTGCCTACTACATTTTCCCATCCACGAAATATATGAGTTTTTTTCGCTAGAGGTGCATACCGACCTTAAAGTGAAAAACTGTCGAAACAAGTACCTTATAGAATATAGTATTATTTTTAGTTCTAGAACAGCATTGCTGTAGTCAAATACTTCGAAAAATAGGTCATAAATATACAAATACTCGTACTTTGGCCTATATGCATGCTATTACCTTCCAGGCACCTGTGGATTTCATCTAGTGAGACGATACTTGTTTTTAATCGATGCTTTTAAGCTTATGAAGTCAAATTAAATACTTTTCTAACACCCTTTCAATACCTATTTAGTAATGTATTTATTTCATTTTTATTTTATTTTTTTCTTATAACTGCGTTTTCTTCTAAGAGGCATGGAGAAATTAGAATCCTCAATAATACGTTCGCCATTAAATCATTTTATTTTATGAAAGTAATTATATTGCATGTTATAAATTGACGTCACGAAATTAAAAATGTTAATAATAATTTTAAAAATTATGGCAAATGGGTGAGAAAAACTAGTTTTTTTTTAGATAATCTAGCGCTTGATCAACGTTTTTTTTTTATTAATAAAATGATAGTCTCGAGAATTTTTTTATCCCGATTTTCGACGGATTTATAGCAGTTAAATGTTTATAAAAATTGAATCGATCAGGCAATATTTTATATTTACCAAGAGATGCATAAATTTCATTGAAATCTGCTGAGCGGTTATCGAGTTGCAGTTGTCACCAGTTCAAAACATATATTTTTGAGAAAAATACATTTAAAGGTTTACATGATCGTTCCGGAGCGCACTTATTTATATATTTAATTTAAATTTTATTTTAATTCATTTTATTTTATTTTAATTTGTTTTATTTTATTTTATTTTGTTTAATTTCAATTTATTTTGTTTTATTTAATTTTATTTTACTTTATTTAATTTCAATTTATTTTGTTTTATATTAATATTTTTATTTTTATTTTTGCTTTATTTTTCTTAAATCATCATCATACCAAATTGTCGAATAAATGGGCTTTTAAGACATATTTGCTGGATTTATTTGAAATTTTCATAGAATATTTTTAAGATTTTTAAGAAAATCAGCAAAATTTTCATGGCGGAAAAATAAAAAATTTTGAATGAAATTTTCTAGCAACATACCTATTGCTAATAGAAACTTTTGTTACTAAAGAAATTCATGAACTAAACGATAGTAAATTTTTACAATTTAGTCGACTTTTACCATTTAAGCTAGCATTATACACAATTTTCCTGGAAAACACTGTTATTAAAAAAACCCTTCATTTTGGATATTGTGATTTCAGTTTTTTATATTTCAATATTGATTAATAAACAATTTTGGGATGAATCAAAAAGTTTTTATTTGATCATCTTTCAAAATGGTCTAAAGTGAAATTTAGTTATAATTATTAAGCTTTGCACTTTCGTACTTTTTTAAATAAGAATTTTACAATTTTGCTGAAATTACTATAAAATTATTACCAAAAAATATACACATGTATTACTCTTAATTTTTGTTTGTTTGTTTGTTCTTACGCTAATGTGATTTTAACTTCTTTAATGCTAACATTGATCACTGAGATTTCGTTATCTGTTTTCAAATAGTCAAAAAATCTGGGATTTTTTATTTTTAATTTTAGTTTTAGTTATTTATGGCTATATACAGTGGCGGACCAAAGTCTACAAACACCCCCTGTTTTTGTTGAATTTAAAGTTCAAAAAGTTTATTGGAAACAGTTTAATTCAACTATTTTCCCTTATAATTAAAAACCAACAAAAATAATTTTTAAATAGTAAAGCTATGACAAAAAAGGCGTAAATCCAACATTGACAAAAGTCTACATACAGTACCCACATAACTTATTTTCCATGATCTTTTTAGTATTTCGTTAGTCCACCGTTCGCATCAATAACAGCTTGAAGCCATCGTGGTATCGAAGCTACTAAAAATGTTAATTCTGAGGGGGTAATACTATCCCAAGCTCCCAGACATATTCAATAACATTCAAATCTGGACTTTGAGGTGGTGTGTGTAGTTGCTTGGAGCATGATAAAGCAACCAATCCTTAACAATATGGACCGTGTGCTTTGGATCGTTATCCTGTTGAAAGATCCAGCCAGCGCCAAGCTCCTAACTATCCACCGAAGGCTTCCAATAATGACTTATATTGGAAATGATCCATATTACCCTCAATAAAAGCCAACTTTCCAATTCTAGATGCCGCAACCGCTCCCCAAACCATTACGTTGCTCCCACCATGCTTCGCTGTTGGTACTATATTTTTGGAGGTAAGTGTAGTGTTTTTTGCCAATCATCAATTCCTTCAAATTCTTGTGTATATGTGCTTTGGCGAACTCCATGCGAAGTTTACGATATTATTTTTTTTACAAATAAGAGGCTTTTTACGTAGCGTTCTACTGTGGAAGCCGTTATCGTTCAAAGCTCTTCGAATTGTTCTTAGATGAACACACCATCTTGATGAGTTTGCGATGTTTTCGGCTAATTTTGGAGCAGTAACTTTAGAATCATCATTCACTTCATTCAGAATAAAGCTGACGTCTCTTCAAGTTAGTTTCTTCGGGCGGCCAACACGCGGCTTTTTTTCGGTGTTACTATTTTTTTTTAAGTTTTGGTGGACTTAAGTTGAATTTTTTTTAAATTTCACCATAAGATTTCTTCCCTTTTCTGTGCTGAATAACCAAGATTCGCACGTCAATGGATATTTCTTCGCGGAGCCTTCATTGATGCTGCCACAACAACACGGCATATCGACAAAACTGCTAGTAAACCCGTGGTGTATGTAGACATTTGTCAAGTATATTTTTGTGTTTTTTCTTCATAATTGTTTTATTTTATGTTAGAGAATGGATTTGTTTTAATACATGTGATTAGAAAACGATTTAAAATAAAACTGTATACCTGAATTTTTCAGCAAAGTGATAGTACTTTCTACACAACGAATTCAGATGATCTATGTAGACCTATGTCCGCCACTGTATGTACAATTTATGGCAATATATAACATAAAATTTTGATGATTTTCGCAGTTAGTTTAGGAAGAAATTAATTTATTCTTTTAATCAATACTCGATTAAAAAAAAATGAAAAATGGCAACCTTTTAACATTCCACCCACATTTGGGATCACCCTAATATAATACATAATAATCATGCAAGTTTTTTTTTGTAATTTTTTATGTATGTTTCATTAGCCCTGAATTAAACCCTAAATTAAAATAAAAAAATTACAGAATTTTTTAAAAAGAAGAATGGACAATAGTCCAAAATGACATTAGTTACCTGATATCATAAAATTGGCTTTTAATAAAAAATTTTAAATTATAAATTTGAATTAAAGAAAATTATAAAATGAAATTTATCATTAAAAAATAAATCTTTTATACAAATTTTTCATTGTACTAGCTGTGGACGAAAAATGCTTGGCGATTATTTAAAATTTTATTTTTCAATAAATATTAATTTTGAAAAAATTCAAATTTCTATTAATTATCTTTTAAAATTGAAATTTTTGAACATAACTCAACTCTTTATGTTCCAAAATTCTTTGTGTTTACACTGTTTACTGCAGTTTAACGAATAATAAAATTTATATAAGCACATATTTACTGAGAAGAAATGCGTAAATCTGTCACTAATAAATCCCAAAATTGTAAATACAAAAGCAACAATATAGCAAATATGTATCCTATAAAGCAAATCTGGGAAATAAGAACACATTCTTTCATATATATGTATGTATGTAGCTACCTATTGATATACACCTTATTCTGTATAACCATATGTGTTTGAATTAAAAAGCATTTAGCTAATCAATAAATTAAATAAATTGAAAACTAGAAAAATAATTCGCCACAAACACATAGATATTTACACATTTTATATACACATTTTTAATGTATGTTTGTACTTATGTATGCGCGAAATAGTAAATAGTTTAGCGTTAGTCCGCACTCTTGAGATCATGCAAAATAATTAATGAAAAAAAAAACAAAAAAAAAACTCACTCACTTATATTTATCAACATCTATAGAGATTATATTTGTATAATTAATTGTTCTGGCATATTGAGCAAATGTATCTAACAATTATATGAACTTGAAGTGAAATAATAAATCTACGCGACACGCCATCAACAGTTCGAGTTTTTACACATACATACGAGCATAGCACATACAGAGAGACATTCACATATGTATGTAAATACCAATAAATGCTAAAAGTAAGGCAAATGGGTCAACTTGGAAACCAAAGGAAATATAAAAAATTATTGAATTTGTTATATGTATGCACATGAACGTATTTATACCATACATACAAATATATCTATATACACATGAAAAGTGTGATCCATTTCGAGGCTGCCTACTTTTTTAAAGAAAAAAAAAACCACAGAAAATTGAAATTTAATGGGTAATATATATTCTCATTCGAAATAACATTCTTTGCATTTATTTTTTGAAGATTATCTCTTTCAAATGCTGGCCGCGGCTACGTCTCAGATGGTCCATCCGCTGAATACAATTTTCGATGACTCCTTCGATCATTTCGACTCGTAATTGGCGAATGACCCGCATGATGTGTTGCTCCAAGGCCTGAATCGAAGCGGGATTGTCTGCATAGACTTAAGACTTTACATATCCCCACAGGAAAAAGTCTAAAGGTGTGATATCACACGATTTTGATGGCCAATCTACCGGCTTAAAACGTGAAATTATCTGGTCACCAAGTGTTCTCTCAATAAATCCATTGATTGATGCGATGTGTGGGAAGTGACGCCGTCTTGTTGACACCGAGTGTCACGGAGATCACGAGCTTCAATTTCAGGCATCAAATATATCGGTTATCATGGCGCAATAATGGTCGCCATTGACGGTTACGTTCTCACCGGCATCATTTTTTAAGAAATATGGAACGATGATAACACCGGCCCACAAAACACACCAAACCTTTGTTTTTTGGCTGAAATGACAGCTCTTGAATCTCTTCAGGTTGTTCTTTGTCCCAAATGCGGCAATTTTGCTTGTTTACATACCCATTGAGCCAGAAATGAGCCTCATCGCTGAAAAAAATTTGGCTCGAAAACGTCAGATCTTCTTGGAATTTTGCAAGAGCCCATACAGCAAAACGATGTCGCTCGGGAAGGTCGAGCGGCTTCAGTTCTTGCATAAACTGTACTTTCAATTTAAGATCTCGCTGTAAAATACGCCAAATCGTCCCATACGTCAGTCCGAGTTGCTGCGAACGGCGCCGAATTGACTCTCCACGGTCTTCGTGTACACTCTCAGCTACGGCCGCTATATTTTCTTCACTGCATGCTGCATTATTATCCAATAATGAAAGCTAGGTCTCAAAGTGGTTGATGGTGTTGCGAATAGTACGCTCAGTAGGCCGATTATATTGACCATAAGTTGAGCGAAGGGCGCGAAACACTTTCTTTACAGAGGGTGAATTTTCGTAATAAAGTTGAATGATTTGTAAACATTGTTTAGGTGTAAGTCTTTCCATGATGAAATGCCAAACAATACTAAACCAAAATAACATGACAGCTCGACACGACTCACGCGTGATCTGTCATAGAAGGCTATTGAAAAAAGCACCTCTACAAGGATCACCCTTTATTTAAAATATGTTTTACATACATTCAATTTCATACTAAATATTTTATTATTATTTTTTTTGTACATGCTCTACGTATACACATTTATACATACATACATACATACATTTTTTTATGACATTTAGCTGCTCTCATTACATTGAAAAATGATTTGTAGCGTATGTGTAGCTCACAATGTGCTGTTAAATACATATATTGTATATAATGATTAGAATTAGAAGAATTGTAAATGACAACGAGTTGTATAGCAAACATCTAATGACTGCTCAGCAGCTATGACGCTATGAAGTGCTAAGTAGACATAAAAATACTTATGTCCGGTGGAAGTTATTAGTTAGCAATATTATGTGCTACAAAGGCATTCAAATAGCGTTTGGTAGTGTCTGACGATGGAAATAAAATTTTATATTATATATATATATAATAGCTTTATAACTGAATTTATATTATATTAAAATATACAAATCATTTTTTTTTATAATTAAAAACTAGTATTCTTTTTTATGAATTATTTGGTTGTAATGTTATGTTGGCAATTGCATTTCTATGAATTCTAATTGTATCATTAATTTAGTTTAAATTGCAAAATTATGAGAAATTTTTATATACTCGTAATTCTCTGTAAATTGGCAGAGGAAAAGTGTGAATCGATTTTGCTTCCGCTATAAATTGTCACCTTTGATTGAGGCGCATGAGAGTCCAAATGTTTATTTAATTGAAAAAATTTAATTTACTTACATTTCAGCAAAGTTCATTATTATAAGAATTATTTTTGTGCTAATAATTAAAAACAAACCAAAAAAAAATTATTTTTTATAAGTAATTTCTAAGGTTAATTTTTTTGAGATATATGAAACAGAATAGACAATGAAAAAATATAAAATATTTAGTTTTTATCATTCTTACTGTAAGATACGAGCCCTTAATGTTGGTATTTGTGGATTTAAAGCAAAATAAAATAAAATAAAATAAAATCATACGAGATATTAGCTTTTATAAACTTAAACTTTGAAACTTAAACTAAACTTGAATTTAAAATAATAACTACTCAAACCAATAACCCATTATAAATAACTAAGTCCATTTATACATGGGAATTTTTGATTTTTTACAACTAGTACGGCATTGTCACCAAAAGTGGGCAATTCCATCCAAACTCTATACAATTGTATAATCTATAGGGTTTTCCACTAAGAGTGATATGATTTTTTTAAATAAAACACTAATTGTTAAGGAAATACAAATGTTTTTTTTTTTAATGTGAAATACAATCGATACAATTAAGTTCTGAATATAACGTCATTCAAATGGCCCCCACGACTTCTTTTGCAGGAACGAAGTCGGTGAACCCAATTTTTGAGCGCTTTTTCCACTAAATCAAGTCGTCTGTCATAAATAGCACGTGCAATATTGACTTTTAAAGCTTGAAGAGAGTCTGGTTTATTGCTAAAGACCAAAAGACTTAAAATAACCCCACAAGAAGTAGTCTTGGTGTTAAATCAGAACTTCTTGGAGGCCATTCAATGTTAGAATTTCTTGAAATAATCGAATCTCCAAACCTTTCTCGCAATAATTCGGTTGTTGCACGTGCTTTGTGACACGTAGCCCCATTTTGTCGGAACCAGATGTTGTCAAGATCAACTTCTTCCAATTGTGGGCATAAAAAGTTAGTTATCATCGATCTATACCACTCTCCATTGACAGTAACGATGCTACCAGCTTCATTTCGATGATTCCACCAGACCAAAAACCACACCAAACTGTCAATTTAGGTGAATGTTATGGTTGTTCATGAATAATTTGTGGATTTTTTTCGCATCAGAATCGAGAGTTTTGTTTATTTACCACACCACTCAAATGAAAGTGAGCCTCAAGTTGTACCAAGGCAAAATCAGCAAAATTGTTCTTGCGTATATCTTGCCATGATGAAATTTTAAAATTGGCTAAAATGGCACTTGGAAATCATATCACCCCTCTTGGAAAACTCTTTATATCAGTTCCAGGTCTACCAATCGGAAAATGCTTCACTGAACATACTCTGCAAATTTTATATTTCTACCATCAGCCATTTAAGCTGTGCGTTGATCCGTTAGTTTTTCAGGACAAACAATTCTATATATAGTATGTCTAGATCTCCGTATTTTCATGTTTAAATACCAAAACTGAAATTAAACGAGAGCGAAAAACAAAAAGCCGAAAACAAATTTATGAAGTTGAAGCAACGTGGGAGCCTTACCTCTAGTTATTTAATTTTTATGTGTAAGATCAGTCAAAAGAAAAGTTATAACATAAAATTTTACATCTGAGAAATATTGGATGGGAGCTAACCAATTTTGTAGAATTACACAGCTTTCATGGTGTGTCCACAATGAAACGTTTTATGTTATTGGCGCTTTTTTTTTAAAAATCTGAATTTTTATTTAGGAAATAAATTAATAAATATGTTCCTCCTGTTACTAAAACACCGTTTGTTTTACAGAAAAAAATAAAAATAAAATAAAGCAAGAAAGAAATGCGGTCAATATTTATATGAATTTTCGTGTATAGAATACAAAATTTCACGCCCTTAGAAGAGTTTTTGATGGATTTATTTCACAGCAAGAAAAAATATATTTATATATTTTGTGACAGTGATGAAAATAATGTCGATGTTAAAATTTTAACACATACATACATTATTATTATTATTAATACCAACCTCCCGACCATCCGCACGAGGGGCGCTGTCTGCATGACGTACGGAACTTGTATTATTTTTCATCAATGCCGAACACGATGAGGATAGGTTTGTTTAAGAATTATTTCAAATATAAAATGTAATGTAACGATTAGTTGAGAGTCGGCAAAATAGTTTTCTTAAGATGAAAAAGCGAGTCAGATATGTCAAATGTGCTTGAGTGAGAGTTGAAATCAAGACACAAACAATGCAAAGGCTCGTGAAATTCAAAATTCGTTTTACAAGTTTTCAAGTTTTCAGAAACAAGCAAAAATGTCTGGATATTCTGAACGGAACATTAAATTTGATTTCAGAGAGAACCATTAAAAATTATACCAAGCATTTCCCGACGACTGAAGAGAGTAAGGAGATTGATAAGTTTCAGACGACTAGTATAAGAAGGAAGATTGCACTTAGAGTGCCAATGCAAGTTTCTTAAGGCAAATAGGAAGAATTGTTTTTGAACCCATATATTTTGAATTACATGCATTGTAATAACCCTGCAGTGTAAACTTATACTACAGTTGGCTATTTGTACTTTATAACATTCACCAGTAACGTGAATAATAATAATAATTTTCACCACCGCACCTTTGGTATGTTGTTTTTATTTCAAGAACGCCACGACTGAGTTACTTTTCCTAATAAGCTCTGTTGAAGTGCGCAGTTAGTCCTTGCTATCCGAATCACAACCATAGCCGAGGTTATCACTGTAGCGCGTGAGGTTTTCGGTTCGTTTCATGCTACAGGCAAGTTCATTTCTACTTTAATTTTTATTTTTGTTTTTGGTGAATTAGAAATTCAACACATACCTATAAGTATATATGGCATTTCGTAGGGCATCGCCGTGTTAAAAATACCAGGCGCTCACATGGGAAATGCATGGAAGGTGAACTAGTTGGTAGGATTCTAGTTAACAAGAGAGTTTTCCCTTCAGGGAAATCACATAAATGCCAAAATGTTTCAGTGTAGCTGTTGACTATTGAAAACCTATGCTTTTAGCGAATATAAAATATAAATAATAATTAGTAGATTACTTTTCTATTGAATGAATTTGTAATATTTTTTTATTGAATGCAAAAAATAATTATTATTAAAAAATCTACGAATCAAAAAATAAAAATTTACACTAAACATTGACTCATACTCCCTTTGATGGTTTAAAAATATGAATTTAATTTTCAAAATACAGAATGAAATGTAGGGCGAAACCCACAGCAAAACTAAACAAATATTAGAATAATGCAAATTAAGTTTGAGAAACGAAAACACCACAATATGAAACATCATACACTTTACTCCCACATTTCAATCAGCTAATTTGTGTCGTTTTGTGTATTTATCGTAACCGAAATCCATGCGATTTAAATACTAAACATTATTAGTACCAAATTTTCGCGGTTTGCAATGTTGAAACTTAACTTAACCACAACTTGACGGTGTTGAACTTTTTTTTATTATTCAAAAAGTATAAAAGTTTCGCATGAAAATTCTTAAAGCTTTTGAAACTCTTTATTGACAATTAGGGCTATTCTGCATTTCGATTACGCTCCCGCTCTCCGCTCCGCCACAATCGTAGTTACGTATTCTGAGTTACGATCGAATCGAAAGAAGAAGAGGAAGAGAGAATAAATTTTCGAAATCAGCTGGTTGCATTTGAATGTGTGAAATTGAAACAAAACGAAACATACAAATGCAAACTATTTTTGCATAACTCAAATAAATACAAATAAAATCGTGTTTTAACGTCAAATGGAATCAATAGTCGCGCCGATATTTCATGAGTATTGAGAGACAAGTGTGCCCATTTCAGATGCTTGCTGAATTTTAAGGAATTGAGCTGTAGTTGGTATGTTTTTACATAATAAATTCAGTTACTTGGATACTAAAGATACTTTCAAGTTCTGCGCAAGAAACTCAATTAAGTACTTTGACATGGTTATCGAGGAGTAGCTGATTTGCGATTTTTTATGAAAGGTAGTTACCAACATAAAGTTATATATATATTTGGCACTTTGAAGCGATTTTCGGCAGAGATCCTCTTTCAATTTGTGGTTTTTTGCGTCTCTACAAGTTGCAGGGACCTACAGCTTATTTTCTAAGCCGCCTCTGAACGGACGATAGATTTGAAGCAGATTATAACATAGGAATGTGTCACTCAACAGTGTCAATGTCACTGCACACTTTTCTCGAAATCACAGTGTTTTTAATGGTGGCATAATTAAGCTCATAAAACTTGAAAAAAAGACATGGATGACTTTTCCAATTATAAAAATCATATTTTACTTACACTTTTGAAAAATTATAGTATTTAAGTACACGAAAGTATACAATCGAACTTTTCGCCGCGAACTAAATTACAACGTACATAAAACGTAACTACGATCGAAATGCAGTATACATGCAATTGGATAGATCGAGAGTTTCGAAAATTGATCGAAACGGAACGTAACGTAGAATACCAAATCCACCGAGCGGAGATAACTTCGATCCGAGTCAAAATGCAGAATAGGACTATAGAAAAAAAAAGGTTTGTAAGCCTGCGAAGGGTAGAAAGAAGAGCTGTTTTTGAAAGCCGCTCATAATTCATAAAAGAAACTAACAGATCAATTGAAAAGTCCCAGGTCTACCATAATAAAAAAATATTTTTTTTTTGGCAAAATTCATTTTTTTTTATTCAACAAACACTGGTTATAGCGACTCTCCAACTTTTCGATACCATTTTTGTGGTACGATTTGTCCTTTACTTCAAAATAGGCCTCAATTTCAGCGATCACTTCTTCATTCGATGAAAATTTCTTCCCAGCGAGCACTCTTTTGAGTTCTGGGAACTGGAAATTGTCTCTAGAAGCCAGAACTGGAAAATGCGGCACATGCGAAAGTAATTCGAAACCCAATTCATGGATTTTCGCCATCGATTGAACTGACTTATGACACGGTGGATTGCTTTGGTGAAACAGCACGATTGGACTTCGGAGTGAAATACTGGTGCCATGTTTCATCTATTGTCAAATGTCGAAGCAAAAACTCGAGTTTATTACTCTTGATCATCTCCAAACACTGCTATGAATTATCAACTCGTTGTTGTTTTTGGTCAAAAGTGAGCTCGCGCGGCACCCAGTTGGCACAGAGCTTTCTAATGCCCAAATATTCAAGAATGATGTGATGTATACATTCAGTGAATATCTCCTGAGTGCCGGGCTTTTGGGTGTCTTCGGTGCTCATTTCACCACGTCTATTCTAGATCCTAAGCCAATCCTTGATTCTTGATTTTCCCGGGGGCAGTGTCCGGAAACTTGTCATCATGCCAAGTTTTTGCTTTAACTGCATTTTTTTCATCTAAACGCAATATCAACGAAATTCCTTTTTATCCATTTTTTTTACAATAACAAAAGTTGATTCACTTAAAATGCTAAAATTCACAAACAATGATCCGGTAGCTGTCAAATTCAGACACGCGTGTTTTGAAGGTTATGGATAACTAAACATAAATTTAATTCTTCCGAATTACATCTATGGGTCAGGTCCGGGACTTTCCAATTGACCGGATTTTGTATAGAAAGTAGTAAAGAGTTTTCCAATAGGGATGATATGATTTCTAAGTGTCGTTTTGGCCATTTTTAATATGTCATGATCTGTCTTTTTTTTCATTGTATTCAGTGTGTTTACAATTTCATCATGGCCAGATATACGCAGGAACAAAGTTTACAAATTTTTCATGATTTTAAAATAATTATTAAAATAATCGTTCTGCAATTGCAACTTTTCATGCGTTTTTGCCATTTTGTGGTCGTAATAATCGTCTATCTGTGTTCGCCATTCGTCGAACTGTTGAACATTTCGAGCATATATTTTCTTTACATAAGGTTCATGTGTCAATAAAACAAAGAATCGGTCGAAGTAATGAAAATATTGCTGCCGTTCAGGCAAGTGTTGCTGAAGACCGCAATTTGTTGATTCCAAGACGTTCTCATGAATCGGGATCGTCTTAAGGACTGTCGAAAGCCATTGGACCACCATAAACTTTGCTGATTTTGCCTTGGAACAACTTGAAAACGATAAAGATTTTTTAAGAAAACCATCTTCTCCGATGAGGCTCACTTTCATCTGTGAAAACTGTCGATTTTTGTGCGAAGAAAATCCACCAATTATTCATGAACTACCATTGCATTCACCTAAATTGACAGTTGTGTGATTTTTGGTCTGGAACTTCTTTCGAAATGAGGTTGGTAGCACCGTTACTGTCAATGGAGAACAGTATAGATCGATGATAACCAAATTTTTATGGCCACAATTGGAAGAAGTTGATCCTAACAACATCTGGTTCCAACAATACAGAGCTACGTGTTACACAGCACGTGCCACAACCGAATTATTTCGAGAAAGGTTTGGAGATTTGATTATTTCAAGAAATTGTGACACTGAATGGCCTCCAAGTAGTTGTGATTTAAAGCCATTGTACCTACTTCTTGTGAGGTTATTTGAAGTCATTGGTCATTAGCAATAAACCAGACTCTCTTCAAGCTTTAAAAGTCAATATTGAACGGTGCTATTTATGACATACGACTTGATTTAGTGGAAAAAGTGCTCAAAAATTGGATTAATCGAATTCGTTCCTGCAAAAGAAGTCGCGGAGTCCATTTGAATGATGTTATATTCAGAACTTAATTGTATCGATTGTACTTCACATTAAAAAAATTTGAATTTCCTCAACAATTAGTGTGTTTTTTTTTTAAAGAAATCATATCACTCTTGTTGGAAAACCATATATTTATTTATTAAAATATATGTATTTTTCTTTATTTTAAATCAGTGAATAAAAACTGCGCTTTGAATTTTATCTTTTTAAGTAATAATGCTTATTGTTAAAAGAATTATTCAAAATTAGGCAACATAAATAAAAAAATATTCAATAAATACCAAAGCTTTATTTACTCATATTAAATACAATAAAATCTCATTGGCACATAAACACACGATTGTATACACTACATACATATATACATATGTACATATTTATAACCAACAAAAGTGGCATGCCTTTAAATCTTCTTTATTTGCATAGTGTGCTCATGCATATATGCATACATATGAGTACATACTTTATATCCTTTCATAATTTATGCAAAACATTTAAAAAGAAGCGAGAAAAAGCCAGCTGTGACGCGTACAAATTTACACACAACAAAGCTATATCGAATTCATCCATTTGATCGACTTGAAATTGACAGGCTTTTTGTATATAACATATGTACATATTGCAAAAAAAAAAATTCTGTAACCGGCAACAGTGAAGCTGGATAATTGTTGTTTCAACGAGTGAAAGATATTTGAGACGCTCAAGTATAGCGAGTGAATGCCTCACTGAGAATGCTTACTCGACTTACTTACTGACTCGTTGGTTGGTTGACTGGTTGGCTTGGTCGCTGTACTCGCGGTTGATTGCTGAGTGCTGAGTGAGGGGGTGGCGTTGAAAACAGCGGAATGAAAGCCACACAACAGTCACACAGCCACTGTTGTAAATAACGAAGCCATTCTTCAGCGTGGTAAACGAATCAAGGCAATCAGTTGGGTACATACATATGTAACTACATAATGTCATATGTACATACATATGTATTTTGTACCTATGTATGTGTATAAATATTGAATCATACGCGCATATTAAATGTCTACAGTTAGTTTGGTTGCATCAAATGGATGAACTACATATATACATATGTATAACTGGGTCTGTCATGGGTTTGCATATGTATGCATATGTATGTGCTCATATGCACCAACACTTGTCCATTGCAATCAAACAGCAAAGAGTGCAATGCTCTGTACAAAAGGCAAATAAATATGATATGAAATGAAATATATATGTATGTATGTACATATGTATTAACACAACAGATTGCATGATATTTTTGGTAATTTTATGCTTCGACATTTGATTATGTAACTCTAGCCACTGTCAACTCTCGCTGATTGTTGATTAACATATTTTGTGTTTGCACACACTTTGCCGTTTGTTATCATTTTCACGGATTTCACGGATTTGTGATGTGTGTGTGTGTGTGGCGTAATCGTTCGTTCTCCCACTCTGTGGAATTCACCACACACGCCTACAAGGCATAAAATGCAGTTATCATAAACACACGGCACATACGCATACATACACGTACACGCACATATACATGTACAGCATACATATATTTTAATTTTTATATACATATTTCTTTGATATGATTTGTGGCATTTTGATTTGTTTGCTCGTGAAAGCGCGAACGGCTGTGACAGTCGCTTAATAATAAATTTCAATAAAATACTATTGGAATCAAATAAATTGATTTTTGTCTACGTACGTATCGTAAGCCAAAGCGTATGATTACAATGGATTTAAATGCTTCTCTTATAATAAAAACACTGATTGGTTAAGTGATTAGTAGTTGTGTAACGTTTAATAATTTTTTATAATATATTTTTAAATATATCAAATACATAAAGATTTTTGATGAATTTCGCTGGCGAAGGAGGTACATAACATTACAAGATATGCATATAAATTCATTTATTATTGATAATATTTATATAATAATATTTTTTATACCTTTCATGAACGTGGAATGATAAAAAGCTTTGCAATAGGGATGGTATGATTTCCAAGTGTCTTTTTGGCCATTTTTAATATGTTTTTTTTTTAACATGTCTTATTTTTTTTCATTGTATTCAGTAATGTTTAGAATTTCATCCATGAACCACCATAAACGTCCTGAATTTGCTGATTTTCCCTTGGAACAACTTGAAAACGATAACGATTTTTTTAAGAAAGTCATCATCTCCGATGAGGCTCACTTTCATCTGGGTGGTGCGGTAAATAAACAAAACTGTCGATTCTGGTGCGAAGAAAACCCACAAATTATTCATGACCAACCATTACATTCACCTAAATTGACAGTTTGCTGTAGTTTTTGGTCATCATAACCAACTTTTTTTTGGCCACAATTTGAAGAAGTTGATCTTAACAACATCTGGTTCCAACAAGACGGGGCTACGTGTCACACAGCACGTGCAACAACCGAATTATTGCGAGAAAGTTTTGAAGATTCGATTATTTCAAGAAATTGTGACATTGAATGGCCTCCAAGAAGTTGTGATTTAACACCATTAGACTACTTCTTGTGGGGTTATTTGAAATCATTGGTCTTTAGCAATATACCGGACTCTCTTAAAGCTTCAAAAGTCAATATTGAAGGTGTATTCATGACATACGACTTGATTTAGTGGAAGAGGTGCTCAAAAATTGAGTTCATCGAAATCGTTCCTGCAAAGAAAGTCGTGGAGGCCATTTGAATGATGTTATATTCAGAACTGAATTGTATCGATTGTACTTCACATTATGAAATTTTATACCTATATAATCAGAATGACAAGCTGATTTGGTTAAGTCATGTTCGTCTAGCCATCTGTCCGCACGCATGTTTCAACACAAATAAGTCTATTAGTTTTTGAGATATTTGAACGAAACTTAGTATGATATTTGTCGACCTTCTTTGCACGCTCGCGCGGAGAAACCCACTCTCCTCACTGTTCTTTGGTCTCATATAGTATGGTGTGTCCAAGTCTCGTCTACGGTAAAGAAACGGTGCAAAAACTCGTTTGGATGGCGGTTGAACATCGCTAAACACCTCTTTGAAGTGGTTACACGGTTGCGCTTATGGCCTTGTGTGAGCAATCACGGCACCCATCGCGCGAATAGCTTTTTCTTGTCTAACTATTCATGTAAAATGTAATGTTTTAGCTCAGTTGAAACGCCTACATCCTCAGTCACGTAACACACTATTGTGCTCCGATCGTACAATATCATTCCATGGATTTTATGAACGATCTATGGCGTGACGACCTCTTTTGGGCGACCTGAATGTTCGGCGTCACTTTGTGTACTCGTACGACCACAACGGAACTTAGTAAGCCACTCCTTAACCATTGAAGTTGATGGTGCACAGTCATCATAGTATTTATCAAGTATTTTCTTCTTTTCGGTGAAGTTTTTCACGCAAAAAATAATTCTTAATCGGCATACGAAGTTCACTTTTCCCATTTTCATTAAAATTTACAATTATAATCGATAACAGGAGAGCAGTATGATATTTACAGTAACAGCGTGGCAAATTGCAAGAAGTCACTGACTTATCAAACGGCCTTCGTATTTACCGCAGCCAACGTTCCAGATATATGTACATATATATTTTTAGTTTTTGATGAAATTTTTAAAGTAAAAAGGAAGCAATAATAAAAGAAATACTGACATATTTTTGTTGTTGTTGGCAACCTTGCAAAAGAAAAAGATATCTTGAAACAACATTTTCACTTATTTTGGCTATTATTTGGTTTCGTATGATACTTTTCCCGAAATATATATTTCAAAATTTTAATAGCTATAATTTCAGTTGATTTTTGGGAAAAAATTACATGAGTACGTGTTTGTACTCCATATTCTTCCAAGTGCATTAGAATAACAAGAATAAAGCAATTTGCAAAATTTTTTTCTATTTTTTTTTCTTTTTATTCAAAATAGATGATAGCACAAAGCAAAAAAGAACAAATTCTGAGAAATAAGCGAATAAAACGAAAACTCCTGCTATGCACCTTTCATTTTGCACCTTTCAGCAACAGCACTGTTGGAGTACGTTTTTAATATTTAGCCCATAAACATCTATTACGTATGATGTTTTTCATGCATTTGGCATACTTTCCACTAAATTTTGAATAATTTCAACGGGAATATTTTGCTATTCGTGCTGTACACGCCGCCATAATTCATCCATGTTGGCCGGGGCTCTTTGATATTGTCCCAGCCGTCGTTTCACGATTGACCACAAGTTTTCAATCGGATTGAGGTCAAGACTTTGAGCAGGCCACTGCATCACCTTGAAATTTTGCTCAGCTAGCCAATCTTTCTCAATTTTGGACGTATGCCTTGGGTCGCCATCTTGTTGAAATATTATTTCTTCTGCAGTAAAGGCGGCTGTGTCAACAAAATCGGGAAGATGGGTCTGTAGAATATGTAAATAATCCTCCTTCCTCAATTTTTCTCAAGGGCCCAACTTGCTACCACGTGAAGCAGCCCCATACTATGATGTTTCCACTATCATGCTTCACCGTTTCTTTGACGTGGTGCCTTTGCATGGTTTCTCCGGGACGGCGCCAGCTATACTGCTTACCGTCGGACTGAAAACGATTGAACATAGATTCATCTGACCAGATTACTCACTTCCAGTCATCTTCAGTCCATTTTTCGTGATCCCTGACGAACTTCACACGAATCTTAACATTTCGTTTCGACAATGCAGTTTTGATTTTCTAACAGCACACACGTAGCCAATATTACGAAGGGTTCTTCTTGCAATACATCAGCTAACGGGTTAATTTATAACTAAAAACGCTTCCTTGGCGTTAAACACTTATTCCTTTTCATCTGTGTCATCATGAGACGTGCATCTGAATTCGTTAAAAGCTTTCGGCGACCTCTCACTTGATCTTTAGACGCCGCAATTCTCCTTTTCTGGACTCTTATAACCACTGATTGGCTTATGTTGAACTGCTTAGCTATTACTCGAGTCGCAGAATCAGCTTTTTTGTTCTCAATGTTTCGTGATAATTTCTTCATGACTTTTTTTTGCACTAAGTAATCTTAAAAGTTTTATGGCTTGACTAAAGAAAAACTAAAGGTAACTAGGAAAATATAAGCATTTGCAAAATTGAGTACATAGAAAGAGTTTCTGTTGTATTTATTATATTAAAAACGTACTCCAACAGTGCAGTTGCTGAAAGATGAAAAATTGAGTACATAGCAGTGGTTTTCGTTTCATTTGCTTATTTCTCAGAATTTGTTCTTTTTTGCTTTGTGCTATCATCTCTTTTGTTAAGAATTGAATATAAAAAGAAAATAGAAAAAAAATGTTACGAATTGCTTTATTCTTGTAATAGCACTTGGAAGGATACGGAATGCAAACATGTATTCATTTGTGCACCCCACTGTAAATGAAATTTATTTAACAAAATTAAACTTATTTAAAGCAAAAATTAAAATTAAAAAATCTTTAAATTAGTTATTGTCTTTTAGTTACGATTATTAACGATTTTTAAATAATTTTTAGGTGTTTTTGTTTGGTAATTTTTCATATAAAATAATAAATTTAAATATTCTTTACCTTGGATCATAAATTTAGGATAATTCATTAATAAGCGCATATTCCTTCCTATAAAATTTATTTGATAAATTTAAATTTATTTACCAGTTAGCTATCTTTGGACCAGGTTAGTCTATTTGGGCAGCTCTATTCTTCATCGTACTTGTATATTCGAATAATGTTAAAGAGCAGAGATTTTTTTATCCGAAATTTTTTTAAATTCTAATTTAAATTATTAGGATTTCTTTAATTAGGTGGCAACTCTCTTTAAAAAAAAAATATTTTCTCTTGTTTTATAAACAGAAAACTCCAAAACGTGCGAAATATTTTTAAAATTTTTGTATTTATTTGTTTCAAAATTATATTTATTCTTAATAATATCTTTAATATTTTTATTATCGAGGAGAAAGAAAAATAAATTAATTTGTTATTGATTATAACCGGATTTCAATAAAGAGTTAATTTGCTTCGGAAAACCTCACATTTTTGTATCCATTTCAATCACTTTTTATGTAAATAATATCATCAATAATAAAAACTTTTTATTTATCAAAAACTCTTCTCTTTACAGCGCCCTACCCACAGCACGTCCCCGCTCCACAGAATCGGCCAACTCAAGCGAGCGCTGTCCATCGCACGATTCCAACTCATCAGAGAATGGCCGCGATAGTCGAGAAAATGCCAACGCTGTCGCGGCTAATGCCGCTGCTGCTGCAGCTGCCGCTGCCAGTGCTGGCATGTTACCCCTGCCACCCTCAATGACTGCTACATTCCCAGCTGTACCTCAAAATCTACCCGCACAGCCACCATCGATGGAGGCGTATCTGCAAATGGTAGCCGCTGCTGCACAACAATATGGTTTTCCATTAGGTGGCGCAGCAGGGCCACGTTTTCAACTGCCCATGCCTGCAGATGCCACCGCACCATTCAAACTACCACCACAAGCATCACCCACCGCTTCCAGTAATAATTCAGAGGCTTTAGACTTTCGCACAAATCTCTTTGGACGTGCCGCCTCAACGGATCCCGTACCGTCTGAGGAGGAGGAGGATGACGAGGAAGCTAATGATGCTAATAATCCGCTTGATTTATCAGTTGGCCCCCGTAAGCGTTCAGCAGATGGTGATAACGAGCCGGACTCAACGATCGGTCAAATACAAGTGAAGAAAATATTCAAAACCGATAGTCCACCATTGGTGGCACCACCACCGACGGTACCTTCAGCACCCCTCCTACCGTCAGTCAATCCATATTTGGCCGCTGTTGCCGCAGCAAATATTTTCCGTACCGGCCAGTTTCCCGATTGGAATGGTAAAAATGATTTGGTTGTCGATCCGCTGGAGAAAATGTCCGACATTGTGAAGGGACCGCGTAAGGAGAAATCTTCACGCTCTTCAGCGAGCAGCACACCCACCACACCGACTGCTGGTGCACAACCACCAACTTCCGCCGCTGCTGCTGCTAACACACCAAATACAGCCACTACCCTAACCGCCTCCACTGAGGGCATGTCCAAGGCGCGTCACAATATCTGGCAGTCACATTGGCAGAATAAAGGTGTAGCTAGTTCGGTATTCCGTTGCGTTTGGTGCAAGCAGAGTTTCTCCACACTGGAAGCGCTCACTACGCACATGAAGGATAGCAAGCACTGCGGCGTGAATGTACCGCCATTCGGCAACTTGCCCAACACCGATCGTCATCATCAACCACCGCCACCGCAGGCAAATAGCGGCCCACAACACTCGCATCACCTACGCAAGCAAGCTGGTAGTGGTGGTGGCGCGCAAAACAATTCGTCTTCCACACCCTCCGCAGCGGCCAAGAATGCATTCCAATATCGCGGCGATCCACCCACCCCATTGCCGCGTAAATTAGTGCGGGGTCAGAATGTATGGCTGGGTAAGGGCGTCGAGCAGGCTATGCAGATATTGAAGTGTATGCGTTGTGGCGAAAGTTTCCGTTCGCTCGGCGAGATGACCAAGCACATGCAAGAGACCCAGCATTACACAAACATTTTGTCACAAGAACAAACGATGTCAATGAAATCCTCGGGCGGTGGTGATGCCAAAGATGGGCACAACAGTTTGAGCTCGGAAGAAAGCCGCACTCTCAGCGCTGTGCTGACATGTAAAGTGTGCGATAAGGCATTCAATTCGTTGGGCGATCTCAGTAACCACATGGCTAAGAACAATCATTACGCCGAACCGCTTATGCAGTCCATGGCTGGTGGCGCAGGTAGCCGCAAGCGACCGGCACCCAAAAAACGCGAGAAGTCCTTGCCAGTGCGCAAGTTGCTCGAAATGAAGGGTGCGCAGAACGAGGCGGCTGAAAGCATGGAGGCCAAGATGCAACGCACCTACGATAATGCCAAACGCATGCCGCTAGAAGGCACTGGTATCGGTCCGGGTAATGATAAATCGGATGCCGCGCTCTTTGCTGAACGCATGCGTCAGTACATTACTGGTGTTAAGGTGACTGATGACGAAGCAGCCAAGGCCGTAAGCGGTTTAATGAACAAAACTAAGTCACCCGATTTGGAGCCGAAAAATGGCGCAACCAAATCGACAACAGGTTCCTCGTCGGTGCTCAGCGCTATTGAGCAGATGTTTACTACCAGTTTTGATACGCCACCGCGTCATGCCAGCTTGCCGGCTACTAGTCCATCTAATTCCTCAACTAAGAATACATCGCCGGTCGCCTCGAGCATACTCAAGCGTTTGGGAATTGACGAAACTGTCGACTACAATAAGCCTTTAATTGACACATCGGATCCATACTACCAGCATTACCGTTATACGAGCAGTGAGCGCAGCGGCAGCGAGTGCAGTGCTGAGACACATGTTGAGACGCGGAAAATGGACATACCCACACCAGAAAAGCAGCAACAACAACAACAGCAGCAGCAACAACAACAACAGCAGCAGCAACAGCAGCCGTCGGTAGAAATGTTGAGCTTCATGGAACAAAAGTCAAATGAACTCAAACGCGAGCTCGAGTCATACAAGCAAAAGTCAGAGCCAGCCGACATAGTGATGGAACAAGCACCACAAATCAAAATGGAGATCAAGTCTGAAGTGGAGGAGGAAGAGCGTGGCAATGAGAGTCCAGAAAATGGTGCCGGCTGTGAGTCTACTACAATGCAGCATGTCGCTAATGGCGCTGACTTTTCCCTAACCAACAATAACAATAATAATAACAACAACAACAAAGAACGCAGTGTTACACCACCCAAATCGGCTGGACCGGTAAGTCCCGTCATGAATAAGGCGCTAGCACCACGCAGTCCCTCCGATAGTCATCGTTCCGGTACACCCAAATCGCCAGCATCCAGTATTAAATCGTACGATGGTGAAAAGAAATATCCGAGTGATTCGCTAAATGCGCTCTCCTCCATGTTCGACTCGCTGGGCAGTTCCAGTAATACCAATATGCCAAATACACGTTCACAAGCGTCTACTATGACGCCATCACTAAGTCATAAAATCGATTCGCCCGAAAATCTTACCACCTCTAATTCGCTTGCTGCTTTACGTCAATTTTGCATAAAAAAAGAGAAAACTGCTTAAATCTCAGCTTTTATGTTTTTCGTCTCGCGAGAGAGAAACAGATTTCAAAAATTTTTTGTTTGCCACCTGACGCCCTGGGTGTTGGGCTTTTTTTGTGTACGAGTGTCGCGCGCTGCGGACGCGTCGTGTCCGAATGCTTTTTACAAGCCGCACTCCGCTAAAGAAAGGCTTTGTGTGATGCGGAAGTCGGATAAAAATACAAATTATGGGAAAAGAGAAAAAAAAAATCTAAAAAAAAAAAATTATAAAAAAATATTTTTAAAAAATGTTACAACAAAAAATTGGGTGTGTGACTTTCCACAGCACTACTTCAAAACTTCAGATGAAGAGTAGTATATGGTGAGATAACAAAGACTCCAAGAAAGGCAATGCGTTTCTTCAAAGACACTACACAGTTGATTTGAGTAATCAGCACTGAGGAAAGGGATAGCAAGAGGAAGTTAGAAGAAAGAGGCAAGAGCGAATTATATAAGCAGGAAATGTACGAAAATTAGTCCAACCAAAAGGAACACTGGCCGGGCTACAGTGTAGGCGAACGAAATTTTTGTCAACAAGCTGTGCTTGTGGGCTAACTGTTGCTAAGCGCGTGAAGACTCGCCGTGCACGCCACGGAACGAAGGGTTCTTCCCGGCAGTAGGCTTGTACAGGCAATGAGGGCACAGCAGCAGCAGTAGGGGAGCAGACAAATAAAATAAAAAGGAGAAAATAACAAAACAAATTAATAATGACAAGAATCTTGATGAGTACTTAAGACGAGAATTGAATGAAACTCATCTCTAAAAACTCCATGACGAGACAAATGCAATAATTATGCAGTCCCGCCGACATAACACAAGGTGAGTACCAAGTAAAATAAAGATATACATAAAACTTTTAGCTTACCTCAATT
Source organism: Neoceratitis asiatica (assembly GCA_030068015.2). Classification (NCBI taxonomy): domain Eukaryota; kingdom Metazoa; phylum Arthropoda; class Insecta; order Diptera; family Tephritidae; genus Neoceratitis; species Neoceratitis asiatica. The sequence goes on along the minus strand of CM061524.1, from coordinate 55,722,372 downwards.
ATAAGTAGTATAGGGTTGAAGAGTTTTGTGGTGATGGTTAAGAGTTAACACAAAGGGTTGGGCAATCTGAATAGTTTTCGACGTAATATGGATATCTCAGAAATATGACAATTTCATTACAAGGACCACCGAACACCATCTCTTAACTAAGATCAGCTGAGCTTGAGGGGTACTTTGACTTGTTAAGGACAAAATGAGAGAAGTGTTAGATAAGTCGGTTTTAGGGGCATGCAAAGAGGAGGGTCAGTGTCATGTGAGTGGAGTTAAGTCCACTATGGTATTCAGCGACTTAACACAGTTTAGTTCGAAATGTAAAACTCTGAATTCCCTTCTGTACCTCATCCCTAATTATTCAATCTTAACAAGAATTCCAATATCTAAATCGAAAGATCGTCGTTTGACAAAAAATAAAAATCTGAGACACTTATACCAATGCAATCGGTTCAAGGTCCACTTGAAAAGCATCCGGAAAGCAGCCGCCGATGCTGAAAACTCTACATTGCTTTTTAATGTAAAAGAAGCTTTATATCTATATATATATATATTTGGTGCTTTGTAACCGTTGAAGGGATTTTCGGCCGAGCTCCTCCTCCAATTTGTGGTTTTTGCGTCTTGATGTTTTTATCAACAAATGGAGGAACCTACAGTTTATTCTAAGCCGCCTCCGAACGGCCGATGGATTTTTATGAGGATTTTTTTTACATGTCAGAATTACACTCGGAGGGTTTGACACTCCCTGCCGAGGGGCGACCGCAATCAGAAAAATTAATTTTCTATAATTTTGGATGTTGCTCGAACTTGGGCTCGAACCCAGGCCTTCCGAATGTCAGTACGCAATGCTAACCACTCGGCTATCGCGGCCGCCGAAAAGAAGCTTTACGCAAGCAAAATTTTCGTTGGGACAAACAACCGAAACTGGTCTAACAGCCATTCAGGCGTGGTCCTCTCTAAATTTTGGGACATGGCTTTCGCCATCCTGGATCTTTTATTCCTTACCTTACCTTGTTAAGCCTGATAGTTATTCACATATTACCTACCTACACTCAGAACGTCACACCGCGGCGCTCATAAGTATTTGGCAAAAATAAGAAATTCTTGGCAAAAGAAATGTGACGCAATGTGAGCGTTATTCTCCTTCCACCAAGCCCTGCTTTGTCGCAAGCTAGATGTCCCATACTCCATCACGCGTGAACGCGTGACATGACAAACAACCACTTAAACCGCACCAAATACACTTCCTTTAGAGAGTTCAAAATAAACAAGATCTAAAAGAAATACAGAATACAGTAGGTATGGTGGAAGTTCTGTTCTAACCCTTGCTGTCAGCCTCTTCGGCGCTTTCTTCGTAACTGAATTGCTGATTTTGCTGAATTTGTGAAACAATAGCTATAAAAATTGATTAGAGAGCTCGAAGTGCAAACTTCTGGTTCACGGAAGTTTGTGCTAATGTCAAGATATGCCAAGTCCTCCTGACTATTTGTGATCAGATCAGTCATAGATCATTGATTTTGAGTTAGATCAAAGGAATATCTTGTGTTCATATAACTCTATGTTAAGGGGGTTCCAATTTTGAACTGTTAGATTTTTGCCATTAAGGTCACCAAAAGAGGTGAACTTTTCTCACCATCTCCCCGAGGGTTAATCTTTATGAATTTACCCGCGGTAAAGCATGCCTGTCGCGAAAGGGGACTAAAATGCAATAGTTGCCACAACAGTCGGGTGTTCCTTGCTGAAAGAACCTTGATTTCTATACGGTTAAGTCTATTGCTACCAATACAGTCTACGAAAATGATTTTGGAAACTTTTTTTTGCACATATCAGAGCCTTTTAGAGCAAGATTGCGCCAAAATATCCGTGGATGGCCGGTCTCTTGAAAAGAAAACGGCTTTTTTATATAAAGGGTGATCTAAGTAGAGATACTTGTTTCAAAAGCCCTTTTTTGACAGATCACGCGTGAGTCGTGGAAAGCTATCAAGTTATTTTTGTTCATCATTGTTTGGCATTTCATCGTGGAAGGACTTACGCCTGAATAACGTTTACAAATCATTGAACTTTATTATGCAAATTCAGGTTCTGTAAAGAATGTGTTTCGCGCGCTTCACTCCACTTATGGTCAACATAATCGGCCTACTGAGCGTATAATTCACAACACCATCACACTTCTTGCAACCCAGCATTCATCACTATATAATATTCTACCGTAGCTGACGGTGTACACGAAGACCGTGGAAAGTCGATTTGGCGCCGATGCCAGCAACTCAAACTAACGTATGGAACGACTTGGCGCATTTACGTCGATATCTTAAATTGAAAGCGTACAAAATACAGCTTGCGTTTTCGAGCCAAATTTTGTTCAGCGATGAGGCCCATTTCTGGCTCAATGGGTATGTAAACAAGCATATTTGCCACATTTGGGACAAAGAGCGACCTTAAGAGATTCAAGAGTTGCCATTTCATCTAGAAAAAACAAAGGTTTGGTGTGGTTTAATCATATTTCTTCAAAAATGATGCCGATAAGATCGTAACCGCCAATGGCCACCGCGCCATGATAACCGACTATTTTATTACTGAAATTGAAGCTCGTGCTATCCGTAACATTTGTTATCAACAAGACTGCGCCATTTCCCACACATCGCTATAATCAATGGATTTATTGAGAGAACATTTCGATGAGCAGATAATTTCAAGTTTTGGGCCAGTCGGTTGGCCACCAAGATCGTGTAATATCACACCGTTAGACTTTTTCCTGTGGGCATATGTAAAGTCTAAAGTCGATTCAGGCCTGGGAGCAAAATATCACTTGAAATATCACTTAAATGCTTGAACGAGTCATCGAATGAGTCACCGAAAATTGGACTCAACGAATGGACCATCTAAGACGTAGCCGCGGCCAACAATTTAAAGAGATAATCTTCAACAAAAAAGATATGCCAAAGAATGTTCTTTCGAATGATAATAAACATTCCTCATTAAATTTGAATTTTCTGTGTTTTTTTACTTTAAAAAGTAGGGATCACCCTTTAGCGATGAAGAGCTATTAGATTATCGAGTTTCGTGTGATTTCTTTACTATTTGTGAATTCCCTATCAAATGCAATGCATTGTTTCTCATAAAAAATTTCTTCTATTCTGATTTACTTACAGTTGGAGCCATCAAAGAGCCATGTTAAATATAGAACACGAAGCAGGCGAAACCGAATTTTGTGGCTTATGTACGCGCGTTGAGCACCACGATTTTACAACAAAAAATGATGCAAAAATAAAACAACGGGCCATGATGCTATGAAAACGGACGGTGCTGTGAGGAGAGTACAACTAGAGGGAGAGATTTAATTATGGAATCAGTGAGCACGCGCCTTGATAAGCAGCGCTTTGGACGGAAAATGGCATATAGTTATATCCGAAGCAAGTGTTAGAGAGCTCTGCCCGAGACTCAAATACGAACAACATCCGAAGAGCTTTGATTAGTCTAACAGTTAGACACACGAAATATAACGCTACAGCGCCTTATACGAGGCAGATACGAGTCAGCTGCTATTAGTACTAGTACTAGCAGTAGCCAGCAGCATGAAATTAGATAACAACAACTATTTAGCCCTTGTAAGGGCTTCAAACAAATAAACAAAGCGATCAAAATATCTGTGATTTTCTACCAACAAAACATGCATGAGTTTTTATTTTGGGTGGGTTATTTTCTATATGAAAAGTTGAGTTTGTAAAATCTGTTTGTATGACTTCATTTGCCGACGGCAAAATTTGCCACAATTAAATGAAATGCGGTACATTGCAGTGGCCTTAGACAGCCAGCAAGCGAGCTAAAAGCCGGTGTGAGTGTGAAAATAATTGTGAGGTTATGCGCGCATGTAAAACATGCTGGTGTGTGCGTGTAACTGGCAAGTGTATTTAGTTCAATTGACAAATACATCTGTATGTATGTACAACATGCAATAATCTGTTGCTAAGCCAGCTGTTGTTTGCCACATGTGGCACAATAGTTAAATTATTGTTTGGACAATAACAATGTCATTACTATATACATGTACATATGTATGTATAGATATTTATCTTTTATTAATATGCACATGTATGATTGCATTGAATGCACTCGTATATAAACATATATGCATGTGCAAGCCGTTGCAGCAAGAGCTTGGCGAAGCTTGCTTAGCTGGTGTGCTGGCGTACATACTCAAGAGTATGTACATACATATTTCACATTGGCTTATTGCCGTTTGCTGTGTGCGCCGGCGCAAGTGTATGCCATCTCTCTACATATGTACATAAGTACATACATACATACATACATATGCTCAGCGATAATTCCAATCACAGTTTGTTTGACCATAAGTTGCGCTTGTAATTTGCCTCAATGTCCCATTTCAATTGAGGGGCCCAAACTGCGGCGGCGAATTGATGTGTGGACTGCTTGCTGCCAGCCAGCACTTGGTGCATACATGTACACACACACATACTACAATATACATATATATGTAGGCTCAACTGTCTCGTCTTTCGTCGTGCAAATGGCGTGCGAGCATAATCCACAGTGGCATCAGTGTCATCATTATTGGCAGTTTGCGGCAGTTGCCAGTTGATTTAGCTGCTGTTTGGTCGCTGCTGCCACCATCTTCTTGTCACACACAAGCGACAATGAGAAGAGGTGCATACATACGAACATATATGAGTATAAGTATATAACTGAGACACGTAAGTCTGTATATAAACTATAATAAACACATTAATATATATAGAGAGAGTTATTATTGTTGTTATTATTGTAGTTGTTGTTGTTGCAAAATAAATGCCACATGCAAAAGACAAAAGCCGAGAGGGGTTGAATTACATGTTGCTTTTCAATGGCTGCAAATGCATGCAAGCATACATACATATATGTATATATGAATATACAAATGTGCGTATTTAGGTGTATGTATGTGCAAGAAGTGAAACTTGTTGCAGCTCCCATTAAGAAAGGTGTTAAACTACTAATGACTGATTTTCGCATGCATTTGCGTACATACAGTGGCCGACAAAAGTCTACAAACACCCCCTTTTTTCGTTGAATTGAAAGTCCAAAAGGTGTATTGGAAAGTTTAACGATACAGTTTATTTCAATTATTTTCCCTTATCATAAAAAACCAACAAAAATCATTTTTTAACATAAATGAGTAAAACTAAGACTAAAAATGCGTAAATCCAACAATGACAAAAGTCTACCATATAGTATATACATAACTTATCTTACTGCAAAAACTTTGGTTAATATCAGGTAACATGATCTTTTTAGTATTTAATTGGTCCACCGTTCGCATCAATAACAGCTTGAAGCCGTTATTCTGAAGGAGTAATACTGTGCCAAGCATAGTACATACATAACTTATCTTAGCGCAAAAAATTTTGGTTAATAGCAGGTAACCTTTTTTTTCAAAAGCTTCAATAAGACGTTATTTGAGTATTGCTGAGCTGGAAATCTGATTTTTTCTAAGTTTTCGCTCCAAAATCTCCCAGGCATATTCAGTAACATACAAATCTGGGCTTTGAGGTGGTATGTGTAGTTGCCTTAGAGCATGATAAAGCAACCAATCCTTAACAATATGGACCTTGTGTGCTTTGTATCGTTATCCCGTTCAAAGAGCCAGCCTGCGCCAGGCTCCTAACTACCCACCGAAGGCTTCAGATTAGCTTCCAACAATGACTTATATTTCTACCGATCCATATTATCCTCAATAAAAACCAACTTTCCAACTACAGATGCCGCAACCGCTCCCCAACTACTACGTCGCCGCCACTGTGCTTCAATGTTGCTTCTATATTTTTGGCGTTAAGTGCAGTGTTTTCTTTTCTCCAAATTTTTGATCCTCCATCGCTGCCGAACATATTGAACTTCGATTTGTCTATAAACCAGACTTTTTGACAAAAAGCCATTCCCTTGTCTATATGTGCTTTAGCGAACTCCAAGCGAAGTTTAGGATTTTTTTTAGAAATAAGAAGCTTTTACGTGGCGTTCTACTATAGAAGTCGTTGTCGTTCAGAACTCTTCGAATTGTTCTTGGACGGACACACTTTCCTAATGAGTTTACGATGTTTTCGTCTAATTTTGGAGCAGTAAGTTTAGAATCATCATTCACTTCCTTCAGAATAAAGCTGATGTCTCTTCAAGTTAGTTTCTTCGGGCGGCCAACACGCAGCTTATTTTCCATGGATCCATTTTTTCGAAGTTGCTTACAATGATCTGTACCTTTGATGGACTTAAGTTTAAAATTTTTAAAATTTCACCACACGATTTCTTCTCTTTTCTGTGCTGAATACCCATGATCCTTACGTCAATGGATATTTCTTATTGCGGAGCCATTATTGATGCTGATACGTTTAAACCACAACTAAATTCAGTACTAGCAAATTAGAAAACCTAATTAAAAAAAAGCCAAATAAAGGGTACCTAGCCGCCATAACAACACAGCATATCGACATAACTGCTAATAAACCTGTGGTGTATGTAGATTTTTGTCAAGTATATTTTTGTGTTTTTTTCTTCATAATTGTTTTATTTTATGTTAGAGAATGGATTTGTTTTAATAAATGTGCTTAGAAAAGTATTTAAAACAAAACTGTATACCTACATTTTCAGCAAAGCGATAGTACTTCCTACATAACGAATACAGGCGGCGTATGTAGACTTTTGTCTGCAACTGTATGCATACATACACATGCTTCTAGCCACATGTGTATGTTTGTTTGTAAATATTATCTGAGGTGTGAATAAAGTTATCAATGCGTGAAATGAGTCAGTCACCAGTGCGTCGAAGTAGTGGATATTTGATGAAATTTTATATCTTTAAAAAACACATTCAACCTGACCCTGCAAACATTTGCTCTGTCATACAAAGTTTTGAAAATTTCGGTACTTAAAAAAAATTATAATAACTAGCCATTTGACTTCAGTTGCCAATTTGGCTCTGCAATTTTTTTTTTTTTTTTTTTTTTTTTGGAGGTGTGAGGTTATGAGAGTAAATCACACCTTTGCTTTTGGCCAGCTTTGGGCGTTTTTTTCTCAATTTCTATACTCAATTTCGTGACGGCAGCAATTCCACTATACATAAAGTATCATATTCTATTCTGGTGAATAAAGGCACTGAAGTTTCATTAATTTTGCTTGCTCCATGTTGATTTTTGCACCACGACATCGTAAACGATTAAATTTATATAACCCTTTATGATTCTACACAGAAATTGGTCGCTTTGATTATGACTCTGTCACGTGTGTTAACAATGTGCAAAATCAACACTTCTCAGTATGGTTCCTCGGACCTGATCGGGTTACAGTATTCAATTAAGAAGCTAAATCTCTGCTCAGAGTGGAGGATTCAGTAGGATACCAGTCTTGAGCTTGTGCATGAAGAAGCAGATAAGCTCTGTTAACAACTTTCAATTTGCCTACGTCTTAGACCTTTTCTAATAGAGAAACTTCCACTTTATAGAGCATGACCGACCGTTCGTCGGAACACCTAACCAATTTGTATCTTGATAGTTATTTACGATTCTCTATTTCAACCATGAGCAAAGCATCTAAAACCACTGCCTACAGGCTCACGTTTTCACTCTTCTCGATATATTGCTCTTATTCGTATCTAGAACAACTACCACAATCATGCTGACCAGCTTAGCGATTAGAGGTTTCGAGGTTTGGAGAGGTTTAAGCTCTTTAGGAATGAAATGTCCAAGCCGTAGATTTCTGGCACTTGGCCGTTGGATTTGATGCTCTAGCAACAAACGCCCTTGGCAATGATCTTACATTGCTGAGCACCACATATGCTTCCGTAGAAGTTTAAGATATAGGTGGCTATGCAACAATCCGACTGGGCTTTCTTTGATATAAAGATTTATGGTCCTTTGTGAACTGGCAGGCGCAAATACCGTAGACGATTTAATGATCAATTTTAAAGGTCATATGGAGAGTGAGATCTGTTTTCGGTTGGTATTTCCAATTGACGCCAAACTGCGAGAAGAAGAAACAAATGGCGCGCTATTGTTGATTCGGCTATAATCGTGTAAGCGGTGACTATGTGCATGTGGTAGTAGTGTTAGTAGTAAAGGAAAAGAGGAAAGTTCTTGCACTTTACCCAGGCTCAAACGTAAGTTGTTCATGGTATTAACGTTTCCGCAATTTAACGTGTTATGAAATAAGCTCTTGTGTATATATTATTTTCTTGCGAAAACATCTAGTCAATGGTAGATTTGTCTGAAGTCGCACTGATAAAGTCTGATCCGTTTGTGGACGGTGTACCTTAATATTTCACATAAACGCCCGACAATATCTTATATTCGATATTCAGCACAATAGTTGGCCCAGACTCATTTGAGGTTTGGGGATCGTTGATTGTTGATTGATGTTTCAATTGTCAAGCATTCCGTCGACCGACAATATTATGAAAAAAAAGCTGATGCTTTCACCTTATCAGTTCCTCGCTTTCGTAGCTTTGTTGCCTTTCATGCAGGAAGTTGTTGTTTCTGCTTTATCATAGACGGGTGACGGACTGTCTGTTCCATGGATGTAATCAGCATGTTCTGAAGATCAGTCAGCAGATCATATCTTCTGTTCGTACAAGAATATACTCCGAACTTGAAACCTTTTATAAGCCGGTGCATCTTATGATAGTACTTTGGAGCATTTCCTCTCTCTATTTCTCTATAAAAATATATCGCTTCCTTTTGTAATTTTTTGTATGTTTTCCAATAGGGAGGCATTGCGTCCATCGCATTTTTCGAATGACGGTGATGGCCTTCATTCTTATGAAATCATCAATCAGCTGCACAGTACCACAATTTAGGGCCTGACATTTCAGGTACATGCCCTGAAATCGTTATCATTAAAACTTTTGTAGGGGTCGCTATCAAAAATGAACTTTGTAATGTCATTTGCCGGAACCAACAAGATCGGACATAATGAATAAGTGGCTAAACGTACAGTGCGACCGAGAAAAGGATATTTGCTGCGAGCAAGCCACCTACTTCTTTTCTAGGATGGGCGAAATACAAGGAATATAGAAGGTAATGTAGAGCTAACTTCCGCTGGCAAGTGAGGCTGTCACTATGGCTGCATTATACCTTTCAGCGCTTTCAAATGTGGCTTACAACAGTGAGTTGCATAAAACTAGGAGAATCCTTAAGGTTCTGGAGAATTTCCAAAGCGTGTACGCATCACTAAACTAATATGGAGCAGCACACACTCCAAGTTTTTGCTACCGCTAATCAAAATATGCTGACAAAATTGAAGATATACTGACCTACCCCTGAGATATCATCCCCACAAGCTGGATAACGTAGTATCGGCAGAGTGTAAGTCCGGCACAACTACAAATAAATATACAATAAATATACTCTAAATAGGGCAGATGCGGCCGCCCGTTATCAGGTCTTTAATCTCATATCTCAAACAGCAAACCAACAGGTTGGATGAGAGGGGGCAAACGTTATGTAACGGTTTATGTGCATGATGAACTCCGAAACGATTGAACCGACCCTGAACAAATGCCTAACCGATCTATTTGAGAAAATCGATTTTATTGAAATTTGGAACACTGAACACCTTTCTCGTTTTTTAATCTCTTAAATCCCCCTGATTTTGAATTTAGGTGCTCTAAATGATTTTTAATAAAAATCTGTTGATTTTTTTGTTGGAATAATAGTTAGAAACAAATTAAAAATAAAAGCTGCTTTAGTTCCCCAAGGCGTGACATCTCTATCGTATTCAGGTTGCTTTAAAAAACTAAATAAATTAATTTGAAACCTTATATCTTTCGCAAACTCTTTTCTCTCGAATACTCCTAAAGCCGACTCATATATATGTCAGGACAGGAATGATGAGCGACTTGTAGAGTTTGGTTTTGGTTCGAAGAGAGAGGACTTTACTTTTCAATTGCCTATTCAGTCCAAAAAGCACCTGTTGGCAAGATTGATTCTGCTTTGGATTTCAAGGCTGACATTGTTGGTGTTGTTAATGCTGGTTCCTATATAAACGAAATTATCTACGACCTCGAAGTAATGACTATCAACAGTCACATGCGAGCCAAGTCGCTAGTGCGGTGACAGGAGACATTTCGTCTTGTCCTCGTTCACTACCAGACCCATTCTCTTCACTTCTTTGTCTAACCCGGAGAACACAGAACTTATGGTGTGGTTGTTATGACCAATTATATCAATATCATCGGCATACGCTGACAATTGCAGAAGATTATACCTGGTATATTTAGCTCTGCAGCTCTTATTATTTTCGCCAGCATCAAATTGAAGAAATCACATGATAAAGGGTCACCTTGTCTGAAACCTCGTTTGGTATCGAACTGCTCAGAGAAGTCCTTCCAAATTCTGACTGCGCTTCTGGTATTATCCAGGGTCAGTTCACATAGCCGTATGAGTTTCGTAGGGATATCAAATTCAGACATAGCGGCGCAGAGGCAGTTCCTTATCGTGCTGTCGAAGGCTGCTTTAAAATCGATGAAAAGGTGGTCTGTATCGATTCTATTCTCTCGGGTCTTCTCCAAACTTTGGCGCATGGTGAATATCTGGCCAATGGCGGATTTGCCAGGTCTAAAGCCACACTGATGAGGTCCGATCAGTTTGTTGACGGTGGGCTTCAATCTTTCCCACAATACGCTGGATCGGATCTTATATGTGATATTAAGGAGGCTTATGCCCGGGTATTTGGCGCAGATCGTGGGGTCTCGCTTTCTTTGGATTCGGCAGACCACGCGTGGGTTCCATTCGTCAGGCACGCTTTCGCCCAACTTGTCAGTTCTTCGGCGCCGTATTTGAATAGTTCTGCCGGTAAGCCAGATTACCTCCTTGGTCCGTACATGAGTTTGCTTCGGTCTTGAAAACTTCTGTAAGTCATCGCACCTTCTCATAGAATTTTCGAGCATTACCTTTGTCGGCTAGCTTCTCAAGCTCTTCGTACGCACGCATTTCGGCCTCTTACTTTCTTTTTCTGCAAATACGTATCGCTTCCGTCTTAAGCTCTCGGTATCTATCCCACCCCGCACGTATTGCAGTGGATCGCAGAGTTGCGAGGTAGGCAGTCTGCTTTCTCTCTACTGCAATTCGACATTCCTCATCGTACAAGCTGTTTTTCTACTCCACAGCTCCCTTTCATCGAGTCGCTGATGAGTGCTCTCAGAGAGCAACTGTGCAAGCCGAGTAGAAAACTTGCTTGCTGTCTGCTGTGATTGCAGCTTTTCTACGTCAAACCTTCCTTGTGTTTGTTGACGAACGTTCTTTGCCGCACAGAGGCGAATGCCTAGTTTTGCTGCTATAAGATAATGATCCAATTCGATATTTGGCCCTCGGAACGTACGCACGTCTAGAACACTGGATACATGTTTTCCGTCTATCACAACATGATCGTTTAATTGCGCGTTTTACGATTTGAAGACAGCTATTTAGCTTGATGAATTTTCGTATGCTGGAATATCGTACTACAGACAATCATATTTCGAGCCGCGGCGAAGTCAACCAGCCCCAGATTAGAGTACTCTAAGCCAACATAAAATCCATATAAAAATATATTTCTTGCATAAAAAATAATCTTTTTCACTAAAATATTTTATTATTCAAACAATTGATGGAGCTCAAACAAACAATAAGCCATCAAATCGCCACCATTTGTCAGAAAATCGTTGTCTTCGCGTCTCTCTCTTTTGAATATTTTTTAACTCATTTCCACACAATTTTTTACCCCAAAGATCAACTGAACATGGTAGACACATGCACATATACATACTCTTATAAAGAGTGGAGTGGAGATATGACATTTATTTAAATCTCCAACATCGAACATTTCTCATTCCACCCTAAAATGTTTTTTTGGGGAATTCTATGAATTTAAAATTCAAAAGAATCCTGCGATGTGTTAAGTTATGCGGACGTGGTCAAGGATAATATGTATGCCTACGCATCTTATCTACAAACTAAATAAATATGTATGTACGAGTACGTGTATGAGCGTAACATGCTTGTTTCCAAAACAAATATTGTCACAAACTACATAAATCACTCAAAGGCGCGCGAGCCTTCCAGTGTGTGGCTCTACAATCTGCGCGCACTTAACTTTATATTTCCAAAAAAAAAAAAAAAAAAAAACAGAAAAAAATGTTACACATTTTCGAGTAGACCCCTACACTGCTCACATTCAATAGTAATAATAACAACAACGATAAAAGCTACAAGAACAATTTCCAAAAGTCAAAGGTGCACGTACACTGACTGTGGCTAGATGGATCCGTGGATTTCATCGCAGCGCACCCTTGGACCGCCAGACGGACGGACGGATGGACGGACAGGAAGACAGACAAGCTGCCAACATTAAATGGGCCATTGTTTTTTGGTAATACATGTTTCTTGCCACAAATCTTGCATAGCATTGCACATTGGGTAGCACGATCGCGCGATTGACTGGACCTGAGCTCGATTGGCTTTGCTTCATCTGTACGATTTCGGGGAAAGGAGGTCGCGTTTAGTGCGCTTGTTTATTTGAGACAAATCTTTGGTTTAAATAATGTTGAAAATGAGTATTAAAATCGAACTTTACTGGTATTCTGGTATTTCAGTTTGTCTTTTCTTCTCAAATTGATTTATGTGCTTAGTGCTTGTTTATTTGGAATTTGGATGAAGTTTGAAATGGCAGCGATGACGTATGAACCACATTTGTGGAATTTTGAACTTCATGCATTTCGTAGTAGATATGTATGTGCTGTCAAGCAGACCAATAATCGCGTAAGCCGTGCCAACGCCAAGTTAGAAGCAAAAAAGAACTGCCACGGACCTGATTGAAGATTCAGTGTTGAATTACTTTAAAGTGTTTTTTTCTTTTCGTAAAAAAGAATATTTGTATTATCGATTTATTATAACTCATAAACAAAACAAAAAGATTCGCGGTGATCAGATCGAGTGGTGGCACCGAGACCAAGCAGCACAAATGACCAAAATAGAAGAATGGAACCATTACATCAACACCGCAGATGAGAGTGTGATTTTAATACAGATGCATAGAAGTTGCCTAGAAGAGTTGATAAGGGTAAATTTTCAAGTTTTCAATAGAACTATCTCTTGAGCTCTTTTTTAAACTTTCATTGCAGTGATTTTCAAGCCTATATTTCAATTACGACAGCTGTTTAATAAGTCAGTGTTATTTTACAACACTGCTCCCGTCAACTGTTATCGATCAATACAGTACTGTTAAAGTTTGAGCTAGCTTCCCCATTTAGGTCGCGTTGGACAGCCATTGAAAGCAGACGAAATCTTGAATTTTAACATTTTAACGAAAATGGAAGAAGGGAATTTCGTATGATGATTAAGACTTACTTTTTGCGTAAAAAGCATCACCAAAACAAGGAGAGACTTGATAAATACTATGAAAACTCTGCACCACCATTTTCAATGGTTAATAAATAGTTTACTGAATTCCATACTGGTTGTACCAGTACGTCACGCCAGAAATCGTCGATAAAATCCATGGAATGACATTGTACGATCGGGTAATAAAATTGTGTGAGGTGGCTGAGGCTGTAGGTATTCCAACTGAGCGGGCAGATCATATTTTTCATGAATATTTGAACATGGAAGAGCTATCCGCTTGATGGGAGCCACGATTGCTCACACATGACCAAAAACGCAACCGTGTAACCACTACAAAGGAGTGTTTGGCTATGTTCAACCGTAGTGAAAACGAATTATTGCACTGTTTCGTTATCGTAGATGAAACATAAATCCATCATACCACTCCAGTGACCAAAGAACAATCAAGACAATGAGTTTCTCCGGGTGAACGTGCACCAAAAGAGGCCGGGGGTGGGTACACGATCACTGGCGAATATTCTTCAGAGTTTTTTGATAGATTCGATATAATTTGAAGCAGGCCGCATTTGGTAAAAAAAGTATTGTTCCATTAGGGCAAGGCACTGGTGCATACGTCACGATCCTACGACTATTTCATGTTTTAAAGCCTGAAGAAATGCCTGACCGGCAAGATATTCGGGCCGAATGAAGAGCTTATCACAGAAACAAACCGCCTTTTTTGAGGGCCTTAGAAAAATTAATTATTTGGAAGAAATACAAAAGTTGGAAAAATACTAGTCTAAATGTATAGAGAGACTATGTAAAAGGTCGGTTAAAGTAAAACCAAAAACTCCATATAAAAAAGTGCACAAAAACGATGCACGAAACTGTTTTTTATGAAGCAGTACGCACCTCGAACGAAAAAAAATCCATTTTCTACTGCCTATTTCTAAAGTTTTTAAACAAATACGAAAGAACGGCAATACAGGTTTCCGAGCGAAATAAATAGTCTCATATATATTTCGCGATATACAAGAGGAAGACAAATTTTCAAACGCGTTAAAGGAAGCTTATAAAGCAATTTATGTAATGTTTCTAGTTTTTTCATCAATTTCTGCACATTTTATTTATTTTAAGTCATGAAAAATGTTAGTATACATAATCAGCGACAAATATTTACCGCGGCTATGCTCATGTTTTTCGTTTTTTTTTATTTACGTTTGCATATCTTCTTCCTATGGAAAGAGCTGTTCACAATAGAAAATCATCTGTCAAATATCCGTGCCTACTACATTTTTCCATCCACGAAATATATGAGTTTTATTTCGTTAGAGCTGCATACCTACCTTGAGAAATTAAACGCTTGTTTGCAGAAAAAAAAATATTCAAAATGTTACTAACTTATCAATTCACCCTCGTATTATGAAGGCTATAGATTACGTTACACACAAATAACTTCAGCGACAGTCAGGCAGTGACCTAGATCGTTGGGTCGCTTACAACAAATTCAAAAATTGCGCTTGACTATCGCCGATCTCTAAAGTACTAACAGAACTTTTTTGCTTTCCTGGACACAAGGTCATAGATGGAAATTGTAAGGCAGGCGAACTAGCCAAAAAAAATCGCCATTAGGCAGATTCTTCACGATAAAACCCACCAGCTTTTTGCTACGGGTACAAGTAAACTTCAAATTCAATGGACAAAAGATACCTGATGGAGAAAAAATTAAAAAAAAAAATGAATTTTCCATTTCCAATTAGAGGGAACTCAGATATGCACACTTTGCTCATTTCATATTTGTTGATGTTTTGATCAATAAGATTACGAAAATCATTTGATCAATAGTTCTGCCGATTTGGCGGGCTATTGGAGGTACATTCATTCGCAAATATGTGGAAAAAACAGACATTTTCAGATTAAAATTACAGATGAAAAAAAAATTGTCTTCAACGTACGAGAAATACACTTGTGAAAATTTTCTTCAGATTCCGTAACTGCCCTAAAATTTTCTATTGTTGCTGAAAAATCGGTCCTTAAAGCCAAAATGATCGCTCTCCATTCAAAAAAGGTTATCTTCTGGACAAATAATGGTAGAGAAAAATTAAAAATACAAATGTAGTAACATTTTTCAAGTCCGTGGATCGAGATGAAACAGGAAAAAATTGCAAATTGTACTCTTATATCTTAGAAATGCTCGATAGCGGGCACTCACCAAAAGTTTATACCAAAAAATCTGAAAACTTGGACCTTAAAGATTTATTTTTACGACTTTCATAATTTACCAATTTACTCAGATATACAGTGCATCAAAAATCACTCAAAAAATTCGCTCCCTTAATTTTTTGCAGAAATGCATATTATAGCATATTTTGTCTGCAAATTTTCAGAGATCGCTTGTGAATTCGTGAGTTGGTACGTCAAAGTCAAAATTTATTTATGCAAAACAAAGACAATCAGCGGAGCACTCTTCTAGTCGAAAGGAGTTTATATAGCCATTTCATTCTATGGACTAATATCCGGTTACACTGTTCTGACTGGTAAATTTATCAAGCTTACTACACTAGATCGCTCAACTATTTCGCTTAAATTAAGAGAAAAAAATAAGATGATCAATAAGATTAATAGTAAAATCTATTTGAACCGAATCGCACCGGACCAAAATTGCTCTATACACAGGAAACCAGACAAATAGTGAACGATAATTTCCTAAGAAACTATTGGAAATATTCAGAAATTATTCCTTGGTTGGTTGGTTTGTGGCAGCAGGTTGATTTCGAGAAGAATTTTTCACTGCAGAGGATGAAGAATGAACTACAGTCAATATAAATGGGATAACGTTGTGCAGAATGCAAGTTTGATATGCAAAAAATACTTGACGTCCATAGATAGATTTCAGTAAAATGTAAAGGTATGAGCAAGAGGTCTTTTGGGTCGATTTAAAATAAAAATATGCGGTAGAAAAATGTCATAGTCTTTTTGTGTAAAGAGACTTGAGATTAGAATTTTAGTAACCAATATGTCATATTCAAATTCCGTTAGCTTACTCAAATTTATAGAAGAATTCCAAAAGTATCTTTCCAATTATAAAGAAAAGCGTTTATCCGCATTAACTACCGTAACTGTGTTTTGAATTTTACTGTTTTGAAAATCTTTAATTTTCAAATATTCTAAATGAAATGATAAATGTACCTCACTTTCATGTGAGCAGTTCCGAGATCTTTCTGATTCAACGTGATCAGCTGAATGTCAGTGAAGCCTGTTGCTCTTTTAAGCTGAAAAGTCTCATATATGTTGGACTGCTGACTGATTTTATCAGATATTTCTTTTGGATATCTGAGACAGATTACCGCAATCATAATTTTAACACTTCGCAGGTAATTTCATTTCTATAGGAACTAGCATCAACACCAAAAACAATATCAGGCCTTGAAATCCAATGCAGAATCATTCTTGCCAGCAAGTGCTACTTTAGACTAAGTAGACAATTGAAAGGAAAGTTCTCTCTCGACGAACAAAGACAAACTACATGTCATTCCTCATTACCACGCAGCTATGTGGTGCAGAGGTCAGTGCGATGACAATGGACGACGTTTAGACGGCGGCGAATACCACAGAAGTATATACACATAGTTCAGCGAATTATACAGACAGCGGCTAGGCTTTGCAGAGCAAGATATAAAACTGCTTCGGGAGACCCGAGTAATGCTGACACAACTCTCAGATCTGGTTATTGCAGTCGCCTTAGCCTTACTTACCCAAACTAGACCCAAACATAATCTTTTTGCATACCTCCTAGAACCAACTTATCTAAAGTTCCTCGCTCTGTGGACAAAATCCGTCGAAACAGCGAGTTTCCTAGACCTTCCATTAGATAACCTATATGACTTAGGCTCGTGTTGCCTGCTCCTAGGCGGCATCCAGGTAGCCGCTACAACTGCAAATAACAACAACAACAGCGGTTAGGATAGATTAAAACATTGCCTTCAAATTCTTCGATACAGATAAGGTCAAGAAGGGCGTGACTTTATTTGTTGTCTACAATAGGCACCGGAGGTCGAAAAGAATTGGCACGACATTGTTGACTCGACTAGAATCGCTTAAGCGGTGCCGCCAATCGTTATACATAGATAATACGAATTTGGGCCAGCTTTATGATTTTAATCCTTCGCTCAGGGTAGAGAAGAAGACCTAACAGGATTATATACGGAATATCTTACGCGAAGGCACGAATAACTCTATACTCAGCCGAGGGGAATATTAGTTTGTTCTATATACTGAAATTGCCGCCAACTTTGATCCTTCTGACACACTTTTTTGTATAAAGAAATATTTGCCGAGAATTTTAAACTAATAAATAATTACTTTTTACTTTACTCTGAACGTTTCTTAATAGCAAATTACTTTATAGCAGCTGATGAACAAATCTGTTGCTGCTCAGTATAAGAGGCAAGTGTAACTGCGAACTTTCGCGATCAGTTTCGGATTCAGGAGAGTTCGGGCTGTACCTGGTTTCGGTCATCGGTCTTTTGGATTTTCACTACTTTTATCCATCATGCGCGGTCCTCTATCGGTTAGGAGGGAGGATGGGCAATGGTGTGTTCAAAAAAAAAAAAAATTAGTAGAAAAATATTAGTAGCGAAGGTTTGTTGCGAAGAAACTCATTTCTTTCAACGTTTTGTTGCGATTGATGAGCTTTAAATAGAAAAAATAAATATAATAATAATAAAATATATATAAATTAGAAATAAAAATAAAAAATTACGCTTGCGATATTACCAAAAATATGGTTCAAAAGTATGTTCAGGCAAAGAATACAACCGTGCGTGTTTTACTTATTTGAGCTTTCCGAACAAGTCCTACGGCTAGCGAACCGCACACAACATAGCAATGTTCGTTATTTTTCTATGGGAACGCAACGGAGTGCAGACGTCTCGTCATAGTTCGTTTTTGAAATTAATAAAATTAAAAAGAAGGAAATCCGACATAATCCAGGTAAAATAGCAAGATAGTTGGATACTATAATATTGCTAACAAGTGGAATACCTGCTTCTTCCTCCTGAAAGGTTATTTAAGTCAATTATCATAAAAAATCCGGTGGATGTTGAGAATAGTGAAGCCTGCGAAGCTAATTACGCTTTTGAAATTAGGCTGAAGAATTCTGGCTAACTTACAGACTTGCGGCTACAGACACATGGAGTTTTGCAGTTCCTCACTGGGATATCGACAACACTAACATACAAGCCTTTTGGTCCATCATCATTGTGGAAGTCGTATCAGTCGTCCGCCAACTAATTGATATTAAAACCCAGACAACAAGGAACAGTTTCCATAAAACTATACATGTAAAATTCTGACCTTTGGTGCGTATTAAATTTCTTTTACTGTTATTCGCTTTCTGCTCAATTCTGATGGCTACGAAGCAGACATGCTTAGTTTGAGCAGCAATCAAGGATAATACGTTTACGCTGATTCTGGACGTATGTGGAAAATAAAAATTCAGACGTCCAATAATGAAATCGTTACATTAGCTTAGGAATGTAGAACTTAGATTAGATCTAAGAAATTTAATGAAGTGTAGTTTTTAATATGGCTGAGTGCATTGGAGGGTGGCAGGGCAAATAGTTTGTCGAAGCAGTGCATAAAGGCACGTTGTCTGTGACCTTGATTCTAAGGCGCCTTGGAAAATACGATCATAGGTAGTTTGTGACTTTCAGTAAGGGTGACTTGAGAGCCCTAGTGCCTCACCACCCTTCTGCACTCACGTCTTTAGTCATTTATATGTATGTATATTTAATGTAAATTTTGCTTCCACCGCTAACATCAAAAAACAAATCACCAAAAATGTATTCGGATATTTGAAATGTTTTTTGTAATCCAAACTGAGAATAATGTGAAATATTGTATGAAATAAAACAGTAATATGAATTATTAAAATGGTAGATATGTGTGTGATGAGTGAAGCTTACGATGGTAAAGGAGGTAAGTGGACAGGACGGACAATAAGGTGAACGATCAGGACTTTACGGTTTAGCCGCTGAATAATTCGGGCTATAATCGGCATTGGACGGGTGGGTCAGATATGCCAGCCTCGATTCTATGAAGGCGAACTGCTAGACCGAGCAAAGCAAGGAACGGTTGCGTTGGTCAAAGCGGACGGACGGACTGACGGCCAAATGCTTGAGGAGAGTGAGAGAGGTAAGTGAGGGTATATTGACTCTGGACCTGGATATGATTTTACATCTAAAGTGATCGCCAGTGAATCCACCCGAATCCGTCGAACGATTTGCTGGTTGCAAGCATACTACTTATATATTATCTTTATTCGATCACTCAAAACCACTCCATCCCTACTCTCTGTCCATCCGTGGAACGCATATTTGATAAATTGCACTTTTTGTTTTGTGTAGTAGATGTTTCCTCATAGCCTTTTGTGGCAATTTCCTATGGCCAAATAGCCGACCAACCAACCGAGCGCGCTGAGTAATTAAGAAATGACAAAATATGATATACATAAAGCAACAACAACAACAACAAACAAACAAACAAAAAGAACAAAGCTTTCAAATGCAATAAATTCCCTAAGCGAACGCAAGCTAAACGAGATTTTGCCCAGTAAAGTGATTGCAACTAATTGCAATTACCGTTGGTAGTCATGCAATCGGCAATAAAAGCGCCGAAATGAAAATGGAAAAAATATATGTACATATACTTGTACATATACATACATATTTGGTACTTACTCCTATATATTCAAGTAGCAGTAAAGAAATTAACCCGCGATTGCTGAGCGCAAATGTGATAAACACTGATCACATAAAGCAAAGTAATCGTTGAATTGTTGTTATGCAACAACAACAACAACAACAAGAACAACAACAATAGCAACAGCTGCTGTTAAGCATTAATGTATTGAAAATTTAGTGGGTTAAAAAGGGTTACAGGGGAAGAGGCGCCTGCGTTTTTATGCTAAAGGCAGCGAACTACTCGTCGCAGCAGCAGTAGAGGCGTTAGTTAGTCGTTGATGATAGTGAGCAACGGTAGCGATGACTACCAAATGGCCAAGCAAGCACTCGAGAGAGTGAGGGAGAGTGAGGGTGAGGGGAGCCAGCAACGGTCGTATATAAAATGTGAGAGTAGCATTTTTATCCCAAAAGTAAATCTAAAGCGAATATGAATGCATTAGAGTTACAATAATGCTGCTGCTTATTATTGTTTGTTTGTTGTTTGTTGTAGTTGTAGCAACATTTGTTGCAACTGAATTAATACCGATATTTTTATAGTGCACCCGGTAGCACGAGTAGCATTATTTTATTGGTTTTTTTTTGCCACAACAGACGCCCTAATGCCACTAGGAATATAACCAACAACAAAAATAGCAACAACAATGCTGGTTTATGCGCTTTGGGGTAGGGCAGTTGAGGCCAGTGCTGCTTGCAACAAACGGCAGCACAATCGCCATCGCCACTACCATTGCCACTTGCCACTGCCACCACTGCTGGCACTACTGCTTCAGCGACAACGGGGCTGCGGACAGCAGGCAGCAAGCATATTTAAGAAACATTATTGCCAAATCGTGACCACAGTTGCATGCAACTGATATCAGAGCCAAGCGAAATTGCCAAACGGTTGTGGCTGTGGCTGTGGCGGCATTGAAGTTGGCGCGCGCGCGGTTGCAACATTGGGAAGTTATGGAGAATTTGCTTTTGTTTGCTATGAAAAAAATAAATAATAAAATTAAAAAAGCAAAAAAACAGCAGCAATTGATGATGATGATGCTGCTGCCGAGGTTGAGGTTGTTTGTGTGGCGCACAGCGCAAAAAAATGCAAGCGTTTATGGCGGCTTTGTAGCATATGGTTCATCAAAGCGCTCTTCGCTATTTTCGTTGTTTTTTTTCTTGTTGCATGTTCTAGTTAAATTTTTTTTTCTACATTCGTGCAACATTTCACAAACGTCAATTTTGCCTTCGATTTTTCAAATTTAAAATTTGTAGCGTTTTTGCCACTGCGTATTTGCAGCAGCTGCCGCTACACAATGATGATGGGCAATGACAATCTGTTGCCTGCCTGATGCACTGTGTAACCAATTCCCGCGCGCCATCACCACAACCATTTATGGTTCTACCCATTTCATTGGCATTTCATCTGCACATGCCACACTTGTGGAGCGTCTCTCATATGCCTTCTTCTCACCCATTATTGGCTGTCTCCAAAATGGCTGCCCATTTTATATTGTGATTCCATTCAAGCGATTTAAAAATGAGGAAAACATAAAAAATCTTGCGCCCCAATTGTATCAGCGCTATCGCGACTCCAGCTGCCGTACTTACCTGTGCTCGCTGCATGCTTCCGTACGCTGCCCCTTATTACGATTCCTTCCTTACTGACTTTGCTGTGGCTACAATTGACTATTTTAGAATTTTATGATTTTCCTTCGTTATCTGTATTTTCGCATACAGTTAACTTCAAATCGATCGATCGTAAATTTTCCAAACCAAAAATATTTCTTTGTTTTTCTCTCCAGTTTTCTTCCAATACTTTTGTTCCCTTGTTTCTCCTCCATCTGTTGCATACTATTTGTTTTCTGCATTCTCTTTTGTGGAGAAAACAATAAAATTTGCAATGCGATTTTAGGTTCATTTACATTTATGGACATCTACGAATAGCTGAAATCGCCTAATAGTTGAAAAAGAATAATGGCTACTGCATGGAGATGGGCGAGTTGATCGCTTGCATTCGGTCGCTGTTAGAGAGGGTGTTACACCCAATTCGCCTCATTATTTTCGCGAAACTAAAGGTCTTGTGAAAATATGAAAGATGTAAATTATTTTGGAAGATCCGACGTGTGGCTCAATGGGTATGGGTTAGACTTTTTCCTGTAAGGAAATGTAAAGTCTAAAGGCTATGCGGACAACGATTCAGGCCTTGGAGCGAAACATCATGCTTGTCATTCGCCAGTTACCAGTCGAAATGCTCGAACGATTCATCGAAAGTTGGACTGAACGGAAGGACCATCTGAGACGTACCTGCGGCCAACATTTGAAAGAGATAATCTTCAAGAAATAAATGCCTAAGAATGTTCTTTCGAATGATGATAAACATTCCTCATTTAATTTGTATTTTCTGTATTTTTTTCTTTAAAAAGGTAAGATACCTCGAAATGGATCGCCCGTTATATACACATTTGGCTGTAAATTAAATTAAGAGATTACGAATAGTCAGAATTCATAAAAAAACTATTTTTTTCTTAAAACATTTTCTAATAATTTAAGATAACAGCTTTTCATGTTATTCAACAATTAACCTGGTGCTCCATGTCAAACTAATGCAAAACTGACGTTTTCCCCAAAGCGAATGTCTCTGAACTGTTCATCGTAATTCAATGCAATTTATGCAGCTCTTGGAAAACCTAAAAGACTGCATTGGGAAGATTTCTGCACAAACACACTTATAGTTTCATTTATTTACTTTCTTTTTCGATTGTTATTAGGCGACTTCATTATTGATTATTTCTCGAAAATCTGTAGAAAAATTTACTGAGGCCCTCATAACGTTAGAAAAACTACGGCACTATCATATATATAAAAATCTTACGTTTTTTTTGTAAAGATCTGCATATCTCAAAAGTTACCGACCGATGGACTTGAAATTTTCAGAATTCTGAGATTGTTCATGTGAAGTTTTTTTTCTTTGGAAGTGGACCTGACAACGATCTATTCCAAACGTACGTTTTAATCTAGATCATATACAATACTTTTCTCCGGGAATGGGATCACAGAGCAACAGATCGGCGAGAAAATCAATGATAAATAAATATATAGATAGTTGCGTCATGCTAGTATACAGCCTGTTTTGAGCTTTGAGTTTTACGATACCTTTTTTTATAAACGAACCTGCTTAACCAAACCATATTTTGGCTTTAAGTTAAGTTTTAGAATTTTTATAACTAATGAATTGCAGCTTTAACCCATACGCTACGGTTCAACCGTGAAATTTTCTAGTGTTTGTTAATTGAAATCGATGTATTTCATCAATATTAATTGTGCAAGTAGAATCTCTACATATATATAATAAATAACGTGTTGGTCCTAAAACGATGCCTTGAAGAATACCTCCTCTTAGAAAAATTCCTTAACCTTATTGCTAAACTGCCTTTTAGTAAGGAAAATTGTCGGCAAAGTTATTTTAAAATTTTTAGTGAATCCTTCATATAAAATTTTATCTTTCTGATCTCTTTAGTTATTCGATGGGCTTGTTTATAATAACCTGCTTTCCGTGAAAACTGAAGATAATGAATTGGTATAGTATCGTATTCATGGAAAAAATTAGATGCTTTTGATATCAGCACAATTTCAAAAAGTTCGAAGAAATAGGCAATAACTAATTTGCCGATATAATGATGGCTGTTGTCATTCTGGTATCATCGTCAGATAATCTAGGGAGTTTTCCATGTTTTCAGAAAATATTCAAGTTTAAGGAGTTGGGTCGAATAATAAGTAAGCAATATTTGGAAAATTTGTTTGTATGTTATTTGGGCATAACCAGACAAATTTTATTTTATTTTCATTAACTTCGGGAATACGAGGATTGAACTTAATTAAATTTTTGACGATGAAGTTCCTTCAAGGCCCAGCATACATTCCATGTTTCATGTATATTTGATTCACGTTGGATCTCACACAAATTGTCACCATCGCCCAAAAAAATGTTCGTATCGATTGGCCGAGAAAAATGAAGAAATACGATAGCGGTGCTTCGAAACATGTCTAAAGCATCATAACATTGGCTGAATCGTGTGCGTATGAGCCCGAAAATAAACAGCAGTCGACTGTATGGGCTTCCTTTACAGAATGATTTGTTTGCCAGTTATTTTTCAAAAAATCAGGAAAACCAACAGCCGACAACGTATCATTGCTCTCCAACATCGACTGAAACAACTACATTTTTGAGTACTGTAAACATCATTTTGATGGAACAACTACCGTGAGTCCTGATTTGGCGTAAAAAAAAATTAACTGAGAGGTCAACGTTTTTCGATACCTGAAAAAGTGGTTGAAACGCTCTGAGATTTTTGGAGATTCCTCAATAGGTTTAAATGCATGCAAAACTGTATAGATCTTAAATTTTTTGTTCAAATGTTGGTCGCGGCTACGTCTTACATCGTCTATCTGTTGAGTACAATTTTAGATGACTTGTTCGAGCACTTCGACTGGTAACTGGCGAATGAAACGCGTGATGTTTTCCTCCAAGGCCTGAAGTGAAGCGGGCTTGTCCGCATAGACTGGAGAACTTACATATCTCCATAGGAAAAAGTTTAACGGTGTGATATCACACCAAACCGTTGCTTTTTGAGCCAGAAATGGGCCTCAACGCTGAACAAAATTTGGCTCGAAAACGTCGGATCTTCTTAGAACTTTTCAAGTACCCGTAGAGCGAAGCTATGTCTGTCGTGAAGGTCGAGCGGCTTCAGCTCTTGCAAAAGCTGTATTTTGTACGCTTTCAATTTAAGATCTCGAATCGAGTGTCGAATCGACTCTCCACGGCCTTCGTGTACACTCTCAGCTACGGCCGCTATATTTTCTTCACAGCGTGCTGGACGTGGTCTATTCGGTAGAATATTATCCAATAATGAGTACTGGGTCTCAAGTTGGGTGATAGTGTTGCGAAAAGTACGCTTCACACGACTCTGTCAAAAAAAAGGCTTTTGAAAAAAGTATCTCTTCTACTTTAGGTGAATAATTCTTCTCTACTCATATCTCTATAATACATTTTCAAACCAGTTAAAGACTTCGAAGTAAGAACCTAGATGATTTTAAATGGTTTTTAAGGAACCCGTTTTTAAATACGTGAATAAGGTCCATTGCTCACTACTTTTCATTATATTTCATATTTTCTACCCATTGGACGAAATATTTTTCCTCGTATAGTTAATTTTTGAAAGCCAATATAATCAAACTTCACTATCTCAAAATTGTTTGTTCAAAATTCAACCAAAAATTAAATTTTTTCCTTTGTTCAAGCAAAAGTTTTAAATACTTCGTATTTTTTTTTTCATTTCAGCCAAATATGGTTTAAAGGCCATACTGTAAGAAGATTTTCCCGAAGGGTCACAAACAGCCGAAGCATGAAAATTTATTTAAAAAAATTCTAAAATATTTATTGCATAAAAAAATATTGTAAAAACATTATATTTTTGAGTCCTAACCTCCTTTATATTTTCTTTTCTCAAAACCAGGTTTCGTTTTATTTTTAGTTCCTCGATTCCCGATCCTCGAAATTCCAAAATTGTTTACATCGTAATCTCTTTTGTTACTTTATCTTCAATGCAACAATTTGGTTCACTTGACAAAACGCCTAATGCAAATCACAACACTAACAAAATCAGTGACGGCGACAACAACAATAACAATAACAAACAAACAATAACACACTGAGTATTGAGAATTAGAAAAAAATCATTGGAAATCTGCACAGATCATACCAAGCACGCGCTCACATAAACTACACACACAACAAATGATAGTTTGAGGCAATTTTCATTTTAGGGGTCGCCTCAAGCGCGGTCAAACGATTTGCAAACACGGGGCGCTCTATTTATATGGAGCGCTGCAGCAATGAAAGAGTATATTCAAACATACAGCCGCATACCTAGAAATGATTGCCATTGCTGGCAAATGTTATTGGAATTTTTGTGTGCGCGCAATTGCCACTGGCGGGCGCCTCAGCAAAGCTCAGCTTCTTTCTCTATGCATTCTATGCCTAGTTAAGTTTGCTAAAAAAAGTTTATTGTTGTTGTGCCTGTCAACGCTACAGACGACATCACACGTTGCCAATGAAAATTTAGTGCCTCCCCATTAAATGGAACAGAATATATACGTGTGTATATATTCTGTATATATACATATACATACGAGTATGGACATATGAAGGCGTACGTACAAAACTAACTGTTGGAGTTGGAGAAGAAACAATCAACGAAAAAGTGGAATAAAATTTATTTTTTAAAGCAGTAAGGAAAATTAAATTCGGGGGAAACCGGAAAATATATAGCTAGTCCATCAGCCAAGAAAACTCTCTCTGGTTTGACGAACTAGCACTGCATCGTTGAGCTTTATTTTGGCTCACTCAAGAGTGCGTACGTACTGTTCAGAACAAAAGCCTCTGTAACGATCCAGGAGTTTGGTTACCATACCACCGATCCCTCAGGGCTTTCCTTGCAGGAGTAGTATACCGTTTAGGCCAAACCGGGACACCCTTATAGAAGGTGATTTTTCTGCCTCACTACTCGCTGCTATCACGCTGCTGTCAGTTCACTGCTTTGACATTCTAGCGTAGTCATATACCCACCCGTGGTTGGTGAGCCGACACTGACGCGCTCTCATTACCTGAGGAACTAGGTTTTTGTTGTTGTGCTTTTTTGTTTAAAATTTGTTTGTCCATTCCAAAAGGCTCAGATCTCTACTCAGTATCGGTATCCGAATTTTGAAAGGAAATCATCTTCCGTGGTTGTCCCAAGGCGTGGGTTGATGTGCGCCCTTATGAGGCAATACTTGCAGAGTTGACCAACGCAAAAAAGCGAAATGTGCTCTAAGATCTTGCAGGGTTTTAACGTGACTGGGCCGGTCACGTATTAACCCTTAGCCCTTTCTATTGAGTTTCACCTCAGCCTTCTAAGGTGGCAGAATACCGCACACCAGCACATGGAACAAACGAATCCAAGTCAGTCAATAAAAATCAAGAAACCGTTAAGAGAAGCTGAGATCAATTCCGTTCAAGAAGAGTCTGGGCTGTGAAAGTCAAAGGGACATTTCGCATTACGTAGAGTGCATCACAAGGAGGCAACCCAATCTACATCCTCAAGAGGTGATTAGTGTCATACAGAGACTGAAAGTAATATGTAATGCGCAGCTGTGCTAAGATGGTGGGTGAATTAAGGAAAATTGCGATTTGTGATGAAGTCTGTTGAAAGTGGGTCTTTCCGTGGACCCACACAATTCCTTCTTGGAAGATGTTTGGAACTCATGTTGACCAAGTTAGACCGAATTTGGTCGATAAATTGCTAAATATCTAAAAAAAATGGTAACAAAAAATTAAAACACCGTTATTTGGAATATGAGCGTAGTTCCCTCCAGATTTTGCGGATTTTTCTGACAAGGTTTTCCTGAAAGGCGAAGCTAATTTCCATTTTTGAACCGTCAGCGTATTCAAGGCCGGATGGGTGGATATCAGTACAGAGAGATTGGACTATTTTATGTCGTTACAAATAACCGTTAGTTAATCAGTTTCAATATCCCCAGGACAATTGGGTATAAAACGCAATAATAAAACAATGACGTTTGAGAAGTACAAAAAAATTTACAAAAACAAAAATTCAAAAAAATTACGCTAAGCTTAAACACTCACAATCGAAGGCTCACAAGAACATTTCTTCAACATACCCATTCTGCTGCACGCACGCAAGTAAACCTCAGGATTGGTTAAAACTCTAACTAGAAAAAAAAACAGCACAGGTCAACGAGCAATGGCTTTATGCGACGACGCCAACCACAACGACAGCGACGACAGGAAAGAGTACGAGGACGAGGAAGACGACAGTCACTTTGTGTTTGGCTTCATTATTTTGACTATTTGACCGCTCCTATTTTGGCTATTGTTGCGAAAATGCTAATTTTGATATTTCGTATTTAAATACAAAGCTTCTTCGCATCATTGTCGTATAGATCCATTTTGCTTGCTACGATGTAAATATTCACTTACTTATTTCACGAATGGCTGCTGCCATATGTGCGCACATGCACGGTTTGCCGATGAGGTGGACGAGAACGAGGACGAGGACGAGGACATTTTACATAGTCGAGTCGTTGGCGACGATGGCTGCTGGCTGACTACTCTATTCTGGTGTATGTTGGCGGACAGCTTGTTGCATTCTTTCCTGTCCGTTCACCATCATTCGACTTTTCTGGATCATGCAACAATTGTTTTATAGTTCAGTTGTTGCTGCTGCTGGCATGTTGTTGTCATTGAAATCCATATCGCGCGCGATATTTTGCAATACCTTCACAATTTCTTTGAGCGCAACTCTTTTTTTTTGGCGATTACAAGATGTGTAAGCCTATGGAGCGCTGGTTGGTTTGCATGCCCGCTTGTTGGCTTGGTACGTACGTTTGTCCAAAAAGTGGTTGGGATGTTGAACTGCTCGCCTTGACAAGCGCACGAATTTTAGAGACGACGCAAACATTCCACCTACCAGCAATTGCAGTGGCAATGGCAGCAGCAGCACCGGCCCCGGCCGTAAGTGGATACAATTGTCTTCTTGATCTGGAATGTAATCAATAAAGGCATGTCGTTATGCCTGCAAACTTGTAAATATGTTGTGCCCAACAGATCGCCAACCGATCCTCGTTCGATCGCCTTCTGATCGCGCACATAGCGTTCGATCGTTGCAACAGACGCGCGTATCGTGATGGCCAACCAGTCAACCAGCGCACCAGCTAGTGAGCTTGCTTTGCGTTGTGCGCGCAGATTCGTACGGATAATGATCCATTGTTTAAAAATTTAAACTTGCATTAAATGGCAGTTTACTTCTGCGGCTGCTTGCTGCTGTGCGCCGCGCATACCTTATCAGGAGATGGCAAACGGCAATGGAGTGATTCATAGCACCAATGGAGTGATGGTGGTGGGGGAGGTGATAATGGTGCTGGTGCATCATGCTGCTATGTCGGTGACACTTTTTACTCCCACACACATATATATATACACACACACAAGTCCTTAAACAGTTTGACATTATTTATTCCGAATTTTAAAAGCCACTGTGGACAGCTAGGGATTGAGGCAGTCACCAATTCTTTTAACCGTATTTTGTTTTTTGCTTATTTCACAACAATAAAGTTACAAGCAATGACCAGATGCTACTTAACAAGCAATTATTCTTGGTGTCTACTTGGCTGAAAGTAATGTAATGACATGTGGAGCGCTTGGGGGTTCGGTGGAAAAAGCTCGTTAAATGGGCTTTAGTAATCTTTATTTTTGTGTAATGCCGGGTTGTAGACCCGACCCTTATATAATGTCATTCAAATGCGTAGGCTGCCAACAAACTTACATATATGTATCTGATTTCATACATCTTAAATTAGGCTAAAATTATGACGTTTAAAAGAAAGGACGGAGAAAGAAATCTGCACACAGGCGGAGGGACGGACAGAGGAACGTAGCTAAGCCAATTCATTCCTCCTTCTAGTACGGTAGCCTGAACTCAACTCATCTCGTTATTCTAGGATGGGAGGCTGAGCAGATTAATAGACTAGGCTAGAGCGTTGTATAGGAAGGATAGGATAGGAAGCCAGACGGACAGAGGCATGCCTAAAACAACTCATTTCGTCATTCTAAGACGAGCGGACGGAGGGATAAAGAATCATGCTTAACTTAACTTATTTTGTCTTTCTAAGACGTGAGACCAGACGGCAGATTGGCCGATGGATAGGCATGGTTAAGCCAACTCATTACATCGTTCTAGGATAAGTAGACAGATGGATAAAGAAGAATGGTTGGCTTAACTTACCTCGTCCTTCTAGGACTGGACTAGATAGCTAGAAGCGGAAACATCCTAGCCATAGTAAATTACACTCACGGCGTGGGAATATGTCTTTCCACGGCAAAGTAGCGACTAAAATCGATCTTCACCAACGACACCAATTGCAGGTAGTGCAAGGCAACTATAAGCAATGTGGCCAGATAGATTTGGACCTTGAATGACCCCTTTTAAAACGGTCCGCCGTATTATACATACATATAAAGCGAGATCCAGGTAGAGGTACTTTTTCAATAGTCCTTTTTTTGAGAGATTACGAGTGAGTCGTGCCAAGATGTCATGTTCAGTATTGTTCGTCGTTTCATCATGGAAAGACTTACGCCTTACGTTTAATTCATTAAACTTTATAACGAAAATTCACGTTCTGTAAATAATGTATTTCGCGCGCTTCGCTCAACTTATGGCCCACATAATCGGCCTACTGAGCGTACTATTCGCAACACCATCACCCATATTGAGACCCAGCATTCACTATTGGATAATATTCGACCGAATAGACCACGTCCAGAACGAAGTGAAGAAAATATAGCGGCCGTAGCTGAGAGTGTACACAAAAACCGTGGAGAGTCGATACGGCACCGTTGGCAGCAACACGGACTGACGTCTGGAACTACTTGGCGCTTTTTACGTCGAGATATTAAATTGAAAGCGTACAAAATACAGCTTCTGCAGGAACTGAAGCCGCCCGACTTTTCCAAGCTACATCGCTTCGCTCTATAGGCTCTTGAAAAGTTCCAAGAAGATCCGACGTTTTCGAGCCAAATTTTGTTCTTTGAGACCCATTTCTGGCTAAATGGGTATGTAAACAAACAAAATTGCCGTATTTGGGACGAAGAGCGACCTGAAGAGATTCAAGCGTTTGTGGGCCGGTGGAATCATCAGTCCATATTTCTTCCAAATTAAGGCGATGAGAACGGAACCGTCAGTGGCGACCGTTATCGCGCCATGATAACCGACTATTTGATGGCTGAAATTGAGGCTCGTGGTCTCCGCGACATATGGTTTCAACAAGACAGCGTCACTTCCCACACATCGCATCAATCAGTTGATTTATTGAGAGAACACTACGGTGAGATAATTTCACGTTTTGAGCCGGTCGATTGGCCATCAAGATCGTGTGATATCACACCGTTAAACTTTTTCCTGTGGGGATATGAAATGTCTAAAGTCTATGCGGACAATCCCGCTTCGGTTCAGGCCTTGGAGCAAAACATCACGCGTGTCATTCGCCAGTTACAATTTGAAATGCTCGAACGAGTCATCGTTCGTCTCTGGTATCTAAAAATCGAGGTGGGAATGCAAAAAACGTTTCTTTAAATCCATTCTAACTCCAATATCTTTCCAAGAAAGTGTTGAACCAAATTTTGGAAAAATTTTCCTAGATGATTCTACTTATGCTCGGTTCTCACGAGTAATAAAAAAGTACGCTTTGTTGCTTAGCAAGTTTCTCTCTTTACTCATCCGTCGCTATGGGTAATACTATTTTCCGCTTGCAGAGTATTTATGTGTTTCACCCGGTATTCAAAAATCGATTTCGGCTACTGTTCTGACATGAGAAATCGGAAACGGGTACCAATATTCCTAACCGCTTTAAATATTCGGACTTGGCCAAATATTGTTAAGAATCGTTCTCAGCTTGGGTCTAGAAGTTGATTTGAATTTGTAAACTTGTGTACTTGACGCTTCGTAAACGCTGAAGAGATTTGTGGCTGTGTTCTTGCTCTATTTTATGGCGTGGGACTTTATGTTTTTTTTTCAACAAATGGACTAACCTTCGGTTTTTTCTAAGCCGCCACCGAACAGCTGATGGATACTTATTTCAAGCGAGAAATGCAATCAGGCATTCTCTACCGAGGAGCGACTGCATTTAGAAATATTAGTTTTCTATAATTTTGAATGTTGGTCTGGCCAGAGTTTCAGCCCGAGGCATTCTGCATGGTAGTACGCACTAATAACCGCACGGCTGATTTGCTAGCGGCATAGTAGCGGGAGGTTTCTGTATTGGGACTCATAGAGCGAAGGATGGATTGATTTTTAACAAGGAGGAGGGGTATAAAAGTGAAGTAAGACTATGTCTGTCAGTCCCAGCTATCGGCTGCCTTGACGAACTAGCTTCAGCAAGCGAAAGGAATCTAGCGTGTTTCCGTGAAATACTCTGAATGGATGAAGAGGAGTATATGTGCTGAGGGTCTTGTCTAAAGGTCAATTAGTGATATCTACTTGGAACGCTTAATCTAAGAGCTGTGACCTGGCAACTATTACAACTCTACTCAACTCAATATGAATATACAGTGGCGGACAAAAGTCTACAAAAACCGCATGTATTCATTGTGTAGAATGTACAATCACTTTGCTGAAAAATTTAAGTATACAGTTTCATTTTAAATCCTTTTCTAATCACATGTATTAAAACAAATCCATTCTCTAACATAAAATAAAACAATTATGGTGAAAAAACGAAAGAATTTCCTTGACAAAAGTCTACATATACCACAGGTTTACTAGCAGTTATGTCGATATGCTGTGTTGTAATGGCGGTTAGTTATCCATTTCTTTTAAATATTTTTTTAAATTATGTTTTCTAATTTGCTAGTATTGAATTTAGTTGTGGTTTAAACACATTAACATCAACAATGGCTCAGCGAAAAGAAATATCCATGGAAGTACGAGTCTTGGTTATTCAGCACAGAAAAGAGAAGAAATTTAGAAGATTTTAAACTTATGTCCACCAAAGCTACAGATCATTGTAAAAAACTTTGGAAAAAATGGATCCACCGAAATAAAGCCGCGCGTTGGCCGCTTCGAAGAGACCTCAGCTTTATTCTGAAGGAAGTAAGCGGTGGGGAGCGATTGCGGCTTCTGGAGTTGGAAAGTTTTTTTTTTATGGTGGGTAATATGGATCGGTTGAAATACAAGTCATTGTTGGAAGCTATTCTGAAGCCTTCGGTGGACAGTTAGGAGCTTGGCGCAGGTTAGATCTTTCAACAGGATAACTATCAAAGGCGTACGGTCCATATTGTTAAGGATTGGTTGCTTTAACATGCTCCTAGGCAACTACACATACCTCCTCAAAGCCGAGATTTGTATGTTATTCAATATGCCTGGGAGATTTTTGAGCGAAAAATTATAAAAAATCAGATTTACAGCTCAGCATTATTCAAAGAACGTCTTATTGAAGCTTGGCACAGTATTACTCCTTCAGAATAACGGCTTCAAGCTGTTATTGATGCGAACGGTGGACCAATTAAATACTAAAAAGATCATGTTACCGGATATTAACCAAAATTTTTTGCGCTAAGATAAGTTATGTATGTACTGTATGGTAGACTTTTGTCAATGTTGGATTTACGTTTTTTGGTCATAGCTATACTATTTCATGTTAAAATATATGTTTTTTTTTTGTTTTTTATGATAAGGGAAAATGGTTGAAATAAACTGTATCGTTAAATTTTCCAATAAACCTTTTGCACTTTCAATTCAATGAAAACGGGGGATGTTTGTAGATTTTTGTCCACCACTGTATATAGCGAAATATCTTTTGAAGCCCACCATCGAGTTTGCCCTTCAGCTCTTACTCTATGAAAGCATTCTATGCCTTTGGTAGTAGAGCGAAGGAGATCTCAGTTTTATTAAAAGATCAAGTAAAGGGGGAACTTAGCTGCAAATCCATTCACCACCATCTTATCGTCAACTGTCAATCGCTCAATTGGTCGCTCGGGTGTGTATCTAATAATACATATGCACATGCATATATGTACATATTTATACAAATAAACGAAAATGGTATATTTATCGTACCGATGTATAGTTTTTAAACTCAACTCAGTTTCCATCCACTCTCTATGGCCTGATCGCTGCCAGTGATGCCATTTATATATGATGGAAAGCAGCCAACGCCACTACTATGAACTTACATTTGTACACACATATGTATGTATGTACGTATATTTAATAATTCTACAAAAATATACAAATGCACATACATACGCACATATTTCAGTCAATTAGAACTGTCATAACTCATTCTTCAGAGTTATTTACTTTACTTTGAGTTTTGTTTCATATTCGTACAGATGTAGGTACATATGCGTACGCGTTTTATGCCTCTTCGCCGCCACATTGGCGTTTACTGCATTAATATGCGCCAACAAAACTGTTCATTCCTCCGCTGCCTTTTCTGGCATTTCACTGTTAGTTATTACTCATTTCATTTCATTCCATTTGAGTTTAGTTCGAAGCGATTCAATTCTATTGCCACTGCTGACGTCGTCGCTTTGCCTCTGCATTAGCCGCTGCCTCCACAAAGTTGTTGTTGCTGTTGCGTGGCTGGCGTTGTTGCGGCTATGACTGTTTGTGTGACTGCGTTATAATTTATGATCTCGCTTATGATGAGTTCCAGAAAATTAAACAATTTTCCCATTTTAAATGTGCACAAAAATGAATTTTGAATGAATTATGTATAGCCGATATGATTGCCAGGCGAAGTTGCTTATTTGTTTTGTGCATACTGTACATACATACATGCAAAAGTATATAAAGAGTGATCCAAGTAGAGATGCTTTTTTCAATAGCCTTTTTTTGGCAGATAAAGCGTGAGTCGTGTCAAGCTGTCATGTTATTTTTGTTCAGTGTTGTTTGGCATTTCATCAAGGAAGGACTTACACCTGAACAACGTTTACAAATCATTCAATTT
The DNA here is from genome assembly GCA_030068015.2 of Neoceratitis asiatica. Classification (NCBI taxonomy): domain Eukaryota; kingdom Metazoa; phylum Arthropoda; class Insecta; order Diptera; family Tephritidae; genus Neoceratitis; species Neoceratitis asiatica. The sequence goes on along the minus strand of CM061524.1, from coordinate 55,687,763 downwards.
TATTACGAAAATTTCCGATCTGTGAAGAATATGTTTCGCGCGTTTCACTCAACTTATGGTCAACATAATCGGCCTACGGAGCGTACTATTCGCAACACCATCACCCATCTTGAGATCCAGCATTCATTATTGGATAATTTTCGACCGAATAGACCACATCCAGCACGCAGTGAAGAAAATATAGCGGCCGTAGCTGAGAGTGTACAAGAAGATCGTGAAGAGTCGATTCGGCGTCGTTTGCAGCAACTGGGACTGACGTATGGAACGACTTTTTCCGACGTTCCGGAAGATCCGACGTTTTCGAACCAAATTTTATTCAGCGATGAGACCCATTTCTGGCACAATGGGTATGTAAACAAGCAAAATTACCAAGCTTTTGCGACGAAGAACAACCTGAAGAGATTGAAGAGCTGCCATTTCATTCAGAAAAACAACGATTTGGTGTGGTTTTTCGGGCCACTGGAATCATCGGTCCATATTTCTTCAAAAATGATGCCGGTGAGAACGTAACCGTCAATGGCGACCGTTCTCGCGCCATGGTAACCGACTATTTGGAGCCTGATATTGAAGCTCGTAATCTCCACGACATTTGGTTTCAACAAGAGGGAAGACGGCGCCACTTCCCACACATAGGTTCAATCAAAGGATTTATTGAGAGAACACTTCGATGAGCAGATAATTTCACGTTTTGGGCCGATCGATTGACCACCGAGATTGTGTGATATCACAACGTTAGAATTTTTCCTGTGCGGATATGTAAAGTCTTACGTTTATGCGGATAATCCCGCTTCGATTCAGGCCTTGGAGCAAAACAACACGCATATCATTCGCCAGTTACCAGTGGAATTGCTCGAACGAGTCATCGAAAATTGGACTCAACGAATGGACCACCTGAGACGTAGACGCGGCCAACATTTGAAATAGATAATCTTCAAAAACTAAATGCCACAGAATGTTATTTCTAATGATAATAAACATTCCCCATTAAATTTGAAAATTCTATGTTTTTTTCTTTAAAAAAAAACCTCAAAATGGATCACCCGTTATATACTTACACAATACGTATGAATATTAGATTATTTTTTAAAATACTTAAATTTGTACATATGTACATACACATGTTGTATTTTCTGGGCTTCTCCACAGAAACGTAGGATATTTATTATACCGCATCTCTCATATTTACTAGATTTGGATAAGTCCTTCATGTATTTATATATGTACATGTGTATGTATGTATATAAGTAGATGCATACACCCAGAGAAAAAAGCCTATATTTTTGTTAGAATCATTGGAAAAGTGGTAAGACTTGATGACTTAAGTTATTAGGGCATTCCATTTGACACTTGGTTAAAAAATATTCAACTTTGTTGCAGAAATTTGCATGTACAGCGTGTTAGTGTAAAAAATGTTCAAATAAGAACGTGTCTGTTGAAAAACAAGTGAAATTATGGCTTTTTACGAACAAAACGTTTCAAAACGAGAAATAACGCGCATGTTTAGTTTCAACCACACAGCAGTAACAAAATTGTAGTAAAACGAAAGCAAACGGTCACTCATGATCGAAAAAAGGCTCCGGAAGGAAGAAACTTATCACCTCAAGAGCCACAAATCGATTAAAGCGCTGGAGCATGGCCGATCCACTCAAACAGGCAACAGAACTTATCAGAGAGGAAAATGTCAATTTTGAATTTTTTTAAAGTACTTATTCATCAATACCTATTTTCCCCCTTCAAAGTAATACACTTGTACACGCTTTTTCCAATCCTTGAAGCACTTCGGAAATGCGCTTTTCGGTGTGGCCATCAGTGTTTTTTTCGATTCTAACTTGGTATCATTAATTGTGGCAAAACGCTTTCCTTTCATTGGTTTCTTTAGTTTTTGGTATAGGAAAAATCGCAGGAAGCCAAATCTGGTGAATACGGTGGTTGAGGTTTTGTTTTTGGCCAAACAAAATCACGAATAAGCATTGGTGCAGAATCCACGATTTGTTTTTCCACAATTCCGATCGTTTGAGCTGTATTACTTCACGCAAACATTGCATAACTTCCTTATATTATCCTTATTAACTGTACGACCTTTTGGCAGGAACTCATGATGCGGCACACCATTGTAATCAAAGAAATAAAACATTTGTTCATATAGACATACTTGGCTCTTTATAAAGGTTGAAAATAGTTTCCACCACGATCCGCTTCAAATTATTGATGTACGCCTTGGTGTTTTGCTACCAAATGTTGGGTCTATACGTTATTCTAATCCGTCTGAGGGTAGCTGATGGATTTTTATTAGAAGCTTTGATTTCAAGTTAAAAATACACTCGAAGGAGTTAACATATATCCTATGCAACACCTTTCTCTCGAAAACTCTTAGTGTCGGCTTGTCAGATGTTCTCATCGTTCAGTCTTCTGAACCATATTGCAGGACGGGAGTAATGAGGTGCTTGTAGAGCTCTGCCTTTACTTTTAAATTGCATTCTTAGCCCAAAGAAGCATCTGTTGGCAAGAGTGATCCCGCGTTAGATTTCAGGGATATTCCGAGGCTAAAATTGTTGGTGATGCTTATGCTGGTCCCATGATAAACGAAATTATATGCGACTTGAAAGATTTAACTGTGAATAGTGACATGGTTGCCAAGCAGTAAATGCGCTGACTACTTGTTTGATGACAGTGTATAGGGAGAGCGAAAAAAACGGTGCGGTTGTTGAGGCCAATCGGCGTACGCCAGCAGCTGTCTACTCTTACAGAAGATTGTATCTTGTCTATTTAATTCAGCAGCTCGTATAATTTTCTCCAGCATCGATTTGAAGTAGTCAAACGCTCAGGGGTTGTCTTGCCTGAAACTTCGTTTTATAACGAACTGATCGGGGACGTGCTTCCCGATTTGACAGAGCTTTTGGTGTTGGTCATTTTACACACTCGTAAAAGATAAATGTTAAATTCCTTTTTCTGATTTTTTCTCACGGCATTTTTCAATTATTTGGAGCATGATGAGACCCTGATCTACCGCGAAACTGTCAGCTACGCAAGACTCCACACTAATGCTTTGCTCTGACTATGTACTGCAAAAAAGCTGGTCGCCAGGTGATGAAACGTTTATACCATCATCGATTGTAGTTCCGGGTCCACCATCTCCAGTTATTTCTTCATTTCTGCAATTAAGCAGGCCGGAGAAGTATTCCCTTCATGAACTCAATATGCTTTGAATATCGGGCACCATATCACTTTTATCATTCCTAAATGTGTTTGCTCCGGTCTTGAAACCTTCAATAAGTTGCAGCATAATTTCAAAGAATTTTCTCACGCTACCGCTGCCAATTTCTCAACTTCTTCATAATCACGCATTCCGGCATCTGACTATTTCTGTCTGCATATGCGTCTCGTTTCCCTCGATACTTTTCTACACTTCGAGTTGCGGTCGAACTCAACATTGAGCAGTAGGCAGTCTGTTTTTTCTCCACTGCTTTACGGTAATCCTTATGGTACCAAATCTTCTTTTGACCTTATTAAAAAGCAATAGTTTCGCCTGCAGCTGTACATAGAAAACTAGCCACGTCGGCCCCCAGTTCACTTTTATCAAGTTGCTGATAAGTGTTCTCAGAGAGCAGGAGTGTAAATCGAGTAGAAAACCATTCGGCTGCCTGCCGAGATTGCAGCTTTTCGACGTCAAACCTTCCTTATGTTTGTCGACGGACGTTCTTTGCTGCAACAAGATAGAGTTGCGAGCTGATATTAGCTATTTGTACCGTCCGCACATCTAGACCACAGGTGACATGTCATCCGTCTATCACAACATGATCGATTTGGTTGCGAGTTTTTGAGCCGGTGACAGACATGTAGCTTAGAGAATTTTTTATGTCATTAGGATTACGGTGAAGTTAATCAGCCTGTTTGAGGACATTTTGTAGTTGAGGCTGAATTCTCCGACTGTTGGGACGAATATACCTTCTTAGCCCAACTTGGCGTTAAAATTACAAAAAACAGTATGGTGGGACCGTGCTCTTTAGTGTACTCTAGGCGCTTATAGAATGCATTTTTTTTATCACAGATAGGGTCCTTCTCTTCGGCAGAAACATAGGCGTCATAGGCATCAGCGATATGTTGAGACACTTCATTTTGGTGCGGATTGTGGCTAAAGGTTCGTTCATACTTGATATCTCAGTATCTCTCCCACCGCGAATCCAACACCAAACTTATGAAGCCTTATGCGGCCGCTGTAATAAATGTCTCAAGGGCCGTCCATAGTTTTTCATGGACGGCGGTGATGTCAGCGTTTAGTTTTACGAGGACATCAACCAGTTTGCCAGCGGCACCTTCGAAATCAAGGAAATCCACATTCCGGGTGCATGCCCTCAAATCACAATCATATGTACGTTTGTTGTGGCAGTCATTCAAAGTGGTGTCTCTCATCCGAGTTATTGTTACGATTTTACGTTTCTAGCTGGAGGTTCACTAACCCAACGCACAACTTCGCTGCGTGATGATTTTTAGATTTTGGACATTTTTATATAGCGAGCTGCTTGCTTCAAACCCCTCGAAGCCGCACATCTAGTAAACAGATTCTGCAGCTAGACTTCGGTGAACCGTTAAACCGAATATCTCCAAGTGGCTCCACAGAAGGTTTCTCTGCTTTAGGCCTGACTCAAGGCTTCACACGGTTTGGTTACCGAATCTCTCACAAGGGTTGCTTACGAGTTCTGAATGCGCGACATAGACGTCAGAGTAGGAGTTCAGTATAGATTTTTATATTGCAACTGCATAAGATACATATTTAATATGTAAAAAAAAGTTATAACTAACATTTTTAGGCATTCCGTGTTGAGTCGCATAAATTCAAATTCGAAAATGCTTAAGTGATTAGAGTGGCAATCTTGAAACGCTAAAAACGAAAAATTCATTTTACTTTTAATAAAGCTAATTGCCTTGGCTAATTAATGTGTAAAAAATGGAAATATATGTACATATGTATGTATACAAGTATACACAATTAGTACTATTTTAGAATAAAAAATCAACGCTTTTTTTATCCCATTAAAAACTCTTTTCGATCTTTTCTTTTCGATTCACCGCAAACAAATAATAATAAAAAAACACAAATAAAAGAAAAGGGATATTGCTTGCAACATAACTGAAAGACGTCAGGCGTCATAACTCATCATACATAAAAGAAAACGCCCCAAGCAAGAAGTTGAAAGAAAGAAAAAGTGTTGTTGCAACGCAGAAAGGCGCAACGATGAAGAAAGTAAGAAAGAAAGCATTTCCTGTATTGTAATGATGGAGTTTTTTTCGCTGAATTTCAAACAAGTACAAGTACATATATACATACCTACATACATTCCAGAGCATGCTTGTGTGAAAGAAAATTTAGACACATATCCATATGCATGCATACATATACAGTGTAACAATGGCGACAGGAATAGCAACAATAGTTAAACAGCAGGCCACAGCAGAGCAGCGGTGTGGCAAGGGCAAACAACAACAACAACAACAACAGCGGGAGCATATAACAATTGAGGCAGTCGTTTCTCGTCTATTTCGATAGCAATAATTCAAAAAAATAGAAGACGGCTTCGATAGTCATAAATCTGTCAAAAATCCATTTCTTCCATTAAGTTAGATACAGTCAGTCTCGCTCGTTTATGTGTCGTCGTCGTCGTCGTCATCAGCAGCAGCTCAGTTACAGCTTCAAAGTCGCAGCGTCTTTGTTATTTTTGCTGCCACTTTTGCTTTACTGCTGGTTGATGATGATTTTCTTACATATTTTTGGTGTTTTTTTTTCATTTCGATGGATGATTTTTGGCCTTGGTTTCGTTGCTTGCTGGTTTTGGTTATTTTGTTGATATGCGGTTGGTTCTTTAGCTGTAGCAAGATGTTTATTTTATGAATATATATAGCTAGGTATGTATACTTACTTATATATATATGTATGTATATATATTTATTTCACTTTACTAATGCTTCTGCCACTATTATTACCATTACCGCCTCAGCTCCGACCATGCAATGTTGCAAGTATGTATGTATGTAGGTATGTAATTACGTGTATATGAGCGACATAGCGTCTAAGTGACTGTACAAATCATATTTCATACATAACTATGTATGTGTGCCGTCATAAATATTATTAATACCCTCTAGTAAATTGAATAGTTAGCAATTTCTTTGAAACTAGTTATTAACTAGGCAGAAAATTGTGTTTTTTTTACTCGCAATGAAATAACAATTGCAAGTGGGAGCGTGTCATTATTCTGTATTACGAAATTCTGGGTGACAAAATTCTGTAAATTGCAAAAAAATTCTGTTCGTACAAAATTCTGCTTTTTTAAAATTCTCCTTTTTAAAATTCTGCTTTTTTAAAATTCTGCTTTTTAAAATTCTGCTTTTTCAAAATTCTGCATGTTTAATGCGAAAAATTCTGCTTTATTCAAGTTTTGTGATTTTCGTCATACAAGAAGTAACAAAATAAACATTTATTCCATAAATATACATATGTGTTTAAGCGATAACAATATTTTAGTTTAGCCAATTACAATATTTTTTGCAATTATTTTTAAATATGTAGTGTGACTTAATTCATTTCTTTTCTTAATAATTCTTCGCAGCTGTTTGTTTTTTAAATTATTTTCCTATTTTTCTAACTCTTTCTTAATTTTCTTTTCTTGATATTTGAGTTTTCGCTGAAATAAGTTCCTTTGCAAACTTAGCACAAGATGGTAAAATTGCGAGTTTCTTCTTCCAACAATAACTTTCAGCCGACGATGCCACGCTTCAATATTGTTTTTTCTAGGAAACGTTTCTGTTTGCGATGCATAATGGTCATGCACTGACCAAAACACGGGAGAATATTTGGAATTATTATTATTTACAACAAACAGCCGCGTAAATCACTATTTGGAAAACATTGCTTAATTGCCGATATGATACCCATTGCGAAATCGCAAATTATAAGCCGAGGGCATAAATTTAGTTCATGGTTACCTGCAATCGTCAGCAACTCGTTAAAAACAGCGACATATGACTTCAACGTTTTTTTGCTCATCAATCAGTCACTGCTATTCAGCATTTCCAATGAAGATTTTGTCCCCAATATTATAAAAAATTCATCATCGACCCACTTTTCTGCTAAGACAAAAAGCTCGCCTTCAAGGACATATAAATTAAGTGGCATATCAATATCGTCTACAGTTTTTGTTTCTTTCATGTTCCATTTCTTTTTTCTAGTCCGCATTATTTTACCTTTTTGGGCCATTTTAGAAGGTAAAGCATCACGGCTTTCGCTCGGTGTTAGCACAATGGTTTCTCGAATTATCTGGGTAGCCGGCAAGCATGTTTTTTAGATAACTCTTTAAGTTTTATATTAGCATCGCGAACAAAACCTTCCACTGCCTCAGTGCTATGGGTATGTACACCGGACCTTTTAATCACATAATGGATACCGTCTTTTAATTCAGTAACCAATCGAGATTTACAGTGACACGCTATTCTTTTGGAACACGACCAATTATATGTCCTTTGTTTTGTTATTCTTTCTAAATAATAGAAATACCCATCAACACCCAATATTTCCTTATTTTTATTTGTTTTCAAAATTCTTATTTCGGACATTTTTATCAATATAATATTAAACCACGCTTGTTCACAAAAAGTCAGCACTTAACAGAAGGTAAACAAACAATATAAGAACCGTTGTAGACAGGTGTGGTGTAATTATTTTGAAAAAGTGCGCACTTTTTCAAAATAATTACATGACCTCTTTAACATTGTTAACATTATATTTTAATACAGAATTTTGTAATACAGAATTTTGCAATACAGAATTTTGTAATACAGAATTTTGAAAGCAGAATTTTAGAAAGCAGAATTTAAAAAAAGCAGAATTTTAAAGAAACAGAATTGTAAAAAGCAGAATTTTAAAAAGCAGTATTTTGTTTTTAGAATTTTGTACATACAGAATTTCGACACCAACCCTTGCAAGTAATCGAACAGAGATATACAGGATAAACAGGATTATTCATTTAGTAGTTTCCAAAATAAATTAAATAAACTTATGAAATTCGTTTTCATTATAAAATTTGAAGCTTGGCATTATGAATCACTACATCAATCAAATGACCGACTCGTGAGTTTTTGCAAACTTCCATCCGTTTTAGGCAATTTTCGACCACTTTTTGGCACATATTGGACGGTATCTCAACCATAATATGGCGAATGTTTGTTTTGAAGTGCTCAAAAGTTAAAGGCTTATCGACATAAACACCGTCTATAGCGTAGCCTCACAAAAAACATCCAACGGCGTCAAATTGCACGATCTCGGTAGCCAATTGACATCACCAAGACGAGAATCACGCGGCCGGGAAATTTCTCTCGACACAAAGCCAATTTCGGTCGTGTTGTGTGGCATGTGACACCATCTTGTCGGAACCACACACTAGTATAGTTCTTCCTAGCCGTGTTCTTCAAATGCAGACCAAAGAAGTCGGTTATCATACGACTAAAACGCTCCGAATTGTCAGTCTCGCCGTTATCGTAAAGAAGTAAGGTTAAGTCACACCTCCGGACTAAAGAGCTCACTAGGCAGTTAGCTTTTTGGCAGTAACCTTCTTTAAGTATTTGAGAATTGTCGGAACCCCAAATGCAAAAATTTTGCTTATTTACGTATCCACCGAATGAGAAATGGGCCTCGTCGGTAAAGAAAACTGGAAAAATCGTAGTCTTCTGGTTGTTGTTCAAACACCCAATCGGCGTAACCACGTCGTTGTGAATGTTCAGCTGGCTTCACTTGTTGTGTGATCTGGACCTTATATGGATGCAGGTGTAAGTCCAAGTGCAAAATGCGTCATAATGTGCCGTAAGAACGTCCCAGCCCTTGAGAACACCGTGAAATAGACACATTCGGGCCTTCGGATACACTTTCACTTACAGCAGCGATATTTGAGGTGGAACGAGCAAAACAATGATGTACAGGCTTTACAATATCTGTAACCGATCCAGCCTCTTCAAATTTATTTAAAAGTTTACCAATTGCTTGAGTAGTTGGACGATTATGGACACTATAATCTCTTTTTAAATCACGAAACGAAAAATGCCAAAATACAGTCCTGCACTTTTGAAGCAACTAGATAGATAACCCTTTACTAGTCAAATACTAGCTCATAATGAATTAAATCGCAACTAGTACCGTTTTGTACTTAAACCGGTAGAACGAAAAGAAATATACAAAGTAAAGAGTGATCCAAGAAGAGATACTTTTTTCAATAGCCTTTTTGTGTCAGATTACGTGTGAGTCGTGTCAAATTGTCATGTTAATTTTGTTCAGTATTATTTGGCATTTAATCAAGGAAAGACTTACACCTGAACAACCTTCACATATCATTCAAATTTATTACGAAACTTCACGTTCTTCGCTCAACATATGGTCAACATAATCGGTCTACTGAGCGTACTATTCGCAACACCATCACCCATCTTGAGACCCAGCATTCATTATTCGATAATATGCGACCGAATAGATCACGTCCAGCATACAGTGAAGAGAATATAGCGGTCGTAGCAGACAATGTCCACGAAGACCGTGGAGAGTCGATTCGGCGCCGTTCATAGCAACTCGGACTGACGTATGGAACGACTTGCGTATTTTACGTCGAGATCTTAAATTGAAAGTTTACAAAATACAGTTTGTGCAAGAACTGAAACCACTTGATCCTCCCAAGCGACAGTGCTTCGCTCTATGGGCTCTTGAAAAGTTCCAAGAAGATCCGATATTTTCGAGCCAAATTTTGTTCAGCGATGAGGCCCATTTCTAGCTCAATGGATATGTATTCAAGAAAAATTGCCGCATTAGGGATGAAGGGCAACCTAAAGAGATTCAAGAGCTGTCATTTCATCCAGAAAAAACAATGGTTTGGTGTGGTTTGTCAGATGGTGGAATTGAAGCTTGTCATCTCTGCGACATTTGGTTTGAACAAGACGGTCCCACTTCAAAAACATCGCATCAATCAATGGATTTATTGAGAGAGCACTTCGGTGAGCAGATAATTTTACGTTTTGGCCTGTCGATTAGCCACCAAGATCGTGTAATATCACACCGTTACACTTTTTTCTGTGGGGATATGTAAAGTCTAAAGTCTATGCAGACAATCCCGCTTCAATTCAGGCTTTAGAGCAAAACATCACGCGTGTCATTCGCCAGCTACCAGTCGAAATGCTCGAACGAGTCATCGAAAATTGGACTCAACGAACCTCGAAATGGATAATAATTTATATTCAAACAAGAAATTTGTATTATGTGTCTTCATGTTTTTCCTACATTTTATTTTAATCCACCAGCGAACGGCTGATGGATTTTTATGAAAATATTTTATCCCAAGTTGGAGATAGAAGAGTTGGTCTATTCTCGAGCTCATAACTCATAGTAAAACGCGCTGCTAACAACTTGCTTGCTGTGGCCGTGGTATTATTTAAGATTTAATTGTAATTGGAACCACTTAGGTAAATTTCGGACTACTCCAATTTTTTGTCAACAAATTCTAGCAGTAAACTTGTCACTTTAATACATTTAATACATTGCACATAAGTACGATTTGTTCATATATATGGATGGGTATGTACATATTTTCTATAGATTTATTTGTTTGATAGCATTTTTCTCTGCTACATTCTGCCATTTCAAATATGATATACTACCATTTTTGTTTTGTTACGCTGTCCCAGCTCAAATTCAAAGTGATGATGATGACAACGAAGACACTGTTGGCTGCCGCCTGGCAATTTCAACGACTGTGGCATCATCATTTAGGCTATATACGCTATATCAATTATGAAGAATATACTAGGGGTATTCTCTTTGTCTAGGAAATGCATACTATGCAAATATTTCCTATGGAATCATTCTAGAGGTCATGAGCACCCCCGTTGCAAAATTGTGACATATTCAAGTGAAACAATAACAACCACACAGGCACTGTGTTACTTTTCCTTCACAAGGGTTGTTTTTTCCTTCTTGCTAGCCGTGGGAAATAAATATACATAGGTTTTGGTATAGGATTTTTTTCCTATCGTAGCATATGCTTTTTGCATGTGTTTTGTTGTTGTGCCATTGCACGGAGAGGAAAAATTTCCTATCCGTGCACCGTAGCATGCATTTCCTAGACAAAGAGAATACCCCTACTGTATTACGCTGCCACAATGGGTGGTTGATGCATACTTACATAATATTTATATTCAAAGCCATGCAAAAAAAAAAATGTTAGGAAAAACGAAGGAATGGTGCGATTTCTTTGCGGTGAACTAAGCTTTTCCGTTGCTATGTTGTAATCAAATTTGTAAGTATATTGCTCAGGCGCAAGTGTTTAAGATATAGGAATGCCTTCAGGAGTAGGATTTTTCTTTGTAACACATGCAGACCAATCAATTGGAGATTATAAAAATTAAAAAAAAAAATTTTAACTCACATTTTTTCGGGAGTTTTTCCTTTGATTTTGAAACCACCTGATATATTTTTTTTTTAAATTTTCATGCCTACAGTTTTAGAACTCTATGCAAACAAAAAAATATGGAACCAATGCTTTCTCTTCGTTATCACGCACTTTTATATCCCAAAGCTCTGTTAGTTAAGTCAACTCAAAATATATCCAGCCATAATACATGAATGGTACAAAAATGATACGCAGACGGAAAAATCGTGAAACGTAGGAAAGCAACAGCAACAGCCAAGTGAAAAAAATGGATACCTTATTAAACATTTACCACTGACCCCTACGATGTTGGATAGAAAAATATGCACTCAAAAGATTTGTCTCAAAGTAAATGTTACTGTTTCTGGAGCATAAGGTGTCAGATTTTATTTTTTCTGTAACTTTATTAACGACAAGAAGCAAGGATATGAGCCGGTAACTTTTGATATTGTCTTGTGGTTTGTTTGCCTTTAAAATGGGACGATATCTGAGTTTCTCGAAATTTCATTTCAAATATATTTCACTTTCATTTTAACTAACAGGTCAATTGAAAAGTCCTCGATCTGACACATAGATGGAACTAGGAAAAAGTGAAACCTTACGATTTTTAAAAAGCCATAACCTTCAAAAGCCGCGTGTATAAGTTTGACAGCTTTGGCGTCATTAGTTTCTGAATTATAGCATTTTAAGTGAAGAAACTTTTCTTTCTGTGAAAAAATGAATAAAAGGAATTTCGTGTTTTGATAAAATATTACTTTTTGAAGGACAAAAATACAGTTGATGCAAAAAACTTGACTTGATGATGAGTTTCCGGATACTATCCCAAGAAAACCTACCATCAAGGATCGGTATGCTAAGTTTAGACGTGGTGGAATGAGCACCGAAGACGGTGAACACAGTGGACACCCAAAAGAGGCTGTTACCGACGAAAACATAAAAAAAAAATCCACAAAATGATTTTGAATGACGGTGAATTGAAATTGAATAAAAGCAGCTAGAAAGCTCTGTGCAAAGTGGGTGCCGCGCGAGCTCACTTTTGACCAAAAACAATGAAGAGTTGATGGTTCGGAGCAGTGTTTGGAGATGTTCGAGCGCAACAAATCAGAGTTTTTTTGTCGATATTTGACAATGTATGAAACATGGCTCCATAATTTCACTCCGGCGTCTGAAAAAGGAAGGACCATCAACAGCGACTATTACTTGTACATAGCATTATTTGACTGTTTGAAAGACGAAATCGCCGAAGAACGGCCGAATTTTAAGAAAAAGAAAGTGCTGCTTTACCAAGACAATGCACCGTGATACAAGTCAATGAAATAGATGGCAAAAATCTATGAACTGGGTTTCGAATTGCTTCCGCATCCTCCGTATTCTTCAGATTTGGTCCCAGCGACTATTTCCAGTCCTCAGGTCTAAAAAGGATGCTCGCTGGGAAGAAAATTTCATCGAATGAAGAGGTGATCATCGAAACTGAGGCCCATTTTGAAGCGAAGGACAAATCGTACTACAAAAATGGTATGGAAATGTTAGAGGGTCGCTAAAATCAGTGTATCACCCGCCCTTGAAGGGAAGTATATTGAATAAAAAAAATGAATTCTGCAGAAAAAAAAATGTGTTTTACTATGGCAGGCCGGGGACTTTCAATTGAACTGTAGCTCGAAAAAAATTAAATTTACTCAATTTACTGTAGCAATTAAGAAAAAAATTTGAATACTAAATTTTTAACACTTCACCATATAGACACTTTTTTCCACTTTAGAATTGAATATAAACTATTTGGTTTTATTTGTAACGAATGCTCTCGACTCAGCAAACTTGTGTTATACATAATACAGCAGTTGCAACATCAACAGCGTATATTTTCGTTATCCAGGTTACACAATTAAGTAAGTATCGCCAATTAAATACTTTCAATTGAGGTTTAGTTCTAAAAAAAGTATTATTTTTCCTATAGAGGGTTGATGTAGTTTCTCAGAAAATCTTTCCCAGTCCTTTAAATAGTTGGTAATCAGTCATTGCAACAATTTCGGTATTATTAGCGTTTTTGTAAAAGTTTTATGTTTTTTTACGATGCCAGAGCAAATTTCTGAATTTAATTTATCTCGTGTACAATTCCTTCCGATGAATTAACCACTGCCATTATAGGAGTGGAATTGGCAAAAAGCTTCTCTTCAAGTATTTTTGTGAGTTTTTTGCATTGCTTTTAAGAAGAAAAATTCACCACTTATTAAACCCCTTAAACCACATAGCGTGTAAAATATTTTCTTTCCTATAAAATATACTAAAAATAAAAAATATAATATCTTCAAAAAACACTTATCAAAGAACCCAAAAAAATTATACAAAAAATTATTAATTAAAATTAATTATTTAACATTACTTAGTAAAATTTTCCTGATGAGTAGCTTTTATTATTATACTTTTTATGTACATGAAATGGTATTTTAACTTTGGTCTGAAGTATGTAAGTATCAGAATGAGAAGAGATAGACCCGCCAAAATTTATACCGATAGTATCAGAATCACGGACCTGAATTGATTTAGCCAAGACCGTCTGACCGTCTGTCTGTTCGTCTGACTGTCCTTCTGACTGTCCGACTGCCTGTCTGTCCATATGTCCGTCTGTCTGTTTGAAGGCAAACTAATTTTTTTAAAGATATTTCAACCAAGCTTGGTAGAAAAATGCACCAATATGTTCGTCGGAACCGGTCGGATCGGACCACTATAGCATATGTACGACCTATTTTTAATATTTGAAGTTCTGGCTTATAAATTCGTCAAATAAAAAACCTCAGAACGTGAAATTTGGTATACTACACGTACATAACATAAGGAACAACATTTTGGCACTGAAAATCATCGAAATCGAACGAATATAACATATAGTTACCATACACCGATATTTTCAGATATAAGATTTTGGGTAAAAAAATCAGCTAAAAAGGCATCTAGGAGCGTGAAATTTGAAAATAAGCATATTGGTATTGAAAATCATCAAAATCGGAATATTATATATATAATAATTTTAGGTATGAGGATTTGTGACCCAAATCCTCTAAAAAAGCATCTAGAAGCGTGAAATGTAGTATTCTAAATTGACACTGAAAATTATCAAAATCGAATTTTGCAATTTGCAATAAATTTGATATGTCCATGAAAGACTTCGGCATGGCCGAAGACAGAACTTCTTTCTTGTTTTTCTACTATTTTTTTAAGCCAAAATTCGACAAACCTGCTCACCCTCAATTCGACAGCTTTTAAAATTAAACTACTCAATTACTCTAAGAACCAATGTCCTCTGGCTTTTATGAACTCGAAAGAAGACCAGAGTTGTATCTTCAAAATATATATTCTTGATAAATAAAATTAATTTCTATAAGCACTTGACAAACCAATCATGCAATTGTCCTTGCTCCGTTGCTATAAAACAATTTAAACGTTGACAAATTTCTAGCTGTCAAAGTTAATTTTTCATCATTTGTATGGGCATATACGACTATAATACAAGTGTTAAAATGTACATATGTATGTATGTACATACATGCATTACATGAACGCGGTTTAGTAGTGAAACCTTCGATGTGAAAGATCTACCAGGTTAAATGATAATGAATATGCTCAAAACATACATATTTATGTAAGAGCACCAATACAAAAACAAATTGAAATGTATGAAAACAGGATGCACTTAAAACGTGTACATATATACGTGTGTACCACGAAGAATTAAGACATTAAAATTGATGCATTAATTTCCACGCTGTTAACCGAAGTTATTGGTGCGCAGACGCAAAGGAAAGGTACAGAGCAAAAGACCGCAAACCCAATAAGTAAATTTAAGTATAATATATATGTATGTAAGTAAGCATAATACATAAGTGCATGTATGAATATATATATAAGAATATATATATATATATGCATGCCTGTGTGTTCATTGACGATTAATGAGCGCAGTCAAAGTATGATTAAGAAAAAAAAACGCATAAAAGGGCGAAAAAAAGCGAAGGATCATGAACAAAACCAAAGGGGAATAAGTAAGTCTGTATGTGAAGTAAACTAAATAGAAATGTCACGACGAAAGTGAATGTGTGGAGAGAGAGATACATCTATGTATGTTACATATTATCCCACGCATGCACAGGTAAATCCGCCAGCAAAACAACATAATAAAATTACAAACGCTTCAAACACTTCAAGATATGCAGATAAAGACATGCCATAATGCCAAGTGCGACCACAGACACAGACACAGCCGCAAATGCACCACCACCAACCAGCCAGCAGAAGCAGCAGCAACAGCAGCATCACTCAAGTGGCAATTGGCTGAGAACTAGGCGCTGAAGATTAATATGTCTGGAAAGCGACTAATTAAATTACGAAAAAAAGTAGTGAGTGAAGAAAAGAAAAAAATCAGAGAATCAACCTCTGGCAATAGCATGTACATACATATATACAAGTACATACAAGTGTTCATATATAGCATTTTTTGAATTACACACGAGTAGCAGAGCACTGCGAGGGAACGGATGCGCCTATCAAACGCCATAATAAGGGAAATTTTTCTTTCTTTCAATTTTACAGAATGAAAAATTGCGCTCTACTCAAGTATCTCTATTAAATATCTCTCGAGTGTAGCGATTTGTAGTGCCAGCAAAATCGAAAATGTCTGTTACAATTGCATTGCCACCGACGTAGATGATGGCTATTTAGTGTATGGGACATACAATATGTACTGTTGCAAGTTGCAGGCAGTAATTGTAGTCAAATAGACTAGTGGAAAACTACTTCGCTACTAGTTTATCATACAAGTTCAATAATTAGTCAGTCAACTCACTTTTTTCAAATAAGCAACTTATGTGATGGGTAAATTTGCAATTGACAGCTTTTTGTCTGAAACTGACAGGTATTATACTAGTTGAAGCTGTATTAAACTATTAACATTTTAAAGTTTGAACCATGATTAGTGTTTTTATTATTTAAAAATGTACGCTGATTACTATTAACAGATCTTGGTTTGAAACTTACTTATAAGCCTAGTTCAACAAGTCCAAAAATATTTATTACCATTTCATCTTCGAGCCGATATTAGTATTTTGTTTGAATACAGATGTAAACAAATTGTAATTAAAAGATTGTGGTCTGAGGTTAATTAGTCCATCACTAGTTCAAAATCTATTAAAAAGTTCTCACGTAGTTTTTAACCAAATTTATTGTTTTATTTCTTTAAATTATAAAGGGTGATCCATTTCAAGGTTCCCTACTTTTTTATTTGAAGATTATTTTTTGAAGATTATCTCCTTCAAATCTTGGCCGCGGCTACATCTCAGATGGTCCATCCGTTGAGTCCAATGTACGATGACTCGTTCGCTCATTTCAATTGGTAACTGGCGAATGACACGAATGATGTTCTGCTTCAAGGCCTGAATCGAAGCAGGATTGTCCACATAGACTTAAGACTTTACATATATTCCAAGGTAAAAGTCTAAAAGTCTAAGATCTTGGAGGCCGATAGACCGGCCCAAAACGTGAAATTATCTGCTCATCGAAGTGTTCTCTCAATAAAACCATTGATTGATGTGATATGTGGGATGTGGCGCCGTCTTGTTGAAACCAAAAGTCGCAGAGATCACGAGCTTCAATTTCAGGCATCAAGTAGTCGGTTATCATATCGTGATAACGGTCGCCATTGACGGTTACGTTTTCACAGGCATCATTTTTGAAGAAATATGGACCCACGATTCCACCTGCCCACAAACCACACAAATCGTTGTTTTTTTCTGGAAGAAATGGCAGCTCTTGAATCTCCTCAGGTTGCTGCTCGTCCTAAATGCAGCAATTTTGTTTGTTTACATACCCATTGAGCCAGAAATGGGCCTCATCGCTGAACAAAATTTGACTCGAAAACGTCGGATCTTCTTGGAACTTTTCAAGGGCCCATAGAGCGAAGTGATGTAACTTGGGAAGGTCGAGCGCCTTCAGTTCTTGCACAAACTGTATTTGGTACGCTTTCAATTTAAGATCTCGACGTAAAATGCGCCAAGTCGTTCCATATATCATTCCGAGTTGCCGCGAACGGCGCCGAATCGAGTATCCACGGCCCTCCTGTACACTATCAGCTGCGACCGCTATATTTTCTTCACTACTTGCTGGACCACCAATAGACCACCTATTTGTTCCAATATAACTCAATAATGAATGCTGGGTCTCAAGATGGGTGATGGTGTTGCGAATAGTACGCTCAGTAGGCCGATTATGTTGACGACAAGTTGAGCGAAGCTCGCGAGATACATTATTTGCAGAACGTGAATTTTCGTAATAAAGTTGAATGATTTGTAAACGTTGTTGAGGCGGAAGTCCTTCCACGATGAAATGCCAGACAATACTGAACAAATATAACAGGACAGTTTGACACGACTCACGCGTGATCCGTCAAAAGAGGCTAATGAAAAAAGTACCTCTACTTTGTCACCCTTTATAATTAAGACGCTTTCGCTGATGCATTATACGAGGTGCGTCCAAAAGAAAAGGTGGATATTGTATTTATTCATCAATATCTATTTTGTCCCCTTTAAAGTAATCCCCCTCCGATATAATATACTTGTGTCAACGTTTTTTCCAATCCTCGCACTTCTGAAATGCGCTTTTCGGTACGGCCATCAGCTCTCTCTTCGATTCTGTTTTAATCTTATCAATTTTGGCAAAACGCATTCCTTTCATTGGTTTCTTTAATCTTGAGAAAAAGAAAAAGTCGAAGGGAGCCAAATCTGGTGAATACGGTGGTTGGGGCATGATTACGGTTTTATTTTTGGCCAAAAATCACGAAGAAGCATTGATGTGTGAGCTGGTGCATTATCGGGATGCAAATTTGTTTTTCCACAATTCCGATGGTTTGAGCCGTATTGCTTTACGAAAACGTTGCATAGCTTCCTTGCAGTATTCCTTATTAACTGTAGGCAGTTCCTTTGAACATGCCTCGTATACCGCTGCCCTGCGGTATACTAATTCATTAATTGCTTCTGGACAGGCATAGAACTAAGTAAGCTTCTTTCTATCGCGCACTTAATGGGAGTTCTGACGGACATTATCGTATTGGTACTCACGCGATAAGGCTTGGAGATGGAATCATCTATTCACTTTCTGATGAGCTATCCTGCATTTGTGAGGCTGAGATTAAAAACTCTCAGATTCCATACGTTTACCAAGTCGAAGAAGTTAAGAGACATAGACATCAGGCGATTTTGAAGATTTGTGACGTGCACTAAACGCTTCACTACATGAGAAGTGGGCTAGAGCTCAGTATATTTTTCTCTTTGTGACATCAAAACCGACATATCTTATTTGGCTATGGGTTATTCTCTTAGGGGTAGCCACTTTTAACTCAACCTAATTCATTATGGTAATGTATGGGATTGAGAACCGGGACATAGACTTTTTGCAGGAGGATGGCTATGTGAACTCATTTTCGGCGTAGCATCTTCTTACAATCCTTATAGCAGCTGAAGTCTCATTCGAAACGATTTTTCAATAACGAAACGATTCAGTACAGTGTTTTGTTTGCAGCGCTATCTTCCCAAGGTTAGGTCTAACTACCGAATCTACCGGCTCAACCTATCACTATAAACACTAACTCCTTAATTGCAAGCCTACTCTTTAGTTGCTTTAAGTATGCATGGCTCACCCGTTATCTAAGAGAACACAAACCGACAAGGATTTTGGCAGAAAACGCGTACGAGATGACATTCTAGAATCTTTTTAGAAATTAAAGGTTCCTGTGTCTAGTGACGAAATTCTGAAACCATGAATTTTGAAACTGGGAATGCGAGGCAACATGTTGTTGTGAAAAATAAATTATCTCTAAATTGGCGATTTCAAATAGATTAAGTGACTTTCGAGCGGGATCCTCTTTCGATTCGTGTGTTTTGATGTTTTTCTAACAATATAGTTCTGGGCTACCTTCGGTAGCTTTTTTATATCTTGTCAGCAATGCACTTGGAGGTATTTTCATTCCATGACAAGGAGCAATCGCTGGTCTCACTAGGAGTCGAACACATGTGCTTCTGTGAGTTTCTTGAGCAAGTGAAAATCTAGTGTTTTGAGGTGGTCAATATACAATCTGAACTTGATTTCGAGTAGTTGGATTCCAGCCACCTAGTTTTTTATAATACGATCCTCAAAAATTTATTTACATTCTTCTTCTACCAGATAGTTGAGAACATAAAGAGACTTTCAAAATGTGCTTCTAAGTGTTAAGCTGTGGTTTGACACTTCCAATAGTTAATTTATAGAATATCCGGTTTGTGAAGAGAGAAGATTCCTAGGCTGCTCCGTTTGAAATAAGGATCTCTTTGACAATATTAGAAGTTCTCAATAACAGAAATTGATACTATATTGTTGAAATAATAATACGTTGTTGAAATAATACAGATACATTGGCAAGCTCTTAAGATAAGTTTTGATAAATCTCAAAATTTCATTTCTTAATAGCTCTAAGTAGGTTCCTTGATTTTTTAAGCAAACTCTCAATATACCCTATGAATTGTATATATATATATGTATGTACGTATGCCAGCTTCGTTAAATCTCCAATAGAAACGAAAAGATTGCTTGATGTGCGTCGTTACAACCCGATGTGCGTCCACGTTGCCGTCTTCGTCATCGTCATCATCTCAACGCAAGCTTCGAGTTGGGCAAACACCACCAACAGGAGCAACACAACCAGAACCAGCGCCAACACACTTGTCAACGCAACCGAGTAAGACATTTTCCATTTTGTGCACAAAAGCATCGCACTACCGTCGCATGGCACGCTACACACGCTGTTGACAGCTGACGAGTCGAGTTGCTCATCGAGTAGGTACGTAGTAGGTACGTGAAATCCTTTAACGATGCACCGAAGGAGGAAGAAGAAACACAAAGAAGACGAAAAAGTAGTAGAAAAAGAAGAAGAATCGACAATATAAAATGAAATAAAAGCAATAAGATGAGTAAAACATGTGCGCTGCCTGATTGGTTGGATTTCATATTGTACGAGTATGGAACTCTTACCCGCGCTCCAGACAATTTCATCAACTTAACAAACTCCGACTTCTGCTGCTGCTTGCTGCTTCTTTCCGTGAGTTAAGTCGACCAACAGAGCTAATATAGCCAGCCCCGATAGCAAGCGTGCATACATAGTTCAAGAAACAGGCGATGTGCTATGCAAGCAAATCACTGTTGGTTGGTTTTTTGTTGTTGTTACTCTTATACGTTTTATTTGTTGTTCCCATACATCGAGTGAGTGACAGCTCAATGCAATCTCGTCAGCGTTCAGGCGCGGTGAGACGAGACGAGACGAAACGATATGAGATGAAAGGCTAGCTAACTGGGCTGGGCTGGACAACGCTATGGGGTTCATACGGGTGTGCGTATGTATATGTGCTCATATCGAGTAGACAAGCGAATGGTCAGCACTGTAAACTCAGTAGTGGCAAGAGCCAACAACAACTAGTTGGAAGTGAATGCTCGTATGAAAATGGAAAAGGGCAGCACCAGCAATAATAAAAGGAAGATGAATAACAACAGCAACGACAACAACAGTGACTAATATGGTTAACAAAACCTATGAACAATGACAAACAACAACATAAAGTCACATATCAATACACGAACAAGCACATACACTCACATACACACACACCAGCACGGAGTAACCAAGAAGAGCTCAACGAGTGCCCGCCTGATGCAGCTAAACTGGATACTCCGTCTGTTTTGGTTGACGAAAACGAGCAGCAAGCAAAACGGCATGAAATCAAATCATGTGCAGTGAAGTGAAGTGTAGTGCGGTGATGGTTCGCGCGAGCGTTCCATTGTATGGTGGTGGTGCGACGAACAGAGGAATCCATCAATTTTTATGTCATTCATTGTGCGCTTTTGTTCTTGTTGGTGTTGTTGTTTTTGGCTTAGTTTATTCATATCTGCTTGGTTCAATGGTTGCCTGTGAGTCGTTGATTTAATCAGTCATTTCATTCGCTTGGTGCTGTCTTTCTCTCTCTCTTTCTCTTTTTCTCTTTTTCTCTTTCTATCTCTCACACACATTTTGCTTCAATCATTCGAGGATTATGTGTTCAATTCCACTTTTGACTGCCTCCGTTTCGTTTGGTTGTATATTGTTGTTGTTGTTGTTGTTATTGCTGTTGTTAATCTTCTTTAGATCATAAAATGCAAATCGAATTTTGTTTCGAAATCGTATTGAATCAACGATTGCTTAGTAATTGTGTGCGTGCCGTTCGCCCCACTTGACGTTGTTGCAATTGCGATGACTGCTTGATGTTGTCGAGGCAGTCAACTTTCAGTGGTGAACAGGCTGGTGGCAATATGGTGGGACTTCATGGAAGTTCATTAGAAGAATGCAATTTAACAATAGTTACAGCCTATAATCCTTACTTTGAGGCCTTCTTTTTTCGAGAACCGCTTTTTCGCAAGAGAAGAAGGTTTTAAAGTGAGAGAAGAGACTTTCAAAGTGATGCTCAGCAAAAAAAAAATTTAATTATTTATTGCAAATAAAGAGAGGTTGATTTTATACCGAAAAGCTCGGAATACTTTGAAAACCTTCACTGGCTTGTTTCGAGAAAAAAGTAAAATAAGAAGAATATTCTTCGTTGGACTTTTACTATTTGCACCTTAATGGAGTTGTCCACTTCTCTGAGAAGATAAATTGCTCTTGAAGCGACCACTCTCTTAGTTTTCTGCTTCTGCTTCTTTAAATACATCACTTCCGTGGAAGGGGAGTTTGAGTACTAGACGGCGATCCACTGGACTTACGTCATCGAGCACATTCATTGTTGGCCCAAATCTTCTACTCAACCTTCCTCGGAGGTGCCGGATAAGTTCGGTTCTCCTTTTCACAAGCCCGAAGGAACTAGTTGTTTCGTAAAAAGAGTAGAGTATTCAGCACAAAAACAGGAGTGCAGATTGGTCTGACTGCTACTGCTATTATTAGCCCTGACACCGTAGCTAAGCTTTGCTCCAAGAAAATCACAGCACCCGTGGCAGTCGGAATCAATTCAAGTGACCAAAGTCTGGTTACAAGGCTTATCGTTCCATTAAATACGGTATCCGTGCCTACGTTGGTAAGCAACGAATCGTAAATATTCCCAAAACTTGTCTCCCGAAAACTCTTAGTGCTGACTCATCGGATGTTGGCATCGTCCAGCTTTATCTTTGTTCGTGGAGTGAGGACTTTATTTTTCAATTACCTACCCATTCCAAAGTAGAATCTGCTTGAAAAAGTGATTCTGCTTTATATTTCTGACAATGTGTTGACCCTGATTCCTTGATAAATTAAATTATATATAAGTTCAAAGTGCTTAGTTATCACTTGGCTATACTGGAAATCTGACGGTTTTCCCCTAAAAGGAGGTTGCCCATTTAGCATGCTCAGTGAACTCACAATTTCTGCGTGGAGTGCGATCGCATAATAATACTGTTCTACTGCCCACAACAATGATAATTACTTCCTGTAAAATTTGGATCATCTGTGCACTTAATATACTTTAATTAATGAAATATCTACATTCTACAGGTTCTTTGGTTCTGGATCTACTCTTCCCACCAATTTGTGACGATAACTACTGAAATGAAGCGTAGAAGTTGACGTAGAGAGTTAGGCGAACTCCCGTACTGGTTTTGAGTTGGAGAGATTATCTTACAATTCAATAATCTGAGCATGGCTTGTGTCGTTTTTTCCAATAATGGAGATCCTAGGCGATTAAATAAAGATTATTAAGAAATATTAGCATTATACTTGAAATAATTGGATATGACAGGGTCGAACACACTGAGCTTGTAGACTGGATTACGTTCTATGGTCCTTTAGGAAGGAAATTTTGAAATTGCGATTGATTTTTTAAAGTGAGAAAAGACTATTGATTCGAATACCAAACTTTTCAGGGTCAGGGTTATCAGAAAAAACTGTTCTCTCAGAGTATCTCCAAATAAATATGTTTATACTTAGGGAAATCTAAGTGCTTTCTAAGTGGTCATCCTTCATGTGAGTACCATAGTATTGGGAGGTTGCCAGCACTGATTTAAATTTCTGCTTGCTTCATTTAGATCAAAACCAATAGCTAGATATCAGGAGAATTTCCAGTAGCATGAATCAAAAGCTTCATAATATGAATGATTTGCTTAAAAGTCCAACTATCATGCCGGTACTAGAAAAATGGGATTCTTTCGAGGTTATGCACCTGAGCTTGCCTGAATAGCGATAAAAAAACATCCATAAACTTCTCGAAACTTGACATTTCCGAGATTGCTAGCAAACTGCTGTAAATCCTGCCCCAGCAACAAAATCATACAATTCGCTATTGCTTGCACACACACACACACACACAAATACATCGCTTTGTCATCCGTTCAATGCTGACTTTAGAATGCAGTAGCAATAGCATTTGTATTGGTTTTGTTGTTGCAAATTTTTGTTTACTTTTCTTCTTCATCTGGTTTGTTGTTTTTTTTTGCTGCAACCAAATCGTCCACCCCTTTTTATTGTTCTGTCCATCAAAATCCATGAAATCGCCACAATATGTTGCATGTGTTGTGTATTGGCGTATGTGTGCTTGTGTGTGTGTGTGTGTTTTATTTGACTTTAGAGCTACACAATCAGCTCCTGCATTACAATTCGCTCAATTCGTTTCAACTCGTTGACTGGTTCGTTGGTTTCATCTTCCTGGCTGGCTCAATAGCTGGCTGGTTGAGTTGTTTTTACTTTTTTTTCTTGGTTGCATTTTTTTGCTTCTTTTCAAATATTTTTGTTGCATTTGTTGGTTCAAAGCTTTTTTTTTCTTTGCTGCGCCTTCTTTTCAACATTCCGTTTTCTGTTTCAGCTGCTGCTGTTGTTGTTGTTGATCTTATTGCTAAGTTGTTATCATCGCTTGGTTTCATTTTTTTGTGTTTTCTGGTCCATTGTTGTGAATTGGTTTTGTTTTTTTTTTGGTCTTTTTCTTATGAGTTGTTCAAAATTTTTTGGTTTGTTTGATATTTTAGGGAGATTTGTTATTAAAGTGAAGGAAATTTTTGTTGTTGAAATTTGATGAAATTGTTTTACACAAATTTCTGAATTATAACAGCATAAATATTTGAAGACGTAAAAACCCTCAAAATTAATTTGTTAGTTTTCATGGTTTTATAAGGAGAAAATTAAGTATTTTCTGAAAAAACTACTTGTGAAAACAGAGAAGCTCAGATCAGCTCTTAGATTTGTTCTAGGACGAGGTTTGAAGTGTTGACAAACCTGCGGATTTCGCAGTTGATAATGTATGCCCGAAAAGGTTTGAATGCAATCCTATTTCTTAATAAGCTTAGCGATAACTGTAGAAGATTTTAAAGAAAATATTCCAAAAGATCTGAGCTGTTTATAATTAAAGTTTTTCCGATCGATGGACTTTGATTCCAGCCCTAGTTTTAGAAGAGGTCACAAGTTTGGTATTTTGTAAGGGGTTACGTGGAAAAAAGATCTTCTGTCGAAAAAAATTATATAAAAACATAAAATATTTTTTTATCCTTGCCTTAAAGATCTATATTTGAAAAGTAAATTCCGAAATTTTTTTTAACTCAATAACCAGGAATTTGTAACGAAGAAAAAATGAAAACTCAATGTTTGGCAGAATTTTTTTGTGAGTAAAAAAAATCCTTTGTCCAATTTCTCATGAATATTAATTCGAAGTAAATTTCACCAAAATCGGTTGAGTAGTTTTAGAAAACTTTTGACAACTGATTTTGAAAACACAGTTCCGAGAAAAACCCTCTAAAGCTTTGAGTAGAAATTTACCTCACTTGGAGTGGGAATCTACCAAAAACTCTGTCTCCGAAATTTTGAACGGATTGAGTGAAGATTTAATAAGTCAGTGAATTTTTGAATTTGCAGCGCAATTACTGTAACACAATACTGGTCCCGTCAACTGTTAGCGATTAAGAAACTTCTAAAAAAAATTGAGCAAGCTGGACTACTTAATTTGTTTTTGACAACCATTGAAAGCAGACAACCTCGTGAATTTTAACGAAAATCGAAAAAAGTGAAACCAAGAAAAAACTTGATAAATACTATGAGGCTCTGCAAAATCATTTTCAATGGTTAAGAAGTGTTTTACTCAGTGCCGTTGTGGTTGTGCCGGTACAAGCCACGCCGAACGTTCAGGTCGCCCAAACGAAGTCGTCACGCCAGAAATCGCCTGTTAAAAACTATTGAATAATATTGGACGACCGGAGAATAAATGTGTATAAGGTGGCTGAGGCTGTAGGTATCTCAACTGAGCGGTTATATCACATTTTAATGAATATTTGGACATGAAAAGTTATCCGCGCGATTGGTGTCGTGATTGCTCACACCCAACCACGACGTTAAACTACTTCAAAAGAGTGTTTGACAATTAATCCAAGCGAAATTTTGCGCAGTTTCGTTGTCGTAGACGAAACGCGGATCAACCACACTATACCAGACACTAAAGAGCAATCAAGACAGTGAACATCCGGATGAACGTGCGCCATAGAAGGCCAAGGTGAGTCTGTCGGTCCAGAAGGTCATGGAAACAGTTTTTTTTTTCACATCGATTACTTTGATCGTTTTACCATCACCGGCGAAAATAATTCGTATTTAATATTCAATATTTTGGACAGATTCGGTATTGATTTGAAGCAGAAACGACCGTATTTAGTAGAGCTCTAATTACTCGCAGGGCTCGATGCTCGCTCGATACTCGCTCATATCTCAACAGAACAATACAAAATTAATTTTGTTTGTCAAAATTTCTTTGGCGTTTCATCAATTTGTACACTTTGCATAAATAAATTTAAAATTAATAAAAAACATTTTTGGGAAAAACTCAAAGTACTTGTCAAAATACTCGAAATGCTCGTGCTCGGTTCGAAAATTTTCGAGTAATGAGAAATGAGCAGGTGTGCGAGTGAAACTCTAGTATTTAGCGAAAAAATGTTCTTTTCCATTAGGACGATGCACACGTGTGCACTCACCATGGCAAAAAATCATAAATTGGGCTACGAACTACTACGCCATCCAGTATATTCTTCACATTTATGCCATACTAGCGGGATTTCTTGTTTCCAACCTGAAGAAATGGTTGGGTGGTAAGAGATTCGAATTGAATGAAGAGATCAACACAGAAATGAACGTCTATTTCGATCGCCTTGAAAAAACCTATTATTTGGAAGGAATACAGAAATTGAAAAAATGCTGGACTAAATCTGTCGAGCTAAGCGGAGACTATGTTGAGAAATGAAACGCATATTTGCCGAAAAAATTTATTTTATTCTAAAAGAAACTATCTTATCAAATCAACCTCGTATCGTAGAATTGCCTTTTTGGCTGGGAAAAACTTTGAGAAAGTAACAAAATCTTAAAAAAAAAAAAATAAAAAGACATGCTTCGAAATAATGACTAACGGAAATTGATATCTATTGCGAAAGCAATTATGTTCGGAAGTATACAGAAAATTCCATTCCATGAGAATGAGGGACGATGGAGCAATACTGTCAAACACATAACACAAAGATTTAGCAAAAAAAATCCAAAGCATTCCTTCAATTCAGAATTGATTCTGTACTGGAGTCGCACCTTCAGCGTCATTTTCAAAACAACGTATATTAGTAAAATGACACAAAACCAACTCATTGGGTGTCGCAGGACCGACATGACAAAGCTTTGCAACAGTGGGCCAAGTTCAGATCATGGACTCGTCCGTAAGGCAGCGAAAAAACCTGTGATGTCATTCTGTTTTTCATAAATGTTGAAGAATAAAAGTATTTCAAAATCCACGAAAATAAAATCAATCGAAAGGGCTTACAATACACTATGTCGATATATTCTTTAAGGACTAACAAACCAAGAACGCAACAGATTTTCAAAGTATTGTGAGTATTGTTTTGCTTTCTACATAAGATATATTAACTAAAGTATTATTTAATACAATAAAAGTGATAAATTTTACCTCTTCGATCAATAATATTTTATTTTGCTCTCAGTTATTTAATCTCTACGTTGTCCAAAGCTAAGTCCACTCTCCAGCTCTAGAGTTATTAATGATAGAATATTGAACACACTTTGAAAAATATGAAAACAGAACTTCCAGCGAAATAGAAGCTTAAGCGGAAGTAGGCATGAGCCCAAGACAATACTGTTATAAAGGGTGATCCAATTAGAGATACTTTTTTCAATAGCCTTCTTATGACCGAACACGCATGAGTCGCGTCAAGCTGTCATGTTATTTTTGTTCAGTATTGTTTGGAATTCCATCTTGGGAAGACTTACGCCTGAACAACGTTTACAAATCATTCAAATTATTACGAAAATTTACATTCTGTAAAGAATGTGTTTCACGCACTTCGCTCAACTTATGGTCAATATAATCGGCCTACTGAGCGTACTGTACGCAACACCATCACCCATCTTCAGATCAATCATTCATTATTGGATAATATTCGACCGAATAGACCACGTCCATCACGCAGGGAAGAAAATGTAGTGGCCGTAGCTGAGTGGATTCAGCGCCGTTCGCAGCAACTCGGACTGACGTATGGAACGACCTGGCGCATTTTACGTCGAAATCTTAAATTAAAAGCGTACAAAATACAGCTTGTACAAGAACTGAAGGCTCTCGACACTCCTTAGCGACATCTCTTCGCTCTATGAGCTTCTGAAAAGTCTCAAAAAGATCCGACGTTTTCGAACCAAATTTTGTTCAGCGATGAGGTCCATTTCTGGCTCAATGGTTACGTAAACAAGCAAAATTGCCGCATTTGGGACGAAGAGCAACCTGAAGAAATTCAAGAGCTGCCATTTCATCCAGAAAAAACAACGGTTTGGTGTGGTTCAAATTTCTTCAAGAATGATGTCAGTGAGAACGTAACCGTCAATGGCGACCGTTATCGCGTCATGATAATCGACTATTTGATGTCTGAAATTGAAGCTCGATATCACCGCGATATTTGGTTTCAGCAAAACGGCGCCACTTCCCACACATCGCATCAATCAATGGATTAATTGAGAGAACACTTCGGTGAGCAGTTAATTTCACGTTTTGGGTCAGTCGGTTGGCCACCAAGATCGTGTGATATCACACCGCTAGACTTCTTCCTGTGGGGATATATAAAGTCTAAATACTATGCGGACAATACCGCTTCGATTCAGGCCTTGGAGCAAAACAGCACGCGAACCAAATTTTGTTCAGCGCAAGGCTTGAACGAGTTATCGAAAATTGGCCAATGTTTAAAAGAAAAAATCTTATAAAGATAAATGCCAAAGAATGTTCTTTCGAATGATAATAAACATTCATCATTAAATTTGAATTTTCTGTGTTTCTTCTTTTCTTTAAAAAGTAGGGAACCTCGAAATGTATCACCCGTTATAATGTTTTCTAATTTCTTTTTCGACAATAATCATTCATAAATTGCCATGCACACTCACTAGCTACTGTTTATCGCCAATAAATGAGTATAATATCCAGCTGACGGTTAAATGAAAGTTATGACAACAAAAACAAAGGCAAAAACACAAAAAACAACAAAAAGTATAATGTGTGTAGAGCAGATAAAATTTGCGTTATTAAGCAATTAAAATGTGTATGTAGCAACGCACATAAATATATATATATATATATATACAACTATATATTGTAAGGCATGTATATGTATGTATTTTATATTATGAAGCTATATGCCCATCGTTAGCATAGAAAAAACGCCGTGGTTGCGCGCACGGTGACAGGTAATAAAAGTAATTTATGCGCCGCAAGGGTTGCAGCTTTCATCCACTACCAATTTGTTTCACAAAAAAACCAAATAATATATACATACATACATGCATATATACACATTTATAGATGGGCTAACAACAAGGCTGTCAAAGCCTAAGCCACAGCGTCGACGACGACATATCATCAAAATTAGCTAACAAATTGTGTGCGTAAATTTTTGGGTGGTGAAACTGGATTTTATATGCACATAAATACATACGTACGACTACACAATTGTATGGAGCAAGAGATAATACAATATTACACATCGAATAATTCATATTTCCTATCAAAGTACACAAATCACATTAAAGCATGTGATAGTTATTAAAAATCAAATGTGTCGAGACAAACGAGACGTAGCAGCCAGCTTACGGTCATATGTACATATGTGTGGTGGTCGAGCGTGCATCGAGCGGCGCAAGGATTTTCGGTGAGCCCAGCCAGTAAGCGGTGAAAGAGGCTAGTGTTGCATAAGCTACATGTCTGATTGCCGTGTGTGCCGTGACCATTAAGCGAGCTCATGTGCTCATCAGCAGCGTCTTCGGCCGTACATTCGGCCTTTGCTGCTGTTGTTGCTGCCGCTACTACCTTTGACCTTTGGTCCCTTTGCCAACAAACCAACGCTGAAGGGACTAAACATTATTTGCCAAGACTGACCAAAAACTGGAGACATTCGGAGGTAGACACGCAGACGGTTGTGGCGAGGAAATGTAAAAGTAGCGCGCGAAAAAGTTGATTTGTAAGCACAAAAAAAAAACGCGGCAAAAAAGAGGAAAAAATATATACACAGCAAGCAGAATAAAAGAAATTACAAAAACAATAGCAAACTCGTTGGCAGGATATTATTTTTATGATATCTGTGTCCAATCTGATGATTTATGCCATTGCACGAATCAGAATTATTTTATTCAGCAAACAAAGCGACCTCACCACCACCATCACCAACACTAAATATACATATGCACATACCAACACACACACACACACATCGTTAAATATTTATGTATGTAAGTAGACTTCAAGCACACCTCCTTCTTGAAATAACTCAACCAACTTGGCATTAGTCCTTTTCGCTCACTTTTATTACTGATTTCGATTGTACTTCGTCATCCTGCCAGTCAGTCACGTTTGCTCGCTCACACGCTTAGACATTTGCCACACACATACACACACACTGCTTGATGTATTGTAGATGATGGTATTGCGTTGAGGTTGTTGTTGATGATGGTGGTGCTGGTTGGAAATCTAGGTATGTGTGTGTGTATATACTTCAGTCTATTTGGCTGCTATCGTTTAATTTCGTACAATTGAGTGATTTATTCGTGTCAGAAAAATAAAAGAATTATGGACGCATTTCGGGTTTTCCAAAATGAGGGTCGCTCTTGTGCGCAGGCATATACACACACACACTTTTCTATATATATACACATATACTCAAGGATAATAACATATACATTTATACAAATGTCAGTGACGTTGACATTAAAACGAATGGCGTAGACGTGTAAAAGAGCAGTCAGTGGTGGCAGTTGGAGAAGAACAAGAATAACGATACACACATACATATATATAAGCTCAGCATAATAAAAAAGGACTTCCCTGTTAGTTAAGTTCGTTAGCACATGTCCTTATTCATATAAAATATATTATTATATATGTATGTATGTACATAGATAAATTGAATTTGCAGCCATCAGCAGTTATAGCGCTCGCATACATATAAACGTCATCATTGCCTGACATT
Source organism: Neoceratitis asiatica (assembly GCA_030068015.2). Lineage (NCBI taxonomy): Eukaryota > Metazoa > Arthropoda > Insecta > Diptera > Tephritidae > Neoceratitis > Neoceratitis asiatica. Next base: position 55,656,774 of record CM061524.1, on the reverse strand, counting down.
TTGCTTGCCTTTTTTTGCGCTGTAGCGTGTAACTCATTGTTACACCAAGCAAAAAATTATAATAATAAAAGGAACTTAAGAGTTGAAGTGAAAATATATGGAACTCAGGAGTTAAAGTGCGTAGAATTATTGCAATTATTTTTTATGAGCACTAGCGTTATATACTTGTTGTTCGCTCCGGGGTGATAGGGTCCAGAATTCCTCCTGAATTCTGGAAAACGGGGATCGGGGGAGGTGCCGTACTTCCACAGCAATCAAAAGCTATAATAAAAATTAAAACCACTTCCTCTCCAAGATGCGCATAAAAAAAAGGTTAGCGTTTTGGTTCTTATGAAATAACTTCAATTATATTTTATTATATATATATATAAAAATTACAAGTTATAAAATTTAACGGAGACTCACCTTGATGTCGCTGCTACTAAGATCGATTTGAAAAAGAGGACGATTGTCAGGCAACATTGGACTTTTATAGATGCCACAGAAAGGGGAAATCTACATGGAATATGTAACGGGATTCAAAACTCCCAAAATGGTTTATCATGTTATTTTCCAATGTAGCAGCGACATCTATTGGTGAGGCTGTTGCGACGCAGCAGGGTTGCACGCATAAACACTTGTATATAGCGTTTTTCGTTTTGTGGTTTCCAAAATAAACGTAAATAAAATGCATTTAAAATATTTTTTTTTTATGAAATTCCTTTTTTATTTTTAAGTTTTGATCTTGGCATTATATGTGAATCACGACATCATTCCAACGACCACCTCGTGAAGTTTTGCAGACTTCGATCTGTTTGACGTAATTTTCGACCACTTTTTCGCACATATTGGGCGGTACCTCGGACATAGCGTGCCAAATGTTGGTTTTCAAGTGCTCAAGAGTTAAAGGTTTAACCGCATAAGCACAGTCTTTCGCGTAGCCTCACAAAAAAAGCCCAACGGTGTTAAATTGCACGGTCTCGGTAGCCAAGGCGAGAGATTACGCGGCCGCAATAAAGTTCTTCAATTTTAGACCAAAAAAAGGCGGTTATCATACGAGCAAAACGCTCCGAATTGACAGTGACAGTCTCACCGTTATCATTTTCAAAAATTTAAGTTGCAATCACACCTCCGAACCATAGAGCGCACCAGACAGAAAGTTGTTCAGGGTGTAATGGCTCCTCTTCAATTATTTTTTTCGGAGCTACAAATGCGACAATTTTGCTTGATTATGTATCCAAATCGACGTAACTACGGCGTTATGAACGGTCAGTTGGCTTCAGTTGTTGCATGAGCTGGACTTTATGTGAATGTAGGTGGAAGCCAATCTTCATATTAATACCACTGTATTAAAAGCTAAAGGTGCACTTGCCTTTGTAATGCGGTAGTTTAAAGAATTCAGAGACCCTTATATTACGAAAACACTTTTTACGTCATTAGTAAGACCAACATTGGAGTACGGTTCTGATTTGCTGTTCATTTCTCTTAGGTGAAGTAAATTTTAATGTCCCCATCCGATTATCACGACAGTTTAGACCACTATTTTTAAAATCATGTAAAACAAATTTTGAACTATATGAACCATTTTGCCGTTTATGTCAAAATTTCAATTATTATTTCAGCACATTCGATTTGACAGACTCACTTTTCGTAACAAAAAATACTATACTCCCTTCTCTTAAGGAGAAATTCACAAAATTTCTATGGAAGTATAATAATTTTATATTTCAGCTGATGAATTTAGTTTCTGTAGCTGAGCAGTTTTAAATTTCGATGCTTAACAAATACCTGCTTTCATGACTCGGCGAATTCTGTACGTTATGCGGATGACGCCCCTCGTGTCGATTGGGTGGGTGAAGGGTTATTAATTAATTAAATTCCAAGTGCAAAAGACGCCATAATGCGCTCTTGAGGACGTCGAGAAATAGACCCATTCGGTTCTTCGGCTACACTTTCACTTACAGCATTGAGGTGGAATGAGCAAAACAATGATGCACAGGCCTTGCCATATCTGCAGTTGATCCAGTCTCTTCAAATTTATTTAAAAGTTTCCCAAGAGCTTTAGTAGTTGAAGGATTATGTGCACAATGATCTCCTCTTAAAGCACGAAACCTGACCACGTTTGAATCACGATTTTTAAAAAGGATTGGTATGCTAAGTTTAGACATGGTAAAATGAGCACCGCAGACGGTGAACGCAGTGGACGAACAAAAGAAGTTGCTACCGACGAAAAAAAAAAAAAAAAAAAAAAGTGCTATTGCACCAAAGCATTGCACCGTGTCCGAAATCAGTGAAATCGGTGGCAAAAATGCATGAATTTTGCTTCGAATTGTTTGCGCGTCCACCGTATTTTCCAGATCGTCGAATGAATACGTACTGCAAAAATGGTGTCGAAAAATTGGAGCGTCGCTATAATCAGTTACTTGAGGGGAACTATATTGAATAAAAAAAAAATTTCCAAAAAAAAATTGTTTTCTACGGTAGGCCAGGACTTTTCAATTAACCTGTTAGCCATTTTTTTGCTCTACTAATTTTATTATATTTTGCTCAAATTTATTATTCTATTCATGAAGTGGTTTTACTGAGCATTGCGAAAACTTTGTATATCAACATATTTTCAAACGCGCTGTAGATAGATCAACAAATATTTCCTTTTATTTCTAATGGTAATAACTTTTATTAGATATTTCCATTACTGCATTAAATGTGAAATGGTACCAAATTGCTTCATTCCCAGTGGAAATGGCGGTTATGTATAGTAGTAGCCAAGTATATATAAATGTACATATATAAATACACAAGTAAATGTGTATATATATATATATATTATAGCTATTTGACCGCTCCATGATGAAATCTTCAGTCTCGTTCACCATTACTTTGATGGCATCCATTACATAGCTCATTGATTGAAGCTAAAGACGACAGTTCATACTCACACACATTTCCAAAAAAAACACACACTTTTTACATACATAAATGCAATAAGTAGTATGTACATGTGTATGGTATATGTATATGTAAGTAAACCATTCGATTGACAGCTTGATTTAGTGTTTTCAATAAACGATTGTCCCTTTTGTTTTGTCATCTCGTTCACGCAACCAAACGTCAAATGGACACCAACCAAAGCCGATGAAGCCGTGTGATGGAGCTCAAAGCACAGAAGATTGAATGCGTGATTCAGCCTCATCTCGTAAATTTTTAATAGTCTCAAGCTAACCAGAAAGACTAAAGTCTAAAGGCAAAAAAAGTAAAGTGAACCGCATGTGAATTCAAAGCAAAATGGACGACGTTCCGATTCGTCGGACAAGAAATTGTCTTGCATGTTTTGGTGACATTTTGAATGCGTCAAAAAATATTTATGTTAGGGTTACCAATAAGTTGACATACATATGCATACGAGTATACACAAATTGACCAGGAACTCTTCGCACGCACCAACACTAAAGCCCCACAACCATAAAACAGCTGAAGCAAAAGACGCGCCATAAGACATTGGGATGAAATTGTTTGGATTGGATGGATAATTGGTGAGTTGGTAAGCGGGCAGACGCTGGAAAATTATGGTGATGAGCATGACTGTGTCGTTGCAGATGATGTTGATGGTGGTGATGGCGTTGACGACGCAACAATGACGATGCCAACGATAGTTAACCTACGACGAAAGCGTTGGCTTTAGCTTAACAAAATCTCATGTACATACATTCACTATTAGTTACAGTGCATTAGTGTTAGTAAGGATTGAAAATAGTTGCTTTATTTGCTTTAATGTGTAATCTTTATGTGAAATTGATATCCATAGAAGCAACAAAGTTCGATTATATTGCTTAATGTACATATATTACTCAGCGACTAAATGCAATCTGATGTGTGTTGTGTAGCTCAGATTCTTACATGTACATATGTATGAATGGTTGTGTGTGCGCTTGAGTTGCGTGCGAACATAAATCTGTCACACTGCTTTCTTCTATCAGCCCATTTTTATGTTTTTTTCTTCTATGATTTTTTTCTGCTCCTTTCATTTCGCCTCACCTCTCTCTATCTATATATATATATATATGTAAATGTATATGTGTGTATACGCTGGTATTAATGTGCCCAGTTTTTGCTCTACTCTGCAATACGCTGTCAATTCAAACAAAAATTATGATCCTGAAAAGTAGATTATCCTTGATTTATCGTCACATCATTGCCGAGTTAAAAGCCGAGAACGCAAACGAAATGTAATATAATGAAATTGCTTTTCAAATACCAAACACACGCGCATGGAAACACATTATGCACACTAACTATTTGGTGCAAACAAACATACATACATACATCTATATAAAAATATATATGTATGTATATGCGCGTAGTTAGTGCGCTTAACTACACTGACGAACATAACTAAAGGGCTGGTTGCTAAAAATATATATTTGTAATGTTTTTCGAGTTTTGATTTCAATAAAATAAAATTTTATATAAAAATATATTTATTTGATACTAAAACACAAAACGGCTTTGCAAATTATTAGTAAAAATAATTAATTTATTACTTTATTTTCATAGTTTTTTAATTTTATTTTGTTTTTTATTTATTTAAATACTTTCTTAATTTATATTTATATAATTTATTTAATTTTTTTCTTTTTTTTCTAATTTATTAATTCATTTCATTTTATTTAAGTTTGTTTAATTTCGCATTGTAAAATTTATTTATTTCTAATTTTTCTTAATTTATCTTTATTTACACAATTTTATTTTCATTTTTTATTTCTTCATTTATCATAATTGTTTTATTTAAATTATTTTATTTTTCTTTATTTCATAGATATAAATACATTCATTCATATTAATGTATTTACATATTTAATTTTAATATATAAATATTCAAGAATTTCAAAAAACAAAATTTAAATTAATTGCATTCCAAGATTTTTTGTGCAATTCTGGTGCTTGGTTGCAGACAAGCTCTTTGTTAAGACATCTGCCGGCATTTATTCTGTACTTATGTATTTTTTTTATGTCATTTCTTTGCACGGCTTCTCGAACGATATGTCGACGTGTTTGGTACGATTGTGGAAAATTGAATTTTTGGTTATCATTGTAGATAGTTACTGTTCTGTCTTCGCCAATTACTTCGTTCAGCAGTCGCTTCAAGTGTATCGCTTCTTTGGTTGAGTCGGAGAGAGATATATATTCTGATTCGGTGCTTGAAATAGCCGCTGTGTGCTGTTTTCTTGACACCCAGCTGATGGCTGCATTATCTAAGGTAAATGTAAAACCAATATACGATCTTCTATCACCGATGTCTGATCCCCAATCTGCATCGGCGAATCCTTCTAGGCAAAAATTTGTTGTGCGAGTGAATGAGATTCCTAGATTTGGGGTACCTTTTAAATATCGCAGCACACGTTTTGCTGCCACCCAATGGTGATCTCCGTAGTTTGAATTAAATTGGCTTCATACGCTCACTATGTGTGCTATATCTGGCCTTTTGGATATAGCCAGGTACATAAGTGAGCCTACTAGATTCTGATAGAGTAATTTGATTGCGGATAGTTTCTCTTCTTCAGTTTTCGGACACATTTCCTTGCATAGTTTTATGCTTGTGTTTGCAGGAGGAGAAGGATTAAAAGGCTTACAATCAGTCATATTGAATCTTTTCAATATTTCGGCGACGTACTTCGACTGAGACATAGTAATTGTTTAGTTTCTAAAAATTGCTTGAACGTTATTTCAAGACAAAGTTTCATTGGATCCAAATCTTTCATTTCGAAAGATGGTTAAAGTTCCTATTTTATCTGACATAACTTCTGTTCGTTGTTGCATGCTACGTTGAGGTCATCTACGTATATGGCGATGAGTATATAAGCGTTGTTATTGTTATAAATATGCAAGCATGGATCGCATTTCGATGCCGACATGCCCATAATGCGTAGTTTTTGATTAAACTCTTGATACCAAAGCCTACCTCACTGTTTAAGTCCATTGCCTTTTTCATATATATTTCTCTTTGTATTGTTCCATTTAAATACTCGCTAATAAAATCAAATTGATGGATTTTTAAACCCATTTCTGCGGATATTGTCATTAAAAGTCGAATTGTATTGAGCCTAGCGACGGGGGCAAAAGTTTTATTGTAGTCGATTCCAGCTCGTTGTGTGAATCCTTTTGCCACTAGTCCAGCTTTTCTTGTTTCAATACTGCCGTTCTGATTGTGTTTAGTGCGAAGGGCCCATTTAGATTCAACAATTTTCTTACCAATTAACCGATCAACGTTGTTTCCTGTCTGGGCTGATTACTTTTTACTTAATGAAACATCGGTTGTATGCTACTTCGTTTTTATAGGCTGTAGCTGTGTATGTACTTCTATTGCCTTTGATAAAAATTCTTCGTATTCATCAGGATTCCGTTATGGGACGAATCTCTACTTCTACGTATCTTCCTGGCTTTACTTTATTTTATTTTATTTATTTATTTTAATTTTATATTAATTAATTTAATTTAAATCTATTTTCTTTAATCAACTTTATTTAATTTAATTCTATTAGTTTATTTGTTTTATTTTATATTTTTATTGGTACTGTATTTAAAACTAAGTTCTTTTTACTTAATTTTTTTTTAGTAGTGTTACTAATCTGCGGCAGATATTTCCTTTTGATGGCATTGGAATATCTCTTGTTGTTATCTTTATGTTATTTTATTTTTCTTTGTATTATTTAATTTAATTTTTTAATTTAATTTAATTTATTTTAATTGATTTTATTTTATTTTATTTTATTTTAATTTAACTTAATATAATTTAATTTTGTTTTATTTTACTTCTTTTATTTTATGTCATTTTATTTGATTTTATTTTATTTCATTTAATTTATTTTTGATTAGTTAATTTGGTTTAATTTAATTTAATTTTATTTTATTTGCTTTATTATCCTTTGTTTTATTTTATATAAATTCATTTTATATAATTTAATTTTATTTATATTATCTTTTTTTAACTTATTTCATTTTATTATTTTATATTATTTTTTTTCCTTTTATTTTATTTTATGTTAAATTTTTATTGAATTTAATTTAAATTTATTTCATTTTATAATGCTTAAAAATGTATATGTGTGTACTTTATTATGTTCCTCAGTATATTTACATTCGTACTCACAATTTTACACATGTTTACTTATCCATATGTGCGTGTCACTTTCACTACCTTATTGCATCCTTCTCACGGTATGGTACAATTGTTGTCGTCTTTCAATCCACATGAAGTACGTGTAGATATGTGCGTATGTATGGAGACATACAAACATTACTTGCATAAGTCCATCAATGCATTATAGACTGATGGCTTGCTGGCCGTTAGCTGTTTTCTTTTGCTAACTACTATTTATTTGACTGCTTAGAATTTTCTTAAAAACTGACACATAAATACAAATATCTCTCTATATAACATACGAACACACGAAAAACATTTTATATTCACTAAAAGCATACTACACGAACGCGTGGACCCTTCTTCTCACTGTCACTTGAGATTTGTATTTTATTACTTTCATATACTCGTACACACACACACACAAGCGTACAGACGTACATTTGAATTGATATTACTTTCTTTTTATTTATTTCTATTTTCACCATGCGTGGCTATAAATTACATAAATTTCATTTACCCTCTGTCGGCTGGACAATGATCGATAAAACATGTCAAACGTTTCAAAGTGGTTAAGTGAATATGTTGTTATATACAAATGAACATACATATGTAGAAATTTATGTATGTGTGGAGAAAGCCTGTCTTTCTTTTGGTCTCTTTGATTAGAAGAATCTTTCTAGACAAGTTTCTAACTATTTATGGTTTTTAATACTTGTTGAGAAACACATACATATATATTCTCACACACACAGCGCCCGCAAGCAATATCCAGAAAAGAATTTATGTAAAATCAATCGGGCAATCACTAACGCATTGACAAAGAGAACCATTTAACTGCGTGAATAATTTCAATCATCAATAAATTTTTATATTTTTTTCTTCGAAGGTTATAATATAAAATAAAATAAATTAAATAAAATAAAATAAAATAAAATTAAATTAAATTAAATTAAATAAAACAAATAAAGTATAAAAAAATGAAATAAATAAAATAAAATAAAATAAACTAAAATAAACTAAAATAAAATAAAATAAAATAAAATAAAATAAAATAAAATAAAATAAAATAAAATAAAATAAAATAAAATAAAATAAAATAAAATAATATAAAATAAAATAAAATAAAATAAAATAACATAAAATAAAATAAAATAAAACGAAATACAAAAAAAAAAAACAAAAAATAAAAAAAATAAAATAAAAATTAAAATATTTAAAAAAATAAAATAAAAAAATAAAATAAAACAAATATATTTAAACTATAAAATAAAATAAAATATCAAAAATAATAATATGAAAAAAATACTAATAAAAATGAAATAAAATAAAATAAAAAAATATATATAAAAAAAATTAAATTAAATTAAATTAAATCAATCAAAAAAAAAATATAAAAACAAATAATATAAAATAAAATAAAATAAAATAAAATAAAATGAAATACAATAAAATACTATAAAATAAAATAAAATGATGTAAAATAAAATCAAGTAAAACAGAAAAAATAAAATACTATAAAATAAAATAAAAAAATAAAATCAAATTAAATGAAAAATAAAATAAAATAAAAGGAAAGAAAATGGCCGGAAAAAATATTAAAAATTTAGTATTTAAAAAAAAAATGTATTTAAACACCAACATAAAATTAAATAATTTGAAGTGAAACAAAATGAAAAAATGAAATAAACAAACATCATAAAAAAGATATAAAAAAAAAATAAAATAAAGAAATTAAAATATTCAAAATTAAATAAAATAAGAGAAAATAGGAAAAATACATTGAGTCAAAATATACTAAAAATAATTTTAATTTTTTAATTGAAATAAAATAAAAGAGGATATAATGTCATGAAAGTAAATAAAAAAGTAAAAACTAAAAATTATAATAAATTAAATTAATATAATATAATAAAATAAGAACAAAGAATAAAGAAAATAAGGAAAATTAAATATATTTCAAATAAAGTGATATAAAATAAAATAAAATTATTTAAATGAAAATGAAAGATGGATAATAAAATATTATTGAATTTTATTAACAAAAATGATTTGGATTAAAATAAAAAATAAACTGAAATAGAAAAATAATTTAAATCAAAAAAAATAAAATAAAATAAAAACTGAATTAAAGCAAAGTAATTAAAAATATATAAAATAAAATAATATATAACAAAACACTTTAACTGTAGCTGAATGGTTAACAGTGCCCATAAGCGCCACTTATGTGAATAAGTAACGAAATAAAACACATTTGAGAAGTTGTTCTTAAGAGTAACTAGGCTGGTTTGATCAGTCAGTGACTTTTTGAATAAAATATATTATTTTCGGCAAATAAGCATTTTATTTTTCAACATAGTCTCTAAATAGTCTCCTTTAGTCTAGCGTTTTTCCAATTTATGTATTCTTTCCAAGGCTCTTAAAAAAAAGTGTCTGTGATGATCTCTTCATTCGACCTGAGTCTCTTATTGCCTAAAAATTTCTTCAGGCTTCGAAATATAAGGAATCCAATCCAAGAAGAAATACTTTTCACCTTTTTTTTTGACAGATCACGCGTGAGTCGTGTCAAGTCGTCATGTTATTTTTGTTCAGTATTGTTTGGCATTTCATCATGGAAAGACTTACGCTTGAACAACGTTTACAAATCATTCAACTTTATTACGAAAATTCACGTTCTGTGAAGAATGTGTTTCGCGCGTTTCGCTCAACTTATGGTCAACATAATCGGCATACTGAGCGTACTATTCGCAACACCATCACTCATCTTGAGACGCAGAATTCATTATTGGATAATATTCTACCGAATAGACCACGTCCAGCACGCAGTTAAGAAAATATAGCGGCCGTTGCTGAGAGTGTATACAAAGATCGTGGACCAGCAACTCGGACTGACGTATGGAACGACTTGGCGCATTTTACATCGAGATCTTAAATTGAAAGCGTGCAAAATATAACTTGTACAAAAACTGAAGCCGCTCGACCTTCTCAAGCGACAGAGCTTCGCTCTATGGGCTTTTGAAAAGTTCCAAGAACATCCAACGTTTTCGAGCCAAATTTTGTTCAGCCATTTCTGGATAAATGGGTATGTGAACAAGCAAAATTGTAACATTTGGGACGAAGAGCAACAGGAAGAGACTCAAGAGCTGCCATTTCATTCAGAAAAAATAACCGTTTGGTGTGGTTTGTGAGCCGGTGGAAGCATCGGTCCATATTTCTTCAAAAATGATGCCGGTGAGGATGTAACCGTCAATGGCGACCATTATCGCGCCATTATTACCCACTATTTGATGCCTGGAATTGAAGCTCGTGATCTCCGCGACATTTGGTTTCAACATGACGCAAGACGGTGCCACTTCCCACACATCGCATTAATCAACGGATTTATTGAGTTAACACTTCGGTGAGCAGATAATTTCACGTTTTTTCACACCGTTAGACATTTTCCTGTGGCGATATGTAAAGTCTAAAGTCTATGCGGACAATCCCGCTTGGGTTCAATCCTTGGAGCAAAACATCATGCGTGTCATTCGTCAGTTACCAGTCGAAATGCTCGAACGGGTCATCGAAAATTGGACTCAACGGATGGACCATCTGAGACCTATAGACGATAATCTTCAAAAATTAAATGCCAAAGCCTGTTCTTTGGAATGATAATAAACATTTCCCAATAAATTGGAAATTTCTGTGTTTTTTCTTTAATAAAGTAGAGAACCTCGAAATGGGTCATCCATTGAAATAGTCGCAATGGGCTTTAATATGCTGGCTGAATTCGTAACCCAATTTATGAATTTTTTTCAAGGTGGCTATCATCCCATGCATTGTCTTGATGGAACAGCACTTTTTTTTTCGCTAAATGCGGTCATTTCTGCTTCAAATCAATATCAAATTTGTTCAAAAGCTCTGAATAATATTCGCCGATACTCGTTTTACTTTCTTCAAGGTAACCAATATGAATAACACCTCGAGTATTCCAAAAAAGAACTGTGGGCATGACATTGTTAGCCGACAGAACAACTTGACCTTCTTCGGTGCACGTTCACTCGGAGAGAAACCCAATGTCTTGAATGTTCTTTAGTCTCTGCTTTGGATCAATGTTTTGTATACGGCAACAAAACGGCGCAAAAATTCATTTGGATTGCGTTTCAACATCGCCAAACACCCCTTTGAGGTGGTTACACGGTTGCGGTTCGCGTTGGTCCTGTTTGAGCAATCGCGGCATTCTTCGCGCGGATGGCTCTGTCATGTCAAAATATTCATGTAAACTGTGATGTACCCGCTCAGTTGAGATGCCTACAATCTCAGCCACCTCACACACTTTTATTCTCCGATCGTGCAATATCATACTATTGATTTTATCGGCGATTTCTGGCGCGACGACCAATTTGTGTACTCGTACGACCACAACGGAACTTAGTAAACCACTTTTTAACCATTGAATTTGATGGTGCATAGTCCCCATAGTATTTATCATGTATTTTCATAGTTTCGCTGATGTGCTGATGTTTAATTAGCACAAGTAATTCTTCCCATTTTCGTTAACATTCACGAGGTCGTCTGTTTTCAATGGCTGTGTAACATAAACTAAATAGCGCAGTTTGCTCAAAATTTTACAGCAGTCAATTAATCGATAACACTATTTATAGCTACTATGTTTCAATTTAAAAAGCCACTTACATATCAAACAGCCCTCGTATTATTTCCTGTAGAGCACATTTATCAATTTACGGAAACCATAAGCAAAATTTCGATATTTGTTTGGATGAAAGACCGTTTTCAATGGATTATTACAGACGATTTTGACAAGTTCTGACACTAAATGTTAAGAAGATTAAAAACAATGACTAGAACTTTGCCTACAGGAGATCTTTTTAAAAACGGAACGAACGGTGCCGAATCGACTCTCCATGGTCTTCGTGTACTCTCTCAGCTACGGACACTATATTTTCTTCACTGCATGCTGGACGTGGTCTATTCGGTTGAATATTATCCATTAATGAATGCTGGGTCCCAAGATGGGTGATGGTGTTCCGAATAGTACGCTCAGTAGGCAGATTATGTTGACCATAAGTTGAGCGAAGCGCGCGAAATACATTCTTTACAGAACGTGAATTTTCGTAATAAAGTTGAATGATTTGTAAACGTTGTTCAGGCGTAAGTTTTTCCATGATGAAATGCCAAACAATACCGAACAAAAATATCATGACAGCTTGACACGACTCACGCGTGATCTGTCAAAAAAAAAGGCTACTGAAAAAAGTACCTCTACTTGGATCACACTTTATGAAAGGCTGTCTTTCAATGGATTATTACAAACGATTTTGTGAACAGTTATGAAACTAAATGTGGAGAAGGTTAAGCATGACTACGACTTTGCCTACAGGAGATCATTTAAAAAAAATTTAAGAATTAAAAAATATAAGAATTCTGAGTGATATCGGGATATTAAAAATTGATCTGGCGTTATAGAGAATTCCATTGTTATTCAATGGAACCGCCAATGCCTGCTGATTTCCAACAACCGTTCAGCATTAACTTGCTTACGCGTACTTAAACTCAATTGAAATCATATTGCAGGAATATTAGCGAGCTAACATCAGGTTGGCCCAATCATTTGTAAGAAGTATTCATGGCAAATGGAAAAATAATATTTTTTTCAAGTATTATAATTAAAGATTTGCTGATTATTCGGTCAACTGATATATTTTCCTTTCATCAATTTTATAGCTTCCTTCAGAGTATTTGTATATATATATGCTCCTAATTGTATGGGAGATTGCGTTCTCAGATCTATATTTCTCCACAACTCCAGACATCATAACTTGCCTTGACTAATTGAAAGTATCCTCTACATCATTAACGCTATAATTTAGCTAATAGCATGTACGTATATAGTATATAAATATTAATATACAAGCAACTAGACGCCGAAGTAACCCGTCGATTGTGGGAAAGCATAGAAAAAAAATGCCGAAATGAAAATGTGGAAATTTTGTATTGTTGCCTTTTCTGAGTGTTTATGTGTGCGTATGTCTGTTTTTTTTTTAATTTTCATCTTTATGCATAGAAATATGAAAATATCTACCGAAATATAAACCAATCATATAAATTTATGGATTTTTTTCTTTCTTTTTTTCTGTTAGCGAGAAACCCATGGCGACAATGAGTAGAACATAAATCTAGAGATTCAAGAAGAAAAGCAGTCACAGTAATTATTGACTTCATACACTCAAAAACGGAAATGTGCATCATAAAAATATTAAGAAAAAGACAGCGTAGAGTGTGAGTGCTGGTGGTGCTGGTAGTGGTAGTGGTGAAGGGCGGGCGCAGCGTGAACTAGAAGATATTAAACATAAAAAAATTAAAATTAAATGCATTGGAAGTACATACATATGTATATATATGTATGCGTGTATGTATGTATGTGTAAGGCATTTAGCTGCAAACGCTGATGGACGCTTAAAAACTTGTACAATAAATTTTTTCTTTGAGAAGCGCAGTAAAAGATAAAAGCGGCTTGAGAGAAAGGCCGCGTTGGTTTTTAGGCGTTGATGGCAATTCAATGACGTCCAAAATGCCATAAATCTGATAATTTTCTTTACACATGTCAAAAGAAATGCGCATACACACATATGTACGGGTATATACATGAATATGTATGTATATAGTACATAAGATGCGAGTAATTTATGGAAGTATGTTTTAATGTATGTTTGTTTGTAGGGCTGCCTTAATGCATACCACTACTACTCAGCGAACGCAGCGATTTGGGCACATATAAATTTTCAACAACTTTTTTTTTAAAAATTTTGAAATTTTTTCATATGCAACTGCTTGAAATTCAAAAAAAAAATTTTGAAATAAAAATCGTCTGCAGCCGCGCGTAACTGATGCCTGTGGACAATGGCATTGAATGGAAGACATCAACTAAATCATCATAATTTTCATATTTTTACATTATGCCCACAGCATGACTACATATATTTAAGTATGTTCGTGCATGTGCATGTATGCATGAATGTGTTTACAAACATATGTATATGATGGAAATCAGATATCTCAAGGCTCACCCGCACCGCTTGAATGCCGCCGCTTGCAGCTGCTGCTAGGCTCAAAACGTTGCATATTTATGTGCATATTTATTCATATATACATACATACGTTCTGCTTAATTAGCTGACTGACGTTGTGCGACGTAATTTATGACAAAAAAGTCCTTTGACATTGGCTATACACGAAGCAGCGTTGAGGTAGTGCTGCTCACACAAGGCTGCAGCAAGTTGCAGCAAGCATATTTATGAAGGCACACATACATATATGTGTACATATGTATATAATGCATCAACTTTTACGTCACACTGCGTGAAGTGTCCTTTCTCCAGGACACGTTCAACACTCTTCAAGTTACACTCTTCAATCAATTGTCCAAAATCCTGCAGGCATAAAAATACATACATATGCATGCATGTATGTGTTTGTTTTTATGGCCTGTTGATTTTTGAAAATATCCCTTTATTCTTTGAAAATAAATTTTCTTAATTTGTGCCAACAGCAACAACAACAGCCGTCACATTTTTGACGAAGAAATTAAAGAAATACTTTCACGCTGCGCTCCTGTATTCCTGTGACACATCGCTCACCCGCTGCTTGTGTTGTTGCATGGAAAGGAAAGAAAATAGCGTAGAGACGCTGCATGCAGTGAAAGCATGGAATTTCGAATATGTGGCATTCTTATACATATTAAGCGGAAAGCAAAACATTGGAATTATGAACTTATTCTTCAGTCTTCAATGGAATTCTTTCTTCATAAGAATAATATGCAACAGCTACTCAAAGCAACAACAACAACCCACATGGGCAACGAGTTCAAGCATAGGAGGTTGTATACTTTTTCGACTAGTGATGCGACCATTGATTATCAACCCTGTAGGAATGAATTATCTTTCTTTTGGCTTTTAGCTGCATCGGGACGGGCACGGCTATGTGCAGCCATCAAATCATTTTTTGATTAAATCTAAGTTTCGAATAAGAAATATAGGCTAAAATGTGGTCGGGTTTATAGATTTGTATTTAATTTTATATCTTACTACCCAAAAAATTCAAAAATAAACTCAATTGATCAGCTCTGAGACGGAAAGATTCGTTTATGCTGCAGTTGCTCCGATAGTTTGACGCTTTTTCAGGCCACGACTTGCCAACCTCAGCTCAGTTATGTTACACTAGCAAGCTATTGTACCTTACATTGACCATTTGGACCTTCGTGTTACCATATGGAGGTTCAATCTAATCTTAGGTAAAGTAGCTTATAGGATATCAATGTTTTTTGCGAAGTTCAAGAGCGTCTTGAACTAATAACTTGACTTGAGTTTTTTTTTGGTTTTCTAAACTACAATGTCTGAGACGTTTCTTGATAAGTCCACACAGAAACAGAACAGGTCGCTTGGGAGTTTAATTTATATCTGCTTATATGGTTGTGGGCTGTCATTAACCACCTTTTTTTGCAGCAGGCCGTAAAGCCATTCCATCTCATCTCGATTAATCTTCGATGCCAGAGTTCGAGTTCAGGTTCGACCAACATCCAAAATAATATAAAATTAATTTTTCTAATTGCCCCAGGGCAGGGAATGTCAAACACTCCGAGTATATTACTAACATGAAATAAAAGCCCCTCGTAAAAATCAATCTACTGTTATGAGGCGGCTTAGAATAAACTATAGGTTTCTTCATTTGGTGTAAGGTAGAAGAAGACCCAAACCACAAATTGGTGGAGGAGCTCGGTGGAAAATCGCTTCAGCGATTACAAAGCGCCAAATATATATATATATATATATTCTACTCAATTTATTGTACTAAGTCCTTAGTACTTTTGATATTTCCTGTTCCTGTTCGTTACTACCATGACATTGAGGGGATGGAACCTGGAATGGATATAAAGCTGCTTCATTGCAGCCGCCCTATCTACTGCTATCTTGCTTTTCAGGGGCATATTTTTTGTTGTTGTCACTGAGCCAAGTTAGTTTTTTAGAAAATGTGGCGAATTTATGAAGGCTTGGGCGGATAAATATTCAACCGCTCTAGTGTAAAGTCACAAAGACGCAATTTTTGAAGGGTATGACTTACAGAACGTAAATTCCTGAACATCTAACCCATAGGGGCCAGAAAGTTTTGTAAAGTAGCAATCTATTTTTGCATCTCCTGATAGTTTTTTTTTCAATTTTGCCTACCCTTTTCTTAAGCCGCCAGCCTTACAGAAAACTTCACTGCGCATATCTCCGAACTCAATACCGATTGGCAGTGGGTTGAGTTGCTAGTCAGTGTCTGCTCTGTTGCTTTCGGTATCCATAGAAATTGTCCAGATTCACTAGATTAGAGCACGATAGAGGCGGATGGGCTTAACTATCGCTGTGTAGCAACTTTGCATGAGCTCAGGCGATAGGCTTTTTTCGTTCAGGATCTACTTGTAACCCAAAAAAAGAGCTGAATTTTCCGTTTGTAAACTTTGAATATAAGAACCCAATTTATTCCATCTTTTGGAGTGATTTAGTACGAAACTTTGATCCGGGTATTCCAGCCAGCTACCACCAAAAATTTATAGTTCTGTGACGGCTGCCACAGTGAAGAATCTGTCTAGCTCTTTGCTAATTATCCCAAGACGACCACAGAGGAAGATCGCACGCAGCTCATAACGCGGGACATAGTGCTAGATAGCCATTCGAAGGAGAGATGAGATTCGCGGCTATATTTTCTCTACATAAAATTATTCTTCTTCTTATTTATTGTCTTCCTCTTTCTCTGCTAGTACTAGATCGAATACTTTTATGTAGTGTTTTAATTTGTACGAACGACATGTCTCTTGATTCTCTGGATTAGGCCAAAGTCATCGTACATCTGAAACAGCTAATCGTTCCATCGTCTCTGAGAAAAATTATAAATTTGCTGTCTAATCTTTCTCCCGAGAGCTCCTAACGCCGACTTTTCAGATGTTGTCATCATCCAGGCCTCCGTATCATGAAGACAGACATGAATAATGGTAGAATTGTAGATCTTACTTTCTTTTCCTCGGGAGAGGACTTTACTTTTCAAAAAGACTATTTCATCTAAGGAAGCCATTAATATCATTATCCTTAGGAAACGGCAGCAGTACTCGTATAGAAGATTGTAGCTTCTCTAATGAGTTCTGCAGCTCCGATTGTTTTCTGCGGTAATAAATTAATGAAGTCAAATGATAAAGAGTTACCCTGACTTAAACCTCTATCAGCACCGAACGTCTCGAAAGGGTTCCTCCCGCTCCTAACGGAGCTTTTAGCGTATTTCACTGTCAGCCCGGGTAACTTTTCCAAATTTTGTGTCACCAGGCGACTAATCCTTCTTTTAAAACTACGCGACAGTCAGAGCATTGATCTCGGGTATGAGCTTATAGGCCTTACATTACATAATTACTTTTCCCTACAGGGTTTGCCACTTTCTCTGCGCATATGGCGTCGACAACAGCGGCGTCGTCAGTGTGCGATGAATTACTTTTCTGCTGCCTTCTTGCTATCCGTCCGTTTGCTGCTTGTAAATCACTCAATTTTTGACATTTTCTTTTAAATTGCGTGACATTGTTTCAGTTTGTCATCCACGGCACCACTGCCTGGCTGATTGCTCGTGCGTACTGTCCTTTTCGGTGCGTTTGTGCGTAGAAAATTTTATATTTATACTAAAGTGTATATATATATATATATACATATATAAATGTATAAATTTTTTGTTTTGATACTCGTTTGATGGAAAGCGGGCAGGCAGTCAAACAGGCATATTTACGAGAAGTTTCATTTTCAGCTGCAAAAGTACTAGAAGAAGCAGAACTACCACCACCGCCGCCATCACCGCCATGTTCTAGCAACCACCTCTACGTCATCACCGTCACCGTCTCATTCACCGTCTCATTCCATTGATTTAAAACACATTCCAACATCAATGCCCAAACACATTCACACACTCACTTATACGCACTCTTCACTCGCCTCTTAAATCATGCTGTATAATTTGTGGAATAGCAAAAAGCATTTGATATTGAATATTCTTCGTACCCTTCTCGCTGCATATTAAAAGCCGCGCGTCTTTGCTTGCTGAGCGACGCTCCATCACCATCACCTACCAATGCACACGGAGAGGTGGATTTTATTGTCAAATTTTGATTAGTTGCCTTCGGTATTGTTACGTTTCAGCGCCTTTTCAAAGCGAGTTGAGAGTATATTTTCGTGAAGTTGGCACGCATCATAAATAGATTTATAGATTTATAAGGAAAAAGGGGTATTTCTCATTTTTGGGCATTGACATGAATAATGGTTGTATACACTTAATAGGTGGTAGATATAAATATGAATATGTATGTATGTGTGTATTCATGAGATATACATCTTTCTCTGCAACAGAACAATAATAAATAAGTTTTTTGAGACAGAGCTTCATCAAAAAAATATACATACTAAAAATATTTTAATTAAAAATCCAAGACCAAGTATTCGTCTGCCCACATTTTGTTGTTGATAAATTATAATCTTAATCCTTGAACAAAGCTGAATAAAAAACGATTTCATTAGCATAGAACATTCCTCAAAAAAAAAAAAAACGACTCGATTTCAATTTTGAGAAAATTTGTTGAAAAATGGGGTTTTTCATAATTACTAACTATTTTAAAAATTCAAATTTTTACTAAACTCATCGGTTCTTATTTAAGCTAACGAAGTTTCCATTCCGAGGTTCTCTTAATTTTTAAAGAAAAAAAGACATAAATTCAAATTTAATAGGGAACGTTTATTATCATTCGAAAGAACATTCTTTGGCATTTAATTTTTAAAGATTATCTCTTTCAAATGTTGGCCGGGGCTACGTCTCAGATGTTCCATCTGTTGAGTCCAATTTTCGATGACTCGTTCGAGCATTTCGACTGGTAACTGGCGAATGATACGCGTAATGATTTGCTCTAAGGCCGGAATCGAAGCAGGATTGTCTTTGGAAATTACATATCCCCAAAGGAGAAAGTCTAACGGTGTAATATCGCACGACCTTTGTGGCTAATCGACCGGGTCAAAATGTGAAATTATCTGCTCACCGAAGTGTTCTCTCAATAAATCCATTGATTGATGCGATGTGTGGGAAGTGGCGCCGTTTTGTTGAAACAAAATGTCGCGAAGATCACGAGCTTCAATTTCAGGCACCAAGTAGTTGGTTATCATGGCGCAATAACGGTCGCCATTGACGGTTACGTTCTCACCGGCATCATTTTTGAAGAATTTGTACCGATAATTCCACCGGCTCACAAACCACACCAAACCGTTGTTTTTTTGGATGAAATGGCAGGTCTTGAATCTCTTCAGGTTGCTCTTCGTCCCAAATGCGACAAGTTTACTTGTTTTCATACTCATTGTACCAGAAATGGGCCTCATCGCTGAAAAAAACTTGGCTCAAAACCTGCGGATCTTTTTGGAACTTTTCAAGAGCCCATAGAGCGAAGCGATTTCGCTTGGGAAGGTCGAGCGGCTTCAGTTCTGCACAAGCTGTATTTTGTATAATTCCGGTCGTTCCATTTGTCAGTCCGAGTTGCTACGTGCGGCGCCGAATCAACTCTCCACGGTCTTCGTGTAGACTCCCAGCTACAGCCACTATATTTTCTTCACTGCGTGCTGGACGTGGTCTATTCGGTCGAATATTATCTAATAATAAATGTTGGGATTCAAGATGGGTGGTGGTGCGATTATGTTGACCATAAGTTGAGCGAAACGCGCGAAGCACATTCTTTATAGACCGTGAATTTTCGTAATAAAGTTGAATGATTTTTAAAGGTTGTTCAAGCGTACATCTTTTCATATTGATCTGTCAAAAAGAGGCTATTGAAAAAAGTACCTCTACTTGGATCACCCTTTACTATGGTACCGTAAAACATACCCGACATTTGGATCAATCGATTCACTAGGTGCCGAGAAAAATATTCTTTGGTACCAATATTTCCTGTAATTATGATTCCGATACCTTGTACCACAAACTTTTTTAAACATTATAGTTTAAGCTTTGCAAATTTTCGACAAAATCAATGTTTAGCAGGAGAATCAAGTTTATTATCTCTAACACAACATTCAAACATATTCCAACATAAGAAAATGTATAAATCCACTCGGGTAATGTTTGCAGTGTTTAAAATGTGGTTAGTTTTTGAGGAGGAAAAACACGCTCTCGCGTCTTGTACAGCTAAGGTCGTCCGTCAACTAGAACAAAGATGATGAAAAAAGCCTTGATTTGTTAATATGACTAACAACTAATTCAAAGTAAACCCATGGTAAGGCTTCAGGACAAAGAGTTGTTCTAGATAACTGTGAAGCAGATAAGCTAGCCAGATTAGTCACCAATTTTCAATTATTTATAGATAACTAGGGAGCATACGACCCGCTACAAATAAAGTTTCCGCGTAAAGCTTTCTCGGAGTCGCTGATAAAGTAGCACATATTTTTGCTAGAATCATTGGAATCTCTGCTCAAGTGGTAACACTGGATAACTGCAGTTATTAGGGTATTAAATTTGAGGTTCGGCTTAAAAAGTATTCTGTATTGAAGCAAATCCCTTTGTACCAAAAATGTCGATTCCAACTAAAAATATCTGTGTCCAGAAAAAATGTGAAATAAAGAAAGAAAAAAAAATTTTTTTGGTCCCCATATCTAGGAAGAAATTGAAATGGTGTATATTGAGTTCATCGGAACCCGACCTAATTAATTGCAGTGATAAAGAGAATACTATAGTTGGCCATCCCGAACCACCAATCGACGACGATGGCATAGACGACTATGATGAAGATCAAGTATCGTTTGACCGCTTTAAGAATAATAAAGCAGAGTGGGCCGCTGGCTTACTGGAAGATCTGTTCACATATGCTGGCAAAGTACTGACAACGTCCATGCAATAGATCCTTTGCAGATCATGTTTACTTCTCATAGAAAATCTAATCCAGATTATTTTATTAAAGAATAAAGCAGCGTCGAGACTTGGAGACAGAGTATCTCCACCACATTATGCCTCAAAACTTTGAGGAAAACCCCATGAATTTGGTATCCCTACATAACTTACAGTAATATGCAAACTGCATCTGAGCAACAGCTGCTTCAGGGACGAAAATGACCATTCCAAGCCATTCGGTACTAAACTATGTTCCGAATAAGGTACTTCATTTAATCTAAAGTTGAAAGAAATCGTACAAGATGTGAACAAATAGAGAAAATGGAAATTTTTGTAGGAGTTTAGAATACCATCAGGCTCGACGAAGATGCAAAAAGAATTGGTCTGATAGTGACTAAGAACAAAACAAAATTTATTCATCATTATATTCTGCCATCAAACAAACAGACCCAGTACTCTTATTGGAGTTTTAATGCCACTGCTAACTGCGGTAACTATAAAGTGGTGTACAATTTTGCGAACCTAATAACCAGCAGTACATTGAACCATGTAGTTTGACGTCGCCAAGACGAGAGACTTGAGAGAGTGATGGTCTCGCCGTTTTCGTTTTCAAAGAAGTAAGGCCCAATCATACCTCCGAACCAAAGATCATACCAGACATTAAGTTTTTTTTTTGGGTGTAATAACCTCTCTTCAATTATTTGAAGATCTCCGGAGTCCAAAATGCAACAAAGTTTCTTATTTAAGTATCCATCGAGTGAGAAATGTGCCTCGTCACCATGTTTTCTGGAAAGATCGCGGTTGTTCTGTGAGTTGTACTTCATATAGATATAGGTGTAAGTCCAAGTGTAAAATACGCCATGCTGTGCCGCAAGAAAGTCCCAGCTCTTGAATACGTCGAGAAATATACACATTCGGGTCTTCGGCTACACTTTCATCTACATCTGCGATTTTTAAAGTGGAACGAGTAAAACGGCCTTACAGTATATGTAACCGACCCAGTCCCTTCAAATTTCTTTAATATTAAAATTTTTACCAATTGTTTGAGCAGTTGGACTAGTTTGACAGTTAAGTTTGACAGATGTCATAATACAACACTGTACTTTCGAAACCACTAAAATGATAACCCTATAAATTTGGATTCAAAAAATTACTTTGTAAAGGGTGATCCAAGTAGAGGTGCTTTTTTAATAGTCTTTTTATGACACATCACATGTGAGTCGTGTCAAGCTGTCATGTTATTTTTGTTCAGTATTGTTTGGCATTTCATCATGGAAAGACTGAACAACGTTTACAAATCATTCAACTTCATTACGAAAATTCACGTTCTGGAAAGAATGTGTTTCGCGCAACACCATCACCCATTTTGAGACCCAGCATTCATTATTGGATAATATTGGACCGAATAGACCACGTCCAGCGCACAGTGAAGAAAATATAACGGCCGTAGCTGAGAGTGTACACGCAGTCCGTGGAGGGTTGATTCGGCGCGGTTCGCTGCAACTCGGACTGACGTATGGAACGACTTGGCGCATTTTACGTCGAGATCTTAAATTGAAAGCGTACAAAATACAGCTTTTGCATGAACTGAAGCCGCTCGACCTTCCAAAAAAAAAACTTGAAAATTTCCAAACAGTTCCGACGTTTTCGAGTCAAATTTTGTTCAGCGATGAGGCCCATTTCTGGCTCAGTGGATATGTTAACAAGCAAAACTGCCGCATTTGGGATGAAGGCCAACCTGAAGAGATTCAAGAGCTGTCATTTCATCCAGAAAAAACAACGGTATGGTGTGGTTTGTTGGCCAGTGTTATCATCGGTCCATATTTCTTCAAAAATGATGCCGGTGAGAACGTAGCCGTCAATGGCGACCGTTATCGCGCCACTATAACTGACTATTTGATGCATGAAATTGAAGCTCGTGATATCCGCGATATTTGCTTTCGACAAGACGGCGCCAATTTCCACATATTGCATCAATCGATGGATTTATTGAGAGAACACTTCGGTGGGCAGATAATTTCACGTTTTCGGCCGGTCGATTGGCCACCAAGATCTTGTGATATCACACCGTTAGACCTTTTCTTGTGGGGTATGCAAAGTGGGGACAATCACGGTTCGATTAAGGCTTTGGAGCAGAACATCACGCGTGGCCTTCGCCAGTTACAAGTCGAAATGCTCGAAAGGGTCATCGAAGATTGGACTCAACTGATTGACCATCTGAGACGTAGCCGCGGCCAACATTTGTATGAGATAATCTTCTAAAAATAGATGCCAAAGAATGTTCTTTCGAATGATACTAAACGTTCCCCATTGAATTTGAATTTTCCGTGTTTTTTTCTTTAAAAAAGTAGGGAACCTCGAAATGGATCACCCTTTACATTTTTAATATCCATTTTTTTCTTTGTATCTTTTAATTTGAAATCAATTCAATAATTCCGGTGCAGCAAACACGAATAAATCAATCATTATCACGATATACTAAATAAAAAATAAAAAAGTTAAAATAAAAACGTAAAATATAATCATCGAAAATTATATACATACATACATACCTATAAAATAAGTGCGACGAAAAATAAATGACGAAACCAAAAAAGTCATTTAAATGCCTGCGAGTGAGAAAAAATTTAAGAGAGAAATTGAGAAGTGCAACGGCAACAAAGAATAAAAGTAAAAACCTAAACCAAAAAAAAAAAAAAAAAAAAAAAAAAAAGATAGAAAGAAAAAGAAAGAAATCAACGAAGGCGTGCATTAACGCGATCGCATCAACGACAACAGCAACAGCGACTCATTCACTCGACTCCTAATCCCCAATAACGAATTTAACCAATTTACTCAAATGCTAATTTATGACCGATTGATCCCCAGGTAGCCGAAATGTGCTGGCTGTTAACTTGTAGTTGTGGCATGCAAATCAACAGCGACATGCGGCAGCCCGAAAAAGAGTCAGCGCAACAAGCAGCTAAAGCATATGGATGCAGTTTTAGTATGAATGTGTGTATGTATGTATGTGTAAAAGCATGTGTGAACTCTGTCAGTTGGGCAATGTGCGACGAGCAAAGACATGCAAGTAATCAACAAAAGTCTGCTGCAACAGCGGCAACAAGTTGCAACAACAGCAGCCACAACAAAAATAACAATCTGAAGAAATTATTCATGATCAACAGCAAAACATGGCAGTAAGAAAGCCAAGCACGCATCCCAATCAAATGGGGTTGCACTTGCAAGCATACAAACACACATACACACATATGTTGCACTCACACAGCTGCATATCGCGTTGTTGATCATCATCGATTACTGCGGTTCGTTGCACCAGCTGTTGGCTGTTTTTTCGGCTACTGGCCACTGCCGCTTGCCACATTGAACGTCACAACTTCGTGGGCAACTACATCACTGCGCTGGCGTTGACGCTGGCAACCAAAAAACATGTCTGGCAAATGAGTGAAGACTCAAGTCGCGCTTTCAAGTAGTTATGACAGTGCTTTTGCAGGCGTAGAGTGGCCATTGTTGCTGTTGCAACAACACATTTGACATTTATTTGAATAACTGGTGCCATTTTGTGTTTGGGTGCTTCGTAGGTTGCAAGTTGCAGTCACTCAATCGGTGATTGTGATGGCGATCATAAGCTGATGATTTGTTTCTTGACAAAGTAACTGCTTTGGTGCTGGGCAAATATGTAAGTATATGAATTGTATGTTATATATAAAAATTGCGCTCTATAAATAAAATTTTTAATGGAATAAATCTTGAAAAAAAAAATTAAAATAATATTAACAGATCAATAAAAAGTCCCCGGCCTACCACAGTAAAACATATTCTTTTTCGGTGGAATTCATTTTTTTTATTCAACATAGCTCACTTCAAGGGTGATACACTGATTATAGCGAGCCTACAACTTTTCGATACCATTTTTGCAGCACGATTGGCCCTTTGCTTCGAAATAGGCCTGAGTTTTGGCTGTCACCTCTTCCTTAGACGAAAATTTCTACCCAGCGAGGATTATTTTGAGATCTGAGAACAAGAAATACTCGCTTGGGGAGAGATTTGGAGAATACGATGGATTCGAAAGCAATTTGATATTCAATTCATAGATTTTTTCCATCGATTTGACTGAGTTGTGACACGGTGGATTGCCTTGGTGAGACAGCACATTCTTTTCCCTAAAATGCGGTCGTTTTTCGGCGATTTCCTCTTTAAAACGGTCCACTATGTAATAGTCGCTGTTGATGGTCCTTCCTTTTTCAATGCTAGTCAAAGAAAATTATTCCATGCGCATTCATATGCAGCCTCTTTAGCCTTGCCGGCCAATTTTCATGCTTTGGAGCGGGTTCATCGTGTGCTGTCTACTCGGACGACTCTCGATTGGACCTTGGAGTGAAATGATGGAGTCATGTTTCATCCGTTGCCACATACCAATGGAAGAATTCGAGTTTATTACGCTTGAACATCTCCAAACTCTGCTCCGAATCATCAACTCGTCGCTGTTTTTGGTCAAAAGTGAGCTCGCGCGGCATCCACTTTGCACAGAGCTTTCTCATACACAAATATTCGTGAATGATATGCTGTATGCATTCAGTTGATATCTTTAGAGTGCCTGCTATTGTAATTAGTTTCAATTTGCGGTCATTCAAAATCATTGTGTGAATTTTTTTGATGATTTTCTTGGAGCATCGTCCGGAAACTCGACACCAAGCCAAGTTTTTGCTTCAATTGTATTTTTTCGCTTCAAAAAGCAATATTTTGTCAACGCGAAATTCCTTTTCTTATCAATTTTTTCACAATAACAAAAGCTACTTCACTCAAAATGTTATAATTCAGAAACTATTAATCCGACAGCTGTCAAAATCCAGGATCCAATCATATATCATCTAAGAAACCTTGATCTGATAGATTTTCAACTTACTCTTCTTCATCTTAAGAGGTTAGGTGGGTTTCAGAGGTAAAAAAAAGGAATTTTCACTATTTTTTTATTATATATACAATCATATATTTTATTCAAAAAATTCAACATATCAAAGATATATGTTTAAACAGTATTTTGTGAAAAATTCTATTCAAAAATTCCGAAAACTCAGCCGATGACGTCTCAAAAGAAAATGCTCCCGCTGTGTACAGCATAACTCTTTATTGGTTCATCTGAAATCAAAAAACCAAAAATAGTTATTTAGCACATGGATAAATCTCGTTATTGGATGAAAAAAAAAACTTAAAGTTTGAATTTTTAACAGACTTGGAAAAAAAACATTTTTTGATCACAATTTCGCCATGAATTGGCTCGAAAAAATTAGTTGTAGTAAAAAAAAAAATCCTTCGATCAATGACTAGATTTTATTACAAAGATGTATGCCAAATTTGAACAAAACCGCTTTATAACTTTTCAAGAAATCGTGTCCACCGCCTTAAAAAATAGAGTTTAAAATGCCAAATTGACGCAGACATGGCCTAATGGGCCGAACTTCCAAAGGGTCTATCTCTTAGGATTTTACTTCGATCGATTTGAAATTTTAGGATAATATTTTAAACATACTGCAAAATTTAATAAGATAGGAAAAAAATAAATATTTTTTAATTTTCAAACCCACCTAACCTTTAACTCACAAAGGCTCTGCTTACGCGTATCGGCCATATCTCACCAATATTATTTCCTTTTCGCCGGCCGGCACCAATCGGAACCATGAGGAAAAAAAATTTCCTCTGCCAAGATGAGTTACAGTGTTCGCTTAAGTGTCAAAATGCTGAATATCAAGCCTTCATTGTACTTTCTGAGAATAGTTTAGCTCCTTTACCTCCAGTGAAGGAGTTGGAGCTACGAGTTAGAGTAATCCCCAATCCGTTTTCTATTTTTGCCACTGCCAACTTGGCACGTTGTTAGAATTGGACGTCACAAAGAGAGAAATAACAAAAAAATCTATGTGAGGCTATCATTGACGTTCAGAATAGCGCTCTCGCAGATATTGAGCAGTTTGAGCTCGCGTTGGAAAATTTTCAAGCAATCACCAATGAACAAGGGTGTGAGTGCTCGTTGCTCAAATGCTCGAACTGCTTGAAAATGTATGAGCAAAATCTTAAGCTCTAGTTCAGACCATACAGATTTTATGGTGGGTATCCTCCTTCAGCCTACTTATTTGAGTCTCAACTAATGAACCCTTCTTCAGCCTATTTACTTAAACTCAATAAACTCACAGAATCTGTACGTAATTAACCACGATAAAATAGAAGCTTCACCTTACGTCTATGAAGAATTTCTCATAGCGATTGCCCGCTTGGAGAACAACAAAGGAGAGGGAGCCGATTGAGCTATTCATATATGGTTTCGATAAGATAATACGCAAGTGTCATCTTAAATAAAAAATGTGGTAGAAAAAACGCATACCCAATGTTTAGAACTTCACTGTGCTCTATTTCCAGTCATAGGAATATTTCAAGATCAGTTATCAAAACTGAGTTTTACTCAAAATAGCATATACGAGGTATATTCAAAGAAAAGGTGAATTTTGATTTTTGGTGGACTATGTACATTCGATTATCGATACTTTATTTTCATTATAATCGGAGACATATGTTTATCATGTGCTTGTATCATTATTAGGCAGAGGATGTTGGTACATCAAGCGGCTCATGCCATTCAATTTTCTCGAATGTTTTGGGCATGAAACGTGTGGCAGCGAAGTATTGTTCCGAAATTGCTAAATCTGGAGCAAAAGCAATGTCGCATTAGTATCGCTCAGGAGTTGTTGAATGACGTCAATAACAATCCGAGTACGCTCAAACGGGTCATAACTGCTGACGAAACGTGGGTATATGGTTATGACATCGAAATCAAGGCCCAATCATCCAAATTGAAGCTGCCAGATGAGCCAAGAGCGGAAAAGACACGCCAAATTCGATAGAATGTGAAGGTTTTGCTCACTGTTTTCTTTCTGCATCTGTATCTTTCGTGAATCACGATTAACAACAGCTCACACATCAATGCTTATTTGTAATTTTTTTGGCCAAAAACAAAACCGTAATCATGCCACAACCATCGTATTCACCAGATTTTGCTCCCCGCAACTTTTTCGTATCCCCAAAACTGAAGAACCCAATGAAAGGAAAGCGTTTCGCGTTTCGCGTTTCGAAGAAAGTGCTGATGGTCACACCGAAAAGCTCATTTCATAAGTGCTTCGAGGATAGGAAAAAGTGTTGGCACAAGTGTATTATATCCGAGGGGGATTACTTTGAAGGGGACAAAATAGATTGATAGATAGAATAAATGAATACTATTTAAAAAAATTCAAAACACACCTTTCTTTCGAACACTCCTCGTAAGTTATTATGTAATCGAGCGTTTGAAAGATAAAAGGCGACCGTGTAAGGATGGACCTTCCCAGTGTGTCTTCATAGTTGCTGAGAGATCTTACTACCACGCGGAAGGTCATGAGTTCTAAACCTGGACAGGCTAAGACCAAACATTTTAGCGAAAACCAATTTTGATTTGCGGTCTATACCCAACATCTCCTTATAAAAACCAATCAGTATTCAAAGGCAGCTTAGAAAAGGCTACAGGTCCTCCAGTGAAGACTTCACTTCAGAGTTTATAACGGCTCAATTATTTATATGTAAATGAGAGATCTCTATGGAACTAAATGAGGACTTCGTGCGATTTCTTTATGCTAATATTCTTCCTCTTGGTTGTCGTAGGCCCCTATAAATTAGTTCGATAGAAATTATCTTTTTTATTATAATTGACACAACTTGGAGAAACTAAGGGAATTTCTGGTGTCAACTCATCAGATATTTCCGTTTGCATTATATACTAGGATGGGCGACTTGCGGAGTTTGAGACTTCAACAGCAACACATGAATTGTGAAACCCTTACATTCAGTATTTGCCAGGAAAGAGGAGGCTACGACTGCTTTTGCGGAAGAAGTGAGTGGCGTCCAAACATAGACACTCTACATATTTGCCTTTGTTCTAATAAATTTTTGTCCATTTTCCAATCCACCACTTTCTACTACCTTGCGAGCGGAGACATGCTTGCATGTAGCAAACAAGGACAAGGAGCATCCCGCGTAAGACATAATCTAAAGCCATTTTCCAAGTGTTCGAAATCCATCTCACAAATAAATATGTTTTCAATTTTCTTCTTCTTCTAATCTGCATACATAAAACGCAAACACCTCACACCTGACGTCTGTCTGCCAGTCCATTTTGGTCAATTTCACACTTTTCCTTATCAATATTGCGACACATAACGAGCATTAAGTAGGCGACCGTGTGAATATGGGTTCGAGCGTGGGCAATGCCAATTAAATAGCGCACATGTGGCCTACAAAGCCAAACAAACTCACACATACACACACACACTTGAAATGCGTATACAGGAACTTGTTGCATTGTCTCTTCCTACTTTCGCGTGTGTCACCTGCATTGTGCGAAGTAAAGCGCGCCAAAGTGTGTTGATTGGTGTGCCAATAGATATACATATGTATATATATGTACATATAAGTATACAAATGCATTGATAGGCGCACATTTTGACAAGTTTGCAATTGCTGACTGCTGTCATGGCACTGTCATGTACAGGTTGTGTGCGCACAATTGTCATAGACACATCCTTTTCGTGGCGTAGTTTTTCCAACACACACACTCGCATACACACAACTGTTATTTCTATACACCTTGTCACACAATAAATATATATATATTTTAGCCAACGCGTTGACAGCTGTTGTCTACTGTGGCAGTCGGTTGGTCGGTTAGTCGTATGCTCATTCAGCCGCTCCGTCGTTCAGCCGCTCATTCGGTCGGTCGGTGTTAGTTATGTGTCCTCTGTGTGGGTAAATATGTTTGTCACGTCGTTTGGCTATTCGGCCATATCGATCGACGTAATGGATCGATCGCTATTAATACGGCCGTTGCTCCATTTCTTGTTTTCCTATTACTCGTCCATTGTCCATTCTGTTGGTTGGTACGTTTGTTGTCATGACAGTTGCCGTTTTGAAGTGGGAAAAGTGCCAAGTGTACAGTTTGGTGCAGCGCGTATTTTCACACGCTTTCTATTGTGCGCACATATGTACATACACACATGCGAAATACATTCCCACCTACCCGCGTTCGGTGCAACTCAACTCAACTTAACGTGACGATTCAACCAACCCTCACCATACTCTTGTCGCCGCCACGCTCGCTTCATACGGCCGTCATTAAGTAACGGCCGACCGTTTGGCGTCCACAAATAATAAATGCAAAACGTCAAGGCTCCAATGCGACCTACCGCTGCCACATGCCACCACTTCTCCCTTCCGCCCGACTATACACAAGTCATTCACACACATTCAAGCGATGGCGAGTTGAACATTCGCGCGAATTAATGAATGAACACGCCCTGTGAATTGGCCTGCCACGCCGTCGAGTCACCACAACCAACATCTGCACCACCAGCATGAATTAGCAGACACCTCACAAGCTCAGTCATATGCGGCGCTGCACTGACTTGATAAAAGAGTAAAAACCAAACAAACAAAATACAAAGAAAAAATATGGAAACACATGCCTCACACACAACCCACCTCCTGCTCCACCCCACCTCGTGACGCGCTATTTGCCCGCTTTCGCATTTGATATTTTCTGGCAGTTGTTTCAATGAGCGCGTTGTTTGAGTACTTTTCATGCTTTTGTGCAATGCTTATTGTTGCTCTTATTATCGTTGTTGTTATTATTGTTGCTTGCTGCTCTCGTTGTTGTTGTTGCAATTGTAGTTTTAGTAGTTGTTGTCATTTAGTTTCGTCTGTTGTTGTTTATACCATCGCTTTTATGTTTCTTTTATTTTGTTGTTGCAAAACATTGGCAATTTTCA
Organism: Neoceratitis asiatica; assembly: GCA_030068015.2. Lineage (NCBI taxonomy): Eukaryota > Metazoa > Arthropoda > Insecta > Diptera > Tephritidae > Neoceratitis > Neoceratitis asiatica. The sequence continues at coordinate 55,625,889 of CM061524.1, read as the reverse complement.
TTGTAGCTGCTGCCTTTTGTTGTTAGTTGTTATTGTTGCTGTTGTTGCTTAGATAAATTACACTTTCGATTTCGTACTTTTCAACGCCTAAATTCAAGTGCGATTTGTGTTGCATGTTGCATTTGTTGGTTTCGTGTGTTGTCATTATTCCTTTGAGAGGGTCATTGAATTTATTGTTGTTGGGTGACACTTGACGCGCGAGCATGACAGAGAGTGATTGCAGTTGATGGCGGAAAAATAACTTATTTACGTGTAACTATGTGTTTTTGAGTGGTTGAAGCCATACAAATAGGGCAAAAAGATCAAATTATTTCCAATTTTAGTTGTTGACTAAGAAATCAATGGCTCTAGAGAGGAGTGGTACTTGGAGCACTCATTGTGATATTACATGAAACGTTGTCGACTTTACTCTTGCATACCAATATTTTAATGTTAAACAGTAAATCAATCAATCCCACTGTTTCTAGAAATAAACTATCCGAAAGTTAACTCGAAGAATCATCCTTTGGCCTCCTAATGCGACAAAGACTTCATCTTCAAAGGCACTATAATGACGTGAGAGCCAAGCAGCGACCATTTGTTTCTTCCACTTCTTCGAGATTGTAGCGTCAACGCCATTATAGGCGAATCAAAAACAACACGTCAGTCTTTTTTTCTTTTAGCTATCATTCACCAACTGGAGACATCAAGTAAAGCTGGGTCTTTCTCCACCTGAAACCCCCAACGGAGTGGAGATATTTTCTCTCTCTGCTTCCACCGCGGTTACTGCAACGAAAACTTTAAAAGCTGAAGGGTTTACATCTATACGGAGAACATGATCTAGCCAGCATAGTCTCGCTAGTTCTTTTATACTCTAGACAATGTAAGTCAATATTCTTTTATATCTACCTTACCGTTACATCGTGTATCCGGATTTGCAAGTACGCAAAATCGTTCGTATTAGCGGATGTCGCTATCGTCTGCGCTTCTGTAACATATAGCAAAGCGAGAATAATGAACGAGGGTAGAGCTTCATCTTAGTTTGTCAAGAGAGAACATTTCTCATCAATCAAGTATTCAGTCCAAAGTACAACTGTTGGCAAAAGTGATTCGCTTAAGATTTGAAGGCTGATATTGTTGGTGTTGTTAATACTGGTTCAAGATAGACGAAAGTTTTCCAAGCTTCAAAATTAAGAGAAAGGGATTGTGACAGAGCAAAGACACAAATACGATGACTGTATGTTTGATGGCGGGAGATATTTCGTCTTGTTCTCATTCGTTTCGCCCTTATTCAATCCGAAAAAAGCATAACTAGTGGCGTGAATGGCCCGGAGAGGCCTTCTCGATTCTGACGGAACTTTTCGTCAGTTTACGCATTCATAGAAATTTTTCGGGGATATAAAATGCAGCAAATGTTTATATGTCGATTGTTTTTTCAAAGTTTTTTTCAAGATTTTTTACATAGTGAATAACTGGATAATACCAGGTCTAATTTTCCCACAATATGCCAACTAAGACCTTGTACACATTTTTGAGGAAATTTAAACCATTGCAATTGACGCAGACTGCGTGACAAAGAAACCTCTGGTTCTAATCACTGAAACCAGCTAATTGAATGAAACAAGCATTCAATGATAACCCGTTGCGAATTTTGTTTCGCCTCCTTTGAAGTTGGTGCTCGACCTCTTAATATTCGCTAGTTTCTCTCCTTGTATCGAAAAGGTAGGTTATAGTAAGCAGGAGTGTAAGTCGATCAGAAAAGCCTTAGCCTGTCTGTTTTATTCCTACTTTTAATTTAACCTTTCATACGAAGTGTGTTCAAAAGAAAAGGTGAACATTGAATTTTTTTAAGAAGTACTTATTTATTCATCAACGTCTATTTTGCCCCTTCAAAGGAGTCCCCATCGTATATAATACGTTTGTGCCAACGCTGTTTCCAATCCTCGAAGCACTTCTTAAATGCGCTTTTCGGTATGGCCATTGGCTCTGCCTTTGATTCTGGCTTGTTCTTATCAATTGTGGCAAAACGCTTTCCTTTCATTGGTTTCTTTAGTTTTGGGAGTAGGAAAAAGTCGCAGGGAGCCAAATCTGGTGAATAGGGTGGTTGAGGCATGATTACGGTTTCGTTTTGGCCAAAAAAATCACGAACAAAGATTGATGTGTGAGCTGGTGCATTATCGTGATGCAGAATTGATTTACGCAAACGTTGCATAACTTCCTTGCAGTATTCCTTATTAAATGTACGACCTTTTGGCAGGAACCCATAATGCACCACACCATTGTAACCAAAGAAAATAGTGAAAAAAATCTTCATGTTTTCCTTTGAACATACCTCGTTTGTATGTTGACGGTCATTCTTAACTGAGGCATGGTATTATAGATAACCACATTTCGGAAATCGAGAAAGTCGATCAGTCTCAGAATATTTGGTGAGGTTTCGTTGTGTAGGCTGAATTTTTCAACATATAATATAGTATGTGCGTTCTAGGCGCTAACTGAGAGTATCTTTGGTCACATCATCTTTCTTTTCCGTCAGGCTATAGTCGCAAAACAGTGAAATATTGAAAGATTTAGCTTTAAAGTGAATTATGGCGATATGTTTGTTCTGGCGGGTGGACGATACCAATTGGTAAAATAATCTCTGTTTTACCACAAATCCAACATTAAAAGTGTTCTATTGATGTGATCACTTTAATAAATCTCACGAGAACCTATCCCCTTTTGTCAGCCGCCATGGACGACGGTGCTATATATATATATACTTATATATATATATATACTATATTATGAGAACTTCAACCAGTTGAGCAACGCATTTCCCCAATTTAGGGATGTCTGGCCTTTGTAATCGCAATTGAGAGCTCTCCTTCGAGGCTTTGTTGTATTTATAATTTTTCTCTCAGCCAGATCGAAGCTTCAAACTTCAGAGAATTCTTAAGCCGGAAAGGTAAAAGTGGTTCCACTAAAGCTCTCTGTCTCTATCTCTCTGTCTCTCTCTCTCTCTCTCTCCATCTCTTTTAAACCACATGCCCACATGAGTTGAAGAAGCAAGATATGAGTATATGTAAAGGGTGATCCATTTCGAGGTTCCCTAATTTTTTTAAGAAAAGAACACAGAAAGTTGAAATTTAATGGGAAATGTTTATTATCATTCGAAAGAATATTCTTTGGTATTTGTTTTTTGAAGATTATCTCTTTCAAACGTTGGCCGCGGCTACGCGTTGAGTTCAATTTTCGATGACTCGTTCGAGCATTTCGAGTGGTAACTGGCGAATGATAAGCATAAGCATGATGTGAATCGAAGCGGGATTGTCCGCATAGAATTTAGACTTTATATATCCCCACAGGAAGAAGTATAACGGTGAGATATCACACGATCTTGGTGGCCAATCGACTGGCCCAAAACTTGAAATTATCTGCTCATTCATTGATTGATGCCATTTGTGTCTTGTTGTAACCAAATGTCGCGGATATCACGAGTTTAAATTTCATGTATCAAATAGTCGGTTATAATGGTCGCCATTGACGGTTACGTTCTCACCGGCATCATTTTTTGAAGAAATATGGACCGGGGATTCCACCGGCCCACAAACCACTGTTTTTCCTGAATGAAATGGCAGCTCTTGAATCTCTTCAGGTTGCTCTGCGTCCCAAATGCGGCAATTTTTCCTTGTTTACATACCCATTGAGCCAGAAATGGGCCTGATGAGCTGAACAAAATTTGGCTCGAAATCGTCGTATCTTCTTGGAACTTTTCAAGAACCCATAGAGCGAAGCGATGTCGCTTTGAAAGATTGAGCGGTTTCAGTTCCTTGCACAAGCTCTGTTTTGTGCGCCTTCGATTTGAGATCTCGACGTTAAATGCGCCAAGTCGTTCCATACGTCAGTTCGAGTTGTTGCGAACTTCGAACGGCGCTGAATCGATTCTGCACGGTCTTCGTGTACACTCTCAGTTTCGGCCACTATATTTTCTTCACTGCGTTCTGGAAGTGATCTATTCGGTCGATTATTATCCAATAATGATTGCCGGGGCTCAAGATGGGTGATGGTGTTCTAAATAGCACGCTGATTATGTTGACCATAACTTGAGCGAAGCGCGCGAACACACGTTAATTTTCGTAAAAACGTTGAAAGATTTGTAAACGTTCTTCAGGCGTAAGTACTTCTACTTACATCACCCTTTATATATATTTGGCGCTTTGTGACCGCTGATTCGATTTTTGGCCGAACTCCTCCTTCAGCTTGTGGCTCGGCTATCGCGGCCGATAAGAGTAGGACACTTAAATTTAATTTATGCAAAAAATCGAGTTTTTTTTTAGTGCAGTGCACATGGAAGTGGATTTTCTACTATTACTAATTCCCTTAAAGTCTCAATGTAAATAGAATTGATCACAAAATGTTTAAATTTATTTAGTAAAACCAAACCATCATAAATTCTATTACATATGTTCCCTAATTAAAATTTTAGTTATAATTAAAATATACAAGAAAAAAGCACAAATCCATATACAAATACATAACCGTTACAGAAAGATATAAAAACGATACGTAAATTATTACAATAAAATTAGAAAAAAGTTCATTAATATGCAATTATGTAGTTTCATTTAAATACAAAAAATGTTTTTTTTTTTTAACCTTTCAAATCATCAATACTGCCGCCAACTACGCCACATCAACCACACACAAAAAAAATACCACAATACGAGTCTCAGTCCCGCAGTCAACTGTTTTTGGACTCAGCAGCTTTGGTCGAGAACAACTTTAAACCATAACTTTTCAACAACTGACACAATGGCACCGACAATCAACCGAACCAACTCAACAACCAACAACAACGAAATCACCGACGTATATCAATATGAAAAATAACAAATCAAACGCTAATGTTCGTTATAAATGAGCATGTCAGGAGTTTCTTAAATTTATAACCTGGATCAATAAGAATAACGCCCCAATCAGTAGCAATAAATTAAATGAAATGAATAAAAAACAAAAAATTTAATAAAATTAAAATGAATCTTATAAAAAGTAGATATGTACATTTGTATGCACATATATATGTACAAACACACGTGTGTAAACATATGAAAGATAGCCCAAAAAAGGTAAAACGATCACTACGAATCATATTAATATAGAAGAAGATTAAAACAACAAATATTTCGTACCAAAAAAAAAAAAAATACCTGAGCAACAACAATTGATCCACCGCTGTGCGAGTCACAAAGCTTGTACTGTCCAATCAACAGTTGTACGAGTATGAGTATGAGTACGCATAAGCTGGTCGCTTGTGATGTTGGTGACGGCGTTGATGCTGATGATGATGCCGAGTGGGCATATATGTGTATCACGCTAATACAGTGATGATCACCATCTTAACAAAGGAAATGCCACTATCGGGCAGAGAATTAATAAATATGTATATATGTGCATATGGTATGATGGATGAAACGGTTTAGTTATAAAAGTACGATGATTTATATAAGTCACATAGTAGCGATTTTTTGCGTCTCGCAGATTCGTAGTATGCCTTCTGAAGTTTTTCCTATAAAGCAAGCGAACTGAGGTCTTAGGATGAGTTCGCGAGACTTTTGGATTTTCAAAAGAACCCATTATTTCCATATTACAAATACTACGGCGGCGAAGAGCTGACAAGGAGCATGCATCAGCTTCTTTGCAGAATATGGTCGGACGAAAGCATGCCTGACGAATGGAACCTAAGTGTGCTCTGCCCAAGCCAAAAAAAGGGAGACTCCATGATCTGCGCCAATTATCGTGGGATAGATCTCCTTAATATCGTATATAAGGTCCTATCTAGCTTATTGTGTGAAAGACTAAAGCCCACCGTCAACAAACTGATCGGACCTTATCATTGTGGCTTTAGACCTGGCAAATGCACCATTGACCAGATATTCACCATGCGCACAATCTTGGAGAAGCGAGAGAAAAGAATCGATACACACCACCTTTTTATCGATTTTAAAGCTGCCTTCGACAGCACGATAAAGAACTTCCTCTACGCCGCTATGTCTGAATTTGATATCCCCACAAAATTCATACGGCTTTGTAAACTCACGCCGGGTAATACCAGAAGCGCAGTCAGAATTGGGAAGGACCTCTCCGAGTCGTTCGATACCAAACGATGTTTCAGACAAGGAGGCTCTTTATCGGGTGATTTCTTCAATTTGATGCTGGAGAAAATAATACGAGCAGCAGAGCTAAATAGACCAGGCGTATGCCTAGAATATTAGAATATTCGATCATGAGTTCTAACGGTCATCTTCTCAAGTTCTTCATTCTCACCCATTTCGGCCTCTTTTTCTGTCTGTGAATTAGTATTGCTTCCGTCTTTGAACCATTGTACCCCCGAAAACCTTTTTATCGCTTTAATAATCTAATAAGACTTATTTTATATCTCTGATCCGGCTTCCAAAACACACTTCGCTGTACCAATATGGTCGATGACGAGTAAACACCTAGCAGCTTCAGACCTGAAGCCTTATAATTCCAGCCTTTGCCTGAGGGTTGAACCTTTAATCCAACCTTCCGCCTCCTGAATTCAAGTGGAATTTTGGGAACCAACAACCTCGGCATGAATAAAACCAGTAATCTATCTGCTCCCGCCATTATTTTGTTTTTCTAACAACTGCTAGTCGAACTTCCTAATAGTCATATGATGACTGCGATTTGGATTAGGAAGTCCTTAGGATTTTCATTTTCTCAAAATTCAGTCGGTCAACTCTTCAAGTTTTTCATACTTCGTACACATCTATTTTTACCGTTCTGCAAATGTATATCGCTTCCTCTTTCAATTCTCTCACGAGTCCTGGGCTGCAAACCAGTAGTTAGTAGTTTTCTCCAAGGAAAGGAGTTCGGTTCAAAAATATCACACATTTTTTATTCCGTAAAATGGTGTTTATTTACCTACGGATATCTATTTTCAAAGTCATCGCACTTAATACACTTATTCCAGAGTTGTTTTAAACCTCAAATAATCATTTTTTGTTATATTATTCAGCTCTTCCTTTGCTGAGCAGAAACAAGTCACAGAGAGTCAGGTCTGGGGTATACGGTGACTGTGAAAAAATAGTCACGCACAAGCAACGATGTGTGAGGTCTTTATAAAAGTACAAAAGCCAAGTTTTGTGTTTCCACAAATCTGAGTCATTCCTGTGGTATTTCTTCGAAAAATTGCGTATAATTTTCAGATAATATTCTCTATTGGCCGTTCGACTCAGTGGCAAGAACTCACGATACACGGCACCTCTGCAATTGAAGAAAACCAGCGCGTGTGTATCGCGAACTTTTTATACAGACCTCGTCTGCTGCTTGACCCTATTATGGTTTCTCCCTCAATGTTAGGTGTTGTGTAGCTAGCCCATGCATAGGTTAGAAGAGCTGTGTTGGCCTCAAAAACTTTCATATCGCTTTATGGAATCTTTGTTGAGAGGATTGAAGATCATAAGATGAGCTTTACATACATATCTGCTGCGGCTTCAAGGTAAATTTCGGTTGACTAGGCGAGATATTTGGACTACAAATCACTATCTTACTCTTTCAGTAGTAAGTAGCATCCCTCTGATGGCGTATCCTAGAAAGAACTTTCTCTAACTTTTTTTTGCGACATATATTTTTTATTCAACATATTTGATTATTAAATCACAGTTAAGCTGAAGCTTTAAACGATCATTCTGATTTTTATAATGATATAAACTTAATGACCACTTGTCGGGAAAAATTAATTTAATTCACGTCTCTCGTAGAGGCTTCGACTTGACTGCTCGAATTAGCTCCCAAACTCGCGACTCCTCCGACGAAAATTTAACTGAAAATAATTGTGACGAAGTCATGTTACAAATGTTCTAATCTCTGGTACCGGAAGAAAGAGCTGGGTTCGATTTTGAATGTCATTCGAGGTTTTTCAGTAACTTTTGGGGTTATGCGACGACACTTTAGGTTAATACTCTACCGATACCATTGATACAAGCATATTTTTGTTTGCAAGGTAGGAGGAAAAGCATATTGAAAAGTTACGAAGAGTCAAGAGAAATGTATTAATTGGGCCGAAGTCGGTGTGAGTTTCATGATATATATTGCAGTTGGTGCGAAATTTCAAGCTCCTAACATACCTCCAAAATAGAAGCAATGGTATTCGACAAAGTCTTGAGAGCGGCTGGCATGATGAGAAATATCGAACTGCAGTGAAGATATAACAGACTGACTACCTCACAATACTGCGATCGAGGCCGAAAAGAGTAAGCACTAAGAGCTTGAGAAGCTGCCCGACAGCAGGGATCTCGAAAATTCTGAGAGAACTTTTAAACAGTATCAAGAACTGAGCATATCTATGTAAAATCAAGGAGGTATTGTGGTGAGTGACGTTCAGAGCATACAGTGCTTTTAGGAGGAACTTTTCTCCAGCCTATTGAATGATAACATTCGGTGAAGATGAACCCGAGTTCCTAATCGGTGAAGATGAAGAAAACGTTCCGTCAACCGGTTATGACGAAATTCGAAGCGATTGATTGCTTGAAGAATAATAAAGTGGCGAAAGCCGATGGCTTACCAGTTGAGCTATTCAAGTACGGCGTCGAAGAACTGACATGGTGCATGAATAAGCTTCTTTACAGTATACGGTCGGACAAAATATACCTGAAAACTGAAATTTCAGCATGACCTGCCCTCAATAAGGGGGAGAACCTCGTCTATTATCGTTAGATAAATCTCCTCCATATCACATATAAAAGCTTATCCAGCGTATTGTGTGGGAGATTAAACCCCATCTACAACAAATTCAAAATTAAATTGGAAAATAAATTCCTCTCTCGAAGCACAAAGATGATGAAGCTCTGCGAAATATTGCAAATTCTGTATATGACGGATTTAACCGCTGAAGCTATCTTCGGCCGAGCTCCTCCTCCATTTTTGTGGTTTTTGCGTCTTGATGTTTTTACCAACAAATTGGAGGGAACTAAAGTTTATTCTTAGCCGACTCTGAATGGCCGATGGATTTTTATGAGAAGCGTTTATTTGTTGTCAGAAATACATATGGAGGGCTTGACTTCCCCGAGAGTGGGACCGCAATTAGAAACATTTATTTTCTATAATTTTTGATGTTGGAATGGCAAAACGCACTGCTAACTACCCGGCTATTGCGGCCGCCAACTTTAAATAGTTTAATAAAAACTACCAAAAACTAGCCTCAACAAAATTTAAATCCTTTGGAGTAAGTGAGAGATGGTGATTAGAAGGTAGGGAGAGAGAACATAACCACTTCCTATCCAGAACTGAAGTTCATACCAACCTCACCAATCAATAAAAATATATTTCTGCTAGAAAACAAAGCGCTTTTTAGCTTTAAAAATGGGTTAGGAGCAATGGATTGTATTTTAAAAAGAAGAAGATGACGATCATGTGCGATCCCGAAAATGTTAGAAGTGAAATAGCACCATGCGGTTTCTACTTTGAAGAAGATGAAAAGACGGAAGTGTTCTAGATGTACTTATACATACGTTCTAAGAACTTAGCAGGGACTGAAGCAACCAAACTTACTTATAACTGTTAAATGACTACGTATCGCCGTTAGAGAAATTAATAATTTACCAAAATTTTGGAAGCAGCTGGTATGATGGATATTCTTGAAGCTGCGGTGGAGAGAAAAATTATTTCGTAAAGGATAGACAAATGACGTTGTCAATAGATGGGATTCAGCTTGTTATGGTACATGGTTTGCGGGAGATTGGCTAATTTCTTGCTCAGTATAACCGGAAAGCATGGCGATTGGTTTCACCGCTCGACAAGGGCCGAGAGTTATAAAATAGATTTCGGACAACTCATATAGATGATAATACTGGATGATATTTTAAAGTCTAAAAAGAAGCTCAAAGATCAAAAAATTATTTTGACGCTTTGGGGCATGGCATCGGATGTTATTTGCGCTAACAGTTAATTAGTTAAAAAATAATATATTAGTCAATTTCGGCTGAGCTTCTGTTCTAACTTATGGTTTGCATAAAAAGTTGTATACCCTTCGCGAATAACTAGGGAATTTCCTTGAAAGGGATATTTGGATCGCATAAAGTACACACTTTTATAGATCTTGCTTTGGCTAAGACTCGAACACGTAACCAATTGGCTTGTAGTACGTACGGTTACCAGAGAATACCAATCGAATGCTGCGACCGCTGACTTTAGTTGAGTTCGTGACGAAAAAAAATGAGATAGAAAATTTAAAAACCACAAATTAAACATATTAAATTAATGAGTTAATTTATTAACCACGAGCATATCTAACAACCAATAATACTTAGATGCCTTAAAAGAAACTCAAAATAAATACCAAAACATTTTTAATAACAATTTATTTTAAATAAAATGTAGTAAATACAAAAATATGTGTAGCGACCAGGCAAAAATCATAAAAGTCACACCGACGACAGTAGTCTTAAAAGCATTAACAACTGTTACTTTTCATTAGCCACTCACTAAGCGAATGTTGAACGAGTAACATATTGTCGATATATATGATATATATAGTATATATGCGTTTGTGCCTTAGAAACTCGTCAAACAACTGAGCTTGAATGATTTATATAAATTATGACCAAACCATACTAATGAGTATAATATAGCAGGGCGTCATTAATTAAGCTAAAACCAGCAAAGTGGCGAAGTAATGTCCACACATACATACATACAAATGAACATGCATATGTATATTAGTGACAGTGATGACAAAAAAATCTCTAATAACATAAAGAAAAATACCAAAGAAAAAATTCATCTGAATAATACACCAAATGGAGTAGAAAGAAAGTCAAAATATATATATAAATAAAGGGTGATCCAAGTAGAGATACTTTTTTCAATAGCCTTTTTTTGACAGATCACGCATGAGCCCTGTCAAGCTGCCATGTTATTTTTGTTCAGTATTGTTTGGCATTTTATTATGAAAAGACTTACGCCTGAAGAACGTTTACAAATCATTCAACTTTATTACGAAAATTAACGTTCTGTAAAGAATGTGTTTCACGCGCTTCGCTCAACTTATGGTTAACATAATCGGTCTACTGAGGGAACTATTCGTCACACTGTTAGAATTGTCCTGTGGGGATATGTAAAGTTTAAAGTCTATGTGGATAATCTGGCATCGATTCAGGTCTTGGAGCAAAACATCACGCCATTCGCCAGTTACAAGTCGAAATGCTCGAACGAGTCAACGAAAATTGGACTCAACCACCTGAGATGTAACCTCGGCCAACGTTTGAGAGAGATAATCTTCAAAAAATAAATGCCAAATAATGTTCTTTTGAATGATAATAAACATTACCCATTAAATTAAAATTTTCTGTGTTCTTTTTTCTTTAAAAAGTAGGGAATTTCGAAATGAATCACCCGTTATATTAAAAAGAAGAAGCAGAAAATATTAAGACGACCTTAATAATTAAAACTTAAAACAACCAAAAAAGAAAGCAACAAAACAACAGTAAACAAATGCAGCTTCGTACAACGAATACTTAAATTCAAATGGCTTGAACGAATCAGCAGATACAGCAAGTAAGCGCATCCGTGTAATCATCAACAGCAACAGATCAACATATCAGCTGCATTAATTGGTTCTGCTGTCAGCAAGTGGCCACCAAATGACAAACATATATACCCAAATGCGTGCATATGTTATGTATGAGCGAGCAGCAAGCGTTGACAAATGACAGCAACCATTTTTGGGTCTCCCAGCAGTTGTTAACTTCAGGCATAGCAGTAGCTTACAGTGCAAGATGAAAGTATTTGTCTTCAATATATCAGTGTATGAGCGAGTGAATATGCTTGTAGTCGGCTTGGAAGGCACATAAATAAAATAATTAAGAAAAGAACTTAAGAATATGAAGTTAGAGTTACATAAATCCATGGAATTAGTTAAATAAGTTAAAATAAGAAGCATTTTTGGTTAATTTACTTGATTTTGCTTTCAAACGAAATTCCCGCTATCACCAGTTAAGTACATCGTGGTTGAGACCGGATAGGTAGGAGTTGAAGTAGCTGCCTGGCATCAGAACACTTAGGTCATCAAGCAGGTACATTGTGAAACCACTGATGATCCCATTATAGTTCCATTCCGCTGGTCAAACCAATATGTGGAGTCAACGAAACTAAACAATCGACTTGTTTGGCCATCACGTTTAGTGATTTGCGGCAGTTATCTACCGTCTCTGATTTTACTGTAATAAATTCGAGCGCTTTTAGTGCCGCCTGCCTCTCCGAAAAAATATAGATTCACTTCACCGAAAATACCATTTGACCTAGACTATTGACAGCCTCCTTTGCGGCTACCAGCCTTGCTTGAAAAACACTGCAGTGATTCAGCAGTCGAAAGGGTTTGCTAGATCCAAGTTTCTTTTAAGTATATTTCACCTCCACTTGTGACCCATCCACTTAAAAATGGATGGAGTCTGTATTTGCTGGAATACTCTTGCCCCATTGGTATCTATCTGGAATAACCATAACATTAATTCCATCCTAAAATCAGACTTATGCAGTAAAATGAAAGTTGTGCAGTGGTCCGCCGTATTTGGTTGACAAAATCTCCTTAATACATGTGTAAGCCCGCTGCTGACCAACTTACATTCAGACACTTTCTTCATTCTTACCGCAGCAGAAGCAATTGGGAGTATATCCCCGAAAAAATTCATAGCCTCTGTAGGTGTGGTCGGCGGTGCTCCATTAAAATATATGAGAGCTGTTCTCCGCACTCTATGGAACTTACAACCTAGTACATATCCACACCAAAGTTGTGTCAATATGACTCTGGTCTCAAAAGATAGCTTGAGCTCTTCGTTTGATATTTACTCCATTTACAAGAGATAATCAGATAGCTTGTCCTGTTTAGTTGTTCTGCCACATGGAGTTGAATAGGGTCCGTTAAGTCAAGTATCAACTATTGCATGTACTTGAATAATGTCCCAGCTTTCAGCATATACCCGGAAGTATGATACCTACGGTAACATCACAGCAGATGCTGCCTACACAGCATAAGACATGTAATTGGTGCACAGGTGACATCAGCAGGTTTCCTGTTATGGTACCAGGGTGGTGTTCTGACAGGCTTGCAGCTTCTGTAAGTTTCAAGCAACATTTCGTTGTATTTTCTACAGGTGCTTCTGGCTTGAGGATTTTATTTAGGTTCTGTATTTAGTGGCAATCGCAGTTGTGTACGTAATCAATGAGGCTGTCGAATGTGACTCCCAATAACTTTGGCTTATTTATTGTTGGAATTTTAACCTCATCGGTTTACACACTTTTCACTTTTCAGTACTTCTTCTTTCAGCTAGTAAAAAGGGTCGCCGTGAATTGCGCTTGTGTGATTGTAGACGTCGCGCAGTGAAAAGTGGGAAAAGTAGGGGAGATAGAAATTATCTTTGACCAAAGTTTACCAATATCCTGACTAGACACCAACTTAAGTTAATTATCGGCATATGAGAACAAGGTAACAACATCCTCTAATAGTAAAGGTAGTGTCAAATTATAGATATTAAAAAATAGTGGGGAGATGACTCCGCACTACAGAACCCATTGTTTAATTTTTGTATGCTTGGAGTTGTGACCTTGAAATTATTCTTAATTGTCGCATGCGCCGCTTACCCGATAATAGCGGAGTCAACAATAGCACGCTAGCCGTTTCTTCTTTTAACGGCGGGTCGGCGTCAATCGGAGACATCACGAAGTGAAGCTCTTTCTGTTATCTGCTTTCTTCAGCAGATATATATCTCTAATCTATTGCTAATAGGTATTGGCTGAAGGGATTTTCGGCAAACCTAGTGGTTGGTAGCGCGTGCTACCATTCGGCTAGCCAAGGTTCGAGTCCTGGTCCGACTAACACCCAAAATTATAAAAATAAAAATTATTATCTAATTGTGGTCGCCCCATGGCAGGGAATGTAAACCCCTCAGAGTGTATTTCTGACATGAAAATAAAAGCTCCTCATAAAAACCCATCGGCCGTTCGGAGGTGTCCTGGAATAAACTGTAGGTTCTCCATTTGTTGGAAAAGATGCACCCCAAAGATTGGAGGAGGATCTCGGTCAAAAATTCATCGGCGGATAGAGTATGAGAAATTTCCAGAGCTGCAGTGTTGACACAAGAAGACAACCTAGGCAGTGTAGCCCTGTTTCTTAAACCGGTAAACCTTGTCATTATATAACAGTTCACGGTTCTTAGTACGTGTACTATTGAACGGTAAGAAAAAGTGACTATCAATATAGGAAGTGTGACTGAAGTTTTTAAATCTGAAGAAAATGTTTGAAACAAAAAAGTTTAGATATTGTTGACCTCTTCTCCAGTTTATGATTTACGTCTTGAAGTTTTTTCTAAAAATTGAGATGACTTGTAGTTTTCAGCTCTTTCCGAGGGTGGAAGAACGAAGAAGCCTGTCGAATGATCGAAATAGTGAGCTTTCAGCTCGTAGCGAACATCGCCACCGGCCCTAGTCGGGTAAGTACGTGTGTGTGTGATATTTTCCAGGATTTGTGGAATGGTAAATAACTGGTTAATGATGGATTTGCCAGATATAAGGTCCGCTAAGTTTTTTGATTGTAGATTTGTTGTAGATAAGACTATATACGATATTCAGAAAACTTATTCCAAGGTAATTAGTACAGATTGAGAGGTCTCCCTTTCTTATGGATTGAATAGAGCACACTTAGTTTTCCATCGTTGTAGGGAAAAAGAAGCTGATAAACGTACTTTGCTAGCTCTTCACCACTAAATTTAATAAAAAAAGGTTCCGCCTTGCTAACAATTTATTTTTGGCTCAAGATGAAAACAGACTCTGTGTGGAGTTTAATCTTTAACAAAATTACCGAAAGCTTATGTAACAGTTCTACCTCCTTAAAATAAAAAATTAAAAATTTAAGCACTATTCACACAGATACTCAATTAACTAATTAAGAGCACTGCGGCATATAAAATTTTAACATAACAAGATTAAGGATTGTCAACAGTAAGTGATTCACAGCAAATTTGGGGATGGAGAGGCAAACCTGGAATGTGATAGTGGAGAATCTCTAAAATTATTTTATATATTTGATTCATTTTATTCACTTCATTTGTTCGAACAGAGACGACTGTGGGTATGCTGACTGGACTTTCTGTTATAAAGGGTGATCCATTTCTAGGTTCCCTCCATTTTTAAAGAAAAAAACACAGAAAATTCAATTTTAATTAGGAATGTTTATTATCATTCGAAAGAACATTTTTTTGCATTTATTTTTTGAAGATTATTTCTTTCAAATGTGTGCCGCAGCTAAGTCTCAGATGGTCCATCCGTTGAGTCGAATTTTCGATGACTCGTTCGAGCACCTCGACTGGTAACTGGTGATTGACACGCGTGCTGTTTTGTTCCAAGGCCTGACTCGAAGCGAAGCTGTCTGCATAGACTTTAGACTTTACATATCCGCACAGGAAAAAGTCTAACGATGTGATATCACACGATCTTGGTGGCCAATTGGCCGGCCCAAAACGTGAAATTATCTGCTCACCGCAGTGTTCTCTCAATAAATCCATTCATTGATGCGATGTGTGAGAAGAGTCGGTTATCATGGCGCGATAACGTTGGAAATTGAGAGTTACGTTTTCACCGGAACCACTTTTGAAGAAATATTCACCGATGATTCCACCGGCCCACAAACCACACCAAACCGTTGTTTTTTCTGAATGAAATGCCAGCTATTGAATCTCTTTAGGGCGCTCTTCGTCCCAAGTACGGCTTGTTTACATACCCATTGAGCCAGAAATTGGCCTGATGAGCTGAACAAAATTGGCTCGAAAACGTCGGATCTTCTTGGGACTTTTCAAGAGCACGTAGAGCGAAACGATGTAGCTTAGGAAGGCCGAGCGACGTCAGTTCTTGCACACGTGTTTTTTGTACGCTTTCAATTTAAGATCTCGGCGTAAAATGCGCCAGGTCGTTTCATACGTCAATCCGAGTTGCTGCGAACGGCGCCGAATCGTTTCTCTACGGTCTTCGTGTACACTCTCACCTACGGCCGTTATATTTTCTTCACTGCGTGCTGGACGTGGTCTATTCAGTTGAATATTATCCAATTATGAATGGTGGGTGCCAAGATGAGTGGTGGTGTTGCGAATAGTATGCTCAGTAGGCCGATTATGTTGACCATAAGTTGAGCGAAGCAGGCGAAACACATCCTTTACAGAACGAGAATTTTCGAAATAAAGTTGAATGATTTGTAAACGTTGTTCAGGCGTGGGATTTTCCACGATGAAATGCCAAACAATGCTGAACAAAAATAACATGGCAGCTTGGTACGGCTCACGCGTGATTAGTCAAAATAAAAAAGGTTATTGAAAAATTTATCTCTACTGGGATCACCATTTACCTTTTGTATCTACATTTTTTTCGAAAAAATTATACTACAAGAAAATTTAAATAGTATCAGCTGTCAAATACTCTTTAGATGAATTTAATTGAATATGTGTGAACACTTAATGACCAAACTTCAGCTTTAATTGCCTTATCCAAACGACATTTGAGAATGTACAATTTTGTGAGCAGTAGTAATCCTACCTAGTGTTTCAGTAGTAATAAAAAAATTAGAATATTTTCGCAAAAAAATTTTTTTTATTAGAGGCTCTTACGCATGTACATACGTGCACATAACATACATATATAAAACGCAAGGCCCAATTAATATACAAACTCACCTTGATCACATAAGATTCGACGTTCTGGATGTTATATAACATATGTAGACATATACTTATACATAAGTTTGTTAAGCACACACATTTTTTGCTACTAAGCTGATGCTGCACAACATTCGACTTGATCATCTGGTAGCCTTTTTCAGCACCGGATGTATAACATTTAAATATGGATCTTCTGTTTGCTTCTCTCAAACAATAATTGGGTAAATTAATTATCGCTTCTGTGTTATTTAAATTAATTTTATTATTATTATTGTTTGTGACGATAAGAATGCGGCAACTTCACAAGCGCGAGATGCCATTGCTGCTGAAGCATTTTGAATTGTGTGGGTAGAGGCATTGAGATAAAGAAAACCACACACCTATGCTTATATACCAGCTAACATTTTCATATACATACATAACTTGTATGTATATTTGTGTTCGCAAGTTAAAATATTTTCTCAATATTTGTCATGTTGATCCCAAAAGTGGGTCTTTAGTAGTTTGCCTCTTGACTTCTGTACAACAATTTATTGCCCAAAATTCATAATCAAAGTGCCAGATTTTTATTGCTCAAATAGCGGTGCAATCAAATCAGTTTATTTAACGTTTTCATTTTAATTACGCTTCAACTGTTCACATGCACTTGAGTAAATATTGATAATATTTCAGAAGGGAACAATTAATTAATGAGTGAAATTCATTTTTAATAACTTAATTCGAAAATTGTTTGTATGGCTTTTTGAAAATTTACGTAAATTGGCTTAACCTCAATCAACTTTGTATTACTTATCAATTTTAATTAAGTTGTTTCAACAATAATAAAAATTTTTGATTAACACAATTTTGTAATCTAGCAAAATTCTTTATCCCGCAGCAGATGGTACTTTGCCTGCTGGCGAAGTTGTTCAATATAACGATCTAGGAAATATTAAAACAATGTTTACTGAGATTTAGATTTTAACACTAAATATGGTGTTCATACATGTTCAATTAGGCAAATATTGCTTTCTTTCTTTTTAGTATATTGATTTCTTAATATTATTTAATTTAATTTCATTTAATTTTTTAATTTTAATTTACTTCATTTTTCTTCATTTCATTTTGTTTTATTTTAAATTCCTTTAGGTTCTTTCATTTGATTTTTTAAAGTGTTTTTATTTTTTATCTTTCATTTTATGCATTTTTTAATTTTGTTTTATTTAGTTATTTTTCATTTAAATTTTTTTTTAAATTTATTAATTTTTTATTTTTTTCAATTAGTGTTTTTTATTTAATTTTATCTTAATTTTTCTTATTTAATTTAATTTAATTCAATCAATTCTGTGCGTAGGGCTTGGGACCCACCACACAAAAACTATACTCCAATGAAAAATCAACAAATGCTTCGCCTTTTGATGACGACCCCTGCAAATGTTTAAAGGATCACTATTTGCGAGCATGCACCTGGAATGTCCGGTCCCTTAATAGGGAAGGTGCTGCTATTCAGCTGGTTGATGTCCTCGTAAGACTAATGGCTGTTATCACCGCCGTCCAAGAAATGCGATGGACGGTACAAAGACGGAGGAAGGTGAGTCATTTAAAGGAGCGCAAATTTGGTGTTGGGTTTGTGGTGAGAGGAAGATCCGTCGCCGAGTCCTGGCATTCACCCCGGTGGATGAACGCCTAGCCGCAATTCGCAATAAAGCGAAAATTTTCACCACTATTTGCGCCCACGCTCCGACAGAAGAGAGGGATGATGTGACCAAAGATGCTTTCTATGGGAGCCTAGAACGCTGCCCCCGCCACGATGTCAAAATTCAGCATCAGGGTGAGCAAAGAAGATATTTTTGGCGCAACAATCGGAAAATTCAGCCTCCATGATGAAACATCACCAAACGGGTTAAGGCTGGTTGACTTCGCCGGTGTCCGAAATATGGTTGTCTGTAGTACCAGATTCCAATACACGAAAATTCATCAAGCTACATGACTGTCGCCAGATCGAAAAACACGCAACCAAATCGGTCATGTTGTAATGGACGCAAGAAGCGAAGTAAATGGGTCTGGAAAAACTAAAATCTCTTATCATCAAATAAACACTAATCGCATTCGCGACCTGGCTTCTACGTCACTGTTGACAGTTATAGCATTGAAGTCGTAAACAATTTCGTCTTTCTAAGAACCAGCATAACAAAACAAAACCAATAATGTCAACCTTGAAATCCAATGCAAAATCACTCTGGCCAGCAGGTGCTACCTTGGACTGAGTAGGCAATTGAAAAGTAAAGCTCTCTCTCGACGAAGCAAAACCAAACTCTACAAGTCGCTTATCATTCTCGTCCTGACATATCGTGCAGAAGCCTAGACGACATCCGAGACGACATTGACATAGTTTAGCGAATCAATAGACAGCGGCTACGCTGGCTAGGTCATGTTATCCGAATAGATGAAAGCGCTCCAGCTTTGAAAGCAGTCGATGGAGTACCCGCTGGCGGAAGCAGAGGAAGAAGAAGACCCCCACTCCGTTGGGGAGATCTGGTGGAGAACGACCTGGTCTCACTTAGTATTTCCTACTGGCGCCAAACAGCAAAGAGAAGGAACAAGTGGCGCGCTATGCGGCTATAATCGCGTAAGCGGTGCCTATGCTAAAGAAGAAGTGGAATTAACTTAAACGGACATCTTTGAATTTGTGGTCATAAATCCGCGAAAAAAGGCTCTAAGAACATGAAATTTAGTATACTACACATGGTTGTAAAAATCATGGAAATCGGACGAGCATAACATGTAGCTCCCATACACCAATTTGTTGAGATGTGAAATTTTGCTTCAAAACTTCAGCCAAAAAATATCTAGGATCGTGAATTTTAGTATCCTATACAAATAAATTAAAAGTAAATATTTTTGCTGAAAATCTGATTACAATATAACATTGCTCACATACAACCGGTACGCTGAAATATTAGGTTTTTAATCAAAAAACCGATTAAAAATCATCTAGGAGCGTGAAATTGGGTATTCTACAGACATAATTTCAAGTTAGTATTGACACCGAAAATCATGGAAACCGACTTCAAAAATAGCCTTTCTTTTTTGTTTTAGTTTTTGTTTTTAAATTTCTTTTTTAAATTTCTTTTTTTTAATTGTTTTTTTTTTGTCTTGTTTTAAATTATATTATTTCATTTAATTTATGTTATATAATTTAATTTTGTATTCTATTCAATTATTTTCTGAGATTTTATTAAGTTAATTCTATGGCATTTGCGGTCTTCATTGCTGAAATTTTCATATTTTTTAATCGAGTGCCAATGTGAACAGTTAAAGGCTTACAGCTGACCGCTGACCTTTGCTAGGAAGGAGCTGAGAACGAATTATTGCGATAAAAATTGTTATTCTTTAATTTCACACTTTTTTATTGAAATAATTGTATTTGTTTTTAGCCAGTTAATTTAATTTACTTTCATCTGACGCCCCCAACATATTTATATAACTATTGCGTACCCATTACATCGTTACATACATGGTAATCATACTAAATTTTCTTTTTGCGGGCTTTTATTTTGCCTTTTGTGACATAACTTTGACAACTAAATTCAAAGCAATTCACATGTCCAACTGCATGTGTCAATTGCACCGGTGCGTGCGTGCGTAGTTATAGCAAAAAAAAGTGGCGCTGTGACAAAAAAGTGCGTGTCTAATGTCGCATGTCTGTGACAATTTGACAGGTGATTGTGTTAAACTAATAGCCATAAATAAGAAGAAAAAAAATACATTTGATAGCGCTTTGATGTCAATTTTTAAAAATCAGTTTCTATTGAGGCCTTTTTTACAGTGCAGTTTTAGTTTTCAATATATTATTTGCGCGTAAGTAATATTAGGGAATTACGCAAACGAGAATTTAATTTAACAAAAGTAAACTATAAAAATATTTAGTATTGAAAAAAAGTTTGCTATTCTTTTTTAATCATTTAATTTTATTTTAAAATTTACAAATTAAATTTCTTAAATTTTTACTAGTCAGCGTTCCTAGTTCCTTGACCTTTAGATTCTCCATCTTGGACAAAAATTCATTTTGAAGGTGGTTGAATGCTATTTTCGTCAGTTAGAGAAGTTTTGAGGATAACAAATATGTATTTTTTAAATAAACAAAGTAATTAAAAAAAATTTTTATGAATTAAAAAAAAATTTTATGAATTTTTATGAATTAAAAAAAAATTTTATGAATTTTTTTTGTGGAAAATTTTTAAATCTTTTAATTTGTTTTGCCCCAGTACACTAGTAACACTGAAATAGTGAAATTACCCTTAACAGATAACTGTTAACCAACTTCAGACTTCTTGAAGTATTTTGAGATGCCCAGAACCAACATTCAGTAGAATGTAAAAGCCTGGATGGGAATCCTTAGGTCGACAAAATTTATACATTATCGGCGTGGATTTTCTCTAGTAAACATAGACCTTTTTCATTTTCTCTTAAAAGGGTATGGGTGTACTTGATCTCGTTCTTCTTCTTATTTTTTAGCAGTAAAACCGATCCGCAATACTCAATGGAGAACCATTGTTCTGATAAGAGCCCAGAAAAAATAAGAACCATATTAATTGCCAATTTAACCAATTAATGATGGAGGCGATGACGGCGCAATGTTGTCGAGACACCCAATGGCGACCGCCGCACGTAATAAAGCTTGTACTGTGTTCATGGGAAAAAGGTTTTCTTGTCGTTTTAGTTGTCCAAACAGCAAAAATCTTGCTTTTGAAAAACGTTGCGGGACGAACAGTCCTTGTCAGGTATGAAAACCAAACTGTAGTGGGATCTTTCGGATTTCAGTCACATCTATGACAGGCATGTTCTACCTGCGAAGGTTACTTTTTTCTAAATGCTGTTTGAAATATATTTAAGGAACAGTTCAAAGATTATATAGATAGGCTGCATGTTACCAGTCAAGAAGGACCCATAAACTTCTCTTTACAAAATGCGCAACTATACGAGGTATGTTCAAAGGAAAAGGTGAATTTTGATTTTTCGCGGGCTGTGTACATTCGATTTCCGATATTTTGTTTTTAATATAATCGGACACATATTTTTATCATGTGCTTGCTTTAGGAGTCAATTTCAATCAGTAGTTTGTTTTTGAGAACAGAAGAGGTTAGTCACGCTTTTGTGTGCTTTTCTATTTTTGTCTCTTGAAAGAAATTGGTCAAAGAATATGTATCAAATGTTTTGTTAAAAATAGAATGAAGTACTTCAAGGCACTTGAAATGTTGACTATGGCATTCGGTGAGTCCACTTTGTCTCAGAAAGGTGTTTATAAGTGGTACAAGCGCTTTACAGAAGGCCAAGAAGATGTTGATGACGATGAACCTCCTGGAGGTACGTCCATGTCAACAAGCGAAGAAAACATCGAAACAGTGAAAAAAAAATGCTCTTGAAAATTGTCGAATTACTATTAATGAAGTTGTAGAGCATGTTGGCATATCAATCGGCTCATGCCATTCAATTTTTTCGAATGTTTTGTTCATGAAACGTTTGAACGAAACTGCTAAATTTTGAGCAAAAGCAATGACGTATTAGTATCGCTCAGGAGTAGTTGAATGATGTCAAAAACAATCCGGGTTTGCTCAAATGGGTCATAACTGGTGACGAAACGTGGGTATATGGATAACGTCTAAACCGAGGCCCAATCATCACAATGGAAGCTGCCAGATGAGCCAAGGCCGAAAAAGGCACGCCAAGCTCGATCAATTGTGAAGGCTTTCCTCACTCTTTTCTTTGATTACAATCGTGTGGTGCATCATGATTTCCTGCCAAAAGGTCGTACAGTTAATAGGGAATACCACAAGGAAGTTATGCAACGTTTGCGTGAATCAATATGGCTCAAACGATCGGAATTGTGGAAAAACAAATCGTGGATTCTGCATCACGATAATGCACCAGCTCACACATCAATGCTTATTCGTGATTGTTTTGGCCAAAAGCGAAACCGTAATCATGCCTCAACCACCGTATTCAACAGATTTAGCTCCCTGTAACTTTTTCCTATTCCCACAACTAAAGAAACCAATGAAAGCAAAGCGTTTTGCTACAATTGATGAGATGAAGTAAGAATCGAAGAAAGAGCTGATGACCATACCGAAAAGCGAATTTCAGAAGTGTTTCGAGGATCGGAAAAAGCGTTGGCACAAGTGTATTTATCATCTTTTCCTTTGAACACACCTCCTACACAGGATAACACGTTGCCCATATTTCTTACGTCAACTGATTAAGTTCAAGAAAGCCACCAGTGAAATTGTCTCAATGAAGCAGGTATTTGAAACATCCACATCCAAAATTAATAGCTTTAGCGAATAGTTACTTTCTGGCACACACAAGTTGTACCACGAATACCGTGATCTGAGCATAGGCGGTGCTATAACACAGTGCTATCGTAATGACAGTGCTCATTCAATACAAATCTTATGGCCGAGACTATACTATCCAGCAGTACTCATCGTGTGCATGTCAAGCAATCTGAGGAGCCAATTCATATTGGAGCTATAAATACACCATCAGAGTAACAGGAGATACTTTTCGAAAAAAGTTTTTTTTGATAAAAACGCTTTCCGTCGGTCTTGTATTGCCAATCCTTCAAGTGTATCTCTTGATGTAAGGCTAAGCAAATCAAGATGTAAGACTAGCAAGCAGAACGAAGAAAACTCTAATTAAGCATCATCTAATACGACATTTTTAGCTCTTTGTTATATCATTGACCGAGTTACGTAATTGTATGTGTGAGTTGCTTAGGCGCTACTCAAAGTTTTCACATCAAGTCAATATGAATGCCTCGAAGTAAGTTAAACATAAAAGAAAAGCTTGTAACCTAGGTCCTAGGTCCATTTTAGGCATATCGTTTAAAAATTTCCCCCAAATCGAGTCATAAATATATATATATATATATATTTTTTTTTTGAGACAAAGCAGTTCACTTCCTGTACACTACAGTTTATTGGAGAGCTTACAAATTCTGTGCCGAAGGGCGAAAGCAATTGGAAAAATTAATTTTCTATATTTTTTAATGTTGGACAGACTGATGACTAGAACACTGATCTTCAGAATGGCGTACGCCAAACTAATATCCTCCCATCAAAGTCCACCAACCGTTCGGAGGAGACTTTAAAATGTAAAAAATTTATGAAGACCACAAATAGGAGGCATTATAATGTTCGATTAATTGAAAGTGATGATGCTCAGACTACAAGAGAACGGAACTCGCTGGGCAACCATACAAGCAGAACTTTCTTTTTTGTTTGAAGGCTCCAAAGAGGAATAAACCCATGAGATTTTCATCACAACAAACGTATTTCGGAGTGCCTACATCCAAGAGTGTGAACTTCGTTCCAATTACGTAAAATATTTTGATGCTTGGTATCGGTGGTTGTATTAATACACATTTGCCTCCGAAGCATAACCTTAATAGCAAGTATAAGTGCTTTACATCAAGAGGTTTATTCTCTTGGTCCTTTATATAGTGTACTGACAGAATTCCCCTTTTCTTTCCTCTACTCTCACCTTTATATAGTGTACTGACAGAATTCTCTTTTTCTTTCCTCTACTCTCACCATTCCCCTGGTTTATAACCGTCAACAGCCAAGGTTCCTTGAATAACCTTCCACAAATTAGTCATTTTGTTTTAAGAACTTATAGCAATATCTTACGTAATTATTATTATTAACATCTGGTGTAGCTCAAGGCAATCATCTCGGTCCCTTACTATTCCTCTTATTCATCAATGATCTGCTAAATGTGGTTCGTCATTCTAAAGCACTTATGTACGCCGCTGATGTCAAGCTCTTTAAATCAGTTCGTTCTATAGAAGGTAGAGAACTCTTGCAACTTGACCTAAATAATTTGGTAAGGTGGCGGGATGTGAATTTTATGTCGTTAAATTTCTTCCTTCCCTAGAAGCTCTTTGCAGTCTTTTGCCTATATGATTCAAAAGCACAATGTGAAACAAGTTACTGACTTCATTGACTTGGGTGTCACAAGGGACTTTAAGCTAGATACTAGAAATCATATAAATTCTTGTGCTAATAGGCTAAAATAGCCCTAGCTTTCACTAAACGGTGAGCTAAGGAGTTTAATTACCCAAATTACTCTACACCGCACTCGTTAGGCCATTTTGGAATATGGTTCCGTTGTATGGAATTCATATTATCAATTGCATAGTGATGAATTGGAATCTGTACGAAAACAATTCTTATTATTGGCGTTAAGGAATTTATATTGGGTTGCGAATACAAATCTCCCTCTTTTTATAAGAGCCGTTTAAGACATATTTATCTGCCTTCACTCGACGAATCGACGAGAGATGTATGCAGTTTTATTTTTAACAAAGCAGATAAAAGGTACTATCAATAGTCCATTCCTACTTAGCGAGATTTACTTTAGTGCCCCTTTAAGACAATCTAGATACTTTAGGCCACTTTCCTTCTCTTTTAATTCTCATTACGCCTGCTTTGATCCTTCTGACTCACTTTTTTGTATAAAGAAATATTTACTGAGAGTTCCCCCCGGTCGGCTGGACGGGAGGTTGGACAACGCTGGGTTCGTCGTCAAAATAAAAAATAAAGCATATTCCCCCTTCTGTGGTAAACTCGTAACTACTTTTTTTCGTAAAACAAAACTTGATATGTTCGCAATGATGGTAGAATTTTTTCTAAAGGCTTTAGTAGTAAAAATTAGGAGTAAATATTAATAAAAAAAATTTACGAGTTATTTTATCAGTTAGAAACTTTTTGAATTAAATACTACCCTGCTCTCGCCAACTGCTATCGATTGATAGACTGCTCTAAAATATTGACCAGACTGCGCCAATTAAAGCAGAATTCTTCGTGAATTTTAACGAAAAACAAAAAATTGCGAAGCATTCTGTGCCATCAACTTCTATGGTTAAGAAGTAGTTTACTGAGTTCCGTTGTGGTCGTAACAGTACCAGGTGGGTCTATCTGTCAACCAGGCCATGGCTATAGTTTTTTTTTTGAGTTGTCATTCACATCGATTACCTTGAAAAGGGTAAAACGAGCAACACTAAACAGTATTCAGTGCTGGTGCCCTATCCAGTATATTCTACAGTTCCAGCAACTATTATTGTTTAAAAACCTGATCAAAAAGCTGGTTACCACCTAGAGGCTCGGGCCGAATAAACAGGTAGTCACAGGAACAAGCGTCTATTTTGAGGGGCTTGGACGTTATGAGCTTTAAGGTTTCAGGTTCTTTCATCTATCGTCAACTTGTGTAAAAGTCTAATATTATAATCTAATAAGATTACGTCCATTCTCTGTGTATATCTCCCGAAAGGTGAAGAAAAATCCAAATTTTAGAATATCTTCTTTCTTTCTATTTAGCAATCTACTTGACCTTCATTTATCTTATCTCTGCCATTTCCGTAGCTCACTTTGAAACAGTTGAGACTCTGCCGTCTTGAGTTAGTATATGCGATGAATAACTCTCTTACGAGGTGTGTTCAAAGGAAAAGGTGAATTTTGAATTTTTTGGAAAAGTACTTATTTATTTATCATTATCAATATCAATTTTGTCCCATTCAAAGTAGTCCCCTTCGGATATAACACACTTGTGCCACCGCCTTTTTCATCCTGGAAGTACTTATGAAATGCGCTTTTCGGTATGGCCATCAGCACTTTCTTCGATTCTGATTTGATCTCATCAATTGTTGTTTCTTTAGTTTGGGGAATAGGGAAAAGTCGTAGGGAGCCAAATCTGGTGAATACGGTAGGTGAGGCATGATTACGGTTTTGTTTTTGGCCAAAAAAAATTACAAATAAGCATTGATGTGTGAGCTGGTGCAATATCGTGATGCAGAATCCACGATTTGTTTTTCCACAATTCCGATCGTTTGAGCCATATTGATTCACGCAAACATTGCATAACTTCCTTGTAGTATTCCTTTTGGCAGGAACTCACGATGCACCACACGATTGTAATCAAAGAAAAGAGTGAGCAAAACCTTCACATTCTATCGAATTTGGCGTGTATTTTTTGGTCTTGGCTCATCTGGCAGCTTCCATTGGGATGATTGGGCCTTGGTTTCGACGTCATAACCATATACCCACGTTTCTTCACCAGTTATGACCCGTTTGAGCAAACCCGGCTCGTTTTCGACGTCATTCAACAACTCCTGAGCGATACTAATGCGACATTGCTTTTGTTCAAAATTTAGTAATTTCGGAACAAACATCGCTGCCACACGTTTCATGCCCAAAACATTCGATAAAATTAAATGCAACATCCCTAATAATGACTCGATGATTTTCAAGAACATTTTTTCCACTGTTTCGATGTTTGATCCATTTCTTTCAAAAGTCAAAAATCGAAGAACACACAACAACTTGACTAACCTCTTCTGTTCTGTGTCTAATTATAACAAAAACTAGTGCATGCCATCATGTTGAGGTTCATGGATTCGAACCCTTCGCATGAGCTCGTATATCAGCTAAACTAGTTAAAGCTGTAACAAAAATATATACTCAAAGCCTAAGAAAAAAATATTTAATCGATTAATGCTATTCATTTGTACAACTTTTCCACAGAATGATATTTTACCCGTCAGCATGCAAATAAAGGTTGTTCAAACATTGACCTAAGGCTACTCCGAAACACGACTATTCGTCATTTCTAAATCGTTTTGGCAGAACAAAAAACTCTACACCTTTCGATTCATACAATTCATATGGAAATAAGCACTTCCTTACAAACATACACACGTGCATATGCATTAATTCATATGTGAATATGCATATATATAAGCATTTACATATCTGCATAAATGCATTTGCTTACATTTATAGGAATTATTTGATTTTTATACCCAATCACACTCCCTGCTACCCTCCACTTTCCCTATTTTTTCTTCTTAGCTTGCCACAACCCGCCATCAGTTGGTTGCAACAGCAACAGCTTTCTGACTGTCTGCAGTCATTCGAGCGTTTGTTCGCCCATACAACTGAATGATCAACCAACCGTCCGTCCGACCGGCCGCGTTTGTCGGAACGATTTGTAGTTGCAACTAGGAAAATGCATGTTTGCTACAAATGACACCTCCACATTGCCACCAACACCAACATCACCTGCCATAGCACCAGCAACACCACACCATGCACCATGCACCACGCACTACTGCACTGCCAAGGCAGCTAGGACAAGCAATAAACAGCCGAACCGCCCGCATGTGCCAGTAAGCGCAACGAAAAAAAAAAAAATGTTTCAACGAATTTGTTGTGGCATTGTCTTTATGTGGGCTGCCGAGGGAATTGCGCTACTTGCTACTTGCTGCAACCACGCTCAGGTGTTGCCATTTGGTGCCAATACCGTTGTTGTTGTTGCTGCTGTTGTTGCCATTGTAGCTGTCTTGCTTGCTTTACTGGCTGGCGAAATTAGCTGTTGAGCTGCTGCCACTGCTCTTGCCGCCGCCGCCGTCGCCGTTGGCGCATTTTATTGTTGCAATATTGCGTGTCGGCTGCCGCGTTGCCGTCACCAACGACTTGGCTGCTACCAGCCAACTAACAGACAGACTTTTCAATGCAAGTGCAAAATGCGGGGCGCCTCGTTGCATGTTGTAAAACGGCATTGCTGCCTATGCCACCACTTTTTTGTTTGTCGTTTTTCGCTTTTCACTTTGTATACTTGTACATTGTACATACATACATACATACATATGTTATATACATATACAATTTTAGTTGCCGAAAATAAATAGATGCGTGTGTATGTGGCAAGTAAAAACAGAAATTAACCTGTTGCATCTCGCTGTGGAGGCAGCTACCATTTTTAAAAAGGCCTCGTTGGTGATTTGTAGCATTCAACACGACAATATTTATACATATGTAATAGCTCAGATTGACGTATGCATGAACGGCTATCAGAGTTTGAGCATAGATGTGATAAACAAAGGGAAAAAATTTAGTTGGAGGAAAATCAGGGTGACTATGGGAGACTGAGGTTGCTTTGTCCAATCCATAAGATGGAAGATTCCACGGTCTGCATCAACCATCAAGAGATTACCCTACTCAAAATGACAAGCATCTAAAAAACTTTTAAATCTACAATCACTAACTAGATATTTGCTGAATCTTGGAAAATATCGGGGAGAAAGGGATCCACAACCGCTACATCTTCATCGAGTTTATGTCAAAATTCGATTGCACGGCAAGTAGCTTACCTCTTTATTACTAAGTATGAGCTTCATTCCCCTGCTAAACTTATGAATCTACCACATTGACGTTCAACAGCACCAAAGGTTCTATCGCTATTGGGGAGAAGTTTTTCGAGAGCTTATATACCATAAGAGCTTTCAAAAAAGATGACTTTTAGAATACGTCACCATTAATATACCTCCCAATCAAAGTGAGTGCCCATTTGTCACCTTCACCCATTTATGCTGTGAAGAAAGCGTCGTATTCAGTGAGTTTATAGCTACCTTCTATATTGGTTTAACGTCAGACATACCCTCGCACTGTGCCTGTTTATCATTTTGACCTATTCGTATACACAAAAATATCTTCAATAATGCTATGGGTGGAAGTACACGCAAAAGAGGAAGAGTTTTGACTGTCATTCATCTGGGAGAGGCCAAAAATGATTATTCTACATATGGTTTAAACAGCTCCCAACTTTCGGTTTCAGACAAAGTATACCGTGGGCACACATCTGTTTGGTGGCGAGCTAAAATGAGACGGTGAATTCCCTGCTTTTGTTTATAGAGATTACAATGAAAAATCTTACAAAGAAGTCTCGAATGAGACACCCCCTCTTTTGATAATGACCCCTACAAACGCTAAAAGGATCACGGTTTGAGTACATGCAGCTGGATGGTCGGTTGCTCAGTTGGTTGATGCCTTCTTTCGATTAAAGGCTGACTTCATCGCCGTCCAAGAAGTGCTAGGGACGGTACAAGAATGAAAGCGGCCATAAAACGGGGAGCATACATTGATGCTTTTTTTATGATAGGAGAGAGGTTCCGTCTAGCCACAATTGGTATGAAATCGGAGTTCTTGAAAATATCGCCAATTTGCACCCACACTCCGATGGGAGAGAAGGATGTTGTGACCAAAGATACTTTCTATGAGCGTCTAGAATGAACTTATAAGCGCTGCTCCCGTCAATCAATCTCAAAATTGTGCGAAATGCTTCTAACGTTAGGGTAGGCAAATAAGTTATTTTTGCCACAACATAGGAAAAATTTAGCCATCTCGTTTCGTCGAGCTGAGGCGGCTTATCGCATTAGCTGGTGCCCGAAATATGGTCGTCTGTAAATCTAGGTCCCAGAAATTCATCGAGCTGCATGGCTGTCGCCTGATCAGAAAACACGCAACCAAAACGATTGTTGTGATTGACGGAGGTCATGTATCCAGTGTTTTAGATGTACATGCGTTCCGAGGACCTAACATTGACACGCATTTTGTCGCAGCAAAGATACGCACCTAGTTCAGCAGTAAAAACATACGAACACAATTCGACTAAAATATGCAATCCCAATAGATAGCCGAACGGGCTTCTACTCGACCTGAACACATGTTCTCTGAGAGCACTCATCATCAATTCGATATAAAGGAGCAATGGAGCGAAACTCCTTACGTACCACTGCATCGGGAATAAATGGTTTTCAACAGTACCAAGAAAAGAGCTGGTACGATGAGAAATATCGAACTTCAGAGGAGAGAAACCAGACTGCCTACCTCGCAATGTTGCAGTCGACCACAATACGTACGGATGGGATAAACACCCAAACTTTAAGAGGTAAGCGAGACAAGTATACAAACCAAAAAAGAAATAGGCTGAAATGCGTGAGTATGAAGAAAATGAGAATCCAGCCGATAAGGGTAATGATAGTTTTATGAAAAGATTCGGCGACTTACAGAAGAATTCAAGACCGGAGCGTACTCATTTAGAGACCAACGAGGTAATTCTCGACGAATGGAATTTCAAATGTGCTCTGCCCAATCAACAAAAAAAAAAAAAAGGCATCCAACGGTCTGTGACAATTATCGTGGGATAAGCCTCCTCAATATCTCATGCATGAAATGTAAATGTATAGAAATTGTCCTCACGTCGAGGATGAATTCCAGGATCGTTTTGGGTTTGCTTCAAAAACGATACCTCTATCTTCATATTTTATAAAGGATTATACTGAGAAGTCTATCCACATAAGAGTTATTTCTTTTTTTCTGGCGAAGAGGGTGACCTCCTGTCAGATATAAACATGAGGGTGTTAATCCATTTAACCATAGTATGACCTCGTAAAATTGTCTCTAGGTTCACGGTCCGAATATCGCCGAAGAATCATTTTTTATCAAATATGAAGGGTGATCCATTTTGAGGATCCCTTTTTTTTAAGCAAGAAACACAGAAAAATCAAGTTAAATGGGGAATCTTTATTATCATTCGAATAACATTAATTGGCATTTATTTTTTTGAAGATTATCTCTTTCAAATGTTGGCCGCGGCTACGTTTCAGATGGTCCATCCGTTGAGTCCAATTTTCGATGACTCGTTCGAGCATTTCGACTGGTAAATGGCTAATCACACGCGTGATGTTTTGCTCCAAG
Organism: Neoceratitis asiatica; assembly: GCA_030068015.2. NCBI lineage: Eukaryota > Metazoa > Arthropoda > Insecta > Diptera > Tephritidae > Neoceratitis > Neoceratitis asiatica. Next base: position 55,594,634 of record CM061524.1, on the reverse strand, counting down.
ACCTGAATCGAAGCTGGATTGCCCGCATAGACTTTAGACTTTACATATTCCCACAGGACAAAGTCTAACGGAGTGATATCACACGATCCTGGTGGCCAATCGACTGGCCCAAAACGTGAAATTATTTTCTCACCGAAGTGTTCTCTCAATAAATTCATTGATTGATGCGTTGTGTGGAAAGTGACACCGTCTTGATGAAACCAAATATCGCGGAGATCACGAGCTTCAATTTCAGGCATAAAATAGTCGGTTATCATGGCGCAATAATAACGTTCTCACCGGCATCATTTTTGAAGAAATTTAGACCGATGATTCCACCGGCCCAAAAACCATACCAAACCGTTGTTTTTTCTAGATAAAACGGCAGCTCTTGAATCCCTTCAGGTTGCGCCAATTTTGCTTGTTTACATACCCATTGAGTCAGAAATGGGCCGCATCGCTGAACAACATTTGGCTCAAAAACGTCGGATCTTCTTGAAACTTTTCAAGAGCCCATAGAGCGAAGCGATATTTTAAGCGATATTTATTTAAGACCTCGCCGCAATTTGTGCGAAGTCGTTCCAATCGTCAGACCGAGTTGCTGCGAGCGGAGCGGAATCGACTCTTCACGGTCTTCGTGTACACTCTCAGCTACGGCCGCTATACTCTCTTTACTGCATGCTGGACGTGGTCTATTCATTCGAATATTATCTAATAATTAATGCTTGGTCTCAAGATGAGTGATGGTGTTGCAAATAGTACACTCAGTAGTCCGATTATGTTGACCATAAGTTGAGCGAGGCGCGCGAAACACATTCTTTACAGAACGCGGATCTTCTTAATAAAAATGAATGATTCATAAACGTTGTTTAGGCGTAAGTCTTTCCAAGGTGAAATGTCAAACAATACTGAACTAGAATAACATGACAGCTTGACTCGACTCACGCGTGATCTGTCAAAAAAAGGCTATTCAAAAAAGTACCTCTACTTCGAGCACCCTTTATATACATATATATAACCGCTGAAGCGATTTTCGGCCGAGCTCTTCCTCCAATTTATGGTTTTCCGTATTGTTGTTTGAACCACCAAATGGAGGGACATACAATTTATTCTAAGCCACCTCCGCTCGACCGATGAATTTTTATAGGGAGCTTGTAATTCATGTCAGAAATAGGCTCGGAAGGCTTGACATTTCTGCCGAGGGTCGACCGCAATTAGAAAAATGAATGTTCTGTAAATTTGGATGTTGGTCGAAGATGGACTCGGACCCCTGCCTTCCGAAGTGTAGTACGCAATGCTAACCACTCGGCTATTGCGGCGGTGTATCTCTATATCTGCACAGTAGAAATTCAAGATGCAGAACGGAACTAGTATTTAAGTAATATGAACTAGTATTTAATAAAAATAAGTAGTATGAAGCTGATGCATAGTCGGATATTTGACATTTCGTAGAATATTTTCGTAACAAAAAATTATGGAAGGTAAATTAGTTGATGTAAAAATGCAAATTAGATGCTTTTTGGTGCATAACAAGTATTTTTTCTTGCAAGGTATGTAGTTTCATATTCACACATGTACTCCTGTATATGTATGTATGTAGCTATGTGCATTTAGCCGGCAAGCAATTGCGTGATAACACAATTTTTACACAGCAATTAAATGTACAAGCTTTAAAATCATGCGCAATGCCATCGACGGCGACGATTTACACACAATTAGATTAATTTGTTCGCATTTGCAGTTAACAGCATTTTTGCCATACAGGAAAATCTAGTCGTACATTTAGCGGTGCAATCGACCAAGCTTTCTGTGTTTGGTTTTTTTTTTTAATTTTCCCCCACTCACTTGACAGTTGCTGGCAGTAAATATTTTATTGACTCGTAAATGGCACTTGTGACATACATAAATACTCGTACATACAGACAAGCACGTGAGCGCGCATATAACGGCACACGCGTTTGCATTGCATGCGGAATTTTCGGTGAAACTAAAAGCGGTGACAAGCAGCCGACATATGAGTGTAAATAAAAATGTGCTTATTTCTGGCTGAACTCACCAACTCACCTATGCATAAACATGAATCATTAATATTTAATCTTCACTAGCTGCGAGCTGCAGCCATCGGCATTGCATTCGAAAGCCAGCAACCGGCAGCCAAAAGCCGATAAAAGACAATCGTCGTCTTGTCGATAAGCACTGAATAGGCAAATCGCTAAATGCAATTATTTTTCATTCACAGTAATTAAATGCGGTGAAAAACTTGTTTGAGCTGACAAGCGTGCAATGCATGGGCCAACGCGCTGTACAAATTCCACACATTTAGGAGCGCCACACTGCGTTCAGCAACAGCAGCAGCCGTCGCAGTACGACGGACGGTTAGCGTAATCAATCTCGCAATTGGCTAATCTCACCACTGCCGGTCATGACGCTGATGGTGGCCAAACGGCGTTTAAGTTAGTTATGCGCTCGAATGTCAGTTGTTGAAAAATGCAACCGGTTTGTCGTCAGGTTTTTGACGACTTCTCTTTTCTTTTTTTTTCTTTGGAAATTTCTTTAAACTTTGATTGAAAAAATTTAGTGAGTTACTTGAAGCTGCACCGGCTGGTATTGCCTGGACTAAAATAACAAAAGATAGGCACAGATGTGTTCTATCTACATCACGTTGATCGACACCACGGTGGCATTAATGAAACAATGGCAGAAGAAGATGTGTGCGATGCTTGAGATGAGGATAACCTCTTGGCATTCTGAAGCGAAAAACAATGTCAGTTACTTATGCTAACTGGGAATGTAAATTTGATATTATGGTAGACCAGGAACCTAGTACTTTCAGGGATAGTGTCACTGGACCATTTGCACCTAAAGGCGCTGGTCCATAATAAATGGTTGTATTGCGTTTTCTTGACTTGTCTTACTTTGAATCCCTGTACGACCGAATGAACCCTGTCAAAATTAGTACATTCCGACCAAAGCAGCAACCGTGGTTACTAATGTCAAAATAACAAAAGAACATCTTGTAACGAAGATACCAAATATGAATGGCAGATGAAAGGGAGCGACAGATAACCAGCATGTTCTAGAATACGTGAACCGAATGTTTCCTCTGTCGTCAGGTATAAAATGAGCAACAGCAACTACCGCAGGCAGATGAGTTCAAAACGTAGCAGCGGCAACACTGGGATAGCTGAGAATAAGCAGTGTGATAGAGAGTTGGGAAATAAACCATTATGTAACGGGTAATCCATTTCGAAGTTCCCTACTTATTTAAAGAAAAAAGCACAGAAAATTCTAATTTAAAGGGCAATGTATATTATCATTCGAAATAACATTCTTTGGCATTTATTCTTTGAAGATTATCTCTTTCAAATATTGGCAGCGGCTACGTTTCAGATGGTCCATCCGTTGAGTCCAATTTTCGATGACTCGTTCGAGCATTTCGACTGGTAAATGGCGAATCACACGCGTGATGTTTTGCTCCAAGACCTGAATCGAAGTCGGATTTTCGCATAGACTTTAGGCTTTACATATCCCCACAGGACAAAGTCTAACAGAGTGATATCACACGATCTTGGTGGCCAATCGACTGGTCCAAAACGTGAAATTATTTTCTCACCGAAGTGTTCTCTCAATGAATTCATTAATTGATGCGATGTGTGGGAAGTGACACCGTCTGGATGAAACCAAATATCGCGGAGATCACGACCTTCAATTTCAGGAATCAAATAGTCGGTTATCATGGCGCAATAACGGTCAACATTGACGGTTACGTTCTCACCGGCACCATTTTTGCAGAAATATGGACCCATGATTCCACCGGCCCTTAAACCACACCAAACCGTTGTTTTTTCTGAATGAAATGACAGCCCTTGAGTATCTTCAGATTGCTCTTTGTCCCACATGCGGAAATTTTGCTTGCTTACATACCCATTGAGTCAGAAATGGGCCTCATCGCTGATCAAAATTTGGCTCGAAAACGGCGGCTCTTCCTAGAACTTTTCAAGAGCCCTGTATTTTGTACGCTTTCAATTTAAGATCTCGCTGCAAAATGCGCCAAGTCGTTTCATACGTCAGTCCGAGTTTCTGCGAACGGCGCCGAATCGACTATTCACGGTCTTCGTGTACACCCTCAGCTACAACCACTATATTTTCTTCACTGCATGCTGGACGTGGTCTATGCGGTCGAATATTATCCAATAATGAATGCTGGCTCTCAAGATGGGTGTTGCGAATAGTGCGCTCAGTAGGCCCATTATGTTGACCATAAGTTGGGTGAAGCGCGCGAAATTCTTTACAGAACGTGAATTTTCGTAATAAAGTTGAATGATTCGTAAACATTGTTTAGGCGTAAGTCTTTCCATGATGAAATGCCAGACAATACTACATAAAAATAACATGGCACCTTGACACGACCTATGCGTGATCTGTCAAAAAAGTCTAATTGGATCACCCTTTATAACAGGGCCGTGCCCACGACTCAGCCCATGCGCCATGCGGGGGTTATGGATTGAAATTTCCTTCAGGAATGAAAATATTTTCTTTTCAGTTTTATACAAATTTGTCAATTTTTTTAATGCATGGATGACTTTAAAAAGGAGTTTGGATAATTATTATTTAATATCAAACATGGGTTTGTTCGAAGTAACGACTCCATGCACTTTTTCCAATGCTGATCAATGTGCCGATAACATCGCGACTCTTCTAGGCACGGGAAAAGATCCTTCAATATCAAGTGAATGTCTACATGCATTAATAGAGACAATTTCATTCAAACGATCTTCTTTCATTGTTGACCTCACGTAAGGTTTTAATCGTCGCAGCGTGGGAAAAGATATTTCGTTTGTCGTTTCAATGGTAACGAGCAAAATTGTCATGATTCGAAGAATAATTTTTGCAAATGTCTAGGGCTCGATGCGGATTTTGGATGTCTGTACCTGCGATTCGTTCCCACCGAATTTGAGTTTATTTATTAGAGAAATATCATTGTAACAGAGCTTTACAAGACGGAAATGTGACATTTTTTTGGCAAAATCCAATCGAAATTTGTCAAAATATCTCGATGCTTCAAAAATCAATCCTGTAGATAAACTTGAGACAGTGAACTTATTCAAGTATGGGATGCAGATGCTAATACGATAATAATCTTCAATGCCGTCGGTAAAAACGTTGCAGCGTTGCTTCTGCGTTCGGGCAGTTCTTGGATGTTCAATTGAAATTTCGTATTCATTACAAATCGCAACGGAAGCATCAAAAATTTTGCTGAAATTTTCTTCGTAGCTATCACGCCTCCACACTAGTTTAGTACTAACAATATTTTATTTCATATTTTGCTTGTTCCCTGGCTTTAAATATATTATTGTACAAAGATGGTTTTTGCTGCAAGGTTTTACTTTTACAACAACAACAAAAACAACAGGAATAACAATAACAATTCCCGGGAATGAAAATTTGTTCACACAGCTTCCAATGCTGTAATGAATAACCCGTCCGTGAAATTGTCAACCTCAAGCGAGGGATGAACACGGCCTTGATGTATAGGGAAAGGAATTGTGATTTATTGAGTGTAAATAAACGTTCAATAAATTCCTGAAAATTAAGAAGCCGAAAGAAAAAATCTTGGTGCTTTTATTTAGCAAAACTTTGATCGAACTCGATCAATTTGATAAATCATCTATGGTAATGACGAAAATCGTTAAAGCATTTAGATCTATTAGAAAATACAGGTGTATTCTATTCTGGCATTTCTCACAGCAAAGCAAGTAAATCCAGTCATCGTTAGGTCATTAACTTTCACTATGCAGCTGTAGACTCAGACCAAAGACCTGCATGGTCTGCAAAAGATACAACAACTTTTCCTGTCGTTTGAGTATATCCCTACAGAAATTCTGAGGAACATAACAGAACAGGTTTGCAACTAATTACTGGAGCAGGTGTCAACTCACATCCTACAGCCTTAGGCAGCTCAGATTGCAACGATACTGGCCGAGATCTGTTCGAATACTTTAACTCTAAGAATGTTATGGCTATAAGCAAATGTGAGTATCACTAAAACCTTTATACCTATTTGAATAAGCGCAAAAGAGAAGTTCCAGATCCCTCCAATACGCACGTAGGCGATTATCCCTTAGTATATAGAATTTTACTTGTGCCAGGGTCTATTACTACCATTCCATTACATTTAAGCTGTCCTTCTTCAGTCTCTTCGGATATACTCTCTAGTATGAGCCTGTTGCTCTTGACTTTTGGTAAATAGAATTTCGAGTGAGTTTAGCTCAATCGCTACCGCAGCATGACAAAGAGATTGCTATTTAAATATCCAAAAGGTGCATTTTGGGAACCTCTGTTTTTGGCCACATCTTCATTAGACAAGCCTTCTATGATGGCCGAGCAAAAGGATATAAGGACTGTCAATAATAGGCTTTTACCAAAACTAGCTTTACTACCGAAAGTACTGATGATCATCAGACCGCATTTCGGAAGTATAAATATAAGCAACTTGTGCCGCGAAGAGCTATTTGAAAACATCGCTTTTGTTTGATAATCAAAGGCCCAGTGCGATAAAATGCAGAAGACTCAAAATGAATTTTATTAAATAAACACTTTCCGCAACTTTTTAAATCGCTCAAATATCCAGGTATCTATGGAATCTTTCCTGCCCTGTTGCAAAATAAGTCACATATATTGGTACAAAGCCACGCTTTATTGCACACCACTTCACGTACACACACCAAACAGGTGGTAAGAGACGAAAGTGATTTTTATCCCGAAGCCCAGTTACGACGGAATGTAATAAAGTCATATATACCAATAAGTCAGATATCTTTCCTCCTATAAAGCATAGAAAGGATTTGCGTTAATTGCATCTAACAACAAAGACCGCGCGAGCGACTAACATACCGATCTTTAAGGGTAAATCGATCGAAACGCCTCTACATGAAGTAGTCGACAGAAAATAAAGAATTACTCATTATACCAGACGACAACCCCGCAGCACGTAATGGGAGCTCTTAATAATGCAAACACAACTGAGTACAGTACTTTAACTGTGTAGGACATAGCACCACCCAGAAAGTTATAGCAGAACTAGAGCTAACCGTATTATGCGACGGGGAAAAGGAAACCTTCTGCCAGATAAAAGCTATCTACTCCAGTAGTAGTGTTCTTCTCTGTGACTGCCACAATAACCAAGGCAGCTGCCAACTCAATGACTACAACTCTGTCCTCCAAGCAGAGATTTTTAGTAGACATCCAAGCGGCACTTCGATTCCAGGTCGCACGGTTAGAGAAGGCAATGCAACTGCCAAATGTTTTCTGAAGCAGTGAACCACGAATGAGTACTTAAGGTCCTACAATATTTTCATAGGACGTACAACTAAATTTTTGTGGGCCAGCGTGGATTGCACATAAACCAAAATGCTACTTGGGTTAAGCAAACAACCACTAAGTATTATTTTAGGTGTCTTTACGGGTCATCTACCTTGGGAAATCATCTCAATAAGCTAGCAGGAAAATTGAAAAATTTGGAGTGCAGAGCGCGCATAAAAGATGACGAAACACTGGAGAGCTACCTTTGTGAAGGTTTGGTCTTCAGCCGATTGAAACGTCGCGATGTTCTCAGTTCCAGCATTACGGAGGTGGACACGAATGGTTTGGGAAAATTTAAAATATTTTTTAAAATCAAGCTAACTGTTCGCAAACGCTTATTTTGGATAATCGGGAGAGAGTACAATGAGCCTACACAATTGCCTAGGTGTCTTCTCTCACTGTCAGGTCCTCGTCTTTCAACCAGCCAAAGACGGAGGTGAAATTCTGTTTACTATTTTAAGTAGCACTTATTAGTCCAAAAGCTTAAAAGAATATGATTTTAGATTTAATTTTGAGATTAATTTCTGCTTAACTTCTTTTGTCAAATTTATTTCCTACAACCAAAAAAAAAAATTATAAAAACAAAAAAAAAACATTTCAAAAATATTGATTTTAATATGTTTTATGCAATATTTTAATATTTAAGTGCAATAAATACTTTTTCGCAATACCAAATGTTTTTGATTCACTAAAATACAATGACAAAGGCTATACTTTGTCCATTGTTCATAATATATAAATATTTATCTGCAGTTCTATATAATATTTTTTCCATTTTGACAATTTGCATGAACGCATATACCAACACACATAAATAGGAAAATCCATACGTAATTGCTAAAAATGATCTACAACGCTTGCTGCACCTGCCAACCGTTTATCGTACGAGACAGGCTCACTTTTCTATTGACAGCTCACACAAATCTTGACAAGCGCTCGCTCATTCCAATTTGGCTTTGTTCAATTTGTGACAATTATTATTGCAACAGTGTTGTGGAGGCACAAAACTGCATACGTAGTTACATGCAAGTACTTGTAAAAGAAAAAAAAACTATATTCCCAACACTTTTGTGTATTCAACAACTACACACACACGACAGTACTGTAATACAAGTGTATATGTATATGGTGAATAAAAATTGCTATTTTTATTTTTCATTCCTATATTTACTTTTGTTTTTGCAACTATGTACTTGCATGTGTAGCTGTTAGGCAAATGCTGTCGTTGTGATAAGATCTTGAATAAATTTTGTCATATCAATTTTTTTTTCGATTTTGTTGCTGGTTGTTCGTTATGTGTCTAAAAGTGTTTTGTTGATTTTTTTATTTTAACATTTCTATATATATATTTTTTTGCAATATAACAATTGCGACTTTTGTTTGTTGTAATTTAATAATAAAAAATATATAGCCAATCAATTGTAATTGCTTTATTTTCCGTCACAACTGTGCTATATTCGCAGATTAACTACAACAATAATAATAATGGAGATTTATGCAAATACAGTATCGACACGCCCACACTTATTCATAAAAATGTTTGAAAGTGCGATTTTAAATAGGAATTTTAATTGATTAAAAAATATATATTTTTTGTTATCAACGAAACCATTACGTAAAAACTGCTAAATTACTTTGAGATTAAATATTAAGTGAGATAAAATGAATAAACATAAATAAGTAATATAACAAAATATAAAAAAAATATTAAAATAATAAATAAAATTAAATAAAATATGAGCAAATAAAATAAACTAAATTAAATAGAATAAAATAAAATATAAAATAAATAAAATAAAATAAATAAAATTACGTAAAATAAAAAATAAAGTAATTAAAATAGAATAAAATAAATTAAAAAAATAAATTTAAAAAAAATAAATAAAAAATTAAAAAAAATTAAAACAAAAAAATAAATAAAATAATATAAAATAAAATAATATAAAATAAAATAAAATAAAATAAAATAAAATAAAATAAAATAAAATAAAATATAAAAAAGTAATATAATAATAACCCCTTTGGGGTTACCAGATCCCCGGTGGGGCGCGTCCCTAGGTGGCTGATAAGGGAAAGCTCAATAGATATATCGGGTAGGTGGGAAATAAATTACCACCCGCGGAACAAAATTGGATAATGCAGTGGAGAGGGTCTACCCTTTTCGTGCTTAGCAAACACGCATACCACAGCTTACCTCATGAAGGCTAACCACCTTCTTGGGTGAAAAAGGGTTCCACAATTTTTAATGGGCGATGCGGGACACGGCAGCCTGACCACCAAATTGACGGACTTGCAATAGACCCTAACCAGCTGACTACTTTGGATGTTTTACCGAGCCAATCGGTGACCATCAGAGCGGTATCCTCTGGTCAACGCATAAAATGGACTAAAGGAATGGGAAAGCACATCGTGCGCAGCTTTTACTTAACTACAAAAAACGTAACGGCTAAAACTGGATACAGAACTCGACTATATACAGGAACTATTTCAACAAAAATTTCCAAATATCCACGTAACAGTGCAAAGAATAGGTGATCAACGAAGTGCAATTATTAGAAATAAATACATATCTTCCCGAAGACTAACTGAACTGAAACTAGCAGCAGCGGGCGAGCTCTCGAACGAAATGACAACTAGACCTGCAGGTGAAACAGACGAAAGCATCGAACAAAATGTTGAAGCTCAATTAACTCAGTCTGAAGACGAAATATCAGAAAGACTAAAAACTGAATTCCAAATGGCAATGACGGAGTTCAGTGGAACAGATCCGACACTACGTCCTTTTATACCTAAACAAAAGGCTACAAAATCAGTGGACATAGCAGTATCCATGGTAAACAATAATATTCTACCAACATTTCTGTCTGAGTATGCCAGTACTTTTAACATCCCGTAGCACGCAACCAGAACACGACTATTCATATTCCTTTTTATTATTTTTATAAGATAGTTAGGTATTCTGAAAATCTTTTCTAGAGGATGGATCATTTCAGTCTGAAGGCATTTCGAAGATCCAGCTGGCCAGTTATATAAGTACGTGTAAAGAAATGACACCCACGACGGGCATTTTCTACATTTTTTGTAATTTTTATACAACACCTAATGTTGACTTTGCATTTGCTGATTAATAATAATTCTGTTTTATATCTCTGAAAACAACACTGCTCAATGGAGACTGGTTTCAATATTTCTGCAGGAAATCAATCTGCGCCTGTTACTTTATTGCTCTTCAGCTTGATCGCGGCTTAATGCGGCTCTTCTCATATTTTTCAATTATTGCAGCATGTTTTATGAAAAGTGCGGAAAGCATATTTATCATTTGCTTGCATTGAACCCCAAACTTTTCCACAACAAGTTTGTAGTCCTAAAGGTTTCTGCTTATTCTAACTTTTCTGCTTTCTGACAACGATACCATGTTTCAGTTCTCGTTTTGTCGACTTGTGTAGATGAGCTTCCGTGTTGACGCTTCCACGTCGCCATATTCTCAGCCGGCGGCATTTACGTCTGATATCGACACAATTTTCTGTCCAATAGTATGTTACAGGTTATTTTACATTTCATGTTTCTAGACGCATTTTTAGAGGATTTATGACCCAAACCCCATATCTGAACAAATAGGTTGTGTGGGGGCTAAATAATATAGTATACCGATTTCGATGATTTTCACTATCAATATGCAATTCATAATATGTGTGCATTGTTCCACACTTCACGTTTCTATATGCTTTTTTAACGAATTTTTGACCCAAAAAAACAGATCGGTTATTTGGGGGCCATGTGATATAGCAGTCCGATATCGATGATTTTCGGCTCCAATATACAATCCGTAAAATGCGTGCATACTACCAAACTTCACGCTTCTAAATGCTTTTTTAATGAGTTTTGACCTAAGCCCCACATCTGAAAATATCGGTGTATGGTAATATTCGGCCAATTTGAATAACTTTTTTGACGGATTTATTACCCAAATTTTCATATCTGAAAAATTGGTCGTATATACTCGCATGTTCTAGTGATCCGATCTGTCAAATACCTGCAAACTGCAAATACCTATAAACTATTTCTATACATCCTAAAGAATCACTCTTTTCCAAAAAAAAAAAAAATATACTCTCAAATTAGTTAAAGTCTTTCGATATGAGTATTATGAAGAAACCCTTCAAAAGTAGCATATAAAAATAAACATTAAATAATATTTTCGCGACTTTGTTTATTACACTTACACATAAATGGAAAAAGCAAAAAATAGAAACACAGACATCTCGCAGCCAAAGAAAAAAACAACTATGTAAATAATAGATGGAGTAGCAGTCCGTCATAAATATTATTTATTAATGTACAAAGATTTTATGTGCGCTAAGAGTATAGAGTAATGTAATAATTTACAAATATGTAAATACGTCGTATATATTTGTGTATTTTAGCTTTTCAATGTTTAATGTATATTTTTAGATATGTATGTTCCTTTCAACAAGAATGGAAGAAGGGTATAAGGATGCTTCGGAAATGCGCTTTAGGTGACAAGAAGAAAAAGCAACTTAAATAATATAGACGAAAAGCATTAAAATGAGTAAGTACATATGTACATAATAGGTCAATTGAAGAGTACCCGGGCTGTCATAGCAAAACTCATTATTTTGGAAAAATTCATTTTTTTAATTCAAAATAGTTCCCTGCAACAGTGATCAACTGAATATAGCGAATCTCCAACTTTTCGATATCATTTTTATTGTAAGATTTGTGCTTTGCTTCAAAATGTGCCTCAGTCTCGGCGATCACCTCTTCATTCGACAAAAATTTCTTCCCAGCGAACATTCTTTTGCGCACTGAGAACAGAAAATAGTCTCTGGGGGCCAGATCTGTAGAATACGGTGGATGCGCAAGCAATTCGAAGCCAAATTAATGAATTTTACCATCGATTTCACTGACTTGTGACACGGTGCGTTCACTCGGTGAGACAGTACTTGATGGTTTTCCTTTTTAAAGCAGTCAATGAAAATTATTCCATGCGCATCCAAAAATACAGACGCCATAGCCTTCCCTGCCGACTGTAGCGTTTTCTCACGCTTTGAATCGGGTTCATCGTGTGCAGTTCACTCGGATTACTGTCAATTGAAATAATAAAGCCATGTTTCATCTATTGTCACATATCGATGCAAAAACTCTGGTTTATTATGCTTGAACATCTCCAAACACTGCTCCGAACCATCAACTCGTCGTTGCTTTGGTCAAAAGTGGACTCGCTCAGCACTCACTTTGCACAGAGCTTTCTCATACCCAAATATTCGTGAATGATATGATATACACGTTCAATTGATTTCTTTAGAGTGTCTGCTATTTCAATCGATTTCAATTAACGGTCATTCAAAATTATTTTATAAATTTTCGGTGATAACCTCTTTCGGGCGTCCACTACGTTCACCGTTTTCGGTGCTCATTTCATCGCGTCTAAATTTAGCATACCAATCCTCGAAAGTCGATTTTCCTGGTGCAATGTCCGGAAATCCGTCATCAAGCCAAGTTTCTGCTTGATCCGACAGCTGTCAAATTGTATAAATAATAAAAATCATATGATTTTAATTCTTCCTAATTCCATCAATGTGGCAGACCGGGGACTTTGAAATTCACCTGTTACATATAACCAATTATGTTTATTCATTTAGGTATATATAACTAAGGTTATATGTAAGTAACTAGGTACTTATTGCAGTATGGGTTAACTAAAAGAAACTTTTTTGAAGGATAAGACTTTTAGCTAGACTTCAGGAAATAACATAAGTATCATCCATCATACGTACGTACAACAGAATATTATATTAAATACATATGTGCCTTAATACAGGCCCTTAAAGTTTTGTTATATTTTTGTTATTTATTTTTATTATTTAGGTGGAAATCCCGGTTCCAACGAAAGAGAGACGGAGAAAATAGTATTTGCTATTGGAGCGATCGGATACTGGATGCACATGCTTGAATTTGGTTCAGTACAAAGCAAGTATAATATAATTTATTCGGTAAAAAAAACCTTCGCCGATGAAAGACACAACAATTTAGGATGTATATGGTCCATTTGATATCTTTATTAAAAGAAAAAAACATAGCAGATTGAAAAACATTGCAGATTTTTCAGACTTTTCAAATTTTATTTCAAAAAGCATATAAGGTTGAAATAATGTACTAAATCTTTAGTTGAGTCGCTAAAATAATCGATATAATTTATTATTTAAAGATTATTTCAAGTAAAATTGGCGGAAGCTGCGTTGCAAATTATCCAATTCTATTATTTGGATTCAATTTCGGCATAATCTCTTGTACATATCGGCCGGCATCCCACAAATAAATTGTTCAATATTGACATCCAAAAGAATGCTTTAAACGGCGCCGAATCGATAATTCACCGTCATCAATAACATTGGCGGATACAACTGTGATATTTTCGCACGGATACAACTGCGATATGTCCGCACTCTATGTAAGCGTTTAGCGGTCCAATAACGTGAGTTTGGTGCAAAATCTAGTCACAAGTTTCCGAATAGCCACCTCAGGAGGAAGATAATACCATTAAGTATAGATATGCATCTTTCGTTAAAAACACCAAAAAAAAAAAAAAAACTAGTACAATTCGCTTGTCTTCCTCCAACCTCAGTTGCTGCTCATCAACATCTTTTTGGGGTATATTGCCAAGTTCAAGTGTGACTTGGTTATCAGCTAGACCCTACAGATTGGGATTGGAAGTTGGCCAACAATTCATTAAAACCAGTGCAAACTCTACTTCCACCTGCGCCGGAAAAACTGCTAAAAAGATTTTTTGCAACTGCAAGAAGGGTCGCAGTGCTAAATGTGGTAGCAAAAAAGTCGGACTGTTTTTTCTCTGGCATGTATACATTGCCAACACCGGTCGTGCTATAATACTGAATCATCAACAGTAGAGAATCCGTTTGAAGAAGAACAAGAAGAAGAAGAAGAAGAAGAAAAAGACGAACAAGAACAAGAAGAACAAGAAGAATTCGAAAGTTACGACTCGGACGATTAAATTTCACTACTTTCTTTTAACTTAAATTGCTTTTATCTTTTCAATCGCTGCTAATATCCACTATTTTGCAATAGTTTAAAATTAAACAGGATCACAAGTGACTCGTGGAATAGGGCTACTGGGAAAACCACGTTAAAAATAACGCGCTAAGTACACTACCTCATAGATGGCGTGGAAACGTGTGCATATTATGGCGACAACTTTTACAACTTTTTGAAACGCTATATCTCAAAACCGGTGGTTCGTAGGAAAAAAGTATGCAAACATTTTTTGTAGATAATTTTATGATCTACAATTTTCCTCTAACGTAATTTTATGATATAACTTACCGTTTTGCTGAACGAATTTTTTTACTTTTGACCTTGAATAAAAAATTTTCCTTATAGAGGAAAAATGGGGGACTTTAAAATTTTATATTTAATTGTATTTTAAGCAATATTACCGATTTTCAGCTTGGTGGGAATTTATGTAGCTTTACTCTTATTTTTTGGTTTAATTTGACTGAACTGTTATAAAAAAACATTTGAAAAAATTGTGAATTTTTGAATTTTGATAACTGAAACAGGTTTATTTTTTGGCAGTTTTTGAGCTAAAAAAGTAAGTAGTTATAAAGATACTAAAGGGCATAGCTACTAGTGTACTGAATAAAATATTCAAATTTCAGATCATTCGGATAAATACTTTTTTTACCTACGCCGTGCAGAAAAAAAATGTTCTGAAAAAAAGGAGTTTACAATTAGAAGTGTATAAGGTCGAGCGGTCGGCCGCTACCTGCTCAAAGACCTGTAGAACCGAAAATACTGCAGATATTATTATAAAATTTAAAAGTATATTCTTAAAGGACAATACTTTCGAAATATTCCAAAAAAGTTTTTTTTTTAATTTTTGAAAATCTGCGACTATTTTTTTCTATTTAAGCCTGAGGAAATGGCTGCCAGGTAAGAGATTCGAGCCGAATAAAAGGGTCACTACAGAAACAAGTGTATATTTTGAGGCATTTGAAAAAACTATTATTTGGAAGGAATACGCTGGACTAAATGAGAAAAATAAAATTATTTTGAGAAATAAAATGCTTATTCAAAAAGTCACTGACTTATCAAACTACCCTCTTATATTAAATAAATAAATAACTTCTTTCTCTATGATTCAAGAAATCATCAGCCGCAATTCAGATTTCCTTTACAAAAAAAAAAAAAAATAATAATAATAATGAATACAACCATTGCCAAAACCACTCAAATGCAAGAAGACAACTGGCATGATTTTGGACAAACATCCATCACTTCTACGACGATTAAAATAGCGTCCTTCAAATACAAGCTCAGCTCGAATATAAGTGCATATTTATGAAGGTACATTTTCATGTACGAGTATGTATATACAAACATACATATAGTATTTTGACTATCACCGTTTGGGTAAATAAAAATGATTTATGTTAATAAACGCTGTAGGCAGTGGCAATAACAGCTCATCAGAGCAATACTGAAACAAAAAAAAAAAAAAAAAAAACAACAACAACATCAACAACATACGACGATTAGATTACTACTTCAGCTAGAAATTATGACAGCAGTGTCGTCAGTCGTCGCCATGGAAGGTAAAGCAGCAGGGGGTGTGTGCGGTACACACGTAACTGAGAATATCATTTTCCCTTGGAATTTACTTCAACCTTACTTCTATGCATTTCCTTTGCTCATAGCACACACAACAACAAATACAAAAATACTGCCATTAAAATGTAAGCAAAAAGCGCGAACGAGCGAAGCGTTGGTTATAGCAACGTTGTGTAGCAATGAATCAGCGAAGTTGCAGAAAAGTGGCAAAAAAAGAGATACTTCCAGACAAATACATATGTATCTAGATTTACACAAATACATATATTCGAGTCATATTCATATGAAAAATTATCCAGCTTTGCTTAGTAAATAGACAAATGACCCAAGCAAACGACGACTCGCTTTGGGCTCAGCAGTGGTGGTAGGTGACCAGTGGACGACGCGCTGACACCAAATGTTGTCTTTTGAATGCATGTTGTGAGAGTTTCTAATCATGTTGGTGTTACATAGTGGAATATTTTGCACTAAATTCAGACGAAATTTAATACATCGATTACAGACGAGTCAGCAGCAGGTTATGGAAACAGAAACCGAGTTTCGGTATTTTTCCACCTAAGACTTTCCAACAGTCTTCCTCATCGCCGACTTTTATTATTTCCTTTATTTATACGACTGCGGTTGTTGTTATTGTTGTAGCGGTTTAATAGCCTTGCTTAGGATAATCCAAAGCTCGTCGACGTCATCGAAATCATCCAGCGAGAGGGCGCGAGCTATATCGACAGATTCGAACTCAAGTGAAAGAGGTGTTAGATGAGTCGGTTTTAGGAACAACGCAAAGAGGTGGTTAATGGCTTGCGGTGTTTCATTGTATACTGAATAGATAGGAGTTAAGCCTACAATAATATTAAAACCTTAGTTACGCCAAGATTACTTCGGCCTCCGTGAACAACAAGTGCTCCTCGGCATCTATGGTGGTTGTTGGGTCGTTGATCCATTGACGGTTAAGGCCTGTCCTCAGCACGTCTGGTTCAGCTGTTCTTGTACTTATTGCTGAATGGAGTCCATATATTGTAGTATTATTTTCCTTCCGCCCCTGTTTAGTGTAAGTAGATCGTGTTTTGACAGCAGTGTATCACTACAACCCGGCACTCGGCCAATTCGGTGTGGTTATAATTTATGACCGGTTAGGTCAGCCGATAGACTTGTAAGTTTCAACGTCATTGTCTTCTTCAAATCCAATCAAACCGGTATTTCTAGCCGCTGAATTTCGTTAGTAAATTAGATAGATTACGGGTATTGAAGAAGTGGAAAATATCGGATAAATACCAATTCAATTTCAAACAAGGGTTATCAATATCCTGACCAGACAGCGAGGCTGATCAATCATCGGCTTATGAGATCAAGAAAAACTGACGCAATCGTTCCCACACACAGGAGTTGGCACGAATTTTATACAACAGAGGGCTACTTCTTTTTCAGTGACCCAATCCCTCTTGGATAAAAAAGGTAAAGCCATCTATGAATATCCTGTACACAATAAATGTTGACGTTTATCTCCCACAACTTATTACTACTCACCCCAGCTAATACTCAAGAGATACAAATCTTCAGCATAATCTTTCTCTAGTAAACTCCTAGCACCTACTCATCTGATGTCGTCCTCGTGGACGCTACCACACCGTAGGCTAGGCAGCATACACGACTTGGTCTTCGTTCGTTGCGAGAGGACTTTACAACTGCTATGAAGTTATTCCTGTTGGCAAGAGTGATTCGGCAATCCAACTTCTAATGCTCTCGGAACTGCATAAATTTAGTTGGGAAACAAAATAGTGATGAAGCGTCGTAAAGGAAGCTTCTTTTTCTATAGTCGAATATGGGATGTCGACGAAGAGATGATCTGTGACGTTTCTTTTCTCATGGATGGTTGTCCTTTCTGTCTTGGAGCCACATTGTGAAAGAGCGGTAAGTTCGCTGACAACTCAATGGAACAAGTTCGTACAACACCCGTACTGAAATAAATCTCTAAATGTAGTACTCAATAGCCAGATGTCGACAAAAAAAAATCTTGCCAGTTTACAGTATAGAAGACTGGAGCAATAATTCCTTGAATTTGAAGTCAGATTTTTAGACAGTTGCAAAACACGCCAATTAGAACTATATTTAAACCATCTGATTACTGTGCTGGAATATTCCACAATGATGGAAGAAGCAAGCGATAATTAAATTCTTTGAACTAAATTCTTAGAAAGTTACATTTGCAGCGATTGCCGACAGTACCAGATCTGTAGATAAACCCATGGTTGATGGCTTAACATAATTTTGGAGTAAAAAGTATAGTGAGAGCTTTCACCTACATGTTAAGGAAGGGGATAAAACCTATCTTAAGCATTTTTGAGTATCCGATATAAGCGGTAACAGCTCTTTTGCTGACATTTCATTTTTGATTTGACATTTCATCTATTGTATTTTGTCATATTCTCTATTGGAGATCTCATTCAAGATGATCATAATCCGATCATTGCAGTGTATTCTAGACCGAAAGCTCCCGAACATGCTATATATATTGGAAAGGAATGCTTATGAAGGGACATCATCTTCATCTTCAGTGACAGTGAGGCAACAGTAAAAACTCTAGACGCGATTACGAGAAACTCTAAAATTGTACTCAACTGTCACAGACCTCTTGCTGAGCTGAACAGAAGAGACTATTCCTAATACGATCTTGTTAGGGATGCGCCCTTAGCCAAATGCAAACTTCTACTAAATGAATATAAGTACATTTACGAACAGGCCGCATTCAAATATGTGTTATTTGACAGATGCTTCTATCTACCTGTCCTTCACCTTCAGTGATGCCTTCAAGGTTATCAAGAATAAACGAATCGAAGTCGAATTAGAAACATTGTCGCAAATGCCCACTGTACATTTGGTAGTAAGTGTCAATGTGACAACAATAAAACAAAACAAAAAACAGGCAATTGCCACCCTCTTACACTCACCACGAAAATGGCGAAACCGCTGCGGCGACCAAGACGACGAGGACGACGAAATCGCTCTGGGCTGCTTACATACGCTGTCGACACAGTGGGTATTGTGTGCAAATTGTTGTTGTTGTTGTGGTAATACAACGTACGCTATTGCAGTTGCAATTTCTACCCAGCTACCACACACACACAGGTGTTAATAAATAATTTTTAATATTTATTTTATAAAATTTATTTATTTTCAACTATTGCCTGCCTGGCTGCCGACCTGGTTGGAATTTCACAGTCAGTCAGCGAGATGGTTGAATGGCTTAGAGTCGCTGGCATGGTACATTTCACTTTCGGGCCAATTGGGTCGATGAAGAGGCGGGAAGTGTGGCATTTTTGCTGTTTCTTTTCACCTTTTGCTGCTCACACCAAACGCTGCAGGCGCATGCATACATTTCAACCAACTTTATTGCAGTGAGCAACAACAACAACAACAATAAGATGGCAAATAACATGCAAAAGCAAAGTGAGAAAAGTAAGAAAAAAAAACACAGCGGAAGCTACGACAGCGAAAAGACGCGCGCAGGCTGACAGGCGGTGCGGCGAAGTAGCGGAATGACGCGGTTCAGGTGTTGCATGGCGGCTTCGACTACAATTTGCGCCCGCAAGCGTTGCGCAGAATGCTGGCTTCGGTAGTTTTGTGTGCATATATGTGTGTGAATATGTATTTATATGTGTGAAAGTGCATTTTCGCTACGGTAAGTGCACATTAAGCAAGATATATATGTGTAAATATGTATGCATTTGTATACAAGTGTGTGTGTGTTTCTGTGTAAATTCTCTGCTTGTCAGCCATCACTGCCGGCTGTGCGCGCCAACAGTCAAGCAAACAACCAAGCAAACAGCACAAACAACAAGAACACGGCATCGCAGCCAAACGGCCAACAGCGGCCGCAGCAGCAGGGTGCATTTTCATTAAGAATGAAAAATGACGAGCAATCAATCATTGCCCGGGAGGGTGTTTCATTGCCTTAGCAACGCCGTGCATGTACTCGTATATTCACAGACTATTGTTACAATTGCGCTTGCTTGCTTGCTTTTTGTTGCTGTTGTTGCTGGTTGTGACTGGCTGCTGCTGCTTGGTGCTGCTGCTCGCAATCGCTATTGGCCAGATCCATCCATTCGCTTGAGCGGCAAGCACAACTCGCAAACATCATTTCGCTGTTGCTGTTTATTGTTAATGTTATTGCCATTGTTGTTAATGGTATTGTTGTTGTAAATTGTATTTTCCTCATAATATATCGAGATACACTATGTAGATTGATATTACCTGCCGCTGGTATTCAGAAAATGGGCGATGCTTGATTGGATGGATGTTTTCTACCGACGGACTATGGACGTTGGCGCAATGAGTTGAGCGTTGATATATGTAGGTACATACATGTATACAAAGAGTACACATACCATTACACATACAAATCATTCAACGGAATGGCGCACCAAAGCAGCAATGTGTTGCCTTCAGCGGCTCCAGGTGTTGGTTGGTGGCGTGGTGCGTTGTGTTGTGTAGTATTTTGTGTTGTTGTTGTTAACTGAGGTTCCTTAATTTTTTGTTTATGGTAGCAGCTGAATTTTTTTTTTTTAAATATTTTTTTTGGAATTTTTTTTGTGGTATTTTTTATAGTGCTTTCATGAGAAATGCCTCCATTTCGTTGATTTACAACTTTATTGCTTGAGCAATGCGGTTGCTTGTTGTTGTTGATGCTGTCTTGTTTTTATTGTTTTTAATTCTTTAATTTTTTGGTGGCTCAATATATTTTTGTAGGCAATTCGATTTACCTTTCAGCTACTTTTCACATACATACATACATACATAATTCGTTTTCAAATGAGTGCGCGGTGTGGTTGATTTGTGTGTTGAATTAGCCTCAGCTGTGAGAGTAGCGAATGAGTGACTATAACTCGGTGAGTAGCGAATACATCATCTTCCTAATTTAAAATTTATTTTATTCTAAAACCAGATGGTGGGCTGGAAATTTTACTCCTAAGTATGTGGCCTGCTTAATTGGATTGAAAAGAAAATATCCGGAGATGGCGAACCCGAATCTCTAATTGAATCGAATCAAATCTGATCTTTCCATATCCCCCCTACGTTGAAATTAGCATAGCTATTACCTCTTCTTCTTCTTCTTCTTCTTTGGCTTAGGTACCGCATACGCGATTATAGCCGCATCCACAATAGCGGGTCACTTCTTCTCTTTGCTGTATGGCGCCAGTTGAAAATACCAAGTGAGACCAGGCCACTCTCCACTTGATCCTTCCAATGGAGTGGAGGTCTTCTTGTTCCTCTGCTTCCGCCAGCGGGTACTCTATCGAATACTTTCATCCATTCGGACGACATGACCTAGCCAGCGTATCCGCCGTCTCTTGATTCACTGAACTATGTCAATGTCGTCGTATTGCTCGTACAGCTCATCGTTCCGATCGGAATTCGCCGTTGCCAACGCGAAAAGGACCATAAATCTTCTGCAAAACTTTTCTCCCAAAGCCGACTCATCGGATGAAGACATCGTCCAGGCTTCTGCATCATATGTCAGGACGGAAATGATGAGCGACTTGTAGAGTTCGGTTTCGGTTCGTCGAGAGAGGACTATACTTTTCAATTGCCTACTCAATCCAAATAATTCTGCGTTGGATTTCAAGGCTGACATTATTGGTGTTGTTAAAGCTGGTTCCTAGATAGACGAAACTAGACGACTTCGAAGTTATGACTGTCAACAGTGACGTGGGAGCTAAGTCGCGAGTGCGATGACTGTTTATTTGATGACAGAAGATATTTCGTTTAATCCGCGTTCACTATCAAGCCCATTGGCTTCGATTCTTCGTCTAACCTGAAGAACGCAGAACTTACGGTGCAGTTGTTATGACAAATTATATTAATATCATTGGCATACGCCAACAATTGCACACTCTTGTAGAAGATTGTACCAGGCCTATTTAGCTCTGCAGCACGTATTATTTTCTCCAGCATCAAATTGAAGAAATCCTTGTCTGAAACTTCGTTTGGTATCGAACGGCTCGGAGAGGTACTTCCCAATTCTGACTGCGCTTTTGGTATTAGCCAAGTACATTTGGTACATAGCCGTATTAGTTGTCTGGGGATGTCAAATTCAGATATAGTGGCGTAGACGCAGTTCTTTATCGTACTGCTGTTAAAATCCATGAAAAGGTGGTGTGAATCGATTCTTTTCTCTCGGGTCATCTCCAAGATTTGGCGCATGGTGAATATCTGGTGAATGGTGGATTTTCCAGGTCTAAAGCCACACTGATAACGTCCGATCAGTTTCACACAATACGCTGGATTGAATCTTACATGCGATATTAAGGAGATTTATCCCACGATAAGGAGACTTATCCCACGATAAATCGCAGACCGTGGGGTCCCCCTTTTTGGCTTGGGCAGAGCAGACTTAGGCTCCATTCGTCAAGCATGCTTTCGTCCGACCATATTATGCAAAGAAGCTGTTGCTTGCTCCTTGTCAGCTCTTTGCCACCGTATGTGAATAGTTCTGCCGGTAAGACGTCGGCTCCCGCCGCTTTGTTATTTTATAAGTGGGCAATCGCTATTCGAAATTCTTCATAGTCGGGTGATGGCACTTTTATATCATCGTCATCGATTGGGGTTTCGAGTTCGCCATCTCTGGGGTTTCCACTTTCGCTGCCATTAAGCAGGTTGGGGAAGTGTTCCCTCCATACATTAAGTATGCTCTGGACATCTGTCACTAGATTACCTCCATGGTTCCTACACGAGTTTGCTCCGGTCTTGAAACCTTGTACAAGTCGCCGCATCTTCTCATAGAATTATCTAGCATTACCCTTATCGGCCAGCTTCTCAGGCTCTTCACACCCACGCATTTCGGCCTCTTTCTTTTTTTTGTCTGCGAGGTAAACAGTTTGCTTTCTCTCCACTGCAGTTCGACAGTCCTCATCATACCAGCTGTTTTCTGGTATTGCTGAAAACCGAGGGCGGGTGCGTATTTTTTCTGCTACAAGATAATAATCCTAGTCGATATTTGGCCCTCGGAACGCACATCTAGAGCACTGGATACACGTTTTCCGTCTATCACAACATGATCGATTTGGTTGCGTGTTTTACGATCGGGCGACAGCCATATGTTGAAGAACTTCGCTTTGATTCTCCCACCACAAACCCAACACAAAATTTGCACTTCTTTAAATGGCCGCTGTAGTAGATTTCACAAGGACCCACTTTCTCCCGTCTTTGTACCGTCCATCGCATTTCTTGGACATCAGTCAGCTTTGCAGCGGCACCTTCCCAATTAAGGGACCGGAAATTCCAGGCGCATGCCCTCAAATCGTGATCCTTTAAACATTTGCAGGGGTCGTCATTAAAAGAGGATCTCTTATCCGAGGCATTTGTTGATTTCTTATTGGAATATAATTTTTATGTGGTGAGTTCCATACCCTACTCAGAACTGCAGGGATTCACCTTCTCAATTTAGCTCGCCTCCAAACGAATGTTTGTTATCTTCCCAGAGGATACTTGGTCTAAGACAGGAAGTCGTGAGCTGCTTGAACCATATGTAAAACAATAGTTTCTGGCCACTCCCAGGTAAATGGCAGTGAGAAGTTTTCCTCACTTGCGTGAACTTTTACCCATGGCCCCATCCTTCATAGCTATTACAGACTCGAAAAAAAAACAAGGCGGTGGTAGCCGATGGCTCACCGGATGAGCTATTCAAGTATGCTGACGAAGCACTGGCAAAGTGCATGCAACATATTTTCGCAGCATACAGGCGGACGAAAGCATGCCACAAATCAATTAGAAGATGAGTGTGATCAGTGCACTCCTTAAGACGAGGAATCCAGCAGCCTGCGCTAATTATCTTAGAGAAAGTCTTCTCAATGTCCCATTTAAAGTCCTGCATTGACACTCGAAAACTGTTCGCTGCTTCTATTTCACTATGTTGAAATTTGATATCTGTGTAAAACGATACCTTCCTTAGAATCGAAAAAGATCTCTCCGAGCCTTTCATTACCAAACGCATCGTGAGTTCTTCTTTCTCCAGACTGGATAAAGTAGCGAAGTAAATACATCTGTGGAATGAGAACAAACGGAAATATCTCCTATCATCAAGCAGTATACGCCCATACATCTAGGCTCTCAGATAATTTTAATGATAATGTTAGCCTCGTGCGTTAGGAGACGGCTTAGAATAAACTGTAGGTCCCTCCATTTGTTGGTAAAAACATCAAGATGAAAAACAACAAATTGAAAAACGAGATCGGCCAAAATCGCTTTAGCGGTTACAATGCGTCAAATATATAAGTATAAATGGTGATTCAAGTAGAGGTATTTTTTCAATAGCCTTTTTTTGAAAGATCACGCTTAAGTCGTGTCAACCTGTCATGTTATTTTTGTCCAGCATTGTTTAGAATTTCATCATGGAAAGACTTACGCCTGAATAACGTTTACAAATCATTCAACTTTATTACGGAATTTCATGTTCTGTAAAGAATGTGTTGCGCGCGCTACGCTCAACTTATGGCCAACATAATGGGCCTACTGAGCGTACTATTCGCAACACCACCACCCATCTTTAGACCCAGCATTAATTATTGGATAATATTCGACCGAATGGACCACGTCCAGCACGCTGTGAAGAAAATATAGCTGCCGTAGCTGAGAGTGTACATGAAGACCGTGGTGAGTCGATTCGGCGCCGTTCGCAGCAACTCGGACTTGGCGCGTTTTACGTCGAGATATTTTGAAAGCGTATAAAATACAGCTTGTGCAAGAACTGAAGCCGCTCGACCTTGCCAAGGGAAATCGCTTCGCTCAAAGGGCCCTTGAAAAGTTCCAAGAAGATCCAAAGTTTTCGAGCAAAATTATCTTCAGCGAAGAGGCATATTTCTAGCTCAATGGCTATGTAAACAAACAAAGTTGCTGCATTTGGGACGACGAGCAACCTGACTTTCAACCAGACAACCTTTCAACCAGAAAAAATAACGGTTTGGTGAAATTGAAGCTCTTGAACTCCGCGGCCTTTGGTTTCAACAAGACGGCACCATTTCCCACATATCGCATCAATCAAGGGATTTATTGAGAGAACATTTCGGTGAGCAGATAATTGCACGTTTTTGCCGGTCGAGTGGCCACCAAAATCCTGTGATGTCACACCGTTAGACTTTTTCCTGTGGGGTGATTTAAATTCTAAAGTCTATGCGGACAATCCCGCTTCGATTCTGGCCTTGGAACAAAACATCACGCATTCGCCAGTTACCAGTCGAAATGCTCGAACAAGACATCGAAAATTAGACTCAACGGATGGACCATCGTAGCCGCGGCAAACATTTGAAAGAGATAAACTTCAAAAAATACAAAACAAAGAATGTTTTTTCGAATGATAATAAACACTCCCCATTAAATTTGAATTTTCTGTGTTTTTTTTTATTTCAAATATTAGGGAACCTCGAAACAGCGACTAAAGTGACTAAGCCATTTCTCCGGAAACATTCAAACTCTGAAAGTATTCGATGCAATACGCACTGGTGGAAGCAGGGAAAGATGAAGACGCTACATTTGGAAAGATCGGATGCAGAAAGACCTGGCTTTACTTGGTTTCGGCACTTGGAGCTAAACTGCGGAAAGAAGAAACGATCAGCGCGCTGCTGTTGGTTCAGCTATTATAGCGTAAGCAGTAATTAGAAAAAAAAGAGTTACACTTGCCAATTAAAAAAGAAGCATCCCAGTTATTGCACTTAACATTACTATTGTTTTAATCCCTTTCTCTATATCATTTAGTTCTTCCAAGACATTAAACAGAAACAGAAACAGTACAAATCTATTTGAGTGAGTATATAAATAAAAGTATACCCCAACAGGCCTTCATATCTTCGATGCCCACCCATCAAGTGAGCATGCCAAGAGTTGCAACTCACTCACACCCAGCATAGGAAAGTCTCTTGGAATACCTTTTGTGCCATAACTCAGCAGATTTATGCAACAACAGCAACCGACATAACTAATGGGATGACTGTTACTCACACTTACTCTGGATTCCACTCACACTACTACACATTAATTTCCATTGCCACTCTTTACCCCCAAACACCTTTCTACCACAGAGCTTTCTATTTGGTGGTAAGTGGTTGTGGTTGGGGAGGCGTTTTTGGGTATAGCGCGCGCATTAACATTAGCCTAAAATATTGTCCCATAATTTGCCTTAAGCAACCAACAAAAACGAACAAGCAGCCAAATGAATTCGACAGCAACGAGTGACAAGTGAAAATTTTAAATGCCAACAAAGTGCCGTTCATCACCAGTTACAACCGCCAGGATACCTCCGACACTATGCACAATGACAACGAACGAAATAAACAACAACAACAATAACAACTAGAAAGTTCATCCCTAAAATAGCACAATGGTAGGAGGGTAATTCTCGAACATTTCCCATCACTCAAGTAGCGAAATTAGGCAATTAAAAATATGCCGAAGGCGCAAAGACGTTGAATGGCTGGGCGTGTGAGCGTGTGCCGTGTGTGCGAAAGAAAGACTGAGCGCTGTAAAGAGTGGAAGAAATAAGCAGCTTTAGTGAAAATACTGCAGCATAAAAAGCCAAAAATACAGAAACAACTATAATAAATAAACAGCAGCCAAATGCCAGCGGCAGAAATTTTTGGTGGCAGGCAATCAGCGAATGCGATAGATGAGACAGCGTGAATGCAAAAGGTTGTGGTTGTGGTGTTGAGCGGCGCTGTTCAGTTTGATGATTAGAACGTGAGTGTGACGTATGTGAGTGAGTGTGGAACAATGAGCGAAAGCTCAAGGGTTTGAGCTGCTTCACAGCTGTGCTAAGGACAAAGAGGTTCGAGCGCCAGATGGCACCCAGTGCGAACAATAATTCATGCGAAGCTGTGGAAGATATGTAAGTTAGTATGTACAACGTAAAAATTTCTATGAGGCCTCAATTGAGACATGAAAATCGAAAAGAGGTTTCAACTTTTACGAGGGCTCCATTCATATTTTTAATGTCGCTATTTATAGTCTATATTTTATACAGAATGTTTTGGATGCAGTTGAAGATTTTATAGATAGGATTGAGTGAGCAAACGGGCTCAGTAAATATTTTTGTTGTTTTATGGAAGGGTACCTAATTCGTAGTAGATTGAAGAAAATAACGCAGGGTTCCACTTATAACAGGTCAATTGAAAAGTCCCCTTCCTACCATAGTAAAAGACATGTTTTTGGCAAAATTCATTTCTTTTTTATTCAACATAGTTCCCTTCAAGGATGATACACTGATTATAGCGACCCTTAAACTTTTCGATACCATTTTTGTAGTGCGATATGTTCTTTGCTTCAAAATAGGCCTCAATTTAGGCGATCAACTCTTCATTTCTTCAAAATTTCTTCCCAGTGAGCATTCTTTTGAGATCTGAGAACAGGGAGTAGTCGCTGGGCGCCAGATTCGGCGATTTCGTCCATCAAACGGTTTAATAACGTTATGTAATGGTCGCTGTTGATAGTGATTCGTTTTTCAAGGTAGTCAATGAAAATTATTGCAGTCCAATCGGATGCCTGTCGATTGAACTTCGGAGTGAAATGATGGAGCCATGTTTCACCCATTGTCACACATAGATGCTTTTTTTTGATATTTTCGACAGTCACACCTTTTTTTATGCGTCCACTGCGTTCACCGTCTTTAGTGATCATTTCACGGCGTCTAAACATAGCATACCAATCCTTGATGGTTGATTTTCCTCGGGGACAGTGTTCGGAAACTGGTTATCATCTACTATAAAGGTGCGCAATGTGTGGGAGGAGAGAGACTGCACCTCAGAATACTGTCATCCCCAGCGACGGAACAAAACGGCGCTACTTTCAAAGATATCCTCTATGAGCGCCCTGAACGTAACTATGATCGCTGTCTCCGAAACGATGTCCATATTGGGCATGGCGATTTTAACTTCTCAAAGAAGTTATTTTGACATAACAGTCGGAAAATTCAATCTCCGTAAGTTCATACTGCTTCAGATCCTTAGGACCCGAAATATGAATGTCTGTAGTACTAGAATCCGGTACAAGAAAAGTCATCAATCTACATGACAGTCACTGGATTGAAAAACTCGCAACCAAATAGATCATGTTATGCTAGATGGCCGACATGTCTGCATTGTTGCAGTTACGCACGCTTCGGGGACCTAACATCGACTCTGACCACTATCTAGGAGCAGTAAAAATACGCATTCGCCTCTACGAATTGAAGAAGGCCGTCAACAAATGCAAGAACGGAATGATGTGTTGGAAAGTTGTCGGAATCTAAAGAGGGAAGCGAAAGGCATTTGCAGACAAAAAAAAAGGACAGACTGAATTGCTGGAGAATGAGGAGCTTCAGAAGGAATAGTTCAAACATTTTATGAAAAGATAAGGCGACTGAGTTCATGGTTTCAAGACCGGAGTATACTCATGTTTGTAACAAAGAGGTAATCTGGTGATTGATGTTCAAAGAACATTGAGTTTATCGAGAGTATACTTCACTAGTCTGCAGGAAAGTGTAACGCTCGGAGATGATGATCTCCAATTATCTATCGGTAGTATTGGAAGAAGCATTCCGTTACATGACGAAGTTCGAATATAGATTATACGGTGAAAGAATAATAAAGCCACGAGGACCGATATTTTACCGTTTGAGCTATTTAAATATGGCATCGAAAAGCTTAATAGGTGCATGCATCACCTTATTTGCAGAATGTAGTCAGACGAATGAAACTTGAGTGTGACCTACCCAATTTATAAGAGGATGTGTTCCCAAAGAAGTGCCAATTTTCGTCGATTTTATAGCTGCTTTCGATAGAACGATAATGAGCTGCTTCTACGCTGTACAATCCTAGTAGCCCGGGAAAGGAAATCTCCAAAACGTTCAGTATTAAACGCAGTTTCAGACAGGTTGGCTCTCTATAGTGTTGTTTCCTCTATAGTTCACATGTCTTACTCATTAGCTTCCTGCTGTCGAAGAAGTTTTCAAACTATACGAAAACCCGATTATTGCGCTAACGTTAGGCTTCAATGTTCCGGACAGAATTTTAAATGTTGAGACTGAAGTATGTCTGTCTGACTTTGTCCCTCTCTGTATACCTTTAAGCGTTTCCAGTATTTACTTCAGCTACAATCAGACTCTTTGGTAGCTTTCAGCTTCACTAACTCATAAATTGGATGAGAAAGGAATAAATTCGAGAATCAGGGAACCCAACTGTTATTTAACCTTAATTTTAAGCTTTAAGTAAATTCCCTGGTTCTGGTTCCATGTGCGGGTACTGCATCGAAAACTTTCATTGCTGGAGCGCTTTCATCCATTCGGTAGTGCAGAATGATCTGGTGCCACTTGGTATTTCCAATGGGTGCCAAACTGCGAGACGAAGAAATGAATTTCTAGTAATATTAAATTCGGCTATAAACGTGAAGCGGTTCCTACGCCAATGTAGCAGCAGTAGTAGTAGTAGGATAAATTCAGTTTTTAAAAATACGAAATATTCCAGGTCTAAGAACAAAAATTACGAAGTAGTCTTAAAGCGGCAAAGGCTCCCAGAAAAGTTTGTTGTCGTTGCAGAATTCTCCAATAAAATAAATAAAATGAAAATATTTCGTACAGACTGTCTGATATCAAAAAGAGAAGTGGTGCTCCAGCCTTAGAGATGAGGCATTTTAACATCAATAAGTGAATTCAATTGCTCGGAGACTCTTCACAAGCAGAACCTATTTAGAGATCTATAGATCTCTAGCAACAATCTTTGGCACTCTCACTCACGATGAAATAAATAAGTCCAGCTCTACTAACAAAAAACTGTCATAGTTTTTGATTTTATAGTTGCCCTCGTAAAATAATTTCGTGAACCCGAATTAGAGCTGCCACTTGCCAGTTAGGTTTGTCTGCCGATTGCGGCATGGTGTGACGCTTTTTAATCAGTCTCAAGTGTGAAAGTGTCTTGACTTTTTTGAGCGATTACTAAAAAAATAAATAAATAAAAAACAGACAAAGAACTTCCACAACCGCACATATATAATACCATGGGGTAATTTAAGAAATGCTCAAGTGTTTTGCAAAAACACACCCCAAGGTACGTATGCAGTGGGAAAGGCAAACAAAAATGGCAAGAAGAGGATGAGAAAAGAATTGTTGGTTTGCCCTAAATGAGGTCGCCTTGATGGCCATGAATTTTATGGCTAAAACCAAAACTGAAGTAAATGAAAAAAAAAAATTAAACAAATAGTAAAAAGTAAAAAGTAAAAATGAGGGTGTAGAAAAGAAACTGTGTGCAATTGTAAAATTTCAGCAGAACAGAAAAAGTAGTAAAAGAGTAAAGACATTAGAAACTGATGCAGGCGGTTGTAGTAAAATATACCAACAAAAAAAAAAAAAAAAAGGCTATCACAGAAAGAAGTGGATACACTGGCGCTGGTAATGTTTGTTGTCAATAAATCGTTTGCCAGTCATTCTCTGCAAACACAAACAAAGCATACAAGCTTCGTTCTTCCTCAAGTTTGCTTCACAGCTTTCGTCTACGACAAATACCTTATATATTCACTATAAATATGTGTAGAGTGTAGTTATTAGACAAGTGCGGCCCGCTTATGTTCTGCACGCTGCTGCTGCTGCTTCTGCTGCTGCCGCTTCTTCGTGCGATAGCAGTTAGTGTCAGACGGACGAAAATATATGACCCAACAAGGCAAGTAAACGACGCTTCAAGCGATGGACGGCCATGCAGGCTGATGAAGCTGGCTGGTGTTTGCTCGGGCGATGCGCGGGTGGCATTTCACCACAAATCACTATTTCTTATTTCTTCACATTTCTTACGAAAATTTCCACCCCACACCTTGAGGAACACACAACACCATGAGGAACATACGCTGGTATGAGTTTGATGGTGTGGATAATGTTGATGATGGCGTTGAAGACCAGACGAGCAGCATGACTCTAACGATGTAGATGGTGACGCTTAAGACGATGGCATAGTAAACGACATCGACAAAGACGACGACAACGGTGACTCCAGTTTTAGACGAAAAACAATGCTCAGCGATCGCACCTCGCATGCTTCAGCTTTCTTTTATTGTTGTTGTTGTTTTATACAGCCGTACTAGACGCTTAGTCTCAGTCCTTATGTGCTTTGTTGTCCTGTACGCCGCGCTTGGTTCTTTATGTCTTCAGGCGGTAAAATATTGTTTGTATGTATATTCCTGCGCTCTGCGTATGCGGGCGTGCATTGCAATGCTTGTACATGTGCTATGTGTGCGCGTGTGTATGAGTGAATTATGGTTTTTGCCAGACCATACCCTTTTGCAGTTCTTTCCTGTTTTTCTCGCCCCCTTCTCTCGCACTCTCCCTCATTCTCTCGCCGCCATTCGCCAGCTGTTGGGTTCGCGCTCAAGCTTTGCGGGAAAACAGTGGCGTTTCTAGTAGCAAATTTATTGACAGCCATAATAGCGTTGGAGTGTAATTAGAAATTTGGTAATCATTGTTTTTATGGCTTGACGATAACATGCCGATCCAAGCATGGCAATTCATCAATTCGGACGTTGTGATGGCCTTTTGTGCGCTTTTAACGCAAACACCGTATTACTTTTGGCAGTTAAGTTGAGGGCGGGTTTGTGTAGTGTGATTTATTTATTTTTTAGTGATTTAATAGGTTTTTTGAGTCATCGGTTTTCTGGGTATAGTCACAGGTTCCCCATCGCGCGGCTGAGAGCAACTAAGATTAAAGTTTTTGTGCGGAGTTTCGAAAATCCCTTGGAATGAGGATAATTTGACTACTTTTGAAGCAAAAAAATAAAAATAAAATTAAAATATTTTCAAATAGGTAAGGAAGACTAAGTGCGGGTGGAAGCGAGCATTAGAAACTCCGCACATGTTTCGAACTACATGTCTTTGCCTTTTTCTCACATGGCTAGAAATCTTTTCTCACTCTCACTCTCACTCTTAGTTGTCAGCATACTTTGGTTGGTACTATTGAAAGCTTTAGAGGTGGAAAACTCTATACTTAGAACTTGGATACTTTGTCTAGTGCCCGCTGATTTTACCGCTATCACTACCGGCGAACTATGCCTGGTACTTGCAGCAATACTTTTTATTCTCTCCTAACTGGCTGCGTGAAGGATGTGCTAGTGGGTTTCAGTAATAGGTTTTGGAGTACGATATATTGACGTTGTTATCGTTGTTGTCAAAGTTTTAATCGTTTTTCTTGTTGTTGTATTTTTTAATGCTCATTTTTGGTTTCATTAGCAACCCGGAAAGAGTTGATTACCCGTGCACAGAGCTGTGATTTATTTATTATTACCAAACTCGCCCGTGCATCAATGGCGACTGTCCGCGATCAGCCACTCCATTACAGGGCGCAGATCATTTGGCTACTTACACGGGGACCTCATGCTTAATTTGTAAGAGTACTGGGTGTTCCCATTGAAGATGTAGCCACTACTAATACTTTATCCCCATCCGCCACAAGAAAGCGATTAAGGTTGGTAAACCTTTTACGGAACTGCTTATGAAGGCAACCACTTCTTAGTGTCAAATGTGTTTCGAAAAGTGGTTCAAGAAGTATATTTTAAACACTAAGAATTTTGCTTGCGTAAGTCATGATATCACCTGCCCTAGCAAT
Organism: Neoceratitis asiatica; assembly: GCA_030068015.2. Taxonomy (NCBI): domain Eukaryota; kingdom Metazoa; phylum Arthropoda; class Insecta; order Diptera; family Tephritidae; genus Neoceratitis; species Neoceratitis asiatica. Next base: position 55,562,049 of record CM061524.1, on the reverse strand, counting down.
CACTTTTGATAAGAACGTGAGGCGAATAAGTCTGGTAGCGAACGAGGGTAAAAAGTTTTAAAAGTTAAAAGTTAAAAGTTTCGACGCAGTACCCGTCGGTGGAAATAGAGGAGTGAGAAGACCACCACTTCGTTGGTAGTGTTGCCAGATAGGACTTTTTCTTTCCGGGAAAAATATCTAGCAACACTTTCCATTGGAAAGACAAGTAATGTAAGAGTATGGTTTCTCTTTGTGTCTCCAATTGACACCGAAGGGCGAAAAGAAGAGAATAAGAAACTACTGTCGTGGTATTGTTGAATCAGCTATAATATCGTAAGCAGTGTCTATGCCAAAGAAGAAGAAGCTTCATTGATTTAATACTCTTAATTAGCTAATATAGTGCTTGTGTGAACAGATTTTTAGATAATTATTTTCAGAAAAATTTCATTTAAAAAATGAATTTTGTTGAAATTTGTGGTTCAATTCTTGGGATCATCTCAATTAGCTAATTAATAGCCTATGTGAATAATCTTTTAACTCTATATATTTAGATATACTTGTATTGTGAATTCAGCAGTATTTACTTCAGCTTTACTTGCAGTCCAAACAGGAATAACCATTTTCGTTGTTTTCATGAACAAAAACTTCACCAAGAAATGATAATACGTCTCAGTTAGTTGTTTTGGAGTATCAGTAATTAATATTTTTTATAAAAAAGAAAAAAATTAAACTTCTCTTAGCCTTGAGGTACAGGTTTCTTTATTTACTAAGTTACTTCGCAATTTAACTATCTCATGCGGCTGTTTTCAGAGAATTCAATGTAAAACTCTGTTAATAAGGACTGGAGACTCGACACGCTGCGGAGGTCCGTTCTGTTCCACTGTCAGCACATATTCCCTACATTTCCTGGAAATGTGTTGTTTTCAGATCTTCTTTAGGTTTAGCAAAGCTTTCTCTTTGTTCGTCCCCTAAACCTGTTAGCCTGACGATATAAAAGGGTTACTTGTGCATACTTCACCTCACTGAGTGGGACGGGTAAGTCCGTAGTTACGTCTTATGCTGAAAGGGCGCCCTCTACAGCCAGTACATTCCCATCTCTGATGTACGTATGCCCTTGTACATGAGGGAACTTAAACTTTTCTTTTCTCTGCCTGTCTTTTGATCGTCTAATTCCTATTTTTGTAGAAAGAGCGGCATGCCCTTTCGAGTGGAGAAAACCTTACCGCTTCGTGATGAAACATAAAATGAACAACTTGTGTCGGTCGTCAATGAGACTCTGATTTTTATGTAAAGAGTACTGTAGAAACTATGCCACATTCATGCTTTCAAGGCGTATCGAAAAAATATGATATTTGGGAGTGAACTCTTAAAATTCTCGCTGGTATATAGAGTTTGAGGCATTCAAAATTAGTTCTAGGAGCTTTTAGATTCCAACTCGGATTTTTCCGTGAATATGACGGGAAAATACACTATACCATTTCCGCAAATGGCCGGTTCAAACTAAGTTCTTGTTGTGTAACATTTTTCTGTTAACATGTAAAGTAGTAAACTCAGTTTTCTGAGACTCCTTAATAGACTTCATCACTTCCCTCTGATGTGAGAGGGTAACGCCCAAAGACTAGCGGCTTTCTAACAGCTAATCATCCCTTCTTCGCAACTCCACCACTGCACCTGGAGTAGAACTCTCCCACCTCCACCCCATACCCAGCTGAATTTGGTTCTCTGCTCCAAATATTTTGCCACATTTCATTTATCATTATTGTTGTTTTCTTTCATTTGGTTGATGCATCAAGCTAAGTTCTTTCAATACGCCGTAGCCACACACACACACACACACAGAGACATATATGTATACATAAACGAAAAGAATTCAGCACTTGCACTTAAATAATAATGCCAGAAGGAATTCAGTCATTCGTCTTGCGCCATCATTTTAACGGCTCTTACGCTACTGTTACTGTCGTTTGTGCCAAACCCGCACACCACTACCGACCTCCACTAGCCTCATACTTTATACATACATAGGCCGCAAGCGGCAACCGATTGGCTACCACAAAAATGGTAAGAAATCATTGCCAACTGGAGCGACGACGAGATGTGTGGTGATGGAAAGTGGGATGAAAAAAGAACTTGAGAATTGCAACATGCAAGGAGCGAACGTGCAAACAACACCCCCGCCGCTACACGCAAACGGGCAAGAACGAATTGAAGGATGCATGCGATCCACACACACTCACACAAAGACGTGCAAAATCACCACCACTAAGCCCCCAGTGCCTCCAATGCTAGTTGTAGTGCTTCACACTAGGTCTTCAACGACATACAAGGCCATTATTTCTTCTGCTTGTCTCGAGCTCCATAAAACACTTTAATAGTTTTCTCTTTCGCATTGCTTTCATTTTTTTTTTAGATTTTCCACATATATACATACATATTTTTGAGAAACGACACAGCACGTGTTTAGTGTTAAGGAGGCAGATTGGTGGGGGGAGAAGGAAAAAAGGTATTTCTCGCCCGCCTCTCGTTGATATATGCGGGTGGCAATTTTTGGCAATGTTCTATATACGATTTGTTTTTTTGTGGTGAAGTGAAATGCGGATTGGGGGGAGGGGGGGAGGAAGTGCCAACGTAGACACTCTTTTTTTTGTCAATTCGAACGATTTGTGCATCAAAGAGTGACTTGAATTATAACATCTGAAAATAGTTCTATGGACTATGCTTGAATTTAAGTGATTTTAAAGAAATATTTGTAGAAAGCTTCAAAGTAGTTCACACTTATCAAGAATCCTCACAGTGCTACTTTTAGCTGGTGATTTATACATAAATGAAGTGACATTTTCTGACTTTAAAAATTTATCCTCGCCATCTTAAATGGAACTAGGCTGAAGTAAGCTCTTAAATCAATCTGGAACCTCTACTTACTCCCAAGTCAGAAATAAACATAGAGATCCACGCCGCGGCACGTTTGTATTTAGAAGAAAACTTGCTAAGACTTTGGACTTTGGCAAAGGCAACTACGAATTTCGGAGCCACTGATTATGATTCTTCATTCATTTTTTTATGAGGAGATGGAAAGAATCGAAAGCCTTAACCCCGTCAGTGTGAGACGCTAGCCCACTGAAACCATATCCACCCGTACGGTAACCCATAGTACAACCTTTCAGTATTTCGTTAGGAGGCTGTTTGAGCTAATAGTTCACTAGTCTGAGTCGATATCGTCCGTCGTTATCTTTGTTCGATCGTCCTGGTTTCAGTACTCGTCACTATGTACCATATACATAAGTTAAATATATATATATATATAAATATATTCGGCGTTTTGTAACCGCTGGCATTCCATATTCTCTGCCATAGAGCTATGGACAGTTGCCTTTCGGCGTTCTTATACTGCTGTTTCGTTCTTCGCGTTTGGTTTCGCTAGCTTGGTTTGTTCCCACTCTGCAATATCGAGGTGAAATAGCACGGAAATAACTAACGCTGCTTGCTTTGATACCGTGCGGAAAACAGCGCAAACACGAAGGGCGCGGCTATTTGTTTTACATCTGAGCAATGCGATATATCCATTCGAGGCTTGTTTATATGTAGTGCCGTGCTGTCCCGCGCTCCACCAACATGCGGACTGTTTCTGATAAGGTGGACCTTGAATTAGCTCAACGAGCACTATGCTAGCACTTCCGAGTACTCAGCTACGAGTACATTTTTACCATGGTAGTTTGCGAAAGATAAGGGATCGATCTCACGATCAAAACTCTCGGACGAAGAGGGAGTTTCTACTGCATACTCTCCGATTGGCATTCGCCCTGACATAATTACGGTCTAGATTTTGTAGCAGTTTTATCACCTACCTATCCAGATTCGACGCTGACATACCCAACACATGTCCTGCATGTAATGCATCCCTACGCGACAGTAACCACCTCTTTGCATGCCCACTTAACCCGAATCATTTAACAATCCTCTCCCTCTGGTCCGAACCCGTCGAAACAGCATGTTTCCTGGGCCTCTCGTTAGATGAACTCGATGACTAAGACTAGACCTACCTGACCCTAGACGGGAGTGCCAAAGAAGCTACAACAACAACATCGGCATTCACGCGGTAAGGCTTCACACAACCAAGGCTTTACAACCAAATATCTAGTGAGCCGCTTATATCAGAACCTTTGTTCACTTTGCCGCCGAACCACTATTGAAGCTGTGTTGCATAAAACTTCATTGGATTCAATGGTCACATTTATAGGACGTCGCTCTTTTAGTTTTTTGCCATTTACAAAGGGTTACAGCAAACGGTCACCACGCTGATCAGGAAGTATGATATATAGTCATAGGAAAGTAATAGGTGTAACTGCTTACCCAGAATCAGAACTTAACCTTATTTACCCGAGCCAGCCCAAACTACAGGAATCATATGACGAACTCTGAGTTATCGACTAGATTAGCTTGCTGGATTCGAGGGTATTGGACTTCGCGAAGACTTTTCCGAAGAGGATAGCGAAGAACTCTGCCTGATTACGTGATATTTTCCAAGGGAGAAAAAGTTGATATTCGCTTTCTCCTGAAGTTTAATAGGGATCCTAACCTATCTTTTTTCAGTCTGTGGCTGGCATTTTATGCTAGTTGGCTAGCCGCAGAGGCTTTAATCCTCCCTTATCGGAGGATCAAATTATTGAATGCTGACTCATCGACATGTTGAGTAAGGCAACAAACCCCATTCGCCTTAAATTAGATATTTGGATATGTAGGAGACGTCGTTGAAGGTTTTGATTGGCCATTCTTCGATGGGAATTTATCAACCCAAGCTTGGAATCTTATGTGATCTTTACAGGTTCGCCTAAGAAAGTTGGTGAAACAACATAATTACTTGAGAGACTTGTGGAACGAAGTTTAAAGCAAAGATGTAACTTTTGGACCGAGCTAATGGCTATACATGCAACCGTCTTTCAAGAGACGCTGCCTTCAACGGGCGGGAAGTCTCCTCATAAGAAGATTGCATAGGGTAGCAGCTTACGCGCTTACTACACGATAAAAGAGCTGGTAATTTAAATTTAAATTTTCTAATTTTCTCGCAGCAATTTCAACTTTTACTACCCTTTTAATTGAATTCAATTAAAATGCTTCGAGGTCAACAGCCCACTCCCCAACACACAATATGGGCGAAGAAATACTCGAGTCGAATTCCTCACAGAGTGTATATTCGTACATACATATACAACATGAGAGTCCATGTCATGACCGGGTTAATCAATTTCCGTATTTCGTATAAAAGTTCGCGGTCTCTTCGCTGACGGCTCGCAGCGCTGCAGTCCCATTTCACACTACAAATTTATATATAACTTTATACGCTTTAAATAGGCTTAGAACAACGCTCAGCATACATATATTAATCGTCTTTATATAACATTCACCATCATTTTCACGTCACTCGCCGCTCCCTCCGCTGGCCAATCGCCAATACCAGTGCCATTCACATCGACTAACTTTTGGCAGCTTGACGCTTCGACGCTTTCTCATGCCCCGACGCCACCGTAGAACACACACACAGACACACACACACACACATGAAAACACGCTTCACACGCGCTTACGCTCACGACACCTGCAACTTTTGATGCTGCCGGCTGAGCATTCATTCATTTCCGTTTCCGTTTCACTGCTTTCATGCCAATGCAATGAATAAATGTGCGTTGGCAACGCTGGCAGTTGGGCACCAATCTGTTGAGTGTCAGCGTTTTGTTGGCTTTCAACACAAACCACGCAAGCTCGGCGACGCGGCAGCCCCAGTGATGTTGGCGAGCGTGTGAGGAGTGTGCGCTGAACTTTTACATTTTTCTTTGTTGTTGTACACGTCGCTGCTGCTGAACGGCAACGCACTTCATTCATTCATGTTCTTTTTGTTGTTGTTGTTGTTACTTTTTTGAAACTTTTGATGTCTTTTGATCTTTTGTAAATTCAGCTTTCTCGACGTGGACTTGGCGGTTTTTAAATTAATTTGCTAAAGCGCGATGAATTCATCGGAGAGCTGAGCATTCACTTCAGTGTGCTCCCGAAGTGTACAACACATGCACCCGCATCGTCCCTCCAAATACTGCTCCCTCTCTGTCTCTCTCACATTCTCTGTCTTTTTCTACAGTGCACGCCCTTCCTGCGCGCCATTTCACCTTCAACGCTATTGTTATTGTTTTATTCATTTACATATTCACACACACACACACATATACACAAACACAAGTAGCGTGGCAGTGGTTGGCGTGTGCACTTTTATTTCATGAAAGGATTTTCGGCACAATCCAATTAAAATTTACCGCAGGCGTTGTCAAAATTTCTTTACCAAAACAGCTGACAGAAAAATGAATGAAATGCGTTGGAACAAATGTGCGCGATTTCTTCTTCGCCCGTGAGTTGATGAAAAATAACTGCCGGTGAAAAATCACCGTCCCTGTGGCTGGGAGGATGGATGGCTGTGCTGTGGAGGTTGAATAATCTAAAATAATAATATAAAAATATCACGTTTTAGCTTTGGAAAATTATTTTTGACTTTGCTGGGGACATATATTTAGAATTTTTGTTTTATTTAATGCAAAATTTTTTGCGAGTTTAGGAGCTTTTGAAGTTAAATGGTTGGCTTAAGGATTTTAAATGCAAAATTATTCACTTAGATTTAATACAAAGTAGACTTTTGCATTGTTAGACGTCGAAGTCTGCTCAAAAAGCATTGCGAATTTTAAGTGATACGACCTCCGTGGCAAGATATTACTTCCGGCCTTTACGAACACACTCTTACTCAGATGTCACGAGCAGCTCTTCCCCCTATGCCAAGGTAGTAGCAAGGATATATACTTCTAACTTAAAGAACCCGTACAAAGAGGTACGAGTACAAACAGTCAAGCATAAACTCATTTTCATTTTTATGAAGGATTCCAAAAATCGGCTAACGAAACTCAGCGACAAATTGGATTTCATCATATGCTATGTCCGAATTTGGTACCTTCCGAAAAGCAAACTAAAACAGCTGAGTAGACTCCATTATAATCAGAATGGACCTCTCGGAGAAATTCGATACTAAATGGCGTTTCAAGGTGGAAAATGATACCTTTTCGTGCGACTTTTATAACTAAAGATTTATCCATTTAGTGGTTTCAAAAGTGCATGGCTGTATTTTGACAATTAGTAAAATTTCAAAAAAATTCGAAGAGACTCGATTGGTTTCAGACATTGTAAAGCCTGTGCATGATAGTTTTGCTCGTTCCACTTCAAATATCGCTTCTGCAAGTGAAAGTATAGCCGAAGACCCGAATGTGCTTATTTCTCGAAGTTCTCGAAGAAGAGATGGCACTTCCTTACGGCACATTATAGCGTACTTTACGCTCGGACATACACCTATATCCACATAAAGTCCATGACACACAACAACAGAAGCCAGTTGACCATTCACAATGCCGTAGTTATGTCGATTGTGTGCTTGAACAACAAGAAGTGGGCCGCGATTTTCCCAACAAATTCCAACAAAATTTTTTTAGCAGTGACGATGCACATTTCTACCATTTCACATAAGTAAGCTAAACAATCGCATTTGGGGCTCCAAGAATCCTCAAACCGCAGTAAGAAAAATTAATTTTCTATAATTTTAGATGCTGCTCGAATCTGGAGTCCAAATTAGGCCTTCCGAACGGTTGTACGCAGTGCGGCCACCAAGAGAGGTCATTACGCCAAAAAAAAATTTAATGTCTTACTTTGGTCCGGACATGTGACTGGACCTTACATATTTGAAAGCGATAACGTCGGGACTGTAACTGTCAATTCGGAGCGTTATTGCCGTGTGATAACTGAATTTTTTTTTGGTCTGAAATTGAAGAACACGATTTGGACAATATGTGGTTCCGACAATATGGTGCCACATGCCACACAACGTCTCGTCTTGGCGATGTAAATTGGCCACCGAGATCGTGCGACTTAACACCACTGAAGTTTTTTTGTGTTATAGAATTGAATGATGTAGTGTTTTATATATAATGCCACGGCTAAAACTTAATAATTAAATAATGAATTTCATGAAAAAAATTATTTTAAAACTATTTTAGTTACGTTTATTTTGGAAACCGCAAAGTGGAAAACCCTGTATATTTGATTTTCATCAATAGTGAACAGACATGAGTTTAGTTGCCGCAAAATTCATACCAAAACCGCTTAAATTTGACGAAATTTTTTTATGAATTTGTTAAACTCTATCCACGGCAATCAAAGTTTAAACCGAGGGTTATAACCGGTGACGAGTCACGAGCTTATGGTTCTTCTTCTTTGACATGGACACCGCTTGTTCCCGCAGTTTGACGCTAATTAAAATTATGAAGTGCACCAGACCGTCGTCCACCTGATCCTTCCAACGGAAAGGAAGTCTTCCTCCTACTCTTCTTCCGCCAGTGGGTGATCCATATAATACTTTCAAAGCTGGAGTGCTTTCAGCGCCTAAAGGGTTAAAATTTTAGACCGAACCGGTAATAGGTGGGTGATAAAATTAGGTATTACACATGTATTAATTCTGATGTTAGAAAACAGAAGAAAGGTCGAGAACAAAATTACATATTCCCGCCTTCACTGCCACACTTCCAGTTCCACGCCTTAAGGGGTTAGGCCAATCTAGAATTTTCGGAAAATGGATTTTTTCTTTCAAATGATACATTTTGGTCTCAAAAATGTTATCCCGGAAGATTATGACAGATGAAAATTTCTAAATGCCCCATTTTTGTTCTCTAGTTGAAGCGTCTGTTTCAGTCAGTAAGGCATACTCCAAACTATAAACGCGTTTATCTCAAAACTGCTCTTTTCCAGTTGACCAGAAACATAACTTAAACAATTTACAACCCATTCACTTGAAATTTTGACAACCTATGCAGAAATACATTATCTACAGAAGTACGTAGAGGTACTTTTTTCAATGGCCCTTTTTTGACAGATCACGCGGTCCATATTTCTTCAAAAATGATGCCGATGAGAGCGTAACCGTCAATGGCGACCGTTATAGCGCCATGATAACCGACTATTTGGCGCCTGAAATTTAAGCTCGTGATCTCCGCGACATTTGTGTTCAATAAGACGCCACCACTTCCCACACATTGCATCAATCAATGGAATTATTGAGAGAACACTTCGGTGAGGAGATATTTTCTTGTATTGGGCCGGACGATTGGCCACCAAGATCGTATGCATCACACCGTTAAACGTTGTCATTCACCAGTTACCAGCCGAAATGCTCGAACGAGTCATCAAAAATTGTACTCAGTGGATGGACCATCTGAGACGTAGCCGCAGACAATGTTTGAAAGAGATAAAAAGTAAATGCCAAAGAATGTTCCCTCGAATGATAATAAACATTCCCCATTAAATTTGAATTTCCTGTGTTTTTTTTTTCTTTAAAAAAGTAGGGAAGCTCGAAATGGAACACCATCATATGTTGGTGGTCAAGTCAGTTAAGCGGTTAGGAAGATGAAGGAACTGAGGATCCAAACAATACACCTAGATTTGAAGGTCACACTGAAGAAGATATTCTATGGATTCCTTTATCTAGCTGAGAGGATGATGATGATTTCGAGATTATTCAATTATTATTATTTTATTTATTATTATTATTCAATAAACAATCGCCAAAAACTTGGCCCGAAACGATGACCTGAAAAATGTTGCACATGGAAAGATCAACAAAAAGTCTTTTGAGATTTATAATTGCTAACGTTAGATATCTACCTCGCGTCTGCATATATAGGGTTTTCAAATAAGAGTGATACGATTTCTTTAAAAAAAAACATACTAATTTTTAAGGAATTTAAAATGTTTTTTATTTATTGTGAATTACAATCGATACAATTAAGTTCAGAATATAATATCCTTCAAATGGCCTTCACGACTTGATTTGCAGGAACGAATTCGATGAACCCAATTTTTGGGAACTTTTTCCGCTAAATCAAGTCGTATGTCATCATTAGCACGTTCAATATTTACTTTTAAAGCTTGAAGAGAGTCTGGTTTATTGCAAAAGATCAATAACTTCAAATAACCCCACAAGAAGTAGTCTAATGGTGTCAAATCACAACTTCTTGGAGGCTATTAAGTGTCACAATTTCTTGAAATAATCGAATTTCCAAACCTTAAACACGTAGTCCCGTCTTGTTGGAACGAGATAATGTTAAGATCAACTTCTTCCCATTGCGGCCATAAAAAGTTGGCTTCCAACTTAATAGTAAGAAAGAAGTACGGACCGATAATTCCAACAGACCAAAAACCACATCAAACTGTCAATTTAGGTGAATATAGTGGTTGTTCATGAATAATTTGCGCATTTTCTTCGCACCAGAATCGACAGTTTTGTTTATTTACTGCACCACTCTGATGATTTTCTTAAAAAAATCTTTATCGTTTTCAAGTTGTTCCAAGGCAAAATCAGCAAATTGAAAAAAGACAGATTATCACATAGTAAAAATCGCAAAAAGACTTTTATAAATTATATCATCCCTATTGGAAAACCTTTTATATGCCCATATGTATAAGTGTATACTTTAGTTCTCATGATGCTTCACAAAAAGTTTCTTGAGCTTCCTAACATTAGATATCTATCTACCACAAGACTGATCAAACATTTTATCAAGACGTTTGCATAGCCATTAATTAAACTAATTTAGAGAAATAATAAGGCTACACGCTGTTAATAAGACTATTTTTTCTTATATCTTTGTTTCTGCCACTCGTTAAAGGAGGCTACTAAAAATCGTACAATAAATTCACAATTCCTTCCAACCAAGCGCCCCTACCCGCACTACTTCTGCGCCAAACAACTCCCTCTGATTGTGTGCTGCTGATGAGTGGATCAGTCGATTGTGAAACACTCGGACGGGTGAACAAAACAAAAACAAAACAAAAAATATAAGCAAATGCCAGTAACAACAAAAGCAACAGCAACAGCAAAAAAATGCGCGTGTACCAAATTCCAACATGTCAACAAGGAATCACGTAGTGCGCCATTATTTTCGATATCGGCAGGATGGCGGGCGGATCAGTTGAGGGCCTCAAAGGCGCGCGCAGTCAGACTAAGCAACAACAACAGCAGCAACACCATCAACCTGGAATATACTGAATTCCACATGCCAAAACAAACGTGTCCAGCGCAATGTGTCCACATGTTTGTATCTACATATGCATGTATGTGTGTGTGCATGTATTTGTGTACTTCAAGCAATGAACATAAATAAAGGCACCTTCTACATCACCACGTAGATGTGGTAGAAGCTGTAAAGATTTCAGACTATAGCCAACGATGGGCTGCTGTTGGCAGAGTAGAGAGAAGAGGCAGTAAAGATCTGAAAAATACAAAATTAAAAAGTCAATCGGTGCAAGCTATGAAAATCCTCGAAAAATACCAAAGGCCATCAATACAATGCAGCCAAATGCCTATGTATGTATGCCCACATGTGAGTATTTGTGTACAACTCATCGCCGGCATACCAACAACAGCAAAATGTCAACAACAATCGTACATACGAGTATATCGCATTGGTCGGCGTTGAAGGTGGTGATGGTGGTGTGTATATGTTGTTGTTGTTGTTGTTGTTGCTCATTGCAAGCGGCTGATTGAAACAATGGCATGTCGAAGCGCGTTGGCTGCTCATATGTACATACGTTCGCCCCTCGCACGGCAGCTCCAACCTAACTCTTGTCAAGTACGCTTAACTCGCGCGCGTGTGTGTGTGTGTGTGTGCCCTCTGTGCTCCTGCTGGACTGACTATATCAATGCCAAAATCTGAAAGTGTATCTGCGCCTGCGTTACTTTGCCCTGCATAAACAAGAAACCCAGCAAACAGCAACAACAACAACAACAACGAACACCGATTGCAGCTGCACAAGCAAATGAATTGCCGTGGCCGGGAAAAATTGAAAAGCAGTTAAGCAGTAACAGCAGCAGTCAACAAAAGTGTCGTCGTTTATTTACGAAATTCACATCCAAACCAAGCTATCCAAACAAACAAACTCACAAAGATGTCGAGCCAGTCGCCAGTCGCGTACGGATGAGCTCGGCGCGTTGATAGTGAATTGCTGAAACTGTGAAATCGCATGCGCCTGCTGCCAACAACGTCAGTGGCAAATGTGGCAACAGTAATACAGTAAGTTCTAAAGAAAACAACAATAAAAATAACAAAAACAATGGGGGGGAAAATCAGTTACATCATACCGCGAAGGTGGCAGTACAACTCGGCAGTTCATTATTGTTGTTGCGCTTTGAGAGTGCACCAATTGCTTATAGATATATTGTACGAGTAAGTCTCTTGTTACCTTCACCACCGAGCTGGGCTTACTGCTCCGGCTATAATAACTTTGTTCGCCGAACAGACATCTTCATAACGAAACGCTAAAAGTTATAGCAAGAATTTGTTACAGAACTGTACTTTAGTCCGATAGGTAGCTGCCATAGTACACGACTGCGACAGTACATGCTAAAAGGGTCATGGCTTCGAGCCCTGCCTATACTAAACGGTGATCCAAGCAGTAGTACTTTTTTCAATAGCCTTTTTTTTGACAGATCACGCGTGAGGCGTGTCAAGCTGTCATGTTATTTTTGTTCAGTATTCTTTGGCATTTCATCATGGAAAGACTTTCGCCTGGACAAGGTATACAAATCACCCAACTTTATTACGAAAATTCACGTTCTGTAAAGAATGTGTTTTGCGCGCTTCGCTCAATTTATTGTCAACATAATCGGTTTACCGAGCGTACTATTCGCAACACCTTCACCCATCTTGAGACCCAGCAGTCATTATTGGATAAAAATCGACCAGCGCGCAGTGAAGAAAATATAGCGGCCGTAGCTGAGAGTGTACACGAAGACCATGGAGAGTCGATTCGGCGCCGTTCGCAGCAACTCGGACTGACGTATGGAATGACTTGGCGCATTTTACGTCGATATCTTAAATTGACAGCATACAAAATACAGCATGTGCAAGAGCTGAAGCCGCTCGACCTTTCCAATTGCTTCGCTCTATGGGCTCTTGAAAAGTTCCAAGAAGATCCGACGCTTGTTAGCCTAATTTTGTCAATTTCTGGCTCAATGGGTATGTAAACAACAATTTGCCGCATTTAGGACGAAGCGCGACCTGAAGAGATTCAAGAGCTGACATTTCATCCAGAAAAAATAACGGTTTGGTGTGGTTTGTGGTCCGGTGGAATCATCGGTTAATATTTCTTCAAAAATGATGCCGGTGAGAACGTATCCGTCAATGGCGACCGTTATCGCGCCATCATAACCGACTATTTGATGCCCGAAATTGAAGCCCGTGATCTCCGCATCAATCAAAGGATTTATTGAGAGAACACTTCGGTGGGCAGATAATTTTACGTTTTGGGTCTGTCGATTGGCCACCAAGATCGTGCGATATCACGTGTATGGATATGTAAAATCTAAAGTCTATGCCGACAATCCCGCTTCGATTCAGGCCTTGGAGCGAAACATCACGCGTGTCATTCGCCATTTACCAGTCGAAATGCTCGAACGAGTCATCGAAAATTGGACTCAACGGATGTACCATCTGAGATGTAACTGCGGCCAACATTTAAAAGAGATAATCTTCAAAAAATAAATGCCAAAGAATGTTCTTCGAATGATAATAAACATTTCCCATTAAATTTGAATTTTCTGGGTTTTTTTCTTTAAAAAGTAGGGAACCTCGAAGTGAGTCACCCTTTAATATCAAATTTCAAGCTTCTCTCTATCTGCTCCATCCAATGGTTGCTTTAACTTAGGTGAGATTTCCCTCCATAAGCTCCCTGAACACTCCAAATTTTAATAGCGAGTCTAACGGAAGGAATTTTTTCTAGTTTTGGAAACTTTCGGAATTCAACAAGCATTTTAATTTAAGTTTCTGTTGTTATTGTTGTTGTGGTGGTGGCTTGGTAAACCTCATCAAGAAATGGACAAAGTTAATCTATGTCATTGAGGTTACCTAGACTTTGGCGAGCTTCTTCGACGAGTACGAATCAACGAATCGTCTGCTATGGGTTTTACCTGTGAATGTCGTTTGGGACAGGTTTTACCTGTGAATGCCTATGCTAGTGGTTCTGCTTCCAATAGATATGAGTAAGGATGATCCCTAAAGTAGCACCCTGGCAGATATTCCGTGCACAGCATGATATTGTGCTCTCTTACTGGTAGCATAGATGTGTCGCTGTCTAAGTTGTGGTGTCCTGACAAGCTCTTAGCCTCTGGGCTTAAGTCTCGTTAGTCCCTGGTGTCGGTGCGGCGTAATTAATAACCGTCCAAATTATTGCGTTGCTAGCTGGAAGCAACGTTTTTTTTGGCTTTCGACTAGCAATGATAGGATTTTGTTGCTGCTTTATACTTTTGTGGCAATCACAGTCTTTTACAGAGTATAGGAGTGCAGGCTGCCGAACGTGACTCCCAGTCCCTCAGTAGGTAGCTTATTGACGGGATGTTTACGTCATCGATTTTCACAACCAATGTGAGCAGATATTCCTTCTTCTACCTGGTAAAAATGGTGACGAAGAATTTCGCTGTAATTGTAGTGCAGCCAAGAAGTGGAGCTGTAGCAGTCTACTTTCAAACAAAGGTGATCAATATTCCGGCCAGACGTCAGCATCGAACAGTCATCGTCATATATGGTCATAACGTGGAGAATTTCATGTTGCGGAATCTTCTTGTTCAATTTTGATGCTCCAACGTGATATCATTGTGTCACAGATGTGTTCCTTCTCCACCCACGAGTAGTGCGGATAAGTGCATGCATAGAGAAATTGCTTCGGCACCAGAATTTCATCTTTCATCCAAGGAAGTAACCGATAGTACTCGACGACAAAACCCCTATCTTACCGCGAACAAACTAACGAAGCCGAACCGACTGTCAAGATTTGTCTAAAGCAAAAGAGCCTAGAGCATTTCCACATCCGTAGAGCATTTCCAACATAGAACTAACAGCTCAACCACAGTGAGGCAACGTTTCCAACATAGAATGAACAGCTCAGCCAGCTCAGTTGTGAACTTAGTATTCTTGCAGTTGTATTGGCGGAACATAGCATTTTCAGAAAATAGATAGGGTTGAGACAGCTGAGTGCCGAGTTGCTCAGAAGGATACGAACCCTTGGAGCACTGACCTTCCGAGTGCCCGGCCTTCAGTCGATTGTAGCGTCATATCTTCCACGATGTCACAAGCGTCAGCCTAATGGATATTAGCAAGAATGGATGGAAAAAATAAGGCGGCGCAGAACGCAGTAAGGCTCTGAACAACATCAACTAACCAACACATCATGGTCATCCCAGAGTTTTTCCACCTTTTCCCCTCCAGCCTATATCTTGGTTGTTTTAGATGTTCTCCTGTGGGTTCATGAGAAACACCACTTAGCAAGAACAACTTATCCATTTACGGAACCCTCTAACTATGGTACTGACAATGTTAGCTTTTTATTGTTTATTTAAGAATAAAAAAAGATTTTGATTGGCTCCACTCATGTTTGGCTCTTCCTTCCATCGCCTTGGTGTTGTTGCAATTTCAATTGTTGCATACTCGAATTGGTGGCGTGTATTCTTTTGTGTTATGTTCTGTTATGTATGTATGTAAATGTCGTTGCATTGATGTTGATGCTCGCTCAAAGCGCGTATCGGCCGACCGGGCTCCGAGCCACTCGAACGCTCCCATACAGTACACAGTACACATCATCTGCCCTTCGCCCCACTACATTCAGCTACACCGAAACCATACTTCAAAAAGCTTTAATGTTCTTCACTGCAGCAACAACTGAAGGCCGGCACAAGCCAGCAGTCAAGCGCAGAAGTTGTGAGCTGCCAACGTAAGCAACTGACAGAATGCGACCAACGATATGATCTTCGGTCGGAGCTGGTCAACAGCAGCAGCAGCAGCAGCCAGCTAGCAAGTCAGCGTGTAGTAAATAAGCTAAACATGGTGGCGGTGATGGTGATGGTGATGGTAGGTTGAAGGGCTCTCTAGTCGTGGTGATCTTGTTATTGCTATGGCAATTGACGCTGCTGATGCTGCTGTTTTGCCTACTGTTGCGAATAGCCATCACACACAAATATACACATGCATACACACAGAGAACACAGCGAAAGGTTAAAGATAAAGTTGCATTTTCATTTCAACACACTGGCGATGAGGGACAGCAACAACAAAAACGACCAAATAAACATAATTTCAATAGAAGAAGAGGAAGAAGAATATCAAGAGCCATTCACCACATAAAGAGGCTAACCACAAATGAACTACGAGCGTACGAGTACATCTTTTGCGGTTTGGCACAAACATTGCATCCGAGTGTCCGATGGCGATCGATTGCCTATGATGTGCGAAACATCGTCGAAGCACACATACATAAGCACATACATATGTACATACGCTTAAAGGTCTTGTGTAATCCTCACTTATGCTTCCAGTCTTAGCCGTCGTCCGATGTTCACTTTTCGAAGCCCGTTCGCCACTCACCAATTGCCAGCAGCCAAACAGATCAGCAACCTCTCTTGTAAATAACACTCAACTTGTTGAGAAATGCTCATTGAAAGCAGTAGAAAAGATGTAAAAAGGCATTAAGGTATTTGAATTTGAAACTTTGTGTGAAATATTTGTGATTCGGTGTAAGGATTCTCCTCAACAGCTTCGCAGAGGTACCACCTTAAGTTTGGATAGTTTTAGGGTTAAAGAAGGAGTCTACGTCTAAGCTGAATCTCCTGGACTCCCCAACATCTTAATTCCTTACACTGTCAAATTTTCTTTGTCCAAGAGCATAAGTTTAGTCAACAACTGACTTCACAGGAAGTGAATTGGATACATCAAAAGGAACTTTCGATTAGTAGCGAGCTCTCGACAAAAACATGTGAAAGAGAGAGAATAGAGAGAGAGAGAGATAGTAAGATAGAGAGAGAGAGAGATAAAGATATGAAATTACAAGTAAGTTTGCAGTATATAAAACTTCTGAACTCTCACCTGTCAATTTTATGTCGACCCTTTCCACCAGCTGACCGAAGGAGATGTTAATGTCAAAATTGTTGACATGAAAATTTTGCACTCAGCATACGACCGTGATTGTAGCTAAATTACAAAATCGTAACATAATCCTCAAGTCGATATCCGTCAGCACCTTGTACAAAGACAAAGTAACGTCGCTGGCAACTTACAAGTCTATCGGCCGCCCGCTCTTAAATTACGCCGCGCACCAATCTGGACGTCGACATCTCGCCAAGCGGATATGAAGAAGCCATAACTCTATCAAAACATCAGCTTGAGGAAACCTCCTAATATTGCTTGTGCATTTTTCGAAAAACAATGTCTGATGTTGTGGACGCTTCATGCTACAGACAGGCCCCCAACGCCAATCGCATGGATCTCATCCCTGCTGTCGAAATTTCCTTCTTGTGAATTGTATCATCGGTACTCGACAACCGCCTCAAGCTCAAACCGTCCCATGACACCCATGTAATCTTGGTAAAAATAAGGTCTGGATATCGCAGTAGAGTTAACTCCTACCTATCCAAACTGGCCCTCGTCATATTCAAAGTACGTGCAATATGCAATGGCTCCACCCACGACGCTAAGCAACTCTTTGCATTAGAGAACTGACTCATCTAACAGCACTTTTACTTTGGGATGAACCCGTCAAAACAGCCTGATATCGTCTTAACATCCCAAGTAATATCTACGACTTGAACTAGCAGTGACTGGTATTAAGCGCCGTTACCTAACCGCTACAACAACAGCACCGAAAAAACACCCAGACAGACGATAATCTTGGAAATTATTGGACTCCGCAACAATGGGCTGCGAATACCGAATAATAAGGCCGAGACCAACATAAGTAGTACAATAGAGCACCCAAATCATCGATGTTAAAAAATGCCGTTCTTAGTAAGAATCACTTCCGATTCTGCTCTAAAGAGAATCATATGTTTCGAATTGGGACACAACAGGATAATGAGGTCATATTATAACACAATATGATCTTCCCTAAACTTGATTTATTTCCGCATTGGAATGCAGAGGGTGTCCATACGTATTCTTTTCTTCTTCTTTTTCTTTCTTTGACAATTCACTGTCGATAATAATAACTTTGAGATCCAGCTTGGAACCAGCATAAACACCAAGTACTCCTTTGAAATCCAACGCGGAACCAATGTTTTCAAAAGGTGCTACTTTGGACTCAGTAGGCAATCTACAATTGGCTTATCATTTCCGTCCTTTATTAAGCCGAGGCTTGAACTTGGAAGTTTTCGAGGGGAAGGTTTTGCTATATATATCAAAAGTGCGTGAGATGTCTCAGATATTGGAGGACATTGACATAGTTCATAGAATTAAAAACTCAAGAATAGTTAAATTGATAAGTCGGCAGAAATGCCACCTGTTTTGAAATTTTTCATATACCATAAAATATATTCTGTAAATGTTTCCATAACTAAGCTTGAACTAATTGTCTGCATCGAAATTGAGGAAAGGTTTATTTGTCATCATCATGCTTTAGATTTACATTTCGCAGAGTTACCGTCTGTTTTGAAATTTATTTTATACTTCAAAAATGTAATAAAATAGCAGAGTGGTTAGCAATAGCCGAGTGGTTAGCATTGCGTACTACAATTCGAAAGGCCTGGGTCAGAGTCCAGGTTCGAGTAACATTCAAAATTATTGAAAATTAATTCTTCTAAATGCGGTCGCCCCTCGACAGGAAATGTCAAGCCCTCGGAGTGTATTTCTGGCATTAAATAACAAAGCTAAAGAATAAAGATTCATTGACCGTTCGGAGGCAGCTTTGAATAAACTGTAGGTCCCTTCAATTTGCTAATAAAAACATCAAGACGCAAAACCACAAATTGTAGGAGGAAAATCGGACGAAAACCGTGGTTACAAAGCGCCAAATATTTATATATATATATTAAAATAAAAGAAATATTACAATATGGGTATCAAACTGAAGAGATTGAAGAAAGGCTTAATGAAAAAATGTTTACGATCAGCTTTGCCACCTGTAATTAATTTTATTATACAAGAATTGATAAAATATATTATACATTACTGTATGGATATCGGAATAAAAAGATTTCTAAAGCTTAGTGGTGAATAAATTTTTAAGTAGAGTTGCCAACTTTTTGAAAACTTTATTTATTTATTTATTTATTTATTTATTTATTTATTTAGTTATTTATGAAATGAAGCAGAAACTGCCAGGGCTTACGGCTTACTGCTCTAATAAAATTATATTGTCTATTAATATAGTTAGCCAGTAAAATGTAGAAAAGTATAAATTATCAATTAATGTCAGTGCATCGATTAAAAACTAATAGATGTTAGTAATGAAAATTATTTAAACGTATGCGATTTCAACGCCAGGGTGGGCAAAGAAGGTATTTTTGGCGCAACAATCGGAAAATTCAGTTACCACGACGAAACATCCCCAAATGTGCTGAGGCTGATTGACTTCACCGGAGCCCGAAATACGGTTGTCTGTAGTGCCAGATTCCAGCATACGAAAATTCATCAAGCTATATGGCTGTCGCCAGATCATAAATCACGCAGCTTCCAAATCACTCATGTTGCCATAGACGGAGGACATGTATCCAGTGTTATTGACGTGCGTACGTTCCGCCTGCCAAATATCGACTCGGTTCATTATCATGTAGCAGCCAAAATACGCACCCGCCTCTGTGCGACAAAGAACGCCCACCAACAAACACAAGGAAGTTTTGTCAACAAACTGATCGGACTTTATCAGTGTGGCTTTAGACCTGGCAGATCCACCATTGACCAGATATTCTCCATGCCCAAATTCTTGAAGAAGACCTGAAAGAAAATAATCGATACATACCACCTTTTTATCGATTTTAAAGCTGCCTTCGTCAGCACGATAAGGAACTGCCTCTACGCCGTTATGTTTGAATTTGATATCTCCACAAAACTCATACGGCTATGTAAACTGACCTTGGCTAATACCAGAAGCGCAGTCAGAATTGGGAAGGACCTCTTCGAGCCGTTCGATACCAAACGAGATTTCAGATAGGATGACTCCTTATTGTGAGATTTCTTCAATTTGATGCTAGAGAAAATAATACGATCTTCAAAGCTAAATAGACCAGCTGCAATCTTCTACAAAAGTGTCAAGTCTAATTGGTCAGAACAACCGCACCGTAAGTTCTGCGTTCTCCAGGTTAGACAAAGAAGCGAAGTTAATGGGTCTGATAATGAACGAGGGCAAAACCAAATATCTCCTGTCATCAAATCAAAAATCAACGCATTCGCGACTTGACTATCGCATCTTTGTGGACAGTCATAACTTCGAAGTCGTAGATAATTTCGTCTATATGGGAACCAGCATTAACAACACCAACAATGTCAGCCTTGAAATCCAACGCAGAATCACTCTTGCCAACAGGTGCTACTTTGGACTGAGTAGGCAATTGAAAAGTAAAAGGACGACGGACCATAATCAAACTCTACAAGTAGCGGAAGCCTGGACGATGTCGGCATCCGAAGAAGGAGTTTTCGGGAGAAAAGTTTGCGGCAGGCAGAGTTAGGATTGTTTGCGCGTTGGCAACGTCGAATATCGCAAACGATGAAACGATGAGCTGTACGAGCAATACGACGACATTGACATAGTTCAGTGAATCAATAGACAGTGGTTACGCTGGCTAGGTCATGCCATCCGAATGTATGAAAGCGCTCCAGTTTTGAAAGTATTCGATTGAGTACCCGCTGGCGGAAGCATAGGAAGAGGAAGACCTCCTCCGTTGGAAAAATTAAGTGGAGAGCGACCTGATATCACTTGGTATTTCTAACTGGCGCCGAACAGCAAAAAGAAGAAACGAGCGGCGCGCTATTATTGATGAATCTTTAATCGCGTAAGCTGTGCCTACGCCAAAGAAGAAGAAGATGAATACAAAGAAAGTAAACAATTAAATCAATTTTCTAAGGCCAGTTTTGAACAAAAAATCCGTAACTTTGTGGGTGTTATCCTGCGAAGAATCCCTGAGTATTTTCGATATGAGTTGTTCGCCAAACATACTTTTTCTAGTTGCATTGAAATTTGTTTCCTCGAGAAGGTTTTTAACTGTACGTAGTGTGGTGTACACTTAAATTGGTAAGTTAAATGAAATATAATACGGATGGTATTAGGCTAAGAGTTTTTGTGGGATACCACCTTTTTAAAATTTTAAATACAATCAATTTATTAGGTTAAGCTCCCTCAAATTACAAATGCCAAAAATTCAAAAAAAAAAAAATCATTGTCTAATTGCTTGCGATGAATGCACAAATCGCTCGAGCAAATTTTCAAAGCTTTGTTCAACCATTCTTCCGAAATAAAACAAATGATTGCCAGTATAAAAAAATACCAGAATTTTTCACTTTTTTCTATATTGTTTAAGTGAAGTGTATTTATCTTCCCTACATGTGTAATTCAAATAATTATTTTTCCTGTTCTTCTTCTTCTTCTTTCTTTCTATTCATTTATTCTCTTGCCTCATCGACAAAAAGTTCTCGAATCATCCACTTTTCGTTTGATAGCCATGTGCACTCCATTAATATGTATGATTAAGTGGTGCCGTTATTTTCGAAATAGAAATTTTAAGCAGATTTATTAAAAACAAAAAAAAAAGGAAACCAAAAAAAAATTTGAATAATAAAAATTTAGATCGAACCCAGATTCGCTACAATAAATCACAATTAAACAAAACAGCCTCCCACTACAACATACATATTTGCCAATCGCAATGGCAAGTGATACAAACAAAAACCGGGGCGTTTTCTTCAAAATTGTCAGTGGTGTCATTCATAAATTAGGCGTCGAGTCGATTGTGTGAATTGCGTGTGTGTGTGTACAGGCATAGATACATAGATACATATTTATTTACAGACAATTATTTGAGAATTTATTTATTTCTTGTG
This sequence comes from Neoceratitis asiatica, assembly GCA_030068015.2. Classification (NCBI taxonomy): domain Eukaryota; kingdom Metazoa; phylum Arthropoda; class Insecta; order Diptera; family Tephritidae; genus Neoceratitis; species Neoceratitis asiatica. The sequence goes on along the minus strand of CM061524.1, from coordinate 55,540,147 downwards.
GCACTAAAAATTTAGAATGCTTTATGATATTCGCCAATATGACTAGATTTCATATAATTAGAAAATGGTCCAACAACAACAACAACAAGAAATACAACAAGCAATAATAATAAGAAAATATGGTGATACACAAGCGATTGTCTATCATTCAGATGTACGAGTACATGCATACATACTTACATATTTGAATATTGGCCGTTAAAGATGAAGACACGAGATACAAATATTAAAATTTATTGACAATAACTCGCGGCAAGCATTAAACATATGTACGTACAATTATACATAATATGTATGTATGTATGCATTCGTGTTTGTCAGAGAGCCTCACACACTAGCGATCAAAATTGAAGGTATCTTGGCACTTCTTGTAGCTTTGTTTTATTTTTTAAACTGAAATCACCGCTGATGCGTTTATTGTCGTGTTAAACCTTTAATTAGATACATTAGTTCGGCATGTTTTCCAAAATTTCTTTTTTTCAGAGTCCCCAAAACATTCCTTGTTCTCAATAATTTTTGAGCTCGAGACTCGTAACGCGTTGCCATCTAATTTTTTCTTCTTCTTCGGACAACATGACCTGGACAGCGTAGCCGCTGTCTCTTGATTCGCTGAACTATGTCAATGTCATCGTATGGCTCGTACAACTCATCGTTCGATCGTCTGCAGTATTCACTGTTGCCAACGCGCAAAGGACCATAATCTTCCGCAAAACTCTTATCGGCTGTAGCCATCGTACAGCCTTCCACACCATATGTCAGGACGGGAACGATGTGCAACTTGTAGAGTTTGGTTTTAGTTCGTCTAGCGAAGATTTTACTTTTCAATTGCCTACTCAGTCCAAAGTAGCACCTGTTGGCAAGAGTGATTCTGCGCCGTATTTCAAGGCTGACATTTTTGGTGTTGTTAATGCTGGTTCCTAGATATTTCGCCTTGCCCTCGTTCTCTATCAGACCCATTCGTTTCGATTCTTTGTCTAACCTAGAGAGCGCAGAGGTTACGGTTCGGTGGTTGTCATGGCCAATTATATCAATATCATTGGCATAAGTCAACAATTGCACACTCTTGTAGACGATTGTACCTGGTCTATTTAGCTCTATAGCTCGTATTATTTTCTCCAGCATCAAATTGAAGAAATCACACGATACATAGTCTCCTTGTCTGAAACCTCGCCTGGTATCGAACGGCTCGGAGAGGTCCTTCCCAAATTTGACTGCACTTCTGGTATTATCCAGGGCCAGTTTACATAGCCGTATGAGTTTTGTGGGGATATCAAATTCAGACATAGCGGCGTATAGGCAGTTCCTTCTCGTGCTGTGGAAGGCATCTTTAAAATCGATTAAAAGGTGGTGTGCATCGATTATTTTCTTTCTCGGGCCTTCTCCAAGAGTTGGCGATTGGTGAATATCTGGTCAATGGTGGTTTTCCAGGTCTAAAGATACACTGATAACTTCCTATCTGTTTATTGACGGTGGGCTTTAGTATTTCACACGATACGCCAGATAACATCTTATATGCGATATTAAGGAGACTTATACCACGATTAATGGCGCGGACCGTGAGATCTCCCTTTTAGTTTGAGTTGCGCAAAGCAAACTTAGGTTCCATTCGTCAGGCATGCTTTCGTTTGACCATATTCTGTAAAGAACCGGATACATTCTCCTTGTCAGTTCTTCGCGCCGTATTTGTTATGCTTTGTTATTTTTTATGCGGACAATCGCTACTCGGACTTCTTCATAGTCGGGTGATGCCACTTTTATACCATCGTCTTCCATTGGGGTTTCGGGTTCGCCATCTTCAAGGTTTTCACTTTCACTGCCATTGAGTAGGTTGTAGAAGAGTTCCCTCCATACAATAAGTATGCTCTGAACATCTGTCACCAGATTACCTCCATGATACCTACACGAGTTTGCCATCTAATTTAAGAACAGGAAATAGACGGAGCATGCTAAATCTCGAGAATATGCTGGATGAGTTAGTTTTCAAAATGTGAACGTGTCTGCTACAAATCAGACGGGATTCCAAGAAACTGTAACTAAGACTTTGTTGATCGATAAAGGGTATATCCCTTTTTTGGTTCACGTTTACCTGGAGGAACTCACTGCTTAGATTATTCCTTAGTTGCTGGTATGATGTGATGTATTGATGTATGCTTTGCCTACAGTAACGAAACAGTGCAATAAATCATTGAAATTCCGACGGATATCGCCCAAGACTCCATTGGAGTGGTTACAGGGTTGATCCATGCAAAACGTAAGTTAGTTGAGTTGTCTACTGCCCCACGCGCTTTCTCTTTGAGATCGCCCAATGGATTATTCCACGGGCTTTATCGACAACTTCATGACGATTTCGCAAGTCCTTTTTTAGGATTTTTCATAACGAAAACTATGATAATAGTCATTAAAGTTCCCATTTTATCTTTCACCACGACAAAACGGATCTAAATTCGACAATGGGTACCGTGGTGATATACTTCAAAAGCTTTCACATATCGCTCCCTTCGCGTCGACCAACTGAATAACTTTAACTACGAATAACCATAAGAACCTTCAAAAGTATATAGAAAGTACCCACATGCTCGGATAACCACATGACCCAGCTGGTCTCAGCCTCGCCAAGAATTAAAGAGAGGTTTTGAGTTCGCTGGCAGGTCAACTTGACATTTTTATTATTAGCGTTCACGATCATGGGAATGTTTGCGGAAATTAAAAAGGTGAGGAGTTTGTCAAGTCAGGGCTTCTCCTCGCAAATTTGAAGGGAAGTTAATACCCCACCACTTGGAATATGAAAAAAATAGCCCAGAACACATGAAAATCCACAACCATCTGTAAGATAACGAAGCTGATTCAGCCCTAGTATAACAGGATAAGTGTTAATAACCTATTAAATTAGTCTAGGGGAGATATGTATAGACTAAATACTTTATAACACATAAATACTTTATAACAAAGTTTTGTGACGCTGCCGACATGAAATATTTTCTTTTATAGAGGTGTCGGGTCGTTTTTTTTAGTTATGACACGGTAGGTAAAGAATCTTTCTGTATACGAGCAGCAGCTACTACCAACATATCCATTTCGCCTCCGCACCTACGGACTAAACCAAACCTCTGCTCTATGCTAGGCCTTTGAGACCCCCGAGGGTCTATCAATAGCAATATTTTCTCCTACGTTGACTGTGTACGGACTGGGCGATATTCTATCTTATCACTCAACGTGCGATTTCGTGGCAAGTTCTGTGAACTTGTTCTTCACTCTACATTATTTCAATAGCGATATCTGTGTATTTCATCTATAAATATGTCTACTTTAGATAACACAGGCCTTCAGGAATGGTGACTGCGCTTCGTATGTAAAAACGTTTGAGATGCTTGCGCTCATCTTTAAATCTGTTGCAGTACATAACAATGTGTCCACCTCATAAGCATAGTCAACCATTTGTCCACTCGTCAGATCAACATCAGTCAACGATGCGCATAACTTCAAGACATTTAATTGCGAATCTATAGTGCAGTAGGTGGCTGTAAACGCTCTATTTTTTACGACTGGTCCTTCTCAACGCATCTGTTTTGTGGTCTTCTAACTCTAGTTCTACTGTTCGAAGACTTGTTCATGTGGACATTATGGTTTCATTGCTTGTAAGTGATACATCAGCTAAGTTTTTTGCTTCAATACGGGAATACTATACAACAGTTTTATCTTCAGCGTAGAATACGATATATAATCAACCGATTTTTTTACTTTAAAAACTCCATCGTACATTATATTCCACTGGAGTAGTTCGAGGACCGACTCTTGCGGCACATCTCCTGTTATTTATAATTCTTAGTAAAGGTTTTCTAAATGTTGTACTTTCTCTAGTAAAATATTTCCAGCTCCAACATTTTCACCTCAAAGAGCAATTAAAAAGTGGAGAGATCCACGAACAAAATCAAAACTCAAAGTTTTTATTTTTTTAAATTAAAATTTTTCATAAGCTTCATATTAAATTTACGAATATTTTATAAACATGTATTTGACTACGTATTAATACATTTGTACATGAAAAATCGAAAGTAAAAATTTGCATAAATGAATATTTGTGAATTATTTAAATTTTTTTAAATTTTTTATTTTTTCGTTTTACAAAATATGCACCCACTTCTGAACGCGAGTGTATAGCCTCATATTTATTTGCAAGAATTTATTCGTGGCGTTCGTAATTCGGGCAGATTTGATGATCGGCCATACACTCAAATGAACACGCAAGCTCTCGTACCAAAATGTGCCATCATCGAAGGCGAAAATGAGTGATTACAATACGACAATGGTGACGTTCAAATGTCTGGCCGATTGCTGTGTGTGTTGTTGAGGCGGCCAAACGCCCAAATAAAATACAAGAAAGATGACAACAAACGAATGTTTTTGTGGGCGACAATGAACAACTACAACTAGTACGTTTGCATGTATGTGTGAGTGTGACTATGTGTGAATGTATTGGTATATTAGCCAGAGCTACAGCGAAATAAGCATTTAATGGTCTTGATTGCCGATGGGCCATAAATAATCGCCAAAAATAAATTTCGACAAAATATTTCAATGTTGATTGTCATCTTTAAAAAAAAAATATTAATATCGTTGTTGTTAATTTGGTATTAAAAACAAGTCATAAATCGTTTGAGAAGCTGAGCAATCTGCGCGTCTAAAATCGCGCTCATTACATATCTAGATAAACTTTTTTTTTTGCTTTTCGTGTTTTGATGAGTAATTTCGGCATTCAAACACAAGTAAGTTTTCTGAATAAATCTGTAAAATTATATTGCACTGAAACCGCCAGTGACGACGGGCGATTTCCTTCTCCGTTCAGCATGCGAAAAAATTTAACCGTAGAACCAAAATCAGTATCACGATAACCTAAACCTAAGAACTGTTACTAAGGGCGAAGCAACTACACCTTTCTCATAGCTTTCAGAGAAGCTCTACATTCGTAGCTCATCGAAAGTTCTATCGGAATCTAGAAAACTAGTGAAGACTGCGTTCCATGGAATCTAATAAGCTGGGTGCCATAGCCCTCCAGCGTTGTCTAAAGTACTTTAAACTTCCTTTTTATTTCTCGTAGCAAAGCATTTTGGGGTAGATAGCCATAGGTTGCAATTGCGACTAAATGGTTTCCTACCATTGGGCTTGAGGTGATCCTAAATCAGCTTGGCATTCGGAAACAAAAATCCTAAATCCTTCCACTTACTTAAAAATAAGTAGATATTAAAGAGTTGCTTCAGCTGTCCCTGATGCATTCTGGATACTCCAAACCTACTCACAGACAAGCCACGCTCGTTGAACCACAAAGACTGGCAGGAAATAAACCCAGGCAAAAAGGCGGAAGATGAAGCGCAGAGAGCTTATTACCAGCCGGCGATTTTAGTGACGGTCCTTTATGAACCTTATATCAATGTCATCGTAAGTCAGATCTAATTTTCAGATAAACACTGCTACTGTTTCAGACGAGGTGTTTTTAGAGCGGCCGCCAACTCCGGCAAGGATGTCGAAAGCCACGACGAAATGTTCCCTGTTAAGACTTATGGCTTTGTCAGGAAGGGCATGGCTGTAATGTCGACTGAGTCAATCCTCAAGATGTTGGACAAAAAAAAACCACGGAATGGAGAAGGGATCTATGTGAGGTATTCCACTACTACTGCGCTCGGATAAAAGATATCATCAAGTGATATCGATAATAGTGTAAATATTTGTATGTATGCTTGCCAGTGAGTCTCAATGTAAGAAAATAAGAAAACGAGGAGAAAACATAACCTAGATCCCGAGTCAGGCGGATGCACGAGGCACTGAAAAGACTAAAAAACTAGATCGCACTAGCTAAGCTGTCACCACCGTCCGCCTCGGACCTTTCTAAACCTTAAAATTTTTTCTAAAGCAGTGGAAGCAAGACGAACACTTAAGGTTTCGAAGCAAAATGAAGCTTAGAATGTAATTTGGTAGGTGTATTACAACTAAGACATCATATTTAATCGCTACGTAAGATGGAATCGACTGATTGCAGAGCATGCATAGATACGCTGCAGTACTTCCTTTGTGAGTGCGCATTTTTAGGCGATTAAGATGTCAAATATTTCAGAAAAAATAATGATTTCCTAAATCGAACGAACTAATCGTTTACATATTGTTGGGACATGTAGGCGAGTTCAATCAGGCGACCATATACATACAAGTATGTAAACATATCTATATCATCTGCACAGATTTGGTTCCTATGTGGAATATCAGTCCATATTTGAGGAGCTCTAGATGGCGCTACTGACAATATTTTTCAAAATACTGCCTTTATATTCCAATTTTGTTCATCATCATCTTTGCATCAATTTTGAAGAAATATGGATCGATGATTCCACCGGCCCACAAACCACAAACCATATGGATGAAATGGCACCTCTTGAATTTTTTCAGGTTGTTCAAGTCCCAAATGCGGCAATGTTGCTTGTTTAGATACCAACTGTACAAAGTTTGGCTCGAAAACGTCGGAAATTCTTGGAACTTTCCAAGAGCTCATAAAGCGAAGCGATGTCGCTTCGGAAGGTCGAGGAGCTTCAGTTCTTGCAAAGCCTGTATTTTGTACGCTTTCAATTTAAGATCTCGACGTAAAATGCACCACGTCGTTCCATAAGCCAATCCGAGTTGCTGCGAACGGCACTGTGTATACTCTCAGCTACGGCCGCTATATTTTCTTTACTGCGTGCTGGACGTGGTCTATTCAGTCGAATAAGTTGAACGAAGCGCGTGAAACACATTCTTTACAGACGTGAATTTTCGTAATAAAGTTGAATGATTTGTAAACGTTGGGTGTAAGTCTTTCAAAAAAAGCCTATTTAAAAATGTACCTCTACCTGGATCACACTTTATACGTATATATTTGGCGCTAAAATGATTTTCGGCAGAGCTCCTTCTCCAATTTGTAGTTTTACGTGTTGGTGTCTTTACCAATAAATGGCGAGATCTACAGTTTATTCTAAGCCCCCTCCGAAAGTCCGATGTATTTTTATGAGGAGCTCTTATTTCATGTCAGAAATACACTCGGACATTCCCTGACGAAGGGCGACCAAAGTTAGAAAAATTTGTGAGCCCTCTATTTTCTCGATCCAATCGTTGAGCCATTTTTCGATTTCTTCAAAAGACTCGAACATCGTTTTACATCCATCGAAAAAGTAGGCAGCCGGAAGGTCTGGTCCGTCGGTTGGGGTAAGACCTCCCATTCTACCTTGTAGGTTTTGACAGTTACAACCATGCGAGGCCGAGTGTTGTAATGTTACAAAATCATGCCTTCTGCCATTTCGATAACGAGTTTAGTTTGCATTTGGCACGGATCTTGATCCAGTAAGGCCTCCAGTGCCTTTAACGCTAAAAGCATTACTTTTGAAGCGTCGAAACCACACTTTTCATGACTTTTCGGTCGGCACATATTCACCATAAACTTCTGCAAGCATTCGCTGTGCTTCAGCTGCACTTTTCTTCCCATTTAAATTTAAAAAAAAAACTCTCCGCAACATTTCATTTTCGACATTTTCGAAGAGGCAAAAAACCATGCTTCTGTCAGAAACAGACGGTGATACACAGTAGTTATTGTTGTCGCTTCCAAGATCGGCCACAACTTACAGGTGGAGCGATGTTTTGAAAACCAGACCGAATTAATTTTTTACACCAATAATTAAATTGATGAGATAAATGACAATGTTGCACGTATATTAAATTTTTTATAAAAAAATAATATAAGATAAATATTTTATATTTAGCAACAAAAATAAGTAAACAAAATTTGAAAATTTTTAAAAATGCCATGAAACTAGGGATGCCATTTAATTTATTTGGGAAAATATTGTATTTTTTGTTAAAGTGTTGCCAACTATTTCCAAAATTCGGTTTAAAAGAATTAAAATAGAATGAAAAAGTTTAATATTAGTAAGGAACTAAAGAGAGTAGCAAATATTTTTCAATATTTGGTGGCAATATTTATTAAAATCTGAGAATGGAACAGAGTTGCTACCTGTTTAAAAACTGAAATGCAATTAAATTGATAAAATAACAAAATTTTGCTGCAAGAGGAACACTAGAAATGTATTAAACATCCTTACCGAGGCAAATAATTTTTGAAGAGAGTTGCCACCTGTTTACAATTCAATAGAATTTTATTTTATGTTACATCAAACAACATTCTTGGAGAGAATTTTAGCTAGTTTCCATCAAATTCACACGATAAATTATATATAGCAATTATTTTAACAACAAAATCTAAGGCCAGATTGCTAAAATGTAAAAAAAATGTAAATAATTTTGGCTAAGAAAAGTATGTTATAATAAAGTTAAAAATTTCCCGGAATTTAAATATTTCAAATTACCCATCTCCTGCTTTATCTCAAACACACAAACTTCAAAACAAACAACTACACTCTTGTGACATTTAATTTTTATCTAACAAACTCCCAACACTATCAAATGTAGTGGTGGTGGTTGTTTGCCTTCATATTTATTTGGCCATTTGACAAGCTGCCACAATGTGCCAGAATAATCACAAATCACAAACAAACAACAAAAACAACTAAGCCCAATAGAATACCAACAAATCTATGGCAAACGTATGTGTGTATGTAAGCATTTACATATGTATTTTTGTAATAAGCAATATATTTCTAAATAGCAAATTGCCACAATTTTCGCTACATTTTATTTTTAATTTTGTAACAAAAAAATAAAAATAAAAATAAAAAATTCAAACCTAAAAAAAAATCATATGTAAATTCTAATTTTCACAGATTTGCACTCAATGTTGGTGGTGACAATTGCCAGGACGTCTTTTTGTTGTTGATGATGTGGCAATGTTGATGGTCGCTGAGCTGATGAAGCTGGGCTGAGTGGAGTGTATAAGTACTATCTGCACGTTAGCGCCCCCACTACGCGCCGAAATGTAATGTGACAATGTCGAAACAGTGCCACAAGCACAAATATACAGACATTCTTAACATATATGTACATACATAGAAAGGGTCATCCAAGTAGAGATACTTTTTTTTCTCATCATGGACGAACAACGTTAACATTCAACTTTATTACGAAAGTTCATGGTCTGTAAAGAATGTGTGTTCGCGCGCTTCGCTCAACTTATGGTCAACATAATCGGCATACTGAGCGTACTATTCGCAACACCACCACCTATCTTGAGACCCAGCATTAATTATTGGATAATATTCGACTAAGTAGACCACGTCCAGCACACAGTGAAGAAAATATAGCGGTCGCAGCTGAAAGTGTACACGAAGATCGTGGAGAGTCCATACGGCGCCGTTCGCAGCAACTCGGACTGACGTATGGAACGACTTGGCGCATTTTACATCGAGATCTTAAATTGAAAGCGTACAAAATACAGCTTGTGCAAGAACTGAAGCCGCTCGGCTTCTTAGTTCCAAGAAGATCCGACGTTTGCGAGACAAGTTTTGTTCAACGGTAAGACCCATTTATGGCTCAATGAGTTTGTAAACAAGCAAAATTGCCGCATTTGGGACGAGAGCCATTTCATCCAGAAAACCCAACGGTTTGGTCCATATTTCTACAAAAATGATGTTCCCACACATCGCATCAATCAATGGATTTATTGAGAGAATATTTCGGTGAGCAGATAATTTCATGTTTTGGGCCGGTCGATTGGCTACCGAGATAACACCGTTAGACTTTTTCCTATGGGGATATGTAAATTCTAAGGTCTATGCGGACAATCCCGCTTCGATTCTGGTCTTGGAACAAAACATCAGACGTGTCATTCGCCAATTACCAGTCGAAATGCCAAAGAATATTCTTTCGAATGATAATAAACATTTCCCATTAAATTAGAATTTTTTGTTTTTTTGTTTTTAAAAAAATAGGTAAGCTCGAAATGTATCACCCCTTACAAATATTTTAATTTAAGTTCTTTTTTTTTGATTTTTCAAACACAAAATCAACCACATGAGCCAACGTGACACGGACGAGGAGTAAAACGACTGTCGGTCGTTGGTCGTTGAGTCGTCGACGGCATAAATTTATATGAACATGTGACACTTGCAAAATTTGACAGTTGATATTTTAAAATTTGAATGTGAATATTTTTCGATTTATTTGTAATTAGAAAGTTTTTTGAGTCGTGTGTGCGCCACAACTGGGCGGATGTGAGAGGGTGTGAGAGAGAGTGTGCAAGAGTGAGGAAGAGAGAGTGTGTTGTGGTGTTGTGGGAGGTGAAAGAGTGTGTTGGTGGGTGGTGAGAGACTTTGGCCAAAACAATAGCAACAACACTTATTTTATGCTATATATGAATATGTGTGTGTGTGTGTGTTTAAGTGCAGCGCAACAGGAATGTAGCAGTATTTTTTTTTGCTTGCAACTCATATGCGACAGCGCAGAACAATTTGTAAAATATTTTTGACAGTAGTCACAATGACAGTTGGAACATTTCCATCGAGCTGGCCAAAAGTGACTTTTAGTGAGCTTTTTTCCATATTTTTGTTATTTATATTTTTTTTTCAAGCATTAAAAATCGTGAACAATGCAATGACTTAGACTGACGTTACATACACACATATGTATGTATGAATTTTATTTGTCTTTACTCCTTCTAATGACATGCCGCATGACAAATGTGCCATCAGCTATGACGGCCTACAACAATAATGTCAAAGGAATTCATTGCACAAATAAACAATAACAATTTGGCAGCAATTTTGACAAAGAAAATATCAAAAATTAAAAGGAAAAATAACAACAACAAAAAACATATTAATATGTGGTTAAAACACTCATAAATAGTAGACTATTTGCGAGGGGCTGGTGGGTGGGTGATACACTCTTGTACGCTGCTATTATATCTGACTGTCGAATTCGGTATGCTACTCGTCCACCATCCGCCACCACCACCGCAACCAACTTGTCACACTCATCAATTACACTTTCGCATTTCCATTATGATTTCGCTGTTTTCGTCGTCGTTCGCTTGAAGCGTAGTAATTAAACACCTTAATAAAATATCACAAAATTTCTGCCATCATAATAAAAATGTCTTCACACCACAAAAGTCAAGAGAAAAATCGAAAAAAATCAGAAAAGTTTTTAATAAAAACACAAAAACCAAATGAGTTGTTATAAAAGGTTTTAAATTGAGTAGAATAAAAAAAGCCGAAACACAATGCTTTTTCCACAAAACCCACGAATCAGCTAAATTGCTAACATTAAATCATATTAAAAAATGGTAATTGCATTTTTGCACTCGTGCACCGTAAACATCTTTAAATGGCTTGTAAGATTTGATTTAATTGACAGCGGCAATTAACATAATTTCTCGACCGATGTGTCGCCTGTCCATTTGACAAGTTAATGGACGGATGGATGCGTTGACATAAAAAATCCATTTGGTTGTTGTTATCGATGTTATTATTTTATTCTGGTGAAATGTGTTGCGAAATTAATTCGTAGAATTCATCAACTTTTCGCGAGAAAGTTCGCTTATTTTAGTGGTTACAGTTGGTATATTCCGATTTTTAATATTTTTTCGCGAAGTGAGTGATGTGTGGAACTATTGTGTTCTGATTGGAGAGCCTTTTTTTTGTGATTTTAGTGTAATTTTTGCGAAAATTCGATTATCTTCGTTTCTCGATCGAAATTCCACTTTTTAGGCACTTTTTTTTTGAATATTTTATAGTAAAGCAATTATTCAAAAAAAAAAATAAATAAATAAAATAATAATAATAAGAAATATGATATTAATAATTGCGATAGAGCTCGTTGCGATCTATACGCATTCTTATAAGAAATGAACAAAACTCTCTTAAAATTCGAACTAAATTATTTTGGTAAGTAAATAAGTATAGGTTTTTCCAATAAGAGTGATATGATTTCTTTAGAAAAAACACACTAATTGTTAAGGAAATTCAAATGTTTTTTTATTTAATGTGAAGTACAATTGACACAATTAAGTCCTGAATATAACATCATTCAAATGGCTTCCACGACTTCTTTTGATGAACCCAATTTTTGAGCACTTTTTTCACCAAATCAAGTCGTATGTCATGAATAGCACGTTCAAAATTGACATTTAAAACATGAAGAGAGTCTAATAGTGTTAAATCACAACTTCTTGGAGGCCATTCAATGTCACAATTTCTTAAAATAATCGGATCTCCATCGGTTGTTGCACATGCTGTGTGACACGCATCCCGTCTTGTTGGAACCTGTTGTTAAGATCAACTTCTTCCAATCGTGGCCATAAAAAGTTGGTTATCATTGATATATACCGCTCTTGACAGTAACGGTGCTACCAGCTTCATTTTGAACGAAGAACGGACCGGTGAATGTAATGGTTGTTCATGAATAATTTGTGGAATTTCTTCGCACCAAATACGACAGTTTTGTTTATTTACCGCACCACTCAGATGAAAGTGAGCCTCAGCGGAGAAGACGATTTTCTTAAAAAAAATTCGTTATCGTTTTCAAGTTGTTCCAAGGCAAATACAATGAAAAAAAGACAGATCATTAAAGACAGATTATTAAAAATGGCTAAAATGACACTTAGAAATCATATCACCCCTATTGGAAAACCCTTTAGAAGTAGAAGTTTTGTGTTTCTTGCCTAGAGAAACGGTTTCGATTAATTTACGTCTAGCTTCATTAATTTTAGGCTTCTGAATACCAAAATATCCACACATCCAAAAATATTTCTCAATTTATAGAAATAAATTAAATGTTTCTTAAATGACAAATAGTTGTCTCGAAATCAGTTTCAAAATTTAATTATATATATATATATATATATATATATATTAGTTTTTAAGTCTACTATGACTATAACACAATACAATTGGTTTTAATATGAGTGAATGAAATATACAAGAAAATCGTTTAATGAGTAGCTACACTTCAACTTCAACTCCATTTACCCCAAAACCACTCTTTAGGTAATATTTTGGAATTTCTGACTAATAATTGGGTGAAATTCCCTCTTCAGAACATCCCCTCGGTATGAGTCATCACTATTTTGCGCAATATAACTACATATACATAAGGAGGTGCCATATGGTTGGCAGATGGATATTTCGGGATTTGGCAACCCTAATGTTGAAATCTGGCAACTGACACTTTATCGCAAAGTTCGAAATTTTTGATGTTATATAAGTATATATACTCAGCACATTTTGACATACGAGCACTATTTGTGTTGTTTACAGTAACTTAATATGTTCATTTCGGCTAAAAAAATTGAATTAAATCGCAAACATTTTCGGGCGATTTATTTGGATAAATTCAGCAACAGTGCATCGATGAACTTAATAATTAATTCTTAATTCAAGGACCAGTATTTGTCGATGGTATTGTGAATTCAATCGAGGTCGTAGATCAATCGAAGTCGAATCTCGGGAAGGTCGTCCAAAAACAGTTGTTCTTCCGGAAATTATTCACACTGTGTGCAAACTGGTATTGCGAGATCGACACGTCACTCATCGTGATAATGATACAACCATAAGTATTAGTGGAGCCAACATATATTCAGTATTTCATTTGATTTAAAAAATAGTAATTTCAACGTTTGGAAATAGCTCAAAAAATGATTATGTCAATTTGTCGAGAGAAATGTTAAAAAATACGATAGCGGTGCTTCGAAATACATCTATGACATCGTAACAGGTGATGAATCGTGGGCTTATGCGCATTAACCCGAAACTAAACAGCAATCTCCTGTATGGGTGTTTTAAGATGAGCCGAATACAACAAAAGTTATTCCCGCATGAAGCACTTCAAGCAAATTTTTTTTTTTTTGATTTTTTTTTTTTTGAAAAACTGGACATGCCACAACCATATCACTAGAACAACGCAGAAAAGTAAATTCTGAGTGGCACACAACCATTTGTTTGTCAGGAAAACCAATCACCGCTAATAGATCACTCTTCACCACAGGAATGCGAACTCTCAAATATCGATTGAAACAACGGCATTTTTCAACACTCAAAATATTGATTTGATGGCATCGAATGACTTCATTTTATTCCAGTACGTAATAAATAAACTGAGAGGTCAATGTTTTTCAACACCTAAAGTTCATTTTTCAGTGCGCATGTTTTGGAGATACCTCAATCAGAGTGGCCAATTCTTTGAATTATATGTCCACATGTAACGAAAAATTTTCTATAGTATAGTATTTAGCGCGTAATGTAAGCAATGCGCATGTTTTGAGCATTTTTCCCCATTGTTCGACACCTTCCGTCCATCAATAATAAAAATTCAAATATCAATAAACATTTTATCAAAACAACAAAATGAAGGAGAAATAATTTGATATGATTTTATAATGATTTTAAATTATTAAAAATAATTAAAGTTTGTAATCAAAATTTTTATTTTAAATAGAATATTATTCAACTAAGTTCAAAAACTGATTTTAAAAAATGCGATTTACTTTTGCATGGTAATTTTCATTCTCCAGTGATCAAAGAATCTGACCTCAGAAGTTATCTTTATTTTTGTAGCGAACCGTGACTTCTTTCGTGTATGATATATACATAACATAAGGAGTATGAACCAGGCATACTTGGAGGCTAGTATTCTGGGAAAATTTCCACATTTTTTTCACTTTAATTTTATATCCTGATGATAATATTGCTCAATTTTCAATTAAGTGTCTTTCTATTCTAGTTATTTCAGCTCATAAATGGGCAGTATTGGAAAATTTGTTTATCGACAGTGTTTCGGTTGATCCCGTTTTTATGAACCTCCAACTGAATATTTTGTTTTCTTTTTAAAAATCGTTATTTAACTTTTCAACTCTCTATTTGCCATTGTCTGCTTCCAAATGTATAAAAAATAAAACGTCATGAAAAATATTTAAGTATCCAGAGTAGCAAATTTCAGATTTTATAATTTTTAGTATACCTTTCTTGTATATAAAATGGTATATTATTGTATTTAAGTACCAGAAGGAGAAGATATAGACACCTCGAATTTTATACCACCGTATCAGAAACACGAGCTGAGTTGATTTAGCCATGTCCGTCTGTCCGTCTGTTTGTTTGAACGCAAACTTGTCCCTAAATTTTTGAGATATTTCAACCAAACTTGGTAAGTAGATGCACCTATACGTTTAAACAATAACTTGTCGGAACCGACTAGATCGAACGACTATAGCATATATACGAGGTGTGTTCAAACGAAAAGGTTAATTTTGAATTTTTTGAAAAGTACTTATTTATTCATCAATATCTATTTTGTCCCCTTCAAAGTAGTCTCCCTCGGATAAAATACACTTGCGCCAACGCTTTTTCTAATCCTCGAAGCACTTCTGAAATGGGATTTCGTTATTGCTATCAGCTTTTTCTTCGATTCCGACTGAATCTCATCAATAGTGGCAAAACGCTTTCCTTTCATCGGTTTTTTTTTTGTTCTGGGAATAGGAAAAGCTCACAGGGAGCCAAATCTGGTGAATACTGTGGTTGAGGCATGATTACAGTTTCGCTTTTGGCCAAAAAAAAAATCACGAATAAGCTTTGATGTGCATCATCGTGAATCCACAGAATCCACGATTTGTTTTTCCACAATTCCGATCGTTTGAGCCGTATCGATTCACGCAAACGTTGCATAACTTCCTTGTAATAATCCTTATTAAGTGTACAACCTTTTGGCAGGAGCTCATGATGCACCACACCATTGTAATCAAAGAAAACAGTGAGCAAAACCTTTACCATTTCTTTTGAACATATCTCGTACGACGGATTTTTCAGATTTGAAATTTTGGGTCATAAATACTTCATAAAAGTACTTAAGACCAAAAGTTGGTACACTACACATACACAATGAATTGCAAATTGGTTCTAAAAATAATCGAAATCGGACGAATATAACATATAGCTCGCATGCACCGTTATTTCCAGATGGTTAGGTATTAATAAAAACTCTGTCAAACAAGCATTTGGTATTACCCATACATATTATAAATTGAATATTGGCACTGAAAATGATAGAAATCAGACTACTGTATCATGTAGGCCCCATACAACCCATTTGTTCAGATATAAGATTTTGGGTGGAAAATCCGTTAAGGGGTTAGGCCACTCCAGAATTTTCGAAAAATAGATTTTTTTTTTCAAATGATACATTATGGTCTCAAAAATGTTATCCCGAAAGATTAAGACAGATAAAAATCTCTAAATGACCCATTTTCCTTCTCTAGTTGAAGCGTCTGTTTTAGTCAGTAAAGCATACTCAAAACTTTAATCGCGTTTATCTCAAAACTACTTTTTTCAAGTTGCTCAGAAACATAACTCAAACAATTTACAATCGATTCACTTGAAATTTTTACAACCTCAGCGGAAATACATTATCTACAGAAGTACCTAGGATTTTTTTATCTTGCATACTTTTTTTTATTAACAAATTTCGAACAATTTTTTAGGCCAAATTGTTACGTGTTCCTTTAGAGACCCGCCATTTTGTCAAAAATGCATATATTGAAAAAATCATACGTACTTCTGTAGCTATTAGCTATTTAGCTATTGCGATTTACAAGCGCAAACCCTTCAACAACTTATTAAAATTAAAAAAAAACTACAGGAGCTGTGTGTCCGGCAGGGGTTCCCGAAAAAATGGAGACATCCTAGGGAGAACGCTATGTAGGCCACCTTTTTTAATTAATTTTTCTTAAAAAATAGCTATAAGCAGTTAATTATATGTATAATAAATGCATTTTATCAAAAATCATATTTATTTAATAGTTTTCCCGACAAAAAATCTCATAACAGGCGTATTTTGTGGCCCTCTAGAGTGGCCTAACCCCTTCAAAAAAGTATCTAAGAGCTAGAAAATTCGATATTCTACAGACGTAAATTCAATTTCATACTGACATTGAAAATTATCAAAATCGAATATTGCAATTTGCAATAAATTTTATATGTTCATGAAAAGTATACAAGAAGATAGCCGTTCTTTCTTGTTTCTCAGTAGATCTGAGTAACTACGTAAATTCAATAATACATATTTGTGTATTGAAAGCAACGCAACAAAGCAGGTAACAAACATTGATTTGATTTTTTTTAAAAGATCGAAATTAGAGGTAAATACTTTCACTAATTTCCTAAGAACTGCTGTAATGGAAAGTTGAGCAATATTTCATTTGCAAATCGTCGCAACTCACACTCAACTCGAAGTAAAAACAAATCACACTAATATATGCAGGAACCACCAGCGTGAAACAGGATTAGCGTCACAGTGCTTGTCAATCACTTTCTATTTATCGACACTTTGGCCAAAACAACACAATACTGTTTAGGAAGACGAATATTTGTCAAATTTTAGAAAGTCTACAAACACTTTCGTTACCTGCTGCGTGATTTAAAAATGAGCTATGCAAATTGTATTGATAACAATTGATGAAATAAGGCAAATCTGAGAGACAAAAGGTGAGAGACGAAATATTTTGACAAATTTCTATGTTTTTTTCCTAGCTAAACAAAGTGAATGGCATGCAATGTAGTGCAATCAACAGCAGGCATTGTAAAATTTAGAACAATTTAGTAAATAGTATATATGTATGTAAATATATATGTATGTATGTACAGGCAGGCTGACATTTAACGCCGCGGGTGTGTGTAAATAATCCGTTTAAGGTGCGTCTGCTGAAAAAAAGTTGAAAGAAAAGTGAAATTGTGCAGAAGCGGCAAGGAAGGATTATCCTCTAAATTGCGACTACTTAGCATGATGGTGTGGAAAGGGCGATATATAATTAGATGTGTATATGTGTATGTTATGCGTGTCAGATTCTGGCTTTGTTTTTGTTATTGTTTAGCAAATTAGTTCCGTTGCATGGGTGAACACTCAATGCAGCTAAAGAAAATTTCAGTGAAAACACACAACAAAAAAAGTGAAAGTGTTTTACTGTTAGCAATTTTTTTGTTTAGGTCAAAACACTACTTTTTTCTTTTTTTTTACAAATTAAGGTTAAAAATCACAAAAAAAAACCCAAAAAAATTATAATACACTGATCTTACTCCAAATAATGTTGTTGTCGTTTTTATTTATTATTGTTTTTGTAATTAGCTTAGCAACATCAGCAAAAAATCAAAAAAAAAAAAGCTCATCAACTGTCAATAACAACAAATACCAACGACGACAGAAAATCAAGTTTGTTTTTGTATTTAATATAATAAATTTGCTGTGAAGCTTTTTTTTTTTGTATTTTTGTATTTTGTATTTTGTTGGTTTTGTTTTTGTACTAAAATTATAGACATGATAATTTATTGCTCGACTTCGCTATAAATCTTACTTGGAATTCATTTCGCTTGCGTAAAACGGCCGGCGGGAGTGGGCAAAACTGTCACATTGAAGGTTCATTTGCTTTGCGATGCTTCAGTTAAAGTTTTGAGTTTTTTGATGCTGGCTAATTTGTGAATAATTTTGAAAGCATAAATTCAATACAGTTTTTATATATTTAATTTTATGTTAATCTACACGTATGCAAGCGTGTGTGTGTGTGTGTATGTGTGTGACACAAACATCAGCATATCAAATTTGAAAAGGTCAATGGAGCTATAAAAAATCAAAATTTTTGAAGCAAGAAAAAAATGGTTTTAATCAAAAACCCATTTTGGAATTCCAATAAATTACCTAAGTGGGTAGCATTTAAGTAGCTATGTTGAAAATAAACAAATGAATGTGTGGAAGAAAACAGAAGAAACTATTGATTGCTCTCATGAGCAACTAAATTATGTCAAATGACAGCTGGCTGTGTGTGAGAGTAAGCTCAAATCAAAGTGTATTTTAAATAATTTGTGATTGAATATTTTTCGTTATACAAAAATACTAGAAAATCCGAGCACACGTGTTATGGGTTTTTGCATTTTATTTAATTTAGTGGTTATAATTGGTATTTTGAGAGATTAAAGAAGTAAATAACGACAAAAAGGCGAAATTAAGCTTCTGGTCCACTTCAAAAAGAAAATTATTTCAAATTAATCGAACTATATGTACAATTTTCTTTCGAATAGGTCGATCTTGAACAACTATATTCGAATAGGTTGGGCAGTTCCCGTCAGAAGAAATAGTGTTAATGTTAATCTAAGCATAAAAAAACATAAGAAAGTACTAAATTTCAATATTTTAATATATGTCGGTTTCTCATCAACTTCCAGGAAAAAATCTCATTCAAAACCATTCTAGAATCCACTAGAACACATACTCAAAATCACATTAAAATCGATCCAACTGTTTAAAAAAACTACAATGACAAACAGAGGCACAACAGATTTACATACGATGGCTGTTTGATAAGTCAGTGACTTTTTGCGTTTGCCACGAAGTTACTGTAAATACGATCCCGTTATTGATTAATATACTGCTCTTTTATAGGTTAATAGATAGTTGCGCCATTTATTTTGTGTTTGACAGACGTAGAAAGCAGACGACCTCGTGAATTTAAGCGAAATTAGAAAAAGTGAACTTGCTGTGTTCGTTAAGAATTTTTTTTTACGTGAAAAACAATCACCGGAACTAAGTAAAGACTTCATAAATGCTACAGTGACTCTTCATCATCAATTTCAATGGTTGAGGAGCACTTTACTAAGTTCTGTTGTGGTCGTTCAATTTGTTCAAAAGAGATCGCAACGCCAGAATCGTCGATAAAATCTATGGAATGATATTGGAGAATAAAAATGCGTGATGTGGCTGGAGCTGTAGATATCTCAACTTAGCGGGTATGCACATTTTACATGAATATATGGACATGAAAAATCTATATGGACATGAAAAATCTATCTGCGTTATGGGTGCGTGCTTACGCACGATCATTAGCACAACCTTGTAACCACTACAAAGTAGTGTTTGGCCATGTTCTACCACACCACACCAGAGATCAAAGAACAATTAATTGCCTTCAGTCGGTTTCTCAGGGTGAATGTGCACCAAAGAAGGTCAAGTTGGATCTGTCTGACAACAAGGTCATGACTATAGTTTTTTTTTGGATGCACGAGGTGTTATTCACATTGGGTACATTGAAAAGGGTAAAACGAGTATCGGCGAATATTATTCAGAGAAACTATGACATTTACTGAAAAAGTGTTGTTCCATCAGGAAAACGCACAAGTGCACACGGGAGTAGCCACCATCGCGAAATTCATGAATTGGGCTACGAACTGATTCCCCATTCAGCATATTCCCCAGACTAATCCCCCTTCGAAAATTTCTTGCTTCCAAACCTGAAGAAATTGCTAGAAACAAACGCCTATTTCGAGCTTGAAAAAACCTATTACGGGAATTTCGAAGGAGCACAAAAATTGGAAACACGCTGTACTTAATATGTATATAGAGGCAAAAGGAGAATATGTTTAGAAATAAAAAGCATTTTTGACAAAAAAAAATATTGTTATTCAAAAAGCCACTTACAAAACCACCGTCGTAAGTTTATAATGGGTGATCCATTTCGATGTTCCCTATTTTTATTTTTAAAGAAAAAAATAAAAAATTCAAATTTAATGTGGTATGTTTTTACCATTCGAAAAACATCCTTTGGCATTTATTTTTTGAGGATTATCTCTTTCAAATGTTGGCCGTGGCTACGTCTCAGACGGTCCATCCGTTGAGTCCGATTTTCAATGACTCGTTCGAGCATTTCGACTGGTAACTAACGAATGCCACGCGTGATGTTTTGCTCCAAGGCCTGCATCGAATCGAGATTGTCCACATAGACTTTAGGCTTTACATATCCACACAGTAAAAAGTCTAACGGTGTGATATCACACGAGCTTGGTGGCCAATCGATCGGCCCAAAACGTGAAATTATCTGCTCACCCATGTGTTCTCTCAATAAATCCATTGATTGATTGGCGCCGTCTTCCCTCTTGTTGTAACCAAATGTCGCAGAAATCACGGACTTCAATTTCAGGCATCAAATAGTCGGTTATAATGGCGCGATAACGGTGCCCATTGACTGTTGCTTTCTCATCGGCATCATTTTTTAAGAAATATGGTACGACGATCCCACCGGCCCACAAACTAAATCAAACCGTTGTTTTTTTTTTTTGGATAAAATGACAGCTCTTGGGTCGAAAACGTCGGATCTTCTTGGAACTTTTCAAGAACCCATAGAACGAAGCGATGTCGCTTTGGAACGTTCGGCTTCAGTTCTTGCACAAGCTGTATTTGTTCAATTTAAGATATCGACGTAAAATGCGCTAAGTCGTTCCATACGTCAGTCCGAGTTGCTGCAAACGACGCCGAATCGACTCTCCACGGTCTTTGTGTACACTCTCAGCTACGGCCGCTATATTTTCTCCATTGCATGCTGGACGTGTTCTATTCGGTCGAATAATATCCAATAATGAATGCCGGGTCTCAAGACGTGTTATGGTGCTGCGAATAGTACGCTCAGTATGCCGATTATGTTGACCATAAGTTGAGCGAAGCGCGCGAAACACATTCATTACAGAATGTGAATTTTCGTAATAAAGTTCAATGATTTGAAAACGTTGTTCAGGCGTAAGTCTTTCCATGATTAAAAGCCAAACAATACTGAACAAAAATACCATGACAGCTTGACACGACTCACGCGTGATCTGTCAAAAAAAGGCTGTTGAAAAAAGTACCTCTGCTTGGATCACCCTTTAATTACTACATATATTTTTCTATAAATAAGATTCTCTTTTACCTCGGACGAGCTCCAGAAATTAGTATTGTTTTTAGAGTCTCTCTAACGTTTTCCATTTCTTAAGAAATTTACTACAAATAAACAGTAATTAAATAATATGTATGATGTGCGGAATGGCTGAATAACTGAGATCTAGTGATCAATCTGAAACCAATAATCCTCGTCTTCTATGCCAATACCCACAGTCTATGTCATTTTCGAACTTTAAAACAGACTTTCAAATTATATTAAACTTAAGAGTCCCGGATTGGTGGAATGATATTTGTTGAGTGCGAGATATTGAAGCAGAAAATATAGTCGGATTGGACCACTTTCTACCTGAACTGCAAAGGAGTTCAACATTTGAACATGAGAAGTGAAGCAATGCAAGGTCCATATAATAGATATACAAAAACAAGGTAGTACAGCGTGTTTAAGAAGGTAGTTTGTTTGGAGAACTTTACCCAGCTTAGTAAAAATGTTCACCCATGCTCAGTACAGGTAGTTCCTTGCAGATACTTGATTAGGCTCAAGAGAAAGGTATAAATACAATGTAGTAATCGACGTTATTGTTCCGCTTATAAGAAGGTAGTTTGTTTCTGCGTCTTTAACTTATCTACTTCTAAAACTTCCTCTTCAAAATAACCCGCCAGTGTAAAATTTGTTTGTATCACATAGGGAGTTGTCCTCAATATTTCAGATCCAGTTTCAGCCATCACATTAGCAGAAATAAGCTTTTCGAAAGTATTTGAGATCTGGATCGGCTTTAGAATACTTATGCAATGCTCAGGTAGAAAAGCTTTCTCCTTAGTCATCAATAGAACTTTTAGAAGCGCAGGAGCTGAAACATACTTTTCACCTCCTTGCCCCCGCTACTCCTTGGCTCTACAACTGGCAGGTGTCAAAAAGAACGCGCGCACAATAATCCCAATCAGTAGTTGGATCAAAAAATTAATTGCATTTTGCCTTTGACCTTCATTTCAAACTTAGACATGGTTGATTGATCGTCATGCGCCGGCACTACTGAGGAGCAGCGCGCCACCACCGATCACTAAGTGCACTCAAGTGTACTGAGAAGGCTGAAGGCTGTGGAAGCGGTAGCCAACAAAAGCGGCAACCGATAGCCGATGTGCAGTGGCAAATATGTGGCACCAACTGCGTACGCATTGAGTAGCCTGGCTACTGCTGCCAAACCGATAAATACATACACACATACAACATACATATGCCTGTGTATATAGACTTGAGTAAGTAATTTGTCGACTAAAGTAATGAACGCGCCAATAATAAAAATAAATAAAAACAAAATCAAAATCCGGTCATGTCACACTGCCAGTGCTGAGACGAAATCATCAGCATCATACGCAGGAGAGAAGATCATTTTAGCTGTCCGTTGTAGAGAAAATATCACGACGTCCGTGAGACACACACACGGCAGAGCGAGGCCAACCTTGTGTTTGCTGCAAGAGTTGCGTCGTCGTGCATGCGACTGATTGATGGCATCGCGAAATTTAAGAAGGATGCCCGACAGCTGTCAAGTTGTTGCAAAAAGGATTAGCCAAGTGGCGATCAAATGGAGCCGCTATGCAAAGCGCGCCAAGTACGAAGCACAAACAAACGCTGCCCCAACGATTGGGCCGCTCAACCAACTGTAGCAATTCATCTGCACGGGTTGACAACGCCGTCGCGTCTGCCGCTGCTGCTGCTGCTTCTACTCTTCTACTCTTGCCGGCATTGATTGTGGTGATCACGACTACGTTGCCTTTTGTCCGCTGCCATGACCGACTACCGCTTCGCATCTTCACACGGCCTCATTGCGTCCGAAAGACAACGTTGATGATGACGACGGCGACTATGATGGATCAGTGCAAATGAGTGCGCAAATTTGCCAAGGGAAGAGCAACCAGCAACTGGCAACCAGCAACCGGCAATTGGCAATCGGCGGTCGACACTAAGACGGCCAATAATTCTGTTGCTGAGTGAATGCTCGCAACAACAATATTCCATCAGCTGTCAGAAATATGTCACTGTCACTGTCATTAGTGATGAGATTTGTCTGATCGCATTTTTTGCAATTTAAGCATTTGCCTCTAGATCTGAGACAACAACGACTAAGGCAAACCCGCTTTAACAAACGGATGCTTGCATATATGGTAGTTGTGTGTGTATATATGGATGTAGTCAAATGAACCTCAGTCTAGGCAGGGAATGAATTAAAGGCACGAAACGGAAAGATTGACGAGGGGCTTGCTAATCCAATTTAATTTCGATGTCAGTTCATCTGGAATGCAGCAAATAACACATACAAAAAAGCCATAATAAAAGGCATTAAAAGTCTGAGTTTATTAAAGCTGATGTTGAATATTCAAAACATAGCAACAGACAAATACTACTTCGCGTTGATTCGCCTCTTTATCGTTAGAGATCTCTCGATTTCGCGGTATCTATGAGCAGCATGAGTCTTTGGAAACAATTTCAGAGCTTAAGTTGGGTTAGAGGAGACCTTTGGGAAGTGTTGACACCTCCATTAACTACTCCGTCAGAGATTTTCAATTGGAATACATGTCACGGTTTTCAAGAAGAGTGCGAATCCAAGTCTGCTTAGATCGATGGCGCTTTACCATAAGGAATGAGATTGGATGAGCAGGAGTTGGAGGGCAGTCTTATAGGTTGTTATTGTCATACTGGGACTCATTCCAGGCAGAGGCGGTATGAAGGAAACTGCGGGGACTACTATGAAGTCTTTCAAAGAGAATGAACTTTAAGAATACTTCAATCAACTCTCCAGGACTGACGTTCAAGCTCTACCTTTAAGTCTTTGTGCCTATGGTATCATTTTTTTCTTTCGCATTCCGAGTCCCTGTGTGTTACTTGTGGGAATGGGCTCACTGATTTTAGCCCAACAGGAGCTCCCCTTTAGGTTTTTATATTTCATATCTGTCTTTTAATTTCAATTTCAAATCATTATCTATTATCGATATTTTATGAAATGAGCTCTCGTGTATATCATATGGATGTTAAGAGACAGGAGTCATATCATTCTTGCTTCAATTTGGTAAGCCTCGATAGATTCAGAACAAGAGTTTTATCTACAATCTAATCAGTCCTCCCAGGGTTTTGGGAACACAGTGAGATCATTTGCTGCTTCATAGTCATGGCTTTGTCAGTGGACGTCGTTCAAGAGCAGCTTTTTGTGATTAATTACTAACGTCCAATGCTACGCCGAGTAAGCTACCAGATGAAATTGCTGACAAACTTTCCACCACAAAACCTGAAGTAAGCCTAAGTAAATCTTGGTAATATGCCAGATTGTAGTCAGAAGACTAGCTTATCTTGAGCTTATGGCACCGCCGCTGCTGCTTCAAAAGGCGACTGAGTGAAAGGACCTTCAATCGGAGCTCAATGATCGGGAGTGTTCTTTATACTGCGAGCTCACTGAGACAGTTTCGTTTGAAAGTGACCACAAATAATAGGATTTACTGATTTGAAGCGTCTTTTCAATTCAGCAGGTTAGTATTTCTTGGAACCCACTTATATTTCCAAACCAAGCTGGTGAAATTTTGCACCACTGGCTGGAACCTGCTGAGTGAATTTTATCCAGAGCTTTTGCTTATTTAGGAAGTAGGCAAGATCGTCTTTACCCGGCACACAGAAATATCTCGCTGAACTTAGCAAACGTATTGCAAATACTAGTTGTAAGGTCTCTGTATAGACGATATTAGTTCGGGGACATCTTTGTGAGCCAATTTACCACTTGACAGATGGATTTCGCAACATTTCGGATTGCTAGCTAAGCTGAACCATCATTTTGCTGTAGTAAGTATATTCCAAAACTAACGTCATATCCGGACAAAATGGAAGCACATACCTACTCTACAATAGAAACTCCCAATCTTTGAAAGAGTAAAATACCGCTGTCTGAGAAGAGTCCTCTAATTTATGGAATATAGTCTTGACTACTTTGTTTTTGAAAGCTTTTGCGAGAAACTCTTCTTCAGTTTATGATGTGACTCTCATTTTGAGAACCTGTACTCCTCGGCCGCACTAACCGCACTGGTTCCTTGAGTCAGAGTTGATGGATTTCCTACTATATAACAGCGAATTTTGGGTTTAAAATCTCCCTGATTCTTAAAGAATAACTCAATATGAAAACTATCATCCATTGATAGGACAATGCTCTAATTTAAATATTGACAGATAATATTGGATACATTTGCCTTAAGTGACTTTGATCTAAACTATCTCATAGTTTGAGATGTGCACCTCTTTTTTGAGACTATCCACTGCTCGTCTGCACTAGTCGATCTTGTGTTGCGAATCGGAGTTAGGGAATTTCCTTCCACAGAACAGAAGGTTTTAACAAATTAGAATATCGATAGGTTCAAAAAGTTTCTCTTTCAAAGAAGAGATCTGAATATGTAAACTACTGACACGAGAGAGGAGAATACTTTGATTTATGGAGAAAAATATACTTCAGCGTTTTGAAACTGTCCTTCAGTTTAAGATGTGAGCCGCTTTTTGAGATCCTTTGTTGAAATGCAATGAGTATCTGAACTGAACCACCATTCAGCTCTAGTACGGACACTAAAAAAACAACTTCAGTATCGGACTAATGGAAAGATCTCTGAAAGTTCTCTGCTTGTAATCTGTAAAACAATATACAAAATATACCGTTAAAATTTTAATGATTCTTAAATGAGTTCTGAATATGTAAACTACCGTCGATGAAGGAGAGAGTTCTCTTGCCGCTACAAAACCAACAACAACAAAAACAACAACAACAACAACAACAACAACAACAACAAAAACTGGAGAATCCTTTAATATTTGACACTTAGTCTTGGCTCCCTTTCGCTTAAGCGATTTTGGTTGAAACTCTCTTTCAGGTTGAAACAAGCGCCTATTTTTGAGATCCTGTACTAGCCGAGTTCGTGTTAGTGCTTCGGGGTCGGTGGTTTAATCTCCAATATGGTCGAGTGTTCATTTTTGTGGTATTTCTTAAAACGTTCGTCGTTAGAAACATTTCAGTTAAAAGTGAAGTGGGGTCTCTTTCTGTGTGTGCAACAATAACATAACGCTACGCTCCATTAAAACACTTAGTGCCACATTAGCGCACCAAAAGCATTTCGATAGGACTGACTTTGTATATGGGAATTTTCAGCTTTGCTTTAACAAAAACAAAAAAAATTAAAATTTCACTTTCTCGGCAGTCATCATTATGCTACTATTTTCACTCAAATGTGGCGGCAATTAATTATTAAATATGACGATTCCACCCATTTTTATTGTCTAAGCAGCGCAGCGTAGCGATGACGAGTGCACAAATTAGAAACGCGCAACCGACACACACAGAAAAAAGTAAAGCAAGAGCGTGCTGAGTGCGAAATATTGCTACCCCGTACAATTCATATACTCATACTCATTCACCGCGAGTTGGGGCCAACAGACGCATTCATCCGTCAGTTTTTTAATATTTACCATATATATTTTTATTTTTATTTTTTGACTCTATTATTTATTTGCTACGTTCACGACGCGTAGACGCTCAGCGCTGACTGTGCCACCACGCGCAGAGCCAACAACCGGCGAATCAGTCGCGGTACGGGCGCGACACGGCGCGGCTCTTGAGGTGCAGATGAACGCATTGCATCTTTCAGCAGCACATTGTGGCGCGCAAAAATTGTCATTTTGGCTGATTGGTTGAGAAACTATGTTGCCGCCGCGCCTCCTCACCACCATCTAGGTCGAGCGTTTAACGCCGCGCAAGGAGGTGAGGGGCATAAAAAAAGAGATCATAATGCGGCCGCCTGAGCATTTTGCAGATGTGCATATGTTATGACGTTGCGGTGCATTGAATGTGTACGTGTGTGTGTGTATGTATGCGGAAAGTTGACATCTTCTTGTCATTAAGTGTTGTTCTTCGTCTTGCTTTGTTGTTTTCAGTTTGCACCAGTCTTCTTTCTCTTTATTTCTGTTTAATTTTTTGTTTTTGCTTAGTGTGCCTGTCGAAATTCTTGCCGCGAAATATCGAAAGCGGCAGCAAAAAGTCAAATGTGTTGCTTCGTTGCAATTAATAAACATCTTAGTAATTTTTTTAAGCCCAACGTCGGAGATTTCATCGGGATCGCACAACTTTGTTTAACTAATGGGTTTTAATGAGAGTTGGGTTGAATTAACATCTCTATGATAAGCAGGGCCTCGGTCTGCGAGCTTTTGAGCTTGAATCACGAGTAACCTCTTTGACACTTGACGATTCACAGTTCTTTTGTAGTTCGGGAAGCCTCTATCAATTCCTTTCGACAAAAGATCGGATTGGGATTTAAAAACGGAATCGCCAACAGAGCTTGTCACAAGGGCGCATATCACACTGCGAAGGTCTGAACAGATAACTAAAGCTTTACCACCAGTAATGCGCTTGAATGAGCAGATTTTGGAGGGCATACGTAAAGGTTGTGCGTTTCATACTGAAACTCATTCCGCATAAGTTGAAGTAGTTGTATTTGAATGTCGATCTAGCGAGTTTCAAGAATTGTTTCCACACAAAGGAAACTTCTTGGAGTACTGTAAAGTCATTCACAGTAGATAAACTCTAAGAAGACGTTAATCGGATCTCCACAAATGCCTTACGGATATTGTTTTGATTATGGTATGTCCATTAGCTATTTCTTTTTTTTACTTTAGTAGTGATTTTATTCGTAAGTTTCTTTGGAGTCACAAAGTGAATTTGGAAAGTGCTAATTGATTCTAGACTATCAGGAATTTCGATTGAGGTTGTTATATTTGGTGTTTTGTCTTTCAATTTCAATTTCATGATTCACGGTCCCCAGTCTCTTACTAATGTGTTTCTAAGTTGTGCGTAAGGTCCTCATAGTCATTTGTAGACCGCGTCCTAACAACGAAGCTCCTATTCCATTCCTTACCAATATCGAAGCGGAGATGCTTTAACTAAGCAGTTCTTCAGAAACGCTGTTTTCTATGCATTTAAAGGGTGATCCATTTCGATGCTCCATACTTTTTTCTCATCGGCGTAAATTTTGTAGAAATATGATTTTTTTTCTGGATGAAATGGCAGCTCTTAAGTCTATTCAGGTTGCTCTTTGTCTCAAATGTGGAAATTTTGCTTGTTTACATACCCACTGAGCTAGAAATGGACCTCATCGCTCAACAAAATTTGGCTCGAAAACATCGGATCTTCTTGGAACTTTGCAAGAGCCCATACAGAGAAGCGATGTCGCTTGGGATGGTCGAGCGGCTTCAGTTCTTGCACAAGCTGTATTTTGTACGCTTTCAATTTAAGATCTCGACATAAAATGCGCCAAGTCGTTCCATACGCCAGTCCGAGTTGACTCTCCATGGTCTTCCTGTACACTCTCAGCTACGGCCGCTATATTTTCTTCACTGCGTGCTGGACGTGGTCTATTCGTTCGAATATTATCCAATAATGAATGATGGGTCTCAAGATTGGTGATGGTGTTGCGAACAGTACACTCAGTAGGCCGATTATGTTAACCATAGCGCGCGAACACATTCTTTATAGAACGTGAATTTTCGTAATAAAATTGAATGATTTTCAAACGTAGTTCAGGTGTAAGTCTTTCCATTATGAAATGCCAAACAACACTGAACAAAAATAACATGACAGCGTGCAAGCCTCAACCTTTATATCCAGTGGAGATGGCCAATGCTGAAGTCTCGCTGACTTCCCACAGTACACTGTTTCCTAATTCCAACTTGAATCTGTTTACGCAGTGAGGTCAATATGGCACGAGACCTAAATTTGCAAGTTCACATATAAACAGAGATCCGTCCACCGGCTTTTTCGACAAGAATCCCGGTGCTTAGAGTTATGTCAGCACATTGTCTACCAAGTTCAATGTATAGCTTCATCTTTAAGAAATTTTCATTTACTAATCTCAGTGACTTTAGTATCTAGTCATAAGTACCATTTTAGAAACGAAGAGAATCGTTAAACTTGAAGACCCGTCTGAGTCTCCGAATGCTCTAACTGTAAGCCTTTGAACTTAGCCTTTGAATTATTTGGAAGCGTGAGTTCCAAGCTGCAGGATATTTTCCGTCAGAAGGCTCCACAACTAAAATTCCAGTCAAGATTTACCTCATCCATGAATAATTTCACTGTCCATCTTTTCCTTCTAGGATGAAGGGTGGCCTCGTCACTGAGACTATTTCAACATGACAAGCACACTCCTCGCCATAGCATTTGTTACCCACTTGATGTATCTGTGTTTAAGCTCATAAGGTGTAGGTAACACAAGCGCGGTCATTGAAGTTGGTCCTCCGACCAAGTCTTCGGTCCAAACTGAAATGAGCTCTACCCTCTGTGCGTTTTTTTTTTTTGCCTTTACTTTTGTTGTAATATCACAAATTAATGTTCGATTCAGGAATGCGGACGTGCGCTGACGACGCCTTGTTGCAACCAACAGACAGCAGCAGCAAGTGAGTTGCAGTTTACCATCCAAGCTGCCGATATGGTGAATGTGTTGCATGTTTGCCGTCTGTTGAGCTGTTTGCACATTTTCTTATAATATTTTTATTCTTATTGTAATTTACATTTTTTATTTCTTCTTAATTTTTTCTTTGGTTTCATAAATCTTTTCCTTTTCCACTTTTTTAACGGCGCGGAAATATTACAATTTTTCGCATGCATTTCATTCGGCCTGCCCGCGTGGAAGGCCCTTTACCTATCGCCCATAAATACATACGTGCATTAGCAGCTATGTATGTACTCGTATATATATACAATTGTACATGAACATTAACAAATTGCTTTTGGCGTATTTTTAAGTGCTGCAAAGCAATTTGTCGCGCTTTTATTGATGTATAACATTGAATGTGGCGTCTTCAGTTGAGCAGCGCAAATGTTGCGATTCTTCTCTTCTGTTCAGCTGTGATTTTTTGCATTTCTCAAAATTAATGAAAGTCGTCTCGTAAACTAGTGAACGAACTGCTTATGGGGAAATCAATAAAAGCAAAGAATTTTGCAATATTAATTTTAAGTTTCAGGAAATTTTGAGATTCAGGAGCCCCATACTTTGTGGATTTTAATGGAATGTGTAGTTAGTTAGTCCCCGGTTATATTCCATTTAGGATACGGTTCACCATTGATGGGGTTTCAGAACACTGATTTCAAGCAACCCAAAATAGTTTTACGATAGGTTGGATTGAAAAGGCGGATCTCTAGACGATCCCACATAGACACACAAGAAGTTTGTGTTGTGATTCCACTTAGTGTCTACCAAAAATCTGTAAATCTTGAACTACACAGAGATAGTAAGCATATTTTCGAGAATCTAGTTCTTGGGATGGAAAGGAGTTTCCTTGAAGAATCCCTCAACAGCGCATATGGTGGTGTTACCCAAAGATCCAAATGCTCAAAAGCATTAGCAAAGTGGTGGAACCCATTACACGCAAGCTCCTTAGTTTGAAGCCCCATTAAACAGTGCCTTGCTCGTTTAATGTCCAACACAGTACGTATCTATACAGTCACGTTATACGTTAGATGCATTGTAGAGTTCTAATGGCAGCTTGGATGCCAGAGTATGGAGTAATGGACTTGTGACTCGAGCAGAATAATAAAATTAGCTTAGAAGTTGCTACAAGAATCTGGTAGTAGCTCATAGTAATTCAAAACATAGGTGAATAAATTCCAAATCTTACATTATGACAAAGTTTTGAGTTGTCACATGGCTGTAGCTCTCTGATTCTGAGCGTTTGTATTTTCCCATTCGTATCTGTCCGAGATTTTTGTGAAAAAGAGATTGTCAAAGCACAAGTTGGAGGTGGTGTAGTCTAGCTCTTTCCGAAATTATGAGAGAGCTATATTATTTTGGAAAAAAATCCTGGAAAGTCGTTGCAGTTCACTTGGAATTTTACGGGGAATGAAAATTGAGGAAAATTTCCAGTGATTTTGAGGGAGTGGCGGGTAAAGCTCCCGCTAGTAGTTTTTCGAGTGCTGGCCCCCAGATGACGTGGAATATGATAAGTCTAAATACCGCTATATATGTTATATTAAGTTACTAATATTCAACACGCTGTCTTCAATCGTTCTATTCTAAGTCACCTATGAACGACCGATGGATTTTTAAGACGAGCTTTTATTTCATGTCAAAAATACATTTCGAGGGCTTGTCATTTCATACTGAAGGGAATTAAGTTAATTTTTTATACTTGACTCGAACCCTGCCCTTCCGAATAGCAGTATGCACTGTTAACTACTCGGTTAATGCATCCGCTATCGGGTATTTCAAAAACAACCTACCCACATAACGAAAGGCATTACTGTAAGAGATATGAAATCGGAATAATCGAGAGCTTCTTGTGACCAAACTAATCGATAAATCGATGAGGCAGTCACGGTGTCAGTTCGACTATGACGGGGTTAAGATAAGTTTGGAAGCACATGTCATACCGCCCGTACTACTGTTATATGGCTACGAGTACGTATTGTAATAGTCTAGACATGAGCTTCAATAAATGATATTGTTGGTGAAAATAACTTATACCTGGCAATTTTAACCACATTTTTTTGCTTTGCTTCAATCATAATAAAGGGAAGCCCAAGGTCTACCTTAATAACCTAGGGATAACGTTTGAGAAAATTAACTGTGGAGCCCACCACCTTATTGGCTTGAAGGGCGAAAGACAAGAACTCAGTCAGAATTTGAAAGAGCTAGTCATACGATATCGAAGGAATTTTCCACTGTTTAAAATTTTTAGTAATAAATTTTCTATTACAAGGGAGAAACTGTGGTTCTAAGCCGTATTCACCAAAATTACGGGATATGCGAATTATCTGGTTTTACAAAAAACAAAAAAAAACGATCACAACCTCCATATTGCAGGACATAATTTTTTCAACGCAGAAATAACAGGTCAATTGAAAAGTCCCCAGTCTATCATAGTAAAGAATTTTTTTTTTTTTTTAAATTCACTTTTTGTGTTCAACATAGTTACCTTCGAGAGTGTTACACTGATTATAGCGACCCTTCATATTTTCTGTACCAGTTTTGTAGTACAATTTGTCCTTTGCTTCAAAATAGGCAGTTCAGTTTCGGCGATCTCTCCTCTTCATTCGAGGAAATTTTCTTCCCATCGAGAAGATCTGAGAACAGAACAGAATATAGTCGCTGGGCGCCAGATCTGGAGAATACGCTGGATGCGGAAGCATCGTCTTTCATACTGTCCAATAACGCTATGTAAAAGTTTTTTTCAAGACAGTGAAATGAAAATTATTCCATGCGCATCCCAAGGTACAAACCCCGTAACCTTGCTGATGACTGTCGATTGGACTTCGTAGTGAAATGATGGAGCCATTTTTCAGTAACAACATCTTGTGGACGTCCGCTGCATTCACCGTCTTCGGTGCTCATTTCACCACGTCTAAACTTAGCATACCAATCTTTATGGATTGATTTTCCTGGCGCAATGTACGAAAACTCATGTGTTTGCTTCAACTATATTTTTTCCCTTCAAAATTTTATCAACACGCGAAGTTCCATTTTATCCATTTTTTTTTACAATAACAAAAGTTGCTTCACTCAAAATGCTCAAGTGGCTCCCACGTCCCTGCTGACAGTCACATCTTCGAAGTCGTAGCTAATTTCGTCTACCTAGGAACCAACATTAACAACACTAACAATGTCAGCCTTGAAATCCAACGCAGAATCACTCTTGTCAACAGGTGCTACAATAGAAAATTAAAGTCCTCTCTCGACGAACCTAAAGCAAACACTACAAGTCGTCAATCAGTCCCGTCCTGATATGGCGCATAAGCCTGGACGATGTCGATAGCCGATGAGTCGACTTTTGGAGTTTTCGAGAAAAAAGTTTTGCAAAAAATATGTGGTTCTTTGCGCGTTGGCAACGGCGAACACCACATACGATGAAACGATGAGCTGTACGAGCTATACGACGACATTAATATAGTTCAGCGAATCAAGAGACTTCGGCTACGCTGGCTAGTTCATGTCATCCGAATGGATAAAAGCGCTCCAGCTTTGAAAGTATTAGATAGAGTACCCGCTGGCGGAAGCAGAGGAAGAGGAAGACCTCCACTCCGTTGGAAGGATCAAGTGGAGAGCGACCTGATTTCACTTGGTATTTCCAACTGGCGCCAAAAAGCAAAGAGTAGAAACGAGTGGCGTGCTATTGTTGATGCGGCTATAATCGCGTAAGCGGTGCCTACACCTCAGTTGAAATCAGAGCGCAAAAGCTTCCAAGATCCGAAGTAATGTATTCAGAGCACACCTTTTGGTGATAACTTCGGTTTGAATTATATCACAGAGATCTGTGGACCTGAAGAATATGTTGTTTGAGAGGTGGGCTCCTGCCTATCTTCTATTTACCACGTTGCTCTCATTTAAAATCTCAGCTATTTCCGGTTCTTCCGTGAATCAGTAAACATACATATTTATAAGAAAAGTGTTTTAAGTAGAAGTAAGAGAGCCTGAATAATCTAAAACCGCTAAGATAAAGAAAAATAATTTCGCAACATTCGGTAAAAGTACATTAATGTCTTGCAGTCACTTTCTTTTATTTAATTAGGAAAAATTTTTAATATTCTATGAGTTTGAAGTACTTTCTACTCAACTTTCCAGATATTTCTAATTTTTTTCTAATTTTAGTTCTCATCAGAATTTGCAAAAATCTCAAAAAAGTTGCAAACAAAATTATTTCGAATAAATTATTTATTTCAATATTCTTGCGGAGTCAATTGTTCAAAAAATGTTAATGACTAATGACAGCATTTCAAAGAAGACATTCGACGCGACCTATGTGCCATTAGCATGTTGAGATATGTACATGAGTAAATAGGTACGTACATCTTCATGCATGTACATATATTTTAGAGAAGAAATATTTTGATTATAACTGAAGGATGCCTTAATGGCTAATATTGGCAAGTCTTGGAAATTGCCGCTTCAGCACGATTTCACCGAGACTATTCGATAAAATACGACAACCATAAAGATAATTCCCCACTCGGTGTGGCCTTCAAGAGAGCCGGAGCAAATCTCACTAACTAGTACATAGTAATCAGTAATAGTGTATATACGAGGGCAAGTCGAAAAGTTTGTAAAATAAAAAATGTTGCTAGGGAAATGCAACAATAAATTTATTTCTCACTTTTAATATTTATAATTTTTTGCCTCTTTGGGCTTACAGTAGTACATAAATTTATTTTCCCTAAAAAATTTTCTATGCTGGGTCTAGTAGTTATCGACAATTGGAAGGGAAGCTGTTGCAACTCTGGTCTCTCCGATATCGTCCGTGAAAATTTCTTGTATAGTTGGGCCGTATTCTTTCATTACACATCTCAACAAAAAAAAAGAAGCTTTTTTGAGCAGACAATGTGTACTTTATGCTTTTAGGGTGGCCGAAT
The DNA here is from genome assembly GCA_030068015.2 of Neoceratitis asiatica. Classification (NCBI taxonomy): domain Eukaryota; kingdom Metazoa; phylum Arthropoda; class Insecta; order Diptera; family Tephritidae; genus Neoceratitis; species Neoceratitis asiatica. The sequence continues at coordinate 55,505,090 of CM061524.1, read as the reverse complement.
CCAAATCTGAGGTCAGTTTAGCGCATTGAGGCATCATACATAATCTATTGTGAGCAATACTCACTTAATATTTCTTCCACTTTCAAGTACAAGCCGCTTGAAAATCTTTGCAGGTTTATATCTACATAATACCTAAAGTCTGGACTTTGTTCGCCGTGAGTTAGCTTTCATTTCCGTTTGAATTTAAATGCTAATAATTGATACTGGTACCTTGATAGACGATAATTATCACATCTTTTTTTTATAGTTACCAAACAAATTGGAGCGATCAAGTCAAGTCAGATCCTTCGTTAAGTAGGTTCTTGTTTCCACAAAGTTGAGGCATTTTACTTCCTTTCCTTCCACTGCTGGACACTGCCTCGAAAACTTTTAAAGCTGGAGCTTTTTCATCCATCTGGCCATCCGCTCAACTATGTCAATTACGCCGCAATAGCCGGGTGGTAAGCAGTGCGTACTGCCATTCGAAAGGCCAGGGCTCGAGTACTGGTTCCACCAACATCCAATTATAGACGATTAATTTTTTTAATTGCTTTCACCCTACGACAAGACAGAGAATGTCAATCAGAGGATGATATGAACTAAAAACTCCTCTTAAAAATCCATCGGCCCTTCGGAAGCAGGTATATATAGTTATAGTTTAATGTAAACTATAGGTCTCTCTATTTGTTGGAAAAACATTAAACAGCACACCACAAATTGGAGGCTGAGCTCGGTCGAAAATCGTTTCAGCGGTTACGAAGTGCCAATTATATAAATAATTGTATTACATGTCGATGCCGCCATACATATATCTCATACAGCTCATCGCAATATTGTCTACGGTCTTTCGAAAAACCTTTATTTTCGAAACCCAACTGTCAGACCCCCACACTATATAAAGGGTGTTTTTTATAGAGGTATAGAACTTTAAGTTGGCATTACTTTTCAAGATGGCAACCTATTTAACAGCTGTCAAGTGATTTATTCTCAGTTTGGTTTGGCAATTCATCATGAATAGACTCACGACTGAACAACGCTTGCAAATAGTGCAATTTTATTTCGGAAATAATGGTTCTGTGCGGAAAACGTATCGCGCACTACGTCCATTTTATTTTTTTTAGCGATGAAGCGCACTTCTGGTTGAATGGCTACGTCAACAAACAAAACTGCCGCATTTGGAGTGAAGGTAATCCTCAAGTGTATATTGAAACACCGTTACATCCAGAAAAACTGACTGTTTGGTGCGCTTTATGGGCTGGTGGAATCATTGGTCCGTACTTTTTCAAAAACAATGGTGGCCAGAACGTTACAGTCAATGGTGATCGGTATAGAGCCATGATTATTAACTTTTTCATTCCTGAATTGAATAACCATGATGTCCAGGAGATGTGGTTTCAACAAGACGGCGCAACATGTCACACAGCTCGTGCCACAATAGATTTATTGAAAGACGCGTTTGGTGACCGCCTAATTTCACGTTTTGGACCTGTGAATTGGCCTCCAAGATCTTGTGATTTAACACCGCTATACTACTTTCTGTGGGGTTATGTAAAGTCATTGATCTATGCGGATAAGCCGCAAACGCTTGACCATTTGGAAGACAACATTCGCCGTGTTATTGCCGATATACGGCCACAAATGTTGGAAAAAGTCATCGAAAATTGGACGTCCAGATTGGACTACATTTGCGCCAGCCGTGGCGGTCATGTGCCAGAAATCATATTTAAAATGTAATGCCACAAGATTTTCTTTCGGATAAATAAAATTCATGTCAATCGAATAATCCATCGTTGTTTTATTGCAACTTAAAGTTCTATACCTCTGTAAAAAACACCCTTTACCAGGACGCTGATTAAGAGAGACTTGTAAAGTTTGGTGTTTGTTCGTCGAGAGAGGAGTTTAATTTTGAATTGTCTACTGAGTTCAAAGTAGCAGCTGTTGGTACGATTTTAGGTTGTTCTTGTCGATGTTGATGCTAATTCCTTGATGGGCGAAGTCATAGCCGACTTCAATGTTTTGACTGCCAATGGTTTCTTTTGGACTAACTTGCCTTATTTCTTCAGCATTGTGTCGAAAACATCAACCTGTCTGAAACTTTATTTTGTAGTAAACGGATCCTGAAGGTATATTCGTGTTCAGACTGCCCAAAGTCGCTCTCATACTGTTAAAGGTTACTTTAAAGTGGATCAGGGGCAGCATCGATCCTTTTCTCTAAGATCCTCTTAATGAAGGACTCAGTGTTCATATTTTGTCGATACTCTAAAGCCATTCGTATGTAAGGCAACTGAGATCTCACTATCTTACGACTTAAACTTGTATGGGAGTTGAGTAGCTCTGTGGCCGCTAATGCATCCCCAATTAGCACTTCTCTCCATGTCATGAACTTTAGGAACACCCCTCGTAGTAATACCCCCATCCGACCACGCGACGAAGTACGAGTACGAGACGACTGGCCTACCCTTGTGAAATATTTGCCAACTATGACAGTACTGATGTCTCCATAAACAAAATTAATTTATGTTAACTACAAACAACTATTTCCAAACCGATCATTCGCCTGCCAAGGAGCGCACTCGTGTGTATACATATGTGTGTGTTTGTGTATTTGCTGTGCAACGGCCAATCGGTCACCCCACCTACTCGCCAGCACGTCGGCGGTATGAGTAGCAGAGTGACTAGTAGTATTATGCCATGGACAGCCGAGCAACCATCGAATAATCTACGATTTTGATATGAAATAACTGAGGAAGAACCAGAAACAGAAGAAGAAGAACAATGCGACATAAATTAACTATTTTATGTGCGCTTTTTGTTTTTATATCAACTCCATTTGTTTTTGTTTATACAATACGAGTGTAGATATAACGGCACAAACACTTACACGTGTTATACAGTTTTGTTATGGCTCTCCTCAGTGACTCGCTTACTCGCTCACTCTCCTCGTTTGTTGGCACTTGTCATTAAGCGGAATAAAATATGCTTGCGTTGGCCCATTCTGGTCATGTCCTGTGGAATGTCAAACAAACGAATGGAACATCAATGTTAGACAACAATGTTATAACAACAACAACAACAACAACAACAACAACAACAACAAAAATAACAACAATATGAAAAGTAATCAGTAAAAACTAAGCCATAAGCCTCAACCAACGCAAACAAAATGGAGAACAAGAAGAAGACAAGCATGACAACAACAGCGCCAATAACTGGCGCTAAAAACAAGGACACTTCGTCAAATTGGTCAAAGAATAAATATACAAATAAATGGGCAGCGCAATGCTAAACCAATACTCATAATCGACGCTTGGTGTATTCCAATACGAAGGCGTTGGGAAGATGAAGAAAAATAGAAAAATTAATTTTGGAATTCAGTCATATCTGAAGCCATGAATGAAGGGCTAGAGCTCATACTATATACATCGTATAAGGACATTGAAGACCTAACATTCCAGAAATGGAGCAAAAGCTTAGGCGTTAATGACGTCCGATGGGACGACACTAGGGAGTCATCGATAGAAATATTTTGCGGAAGATTTATGGTCTCTTGCACTTTGGATGGAAGAATGAGCTCTTCGATATACATATGATATGATGACATTTACATATAGTTCAGCGAATTAAAATACAGCAGCTTCGCTGGCCATATCATGATGTCTGAATTGAAGAAAGCACTCCACCTTTGAAACTGTTCGATGCAGTAACCGCTGGTGGAAACAGAGGTAGAGTAAGACGCCCACTGCGTTGAAAGAATCATATAAGGAACTGCCTGATTTCATTTAGTAGAGCGAAAAGAAGAAACGACTAGCGAGTTATTGTTAGTTCGGCTATAATCGAGTAAGCGGTAGCTACTCCGACGACGAAGCAGATGAGCTAGTCAGAAACTGACAAAGCCATTGAAGAAAAAGAGAATTAAATTTCTTTACGGATAGGTGGAAGATTGACGTAAAAATCGAGATAGAAATTTTCTATCGACAATTATTATTAGGAGGGTGCTTAAGCTTCCAGAACCTTGCATGTTTTCTAGTCGCTGGCTATTGCTATTAAAGAGGCGGTGGACACTTTGCTTCGGAGAGACTACTGCGGGGCAATCCAACTTTAACTCAGATAGCCAAGCGGCTATTACGACCTTCTAGGTAAACTCCAAAATTTGGAAGGAGTACTTATTTTCGACCTCACAGACTTACTTCGGGATATCGGGTCATAGCGGCATTGTTAGAGCAATTAGTGGTATCTCTAGCAGTATGATTTTTTCCAAGGTCCTACTTTTTTTGCGTTTCTGTACGATAGGTGGAAGCAGCTTAGAATATGTAGTTATCAGTTAGCAAAGTCTAGAGTACTGAGGCCGTAATGAAATTATCCGCTCAAGTTCTTCGAAGCATGGCTCGCTATAATAGATGATGGCGATTTTATAGAGAGAGATTCCTACCATATTCTTAAATTGGCTCTAGCTCAGACTAGTGTGTCTTTCAATCGACTCGTAGCACAGGTGGCTGGTGGGATGGAGTCTCTCCAAGCAGGGAACAATAGAACATAAAAAAGTGAATAAAAGCTCCACGGAAAGGTGAGTGGGAAAATGTATGCAGAGTGGTGGTCTCTAATCAGGTTGCTCTAAGAAAGCTGTTCTATACACGGACTTCAGTGGATCCAGAAAATAGTCTTTTGATGTTTCAAACACACTCAGTTTTCCTGGAATATACCTTTATTTGCAACCGTTGAGCTTTCTAACACAATCTTTCCGCTCTCTCACTCCGCGCATAAAGCAAACAAATTTAACTCAATCCCAATTGAATCTCATCGATTCAATCCAATCCGCAGCGACCAGCAAATTTGACATACACTCACTCACACACATATACAAACACAAAAATGATAAACAGAAAACGGAACGACGAAATATCGAGTAGAAAAGCCAAACCAAAGTCAACAAAAGATAGCGTAGCGTGAAAACGATTCCAAAAAGTATAACAACAACAACTAGATGAACAGCAACAACAAATAATAACAATAACATACAATTTATTGTGCTCGTATTTTTTGGTGGAGAGACAAAAATGACAAAAATATAGTTTATGTGACACTCAACCTTTACTGCTATGGCAGCAAATTTGCCCCCAACCCAGCCAACCAAGCAAGCAACCAGCCAACCAAACAAGCAACCAACCTACCACCCACCCACACACACCTACATTATACATAAACCCACTTGTGCTGCCCACCCCTTAAATTGTAAAGCATAAATTCGCCGAAATTCTGGCCAAAAATTGCTCTACCCTATACCACCACCGGGAGAGGGGATGTGAGGGGAGGTGAGGCGACCGTGCAGGCATTTTGGCACAGGTCAACCCAACTGACGCGCACCCAGCTGGATTTGATGGAAACGAAAGTTGCCATTGCTTCATCCCCGCCAAGTGCAGTTCTTGGATTCCTCGTCGTCCAACGTCAACTTGCTTGTTTGCTTCCAGCTCATTCGCTGGTTCGTTTGTTCGTTCGTTGTTGTTATTTATACTTCAACATTGTTTGTTATTTTATTCTTGTGGAGCATGTTTGTCTTTCATCATTTTTTTATGGAATTTATTTGCTACAGCTCGACGTCATGGTTTCGGTTGTTGGTTGTTCGTTGTTGGTTGTTGGCTGTTGGCTGCCGTAGGCGCGCTCAAAAGGTCGGTTAAATGCGGCGTTGGGGTTTTAGGGACTCCTTGACTTACTACTACTGCTGCTTCTACTACTACTACTATCTTCTACTACTAAGGAGCAACATTTGCGCTGACCATCATCATTCGCTGCTGCTGCCCATACATTTGTTTTTAGTTATTGTTTTTGTTTGTCCGCTATTTTATGTGTTTTTCAATTTTTTTTTTCGCATAATTTTCCTTGTTGTTTTTATATGTCCTTTACTATCTTTGGTGGTCGGTGTAATGTGAAACATTTTCTATTTTTTTTTACAGTTTATTTTATTTTATTTTCTTGATGTGTGGCATTTTTCTTATTTGCAATAAATTTGCTTATGAATGTTTGTTATGTAGTATATTTTGTTGTTGTTGTTGTTGTTGTTGTTGTTGTTGTTGTTGTTGTTGTTGCTGTACTTTCTGTCTCTGTGGCAGTGGTTTTACCCTAGTTACCGTTACTAATGCTACTACTGCTTGGACGAGTACTCGTATGTGTGTGTTTTGGATACATAATTTTTACCATTTTGATGTTAACTGTAAAATTTATAATGCTTTTTGTATGCCATCATGACAAGGTTTCTCGAGTTCCGTACACAGAGATGTATGTATGTACATAATAATATACGTACTTATACATATGAATTTACGTAGTTGAGATTGCTGACTAGGCTAGAGAGGTAGACTCAAGAGGAGATTTGGTTTGGTTTATTAGGTTATACAGAGACCTACAGTTTTAAGGCGCCACGGAACGGGTGATAAACTTAATCTTATGAGCAGCTTTTATCCCTTAAGTTAGGGATACACATGCAGTTTTTCCTATTCTTTTGGACATTGGCCGGCTCGAACACAATTTCACTGATCGTCACAGGTAAGTTAAACTACTTTTCTATTGTCGAAGGCCGAATCAACAAAAGCGTATTAAACGTTTCTTCCCTTCACCATGCGGTACCAACTGAAGACATTAAGTAAAGCTATGATCTCCAACATCTGATCTTTCCAACGGAGTAGAGGTTTTTCTCTTTCTCTTTCTTAAACCTGCTGCTACACCTTCGCTTTTAAAGCGAGCTCACAGCCGACTAAAGCAATGAATTAACGTTCTTGTTTTTTGCAAGACGAGATGATGAGAGATTTGTAGAGTTTGGTATTTGTACGTCGAGAAAAGACTTCACAATACGACTTAATTCAAAGCCGGACTTTTTGGGCAAGAGTGATCCTGCGTTATATTTCAACGCTGACATTGTTGGGGTACGTCTGATGCTCGTTCCTACATAGATAGAGGAAATTATCTACAACTTCAATGGTATAACTGTGTACAGTGACGTGGGATCCGAATCGCAAATGCAATGACTGCTTGTTTGAGGAGACAGTTCTCATCTTTTCGTCTTTCACAACCTGCCTCATACGCTTCACTTTCTTATCCAATCTAGAGAAAGTAGTACCCACGGTGCGGTTGTTGAGGGCAATGATATCAATATCATCGGCGTAGGCCAGCAGAAACACTCTTATGGAACACTGTACTTTCTCTATTCAGCTCTACAGCTTGTATTGTTTTTTCTCCAGCAATAGATTAAAACTAATCACATGATAAAAATTCACCCTGTCGGAAAACTTCTTCAGTATAGAACGAATCAAAGAGGTCTTTCGCGATCATCACGAAGTCGGTGTTGCTCAACGTCAGTTGAACATCCGTACAAAGTTTAGAGGCACCTCGTTCTCGTGTTTTTGTCTTCTGCTTTAAAATCGAGGTTGAGTCTACCGATCCTTTTCTCACAGGTATTTTCCAAAAAATGGCGTATGGTAAATATATGGTCAATGATTGACTTAAAATTTCCGAAAACACACTCATATAGTCGATCTATACGTTGACGGTGGACTTTAATTCTTCCCACAACATGTTGGTTAGATGTTTATATGTGATATTGTGAAGATTTATCCCATGATAATTTGCACAGATTGTAGCTTTCTGCGGAATGATGTAACCTCTACTTTCACCGCTTACTCAGGACATCCATTGCCATATCACATCTTTTGGTGCCATATGTTCAGCTCTTAAAAAAATTTGCAGTTCGTCACATTTTCGTATAGTATTTTTGAGCAGTACTTTTACCAGACACATTCTCGGCCTCTCCCTTTACCTGTTTGAAAATGCGTTTCACAGCCTGTTTTCACTCCCTGCTCTCGATGATCGTCGAAAAGTAATACCTCCTTTGGCGGCTATAGGAATAGTGTTTAAAATATCGTCCAAATTTCTCTTATACCGAGTTGTTGATAGGAGCTATCAGAGTGCACATCGTGTAGAAAACTGCTTGGGTGCTTGTTGTAATTGCTATTTTTTACGTCGAACATTCTTTGGGTTTCTTCAAAGACGTTCTTCTTTGAGAAAAGGCAGTGATCCGAGTCGATGATAGGTCCTCGAAGCGTACGCCCAACGTCAACAACACTGGATACATGTTGCCCGTCTATCACAACCTGGTTGATCTGGTTGTAAGATTTCCGATCCGGTAAAGAATTTTTCGTACCTTAATATAGTGCTACAGGCAACCAGCGATCTTCCCCAGCGATCGATCTCACCTATTTTTGGCATGTTTATGCCGAACGTTTACATTTTTTGCCCATCCTGACGTTAATATCTAAAATAACGACTTCGTGGCGGGGGCAGCGTTCAGAGTTTAATTTTTCACCCTTTTGCGTGGACTACACATGGTCTCATCCAAGTGTTTTCAAACCTAACAAAAGAAACAACCAAGAAAGGTTTGATAAAGGCTTTTGATCAGTGTCTGATGTCCTTCTCCGTCAGTTTTATTCAACATGCTCGATTATTTTCATGATGTAGTTATTCCTTGCAAGGTACTCGTAGATTCACAATGCCCTTCATCCTCTGTGTCATCTGCTTACCTCAGATGTCTTCCTTTTTTTCGCTCACTCCCTCTTTCCCACTCACTTTTTATGGATATATACATTATTTATTTATTTTATTTATATTTTTTTTCTTTCTTTTTATATCTCTATCTCTGTCTACATCTCTGTCTCTCTATATATATCTATCTATCTCTCTCCCTCTTTCTGTTTCCCGCCGAACCCCTGTTCCTGAACCCTCAATTCGAAGAACAATTGATCAGGACCACAAGCCATGCTCTTGGAAACACAAAGAAAGCACTCAGTTTTTCTTATTTGTATGAGAAATAAAATTGAAGGGTTTGGTTGGCATACGCTCTCGAGGTGGCGATCGCAATTAAAATATGTTGATCTGACCTGCCCTCGATTCCCTAGCTCGCAGAACGCTATACTACGCGATCGACTGCGTCCAACGTCAACGCAACATTTATACATTTCCCATATACTAACAATTGACAATCTTAAGAACCTCCGGCTGGGAGCTAAAACTCTACTACACACCTGCTAAGTCGCAGGAAGTCTTAACTAACAACTTCTTAACTATCATAATTCATATTTCATAAATACATTTTTGCTACTTTGTTGCAAAACTATAAAAGCCAGTAAGTAGAAAGAATGACACTCGCTCACACGCTCAATTGCACACACTCACACATAAACCACTAACCTTTCACAGTAAATCAACCGCCAATGACCCATCATTATCATTGCCGCCGTTGATTAAATCTCTTCAGAAACTCTCACATTTCACATGAACGTAGATCGTAAATCGAGCGATCAATAGCTTTCGGCATAGCCACTTTCCCAACTAGTCAACAGCGCTCATGTGTAGGTTTGGATGTTTGCATGAATTATGTACTCGTAAAAGCTCTGTCTATGAATATTTGTAATAAATCTCTAATTTTAAGGTGCCTGTTGTTGTTGTTGTTGTTGTTGCACATGCAACTTTGTCATAATTTTGTCATCTATGCCGAGACGCAGCCAGCCAGCCAGCCAACCACGCAGGCAGACAGCCACACGATTACCATGCGTCATTAGGTAGATCGCTGCGTTGCGTCCGGACGTCGCTTTACGACCACATTAAATCTAATGAATTCTTCTTAATTCAAATTAAACGCTGATCATAAAGCAGCAATAATCGAAAATGTCGCCGACAACTCGGTCGGTCGGTTGGACGCTTGACGGTTGGCGATGCGAAAATGTTGCCGGCAGGCAGCAGCCAGCAGTGGCAAATGAGGAAGTGCAACAATGTGCAATATATGTGTAATTGTATATGCATATAAAATGCAAATCTGAATGCATTCTGTGGAATATGAAATATGTATATATATGTATATATATGTAGGTATATACAGACAGACACCGTGCACATCGTCTACTCGGGTGCAAATCATGCAACAGCTGTGCTTGTCTTGTCTTGTCTGCCCGACGACAGCTAGGCTCAACAAAAAAAAAAAACGACTAAATGCAACAACAATAACAACAATAATCGCAGTGGAATTATCCAAAGCAATTTAGTCCCTATAAAAGACCATTCCGTCGTATGAAAGCAGATGGATGCCGCCGCGCTTGGCTTCTCGCTTGTCATAATCCGTTCATATGTTGCACTCGCATAAGTGCGTGCATGACAAATAAACAGATATGCATATATGCTATTTATGCATACATATTTATATACAGTGGCGGACAAAATTTTACATACACCGCCTGTATTCGTTGAGTTGTGTAAAAAGTGCTATGACTTTGCTGAATAATGCAGTTTTATTTTAAATCCTTTTTTAATCAAAACAAATCCATTTTCTATCATAAAATAAAACAATTTAAAAAAAAATTTGAATTATGTTTTCTAATTTGCTAGTATTCAACTTAGTTTTGGTTTAAACAAATTAGCATTACCATGGGTCCGCGAAAAGAAATATCCATTGAATGGATGTACCGAAAATAAGCCGCATATTGGCCGCCTGAAGAAATTAACTCGGAGAGAAATCAGCTTTATTCTGAGGGAAGTGAATGATGATCCTGAAGTTACTGCTGCAAAATTTGCAGAAAATATCGCAAACTCATCAAGAAATTGTGTCCATTTAAGAACAATTAGAAAAGCTCTGAACGATAACGGCTTCCACAGTAGAACGCCACGTAAAAGGCCTATTATTTAGCTTTGAGCTCGATAAGAACACTTAGAAAAGGTAATGGATTTTTGGCAAATTCTTGTTTACACACGAATCGGAATTCAATATATTCGGCAACGATGGAAGAGCAAAAGTTTAAAAAAAGGGACCACTGCACTTAACTCCAAAATTATAGTAACAACAGTGAAACATAGTAGCGGCAAAGTGATAGTTCGGGGAGCAGTTGCGCCATCTGGAGTTGAAAAGTTGGCTTTTATTGAGGGTAATATGGATCAGTTCAAATATAAGTCATTGTTTGAAGCTAATCTGAAGCCTTCGGTAAACAGTTTGGAGCTTGGCATAGGCTGGAACTTTCAAACAGGATAACGATCCAAAGCACACGGCCCATATTGTTAAGGATTGGTTGCTTTATCATGCTCCAAGCAACTGCATATACCACGTCAAAACTCAGTTTTGAAAGTTTTTTAACATTTCTGGTAGATTTATGATAGAAATATTTGAAAATTTCAGCTCAGCATTACTCAGAGAATATCTTTTTGAAGCTTGGGATATTATTACTGCCTCATTGACAAATTTTGTAGCTTCGATGCCACGATGGCTTCAAGCTGTTATTGATGCGTACGGTGGACCAACTAAATACTAAAAAAAGCAGGTTACCTGATATTAACCAAAATTTTTGCGCTAAGATAATTTATGTATGTACTGTATGGTAGACTTTTGTCATTGTTGGATTTACGTTTTTTTGTCAAATCTTTACTATTTTATGTTAAAAAATTATTTTTGTTGTTTTTTATGATAAGGGAAAATACTTGAAATAAACTGTATAATTTTCCAATAAACCTTTTGGACTTTCAATTCAATGAAAACAGGGGGTGTATGTAGACGTTTGTCCGCCACTGTATATAGTATTTGCATGTATAAATACCCAGCAACAAAACTTAGCTAAATGTAAAAAGACGAATGAACTTCAATAAAATAATATAAATGCAAATAAATATAATAAAAAAATTATTATATTAAACAAAATTATTAAAAAAATAATAAATAAAACTTAATTGAATAGAATTGAGAAAAAAAATTTATGAAACTAAAAAATAGAAAAAAAATACAATTATATTAAATTAAACTAATTAGTACTAAATAAATAAATAAATATGTACATATATATTTGGCGCTTTGTAACCGCTGAAGCAATTATTAGGCCGAGCTTCTCCCCCAATTTTGTGGTTTTGCATTTTGATGTTTTTACGAACAAATGGAGTTTATTCTAAGCCACCTCCGAACGGCCGATTGATTTTTATTAGGACTTTTTTAATTCATGTCAGAAATACTCTCATTCCCTGCCGAGGGGTGGCCGCAATTAGAAAAATTAATTTTCTATAATTTAGGTGCAGCTCGCCTTCCGAGTGCTAACCACTCGGCTATTGCGGCTGAATTATTATGATATTAATTGAATTAATCCTAAATAAAGTAAAAAAATAAAAATATATATAAATAAAAGTTAAATAAATAAAATAATTTATATAGATTACCTTAAAAAAATAAATAAATTAAAAATATAAAATAAAATTAAAAAAATTAAAAAAGTACTTACTTTAAAAAATTTAAATAAAAAAGTGAAAATCAATATCAAATCAATAAAATTTGATTATTTTTTAGTCCGGTCAAATTAGACCGAAAAATAAGAGTAAAGCTACCTACCCACCAAGCTGAAAATCGGCTCAAAATGTAATTAAAAATAAAATTTGAAAGTTCCCCATTTTTCCCCTGTGAGGGACAAATTTTACCCTATGAGGTCGTGTACTTAGCGCGTTATTTTTAACGTGGTTTCCCCAGTAGGCCAATTCCATGGGACAGTTGCGATCCTGTTTAATTTGAAACTATTGCAAAATAATGAATTTTAGCAGAAATTGAAAAGATAAAAGCAATTTAAGTTTAAAAAAGTAGTGAAATTTTATCGTCCGAGTCGTAACTTTTGATTTTAAACGACGTTAATAGCGATGCATCGCATGTCGCCTCGTTGGAATCAAACGGATCCTCTACTGTTGGTGATTCAATATTAGAGCATGACCGGTCTTGACAATGTGTACGTGACAGAGAACAAAACAGACCGACTTTTTTGTAACCACACTTAGCACTGCATCCCTTTTTGGCAGTTGCAAAAAATCGTTTTTAGTAATTTTCCGGCGCACGTGGAAGTAAAGTTTGCACAGGGGAACATTAAAATTTTATTTTTAATTATATTTTAAACAACCTTACCGATTTTCAGCTTGGTGGGAATTTAGCGAGCTTCGAATTTCTAAATTGACACTAAATAAAATTAAGTGAAACAAAATTAAATAAAATGAGCCGAAGTAAAATTTCAAAATGAGCCCAAAAATATAAAGTAAAATGAAATAAAAACAGAAATATTAAAAAAATAAATAAATATTATAACATAAAATAAAATTAAAATTAAAATAAAATAAATAAAAAATTAAATAAAAATAATAATTAAGTGAAAAATAAATAAAACATAAAATTAAAATAAAATAATATTAAAATATTAAAAACTCAAATAATATTAATTTGAAAAAAAAATAATATAAGTTTAACTGAATCAGTAAAATAAAATAAAAATGAAAAAATTAAATAAAAATAAAATAAAATACGATTAAATAAAAAATACATAGTGAAATTAAATAAAAGTAAGTTAAATAAAATAAAAATAAATAAATAAAACTAATTGGATCCAAATCCAACAATAAGTGGAGTAATAGCAAATAGTATAAGCTGAAATTTAAAAAATTAAAACAGAAAACAAAATAAAATAAATTGGAATAAATAAAATAAAATAAAATAGGTATTTAATAATTAAATAAAATTAGATAAAATATAAAAAAATAAAATTTAAATTAAATAAAGTAAAAAAGAAAAACTACAATAATATAAAGTAAAAAATTAAAAAATATTAAATAAAATGATATATATTAACATTAAATTAAACTTAATTAATTAACATAGAATAAAACATAATGGTTTCAATTAAATTTAAATGAAACGATATAAAATAAAATCAAATTATTCTTAGCTAAGTTAAATCAATTTAAATTGTATTACTAATACAATACAAAGTAAAGAATGACATAAAAGACTAAAAAAATAGAAGAAATTTTATTAAATTTAATAAAAAATTAAATAAGCCAAAATACAAAAAAATTAGAACAAAGTAAATTTAAAACAAAAACGAATAAAATAAAATAAAATAATAAACCTCATGTAGAAAAATATATATATATATAAAATTAAACAAAATGTGTTGAAATAAAGTAAAATCAGATAAGCCAAATATAAATTAAATTAAATTACATATAATGAAATATAAAATATTTTAATATACGAAAAAAAATAAAATTAATTTAAAAATATAAAAGTAAATTTCATTAAAAAATAAATGGAGATAAAATATAAGAAATAAAATAAAATTATTATAAAATTTTTTATAAAATTACAAGTATGAAGAATTAGGTATAAAATTTAAGACGAAAAATTAATAATTAAAAAGCTATATGAATTATTTCTGCTCCAAATACATTCCAAAACATATTTTGTTATTATTACATAAAGAATACAAGAAATCATATAAAAAGTGTTGAAAATAAATTCAATATTGTTTACGGGGTTAGGTGGGTTTGAGGGGCTAAGAAAAGGAATTTTGACTATTTTTTTATATACCTACATACAATCATATATTTTGGTCAAACAATTCACCATATCAGAGATACATATTTAAAAAAAATTTTGTGAAATTTTTCTTCAAAAATTCCGAGAACTCAGCCATTGTTACCTCATCACCCTTGACATCTCAAAAGAAAATGCTCTCGCCGTGAACAACATAACTCATTATTGGTTCATCTAAAATCACAAAACCAAAAACATATCGTTAGTCCAGGGATAAATCTCCTTATTGGACGAAGGAAAAAACAAAAATTGTAAATTTTAATTTTTGACAAACTTTGAACAAAAAAACACTTTTTTTTAATCAAATTTTCGCCATGCATTGGCTCGGAAAAATTAATTGTAATAAAAAAACCCTCGTTCAATGTTTAGATAATATTATTATAAAGATGTGTGTCAAATTTGAACAAAATCGCTGTATAACTTTTGGGGAAATCGTATCCACCGACTTATTAAATAGAGTTTTGAGATAAACGCGTTTAAAGTTTCAAATTGACACAGACATGGCCTGATGGGCGGAACTTCCAAAGAGTCTATCTCTTAGAATTTTACTCCGATCGATTTGAAATTTTAGGCAAATATTTTAAACATATTTTACAATTTAGTAAGACAAAAAATTTTTTAGTTATCAAACCCACCTAAGCCCTTAAGTCTTTTCTATTAAAAATTAATACAAATATATATTTTATGTACAGAAATTTGAAAAATTTAATAAAACACTAAAAAATTATACAGTATTTAAAGTTAAATAAAAGTTCAAAAAAAAGTTTTGAAATGTTGAAAATGTAGAATATTGATTTGTAGTTTTTTTTAATATGTAATTCAAAAACAAAAAAATATTTTTGCGTGAAATTGCTTGTCAATACCTACTTATTTTTAAATTCATTACATTTTGTATCCTTTAGAAAAGGAATTTAATTTACTTTTTTGTTTTTAATTTTACATTTTTTTTCTGTTATCAGTTTTGAATTTAATTTATTATTTAATTTCTTTTTTTTAAATTTTTTTTAACAATTTTCTGTTTACATTTGCTAGAGTTGAATGTCATTGACCCAAAGCGCAGTCTCTATTTGAATAAAAATAGTAAATGCCGAATATATTCAACTTTGTCTTCCACGGTAAGGAATTAAAGAAGCGATCAAGTCCTACTCTGTTACACTTCCATTTCAAGACATTATAGAACTAGTCTCCCATAGAAGCACTTCAAAACTTTTTTTGCTGAGCATATACACACACATGTAAGAGTGTTTTACTACTACTTCTTGCTTCTCATGACACTGAGCCGATCACTCCAAGACATTTACAACAAATCTATTTTTCTTTCTTGCCAACATACAACCAAGCAGCCAAGTAAGCAAGTTATTGTTGTTATTGCTGTTGCTATGTTGTTAACAATGTTGCGACTTTCTGCGTTCCAATCCATCTGGCTGTAAATTTTGTGCTAATTGTTGATTTGCATTGCATAATTGCCTACTAAATACTTATGTGCCGCGCGTCGGCTTATGTTGCGATAAAGCGTCGAAGGTAACCCATCCACTACATTTGTGCAAAAGTGCAATAACAATAACAATAGCTATGAATGAAGAAAGAACTTGTCTACTAGCCATATAACATATATAATTATGTAGAAATGTATATCTAGGTAGTAATGCCAATGGAAAAAAGCACAAAATTGCGCATAAATATGTAATTTGAGAGATTTATTTAATTTAAATTATACGCATATTTTAAGTATCATATAAATTTGTAAATACCAATGTGATAATGACATATAAATTATCCAACATGCAGATCAAGAGAATCTTAGGTTCATAGTTAAGATTTATCGAAGAGAAGGGACTGAATTTTTACAACGTCCAAGTCATTAAATCGTTAGGATCGCCGGAGCAGTTATTATATATTGACTTTGTGTGGAATAAATTTCAGTGGTGAAAGTCTTTAGTCTCATAATATTAGATTAATGAATTTGTATATCCTTTATTGGATGAAAAATTTCTAAAGCATGGTAATTGGACCTTAAAATGTGAAAAATATTTGGTTAAAAACGGATTGAAGCGAACAAATAAGTAAAATATTCTGTGTTTTTGTTGTAAGAAAATTTAAATAAAATATCTGATAAGAGTGTCATTCAATTAGTCAGACTCAAGTTTTATAGCTGAAGTAGTCTTCGAGTTCAGAGATTAAATTGTTCGTTTTAGTCTTCCGAAGAAAGCGAATAATGCATGAATTCTCACACAATTAATTCCACAAATAAATAAATAACAAGTACGAGGTGAGTTCAAAGGAATCTTTTTGAAAAGTACTTATTTATTCATCAATATCTATTTTGTCTCCTTCAAAGTAATTCACCTCGGATATAATACACTTGTGCCAACGCTTTTTCCAATCCTCGAAGCACTTCCGAAATGCGCTTTTCGGTATGGCCATCAGCTCTTTTTTCGATTCTGACTTAATCTCATCAGTTCTTTGGTTTCTTTAGTTTTGGGAATGGGAAAAAGTCGCAGGGAGTCAAATCTTTTGAATACGGTGGTTGAGACATGATTACGGTTTTGTTTTTGGCCAAAAAATCACGAATAAGCATTGATGTGAGAGCTAGTGCGTTATCGTGATGCAGAGTCCACGATTTGTTTTTCCACAATTCCGATCGTTTGAACCGTATTGCTTCACGCAAACGTTGCATAACTTCCTTGTAGTATTCCTTATTAACTGTACGACCTTTTGGCAGGAACTCATGATGCACTACACCATTGTAATCAAAGAAAACAGTGAGCAAAAACTTCTCATTTGTTCGAATTTGGCGTGCCTTTTTCGGTCTTGGTTCATCTGGAAGCTTCCATTGGGATGATTGGGCTTTGGTTTCAACGTCATAACCATATACCCACGTTTCTTCACCATATATGACAGCAAACTCTTATCGTTATTGACGTCATTCAACAACTCCTGAGCGATACTAATGCGAAATTGCTTTTGCTCAAAATTTAGCAATTTCGGAGCACACTTTTCTGCCACACGTGTCATGCCCAAAACATTCGGGAAAATTGAATGGCATGAGCCGATTGAAATCGACGATTTTCGAGAACAATTTTTTTCACTGTTTCAATGTTTTTTTCGCTAGTTAACGTGGTCGCACCTCCAGGACGCTCATCCTCATCAACATATTCTCGGCCTACTGTAAAACGCTTGTACCGCTTATAAACACTTTTTTGAGACAAAGTGGACTCACCGAATACCACAGAGCATTTCAATTTTTAACGCATTTTATTCCATTTTTAACGCAAAATTTAATACTTATTCTTTGATCCATTTCTTTCAAAAGTCAAACATCGAAGAGCACTACTAATCAAAATTGGCTCCTAATGCAAGCACATGATAAACATATGTGTCCGATAATAACAAAAACAAAATATCGATATAATCGAATGTATACAGCCTGCGAAAAATCGAAATTCACCTTTTCCATTGAACATAGATACTGAGAAAAATCATGCCTTCACTATGCACTCAACATTTCTCCACAGAGAGCTTATAGCAACGTACTCCCTAAAGTTGTACAAAAGCGTACTTAAAAAATCGGCCACAACCAACGTAGTGAAAATTGTAGAGTCCATCCTGAGAAACAGTATAATCTTTGCTGGACCGGGCAGCGCCTCGGCTACATGATACACCTCAAGGGTCACCACTCAAGGAGGAGTTCACTCCCCACTATTGTGGTGTCTCCCGTAAATATACTATTCTAGAAACCGAGTAGCACTGGCTGTGGTGTGGTATTGTACACGAATGGCATCGCGCTCATAGCGACGGGGAAACATGTCTAGAATCTAAGTGTTCTACTTCTCCAGTATATAAAGGGCACTTTCGTTTAAACTGAAATTGATAAAAGTCGCAATAGCCGATTGGTTAGCATTGCGTTCTACAATTCCGAAGACTATGGTTCGAGTCCAGGTTTTAAAATTATAGAAAATTAATTTTTCTAATCGCGATCGTCCCTCTACAGGGAATGGCAATCGCTCTGAGTGTATTTCTGACATGAAATAAAAACTCCTCATAAAAATCCATCGGCCGTTTGTAGGCTTAGAATAAACTGTAGGTCCCTCCATTTGTTGATAAAAATATCAAGACGAAAAACCAAAACAAATTGGTTTAGGAGCTCGGCCGAAACTCTCATCAGCTTTTCCAAAGTTCGAAATATATTTATAATGAAAGTAAAGGGAATCCTATAGTGAGGTTAAATACCTCGGAATAATCTTGAGTGCGGTGTAGTCACCCTTCTGGGTATGCAATTACAGGGCCACACTCAACTTTGTAACCAACCTGGGTGGAGTCTTAAAAGATAGGAAGCTTCAGTAGAGCCACTGATGTATTCAGTTTAAGGGTTCGCTGAAGACTAATTGTATCCTGCGACATCTGTTCACCGGTCGTTGGTCTTCAACCAAGCTGCTCGCTATATAAATGTATAAAAAATTGTATCCTACTTGTTTAGTGAGGTTGGGCGAGGGGTTAGAGATCCGTCAAGGAGACTAAAGGGTGACATCACCGCAGTCCCAGAAGCACGATGGACGGGACAAGGACGTTCGACTAGTAGTTCCTTATGTCATTTAGTTCAGCGGCATAAATGAGTGTCGGATTCGTAGTGGGAGAGAGACTCAGTTACCGATGCTCATCAAAGCAAAGTTCTTCAAAATATCGATGATTTGTACCAACGTACCGACCTAAGAGAAGGACGATGTGATGAACGATGCCTTTAATGAGCGCCAGGAGCGTACTTATAAGCGCTGACCCCATCAGGACATCATAATTAAGCTTGGTGACTTTGACACCAGGTTGGGCAAAGAAGGTATCTTCGGCACATCTGTCAAAAAATTCCGCCTCCATGACGAAGCATCCCAAAATGGACAATGGAAAACTTCTCCATCCTGCTGAATATCAGTAAAAATGAGACATCAAGAGATGCCGAACCCGATTCCCCAATCGATGAAGACGGAGCAGCACTTCCACCGCCCGAATATGAAGAAGTATGAAAAGATGACAACATTGAAATCTAACGCAGAATTACTCTTGTCAACTTCGGACTGAATAGGCAATTGAAAAGTAAAGTTCGCTCTCGACGAAGAAAGACAAAACTCTTCACTCGTCACACTTCATTCCCTTCGGCTAAATTCTGCGAAGGAATGGATGATGAAAACATCTGATGAGTCGACGTAAGGAGTTTTCGAGAGAAAGGCTTTGCAGTTCCATTGACAGCGACGAATATCGCAGTCGATGGAACGATGAGCTGTACAAAATATGCGGCTAGCGGCTACGCTATCTAGGTAATGTGCTCCGGACGGATAAGAACACTCCAGCTTTGAAAGTTTTCGATCGCTACCTGCTGGTAGAAGCAAAGGAAGGAAGGAAGGAATGAATGTCACTCTGTTGTTAACTCAGCTATAATCGCGTAAAGGGTTTCTACGCCAATAATCTTCATCTTCATCATAATATTGAATAGCTAACATAATTGTAGCCGAAACACGGCAGATAGAAGAAGGAAAACTATAAATGCTGTGAAAGCCTAATATACGGAATATTGCATACACTGTATATACACCTCGGTAGTTATATCTATCATTTTCTATGGCGTTACCGTTAGGTGACCGATACTCACTAAAATTAGATTTAGAAACAAACTGGACACAGTTCAGTGGTCCGCAGTCGTCTTTATAACGGGAGCTCTTTCATCGACTTTCACAAGGGCACTAGAAACTCTTCATAACTTTAGTTGAATAGATCTCTAAGGAAAATTCGAAGCTAACTGCAACGCAGTTAGACTGACAACCTCTAAATTATGTTTCGATAATCGCCTTTCCTGAGAGAAACGCTTGGAAGAATTCAAATGTACTAGACCAAGGAGCCATCTCTGCAAACAACTTAAAACTAAACTTTGGCATGAGAATAGAAAAAACAAAATTATTAAACACCATAAAGATCTACAGTGGAGCATAGCCACCTCATTGGCCATTTTGTACATTTCTAGTAAGCCACTACGATCCACTTTATCAAAACCAATCGACTAAATGTCTCGTACAACTCAAATGATAAAATGGCAATTTTCAGTGACTACCCAACAAACAACATACTCATCTGCACCATATCTACCATTTGCAATACCTAGATACTATTGTTATGACAAACACTATACTCTGAATTTGTGTGCAAATTCTTTAGGTCATTTTTTCATTATCGTCATCAGCAACAGCAATGATTTCAACTATTTATCCATCTTTTCGGCTTATATAGCGAGTCAACTCGTCCAACTGTGGCAGTCATGCCACACATAGATTTATGCTACAATTGACACAATGCCTTGAATGTTTGCTGATACGAGTACAAGTATGTTGCACCACAAACGAAACGGAAGTGCCGGCAATGTGACGCATTGTGCCCATCAAATGGTTGAATGATTCGCTCGCTGGCAGGCAAAATAGATGGATACATATGAATGTATACAGCCAAGCATGTAAATATGAGTATCGATGGATGGATGGCTGATAGTTGATTGTGCTCTGTTGCAGATACAGTAGTGTGGCACGTATGTAATGCTTGGGGATTTCAGTAGGCGTGCTGACTTATGCAAAATCGACTTCCGCGTGAACTCCACATCGAATGGTGTGACGTTACGCAAATATTGTTATTTGTTGTTGTATTTATTTCTTCTATTTTAACTGGACTCATGTAGCTGCAGTCGCCTGTTGTTTGTTACTGGTTGCTGCTGTGTGCTGTTGCTAACGGCACTGCAGTAGCTCCTGCAGCCAATTGAATTTTTTTTTTGGGTGAGTGAGATGTATATACGCATGCATGGGATTGTGGGAGTATAAACGAGTATATATGTATTCATAAGTGTGTGTGTGCTTGTGACGCGTGAGTACGGAAGAAGTTGCCGCATGCATGAAGTCATTCACTTAATTTATCACTTGATGAATGTCCTTGCAGTTGCTTGTAGATGTGTGTGTGCTTAGTAATTCACGGGTTTTGCTATTTTTAAAAATATTCGTAACGTGTTAGTGCTGTTAGGAGGTGCTGAGTGGATTTCGAGCCGGAACCGAAGTTGGCGCAAGGAAGACCGAGTTGGTAAATTTGATTTTTCATAACAGTCCTAGTCACATGTGCAAAAATTTATTCGTCATGAATTACTAAGTTAGGAATGAAGTTGCAATGTTTGTTCGGTGATGGAGATGAAAGTCCGAAAAGCAAAAACAAGTGTAAGTTCCGATGTTTCAAATCTACCCGCGAAGCCTCGACACAACCATAATATATGGATTTAACACAAGGGTGATCCATTTCGAAGTCCCTACATTTAAAGAAAAAATACACGATCTTGGTGGCCAATCGACCTGCCCAAAACGTAAAATTATCTGCTCACCGAAGTGTTCTCTCAATAAATCCATTGATTGATGCGATGTGTGGAAAGTGGCTCCATCTTGTTGAAACCAAATGAAGGCGGAGATCACGACCTTCAATTTCCGGCATCAAATGGTCGGTTATCATGGCACGATAACGAACGCCATTGATGGTTACGTTCTCACCGGCATCATTTTTGAAGAAATATGGACCGTTGATTCCACTGGCTCATAAACTACACCAAACAGTTGTTTGTTCTAGATGAAATGGCAGCTCTTGAATCTCCTTAGGTTGCTCTTCGTCCGAAATGCGGAAATTTTGCTTGTTTACATACCCATTGAAATGGGCTTCATCGCTGGACAAAATTTGGTTCGAAAACGTCGGATCGTCTTGGATCTTTTCAAGAGCCCATAGAGAGAGGAAGGTGGAACGGCTTCAGTTCATGCTTAAGCTGTATTTTGTATGCTTTTAATTTAAGATCTCGACATAAAATGCGCCAAGTCGTTCCATACGTCAGTCCGAATTGCTGCGAACGGCGCCGAATCGACTCTCCACGGTCTTCGAGTTCACACTCAGCGGCGGCCGTTATATTTTCTTCACTGAGTGCTGGAAGTGATCTATTCGGTCGTGTGTTATCCCATAACGAATGCCGGGTCTCAAGATGGGTGACGTATGTTGAGCGAAGCGGGCGAAACATAGCATGACAGCTTGGCACGACATGCGCGTGATCTGTCAAAAAAAGTATATTGAAAAAAGTACATCTACATCCGCGAAGCTTTGGACATCATCATATATCATGGATTCAACATGGGATAACCAGTTCCATCGAAAATTTCGCGCTTTGAGAAACGTGGCTTTATTCATCACTTTAAGGCAAGGAACTTAGCGGAATCGAGGAAGAAAATCAAATTTTTTCAAATAAATTGTTTATATTTATTAATAACAGCCTCAGATAATGGTGATTCGGAAATACTCTTATAAGTTATTTAATTACTCCAGTCTATCGAGTTCCGTCGAGCGCAAGAGGAGATCAAATTTTGTTTATGCTTTGTTTATTCTTAACAAAGTCGAGAACAAGTTCCAAACATTCGGCTCTGAAGTAGAAGATCCGTAATATCTCTACTACAAAAATACTACACATGTGATCCTCTCATACATGGGTACATATGTGCTTCTGCTTGTGCTGCATACCTCACCATATTTGTTGTTGTTGCTGTTGTTGTCATGTCGCCTACGTTGATGATGATGGCGTCGTTGAACACATTTAATGGTCATTTGAGCGCATGATAAACGTTCAACAGCCACACCCATCGCTACTGCCATCACCTCCATCGCCATCATGCATTCAATTTACACAGCCTCTGCGCACTCAAAGTGATGGAATGTCCATGTTTATGTTGTTGTTATTTTGTTTTCTTTGCATTCTACCAACATCTTTTTTTCTCACTTTTTCAACTTCCACACTCTTACTGCTGTAGGCATTCAGCTGGACAACTAACTGCATGCAACACTATGCCACAGTCCGGCCACCACGGCCATTCGGTCAACCAGGAAAAAACATTCATCTCCTGCACTTCATAAATAGTAGTTGTCAGAATGATTGCTGCCTCGTTGACTGTTGATTGTTGTGTATGTGTGTGTGTGTGTGTGTTGACTTGCTTGTTTGTTGCTTTTCACTCATTCACCATCCATCAGCCTTTTTGGCCATACCATTTCTTTCTCTGTGAGTGTAGGCGTGTGGGCATGCAAATACTGCATGAAAATATGTGAAAAGTCCTTTGGTATTGTCCTCAGCCATATGTGCCTGTTTTGTGCTGTGATCTATGTTGCATCGTTTTTTGTTGTATTTTATTTTAGTGTTGTTTAGTAGTTGACTGAAGTGTTGTTGTTTGTGTTGTGTTCTATTCTACATAGTCTCTCATCGTTGTCCTTATGATTTAGTTATCATGTTAATAGCATCACTTGTTTAGATAGAAGATGAATGAGTGTGATATTCATCACTTGTGTGGACAAGTATTGCCTTGAAATGAGTTTGTTTACCAGCGGTTCGCTTAGTCTATAAAATTTGAAGTATGGTAGGATTAGAAGAAAAATCCACAACTGTATATGAACAAAGTGATTAGTAATGGCCCATACTCCGCTCAGATTTTTCGCACATGCATGGAGTCCTCTTTCGATTGAAGGGAAATAAAACTGACGTGCATAAGTTTTTCGAATACTTCGGAAGTATTGAAAGCAGTTATTTTATCAGGTCAAAGAATACTACTTTAATTAAAGAATTTAATTTAAATTTAGCAAAGAAATCAACCTTTGACGAATCATCAGAAATTAGATTCATTTTATGAATTTTATTTTGAAACAGTTTCAGTAGATAAATAGGTAGATAATATAGAGGACCTGCAACGCAATCTTAGTTCTATGGTGTCCTCCGTACTAATTCTTCGTGCAACACAAGTGTCTTTGATTTTTTTAAATTTTTTTGATTGGAGTATAGTTTTTATGTGGTGTGTTCCAAACCCTACGCAAAACGGCAGGGGACTCGTACTCTCACTTAAGCTCGCCTCCAAACGGATGTTTGTTGGCTACCCAGAGGATACTTGGTCTAAAACCAGAAGTCATGAGCTGCTTAAACCATATGTAAAAGAATCGTTTCTGACCACTCCCAAGTAAATGGAAGCCAGAATCTTTTATCACTTGCGTGAACTTCTACATATGGCCCCAACCGAGAAGAGCTGACAAGGAGCATGCATCAGCTTCTTTGCAGAATATGGTCGGATGAAAGCATGCCTGACGAATGGAACCTAAGTGTGCTTTGTCCAATCCAAAAAGGGAGACCCCACGGTCTGCGCCAATTATCGTGGGACAAGTCTTCTTAATATCGCATATAGATCCTATCTAACGTATTGTGTGAAAGACTAAAGCCAACCGTCAACAAACTTATCGGAATTTATTAGCGTGGCTTTAGATCTGGCAAATCCACCACTGACCACATATTCACCATGCGCTAAATCTTGGAAAAGACCCGAGAGAAAAGAATCGATACAGCACGATAAGGAACTGCCTCTACGTCGTTATGTTTGATTTTGATATCTCCACAAAACTCATACGGCTATGTAAACTGACCTTGGCTAATACCAGAAGCGCAGTCAGAATTGGGAAGGACCTCTCCGTGCCGTTCGATACCAAACGAGGTTTTAGACAAGGAGACTCTGTACCGTATGATTTCTTCAATTTAATGCTGAAGAAAATAATACGAACTGCAGAGCTTAATACACCAGGTACAATCTTTTACAAGAGCGTACAATTGTTGGCGTACGCCGATGATATTTATATAATTGGTTATAACAACCGCGCGATAAGTTATGCGTTCTCCAGGTTAGACAAAGGAGCGAAGCGAATAGGTCTGGTAGTGAACGAAGGCAAGACGAAATATATCCTGTTATCAAATAAACAGTCATCCCACTCGCGACTTGGCTCCCATGTCACTGCAGAAGTCATAACTTCGAAGTCGTAGATAATTTCGTCTATCCAGGAACCAGCATTAACAACACCAACAATGTCAGCCTTGAAATCCAACTCAGAATAACTCTTGCCAGCAGGTGCTAATTTGGACTGAATAGGTAATTGAAAAATAAAGTCCTCTCTCGACGAACCAAAACCAAACTCTACAACTCGCTCATCATTCCCGTCCTTACATATGGTGCAGAAGCCTGGACGATGTCTACATCCGATGAGTCGGCTTTAGTAATTTTCGAGAGAAAAGTTTCGCGGAAGATTGATGGTTCTTTACGTGTTGGTAATGATTAATAATACCGCAGACGATGGAACGATGAGCTGTACGAGCCACACGATGTCATTGACATAATTGAACGTATTCGACGGAGTACTCGCTGGCGGAAGTAGAGGAAAAGGAAGACCTCCACTCATTTGGAAGGATCAGATGGAGAGCGACCTGGTATCACTTGGTATTTCTAACTAGCGCCAAACAGCAAAAAGAAAAAACGTGTGGCGCACAATTGTTGACGAATCTATAATTGCGTAAGCGGTCCCTGCGCCAAAGAAGAATAAGAAGAAGTTTTAGCCTTATTTTTCTACCTCTCACATTTCTTTTATCAGATGTACCAATATTTCTGGCTCCATTTTACAATAGCGGCAAATGTAGTTTGTGTATAAGAATCTGCAGTCTCCTGTCAGAATGCTTGGATTAAATTATTTCTACTGGGTAAGATCAACTGTTTAAATCTTTTCGCATTGTAGCCGTCTATGAGTTCTTTGGTCTGTTCTGGGTACGCTAATTTATATTAAAACTAATCTCTTAAGTACTTCTCTTCTGATTTGAACTCTGACTTCATTATATTGTGTCCAATGCCCTGAAATCCATGCCAGTTGAACCTTGTTGTATTCTTCCAGCCGGTTTAAGTTTATTACACATTCCCATAATATGTGTGAATTAATTTCTCAGTCCCATAGGATTATTTCTAATATATTTCTGCTTCAGATATCCTTGAATATAGTCCCATTGGTATAAAGAGTTTAGCTCTAGGACATGTGATGACTGCTCCTATGCCTTCATTGGTTTTGGAGCCGTTAGTGTACCAGACATGTGTGGGTGATTTAAATTATATTCTTCATCTTTGCTTGACTCCAAGATGATTTTTCTCTCATTAGGCCACTATATTTGCATACATATATTGGCAGTGAGATATTTTCTTTGATTTTATCTGCTGTTTCTTTACAGTTTGTTCTGTAGCATTTTGAAAAGGTGTGAGATCAAGTAATGCTTCTAGAGCTTCCGTCGGACATATTTTCATACATCATGTTATACAGGCACATACAGAAGAGTAATCTCAGAAGTTTAATTTGAAACTTTTTGACCATGCCACTGCTCCATAAGTTATGGATGATTTTACTATCATTGTGTACATCGAATGAAAATGTTCGGCTTGCATCCCCAGGATATAACTGTGAGCTTTCCAAAGGGTGATCCAAGTAGGCGTACTTTTTTCAATAGCCTTTTTTGACAGATCACGCATGAGTCATGTCAAGCTGTCAAGTTATTTTTGTTTAGTATTGTTTGGCATTTCATTTCAGCATTCATTGTTGAATAATATTCGACCGAATAGACCATGTCCAGCAACACGAAGACCGTGGAGAGTGGATTCGGCGCCGTTCACAGCAACTCGGACTGACGTATGGAACATTTTGGGACGAAGGGCAACCTGAAGAGATTCAAGAGCTGCCATTTCATCCAGAAAAAACAACGGTTTGGTGTGGTTTATGGGCCGGTTGAATCATCGGTCATCGAAAATTGGACTCAACGGATGGGCCATCTGAGATGTAGCCACGGCCAACATTTTATAGAGATAATCTTCAAAAAATAAATGCCACAGAATGTTCTTTCGAATGATAATAAACATTCCCTATTAAATTTGAATTTTTTATGGTTTTTTTATTTTAAAAAATAGCGAATTTCGAAATGGATCACCCGTAATATATCAATTTTTTATTTAACCAAGTGTGATGTAATATTTTCCCACGCTCCCACGCTCCAGAATATTCTTCTACAATTGAGTAACTTGATTAATTCATAAGATTTTTTACATCACGCGGGCATACATACATGTGTTCATATTTCCCCAACTGACTTTTCTAATGCAAAATACACGAATCCAAGAAACAAAAACGACATATAGAGTAGTTATATAGATATGTATCTACATACTAGAAATATACATATATATTCCCACAAACACAATTTCAATGCAATCCAAACCAAAGAGCGCCAAGCCAAACGAATTAACAAAAGCATAAAAATGCATTTACACCTTCGGACAGACAAACTGGGGAGGCCGGCTACACGCGCTAGACACACTCAAAGGAAATTTATAAAAATAAAAATAAAAAACAACACACACACACAAGTAGGCCGAAGCCAACTGTTGCTGGCTACTACAAACAAAAGATTGCGCCTAATCGTGCAGCGAACTGTGTTGGGGCATTGCGGCATTGCATTCGTGCAACAAATTTCAATTTGAAAACAAGCCGAAATCGGATAATACATAACTACATACACGATTATGTATGCATATACACACATACTATACATACACACGTGTGTATACTGTAGACGGCAATAAATAGAAACCTCAACAAATCAGAGACAAGCGAACGTCTAAATGCCGTGCAACGAGTGGCGTGGAGGGTAGGATGGATGAAGGGGGCAGCGAAACCGTGAGGGCAGAAACGGCCACCCGCCAACTACGTACAAATCGACGACGTCAATAATTCGCTTTTATTGAGTGTTTTTCGAGTAATAAAAATCGCTTTTAGTGTTTTATGAAATACACACACATACACACATACACACACACACGCGAGTGTATAAAAGCGAAAAAAGCTCGTAAAAAGATTTAAGTCAAACCGCAACATAACTACAGACCTATACAAATTTATTGATCAACAGACAACAACAACAAGTATAACAATTGAAAAAAAATACATAAAAGCATCAAATGAAATTTAAAAAAAATTATGAAAAAATATTTTTTTTTAAATAAAATAAAGTGCTATGAGACACAATGAGAGAAGTGGAAGAGAGAGTCTTGCTGTGGAGCGGAAAGCATATCAAATACATATGTACATATAAATATATACCTGAAGCATTTGAAAGTGCTCCAGCTCCAGCGCACTAAACCGATTAATCCCATCGTGTTGACAAACACGACAGACCAAATTGAATGACACTCGTAAATGTGACGGATTTTTATAGCTAACACTTCGAAGACACATAGAACATATTTGAGCGTAATTTCGAAAAATTTTCCTAACACTGATAATGACTTTCCTCGAGCCTGCTCATTAGTGAAACACTTAAAAAACACATTAAATTGAGGGGGGGAAATATTTAAAAAAAAATTATATAAAAAAAAATTATAATTAGGAGAGGATTAAAAGCATTTTTTGTGGTTAGTAATATGCATACATATATATTCTCACGTATTTATTAAAATTTTAATTTTTTTTTTTTTGATTTAGTTCCTATATTATTTGCATCTAAAGCAAGCAAATGTACCTTCTATGTATGTGTATATATGTACTTATACGTTCATTTGTGCTTACTGGAAATATGTATGTGCAGCAATCAACTGTTGTGCTGCCGCTTCTGCTGCTGCTGCTGCTGCTGTTGCTACATGATGGAGCCCTATTAAAAATTTAACGATCCAACAAATTACTGCACATCATAAAAATCAGACAAATATAAATAGAAACAACAAAAACATCATGCACAAAATTGGCCACATACAACTATTTGTATGTATGTACTCGTATGTACTCGCATGTAGGTAAAAAAAAACTAATATTTTAGCATTCAGCATCAACAAGTTGAAGCAAATAACACGATCAATTTGGTTTGTGTGACAGTGGAGGCAACTAAAAATACACCAAAATCAAACACACACACACACACACACACACAAATGTTTGTACAACCAGACAATTATATATATATTTAGCTACTTGCTGTTGGGGCCGTCGGCCCGCAAGTCATTCATACATACAATATTTTTTTTAAATGTTGTTGTACAGCAGCAGTAGAGGCGACGAGGCGATGTGGTAAAGCATATTATTATCAAAATGATTTAAGAGTAGCAGCAGTCAGCGAAATACAAACATACATATGTACATACATATGTACATATAAATAAAAAGAAACATTGAAGCATTTGTATACTTAGTACATATACACAAACAAACTATCGTGCGAGCGCACTGCCAAAGTGTCAAGTAATATAACAACAAAAGCGACAGCAACAATGTTATGACATATTTATAAGTGACTGTGTGTTTGTTGTAGCTGCTGATCGCGTTGATCGAATAGTTTTATTTTGTTTTTTTTATGTTTTTTTTTGTTTGATTTTTCGTCAGCGTTTTGACATTAAGAAATAAATGTTTTAGTTGATGTCTTTGAAATATTCAAATATTTTATTATATTTTCGTTGGAAATATGTAAATTTGTGAACTAAAAATAATCGAACAGCCTTCATTTGAAGATTTTAATAAATTGTAAAATATAGAGAAATTATGGAAAGCGTAGAGGCACAAAACATAAAACAAAGCGAAAATAGTAAAAAGTACTTAAAGCCAATCTAGCTTAATATTTTGTGTTGAGTTTTTCTATTTTTTACTTAATTTTCATAAATATTTTATATTAGTATTTTTTATTATTATTTTATGGCCACAAGAGCATTACAAGAGCATTAACGGTGTATTAATGGCTTAAAGTGGCAAACTCAAAAACTCGAAAAAAAATTTACACTACAATTCAATTATTTTTACATGTATTTAGTCACTTTACTTTGAAGTAAAAATTATTTCCTAACCTAAAAAAAATTTTACATAATACTCATATCATTTTTGCACCGCTTTAGAGAAAGCCTATATGATTTATAAATAACATTAATCTGATTTTATTTTAGGTAAAAGTATGTGATTATTTAATAAAGTAAAATAGCGGTTAAATATTAACGCACTTAATAGTTGTTTGGTTGGTAATGAATTGAATATTACAACAACATATTACCTGGCTGATGTTGGCTCAGCGGTAGAGCACTCGCCCGTGAATTCAGCATCCGTTGGTTCGATCACTGGCAAAAGAAGTCCGATGAGAAGATGTAGTGATCTCCGAAACAGCTGTCACTTCTACCATTTTTCTTGCTTATATAACAAAATATTCAATTTAAAAATACTAATAAATAGGTCTTTCGAATAAAGCTCATCCACAAGATTACTATATTTTTGGCGATATTTGCAACAACAAAAAGTGGGTTGAAGTTTTAATTTTTATTTTTATTTTTTCAAGATAACAAGATGATTTTGGGCAACAATTTTAATGACGTACTGATTAAATTTAAAATTAACAGATTAAAAAATTTAAATTATCCTAATTTAAAGTTAAACTCTAACTGTAGTTGTGTATGCACATACTTTATTTGAAATATGAAATTCTGAAAATAACTTAAATAACTTTATTGGCGCTACCTTACGACACTGTTTTCATACATATATTTTTATTTATTTAAGCGATTAGAGGTAGTCAAAATTCAAAATATTGCATTTTTCAATGAAATGTGTTTTTCTCAAAGTCACAGTAACTCGAAAACTGTGCAGTTGATTTTAATGAGCTTTATAAAACAGGGATAGGAACAGGGAAGATTTTTTTAATTTCGATTTTTTGTATAAATTAAATGAACTGTTAGTTTTTTTTCGAAAATTTTAGTAATAATTCCTGATTCCGCCTTTTAGTAGTTAATTAAAAAAAAAACTCGATCATACACTAGATACTCCAATGGGGAAACTAGGCTTCTTTCCTAATTATATTTAAAGTTTTATCAAGGCTTTAGTATGGTAAGATTCGTTCGTATATCTCAAAAACTATGTAAGTAGTTTGTGTTGAAGCAAACGCTCGGACAGACAGGCATGGCTAAAACAACTCAGCTGGCTGTTTTCATCCGAATAGTGAGTCCATCTCTACTTTACCTGTTACTTACATACTTCTGAGCAAAGTTAATATACCGTTTCATATTAATGAAAGGTTTAAAAAATATTCACCAGTACATTATGGAAATTTTTTTCTAATTCCGAATCCTCGCTCCGTTTTTTAAGATTAATTTTAGTTTTTGATATAGTCAATAAATAAATTTTTATGATTTTTACAATTAATTGTAATTTTATTAAATTCAAAGTACCAAATCAGAGATGAAGTGAGGTGGTACTGAGTCTTTGTATTACTTGGGATCTGTTTAACGTATTAGAGCCAAACAGCAGTCGCTCATCATGTCTTCAACCTCAAAATCCTTGTCTGCTTGTTCGTCGCTCGTATTGCCTCAGTTTATTTGGGGACACAATCGAGGGGGGAATTCAGGAGACACTCTAGCTCCAAAGTTTCAATAACATTTGAACAAATTACCAATAACTTGCTTAAAATTTGGGAATACTAAGATAGTAGAGAATAATCTTTTGAAAAGATGAACATGCTTCAATAGACCATATTTTATTTTTGGGAAAGTGAAAAAATTACAACAGCGTGAGCGGTAGAAGCTATTTCGGAAACCACCACTTTTCCTTAACATACTTCTTTTCAGGCACCCTTGCTCGAATAGAATCCGAACTTGGGGATGGATATCCACAGCACGAGCCGATGGTTAAACCATTAGGCTACGTGTGCGCTGGATAAACTTATTGTTACTTTTCACTTTACCCTCAATAATAAGTTTCCCAAAAATAAAATATGGTCTCATCCAGCTCAAAAAAATTATTAAAAAACATGCTTCATCGGACGTTCAATATGTTGTAAGGTTTCTATCGATCATTAACTTTGTAATACAAGGCCCTGCAATTTGATTAAGTACAGAAAATTCGGTCCTTTACGATTGAGTGGGAAGTGGTGATGTCTTGCTATTCAAAGCTCATATTGAGTACGACTTGACAAAAATTTTCTCAAATAATAATGTTCAATTGGTTCAATTGTGCGCCTGTCCCATTGCGATGAGTTTGCCTATTTTTTTTTTTTTGTTGAGCATATATATAACCACGAAGTTAACAAAAGCACAATTAAAATGACTTGTCAACTATTTCAGTGATTTTCGGTTGATAAAACTCCGGTGATACTAGCGACGAACAAGAAGACACCAAGATCTAGCCAGCATCAAAAGATGATGACAAGGATTTTGAGATGAAGGCATGATGAGCGACTGCTGTTGGACTCTAATATGTGAAACAGATCCCAAGAAACGCAAAAGACTCAGAACCACTTCTTTGATTTGGCACTTTTAATTTAATAAATTACGATTAATTGTCAAAAATCATAAAAAATGTAGTTATTGGCTATATCGAAAACTAGAATAAAAAAATACGAGCTAAGATTTGGATTCAGTACAATAGAAACAATTTTTGGTTGCCTAGATCCAATAGCGTGTACACTTGTGAAACGGCATATTAAATTTGATCATAATTATATAAGTACCAGATAGAGGAGAGATGGATCTTATGGTGGGTCCATTATAACGTTCGTATTAAAAGAGCGAGCTGAGTTGTTTTAGCTATGTCTGACTGTCCGGCCGCCTACTTCAACACAAACTATTTACTCAGTTTTTGGGATATATGCACGAAACTTACCATACTAAAACATTAGAGACAAAACTAAATCTAATCAAACAAGCAGCCTAGTTTCATCAATAAAGTATCTAGTGTATGATTGAGTTTTGTTTTAAATTAATTACTAAAAGGCGGAATCAGGAAATATTACTCAAGTTTTCGAAAAAAAAAACCACGAGTTCATTTAAGTAAAAATCAAAATTTAAAAAATCTTCTCTTCATGTTTTATTTTATTTCATATTTTATTATTTCCAAGGATCGACTATACTTAAAACACTTTTTCTATATGCTGTTCTAGTCGAGATTCGTTTGTCTAGAACATGTTACTGTCCTAAATTTTCAAGCCGATTGAAATGAATTCGGTGGTAGATACGTGAAAAATGCAGTACAGCGAGACTTATCATCACTCAAAACACTTTAAGCATATTACATATTTCTAAAGTCTCTTTTTCCAAATAAAAGACTAGCATGAAGTATTTTTTCTAAATTAAAACTATATACGTTTCAAATGGAAACTTAGAGTAAATCATTCCATTTCTAATTTTTTTTTTTTTTTTTTTTGAAAAACGACTAGAATATCAAATTTTTCCTTCGTTTTTCTCAAACACAATTTTCAGAGAGGACTTCAGAAATAAATTTATAATGCCAGAATTACAAGTTTTTTGCAATAATAAAAAAATTTAATATATGTTAAAAATGACAAGCATATATACTTTGGTTAACATATTACAATTAAACTTTGTGTACTCACAATAATTAATTTATTAAATATCCATAAATTAAAAATAATTGATTTCCAATTCGAAGCTTTTCGACATCCAATTTTGGTTCGAAAAATATAAAAAAATTCATTTCGTAATTCATGTAGTATAAAGATGGTGTCTTACTCTCATATACGAAGATTTCAAAGAAATTGTATACCAAATAATTCTTTCAAAAGGAATACCACAACAAGCGTGGGTATCAATATTTTGACATAAAAGGATGATTTAATAATTCTATAATACGAATATATGTATATGGTAAATATTTTGAAAAAACATATGCAAGAACCGGAACAAGCAATCACACATACATTTATATTTTATTGTATTATATTTTAATTTTAATCTAATATAAAGCTTAAAACTGGGATATTTCGCTCTTTCGCAAACTCTACATTGCGATTGGCTTTTTATATTGACATTTTTTTTCCGCCAATAATATTTTTGCCAAATTCAACAAGTTTGTTGACCAACAATTCCGCGTATTTTTCATGTTATATTAGCTTGCATTTAACGTTTAAGCAGTATTTTATCTTAGCAACAAAGTTAACTTCATCCCAAGCTTTCGACAAACTACTATCTGGCATTCTTAAGGGGTTAGGTGGGTTTCAGAGATTAAAATTAATGGAATTTTCACTATTTTTTGTAAATATATACAATCATATATTTTATTCAAATTCACCATATCAAAGATACATATTTAAACAGTATTTTTTGAAATTTTTTATTCAAAATTTTTGAAAACTCAGCCGTTGGCACCTCATCTCCATTGACGTCTCAAAAGAAAATGCTTTCGCCGTGGACAGCATAATAACTCATTATTGGTTGATCCAAAATCAAAAAACCCAAAAAATATTTTTTACTTGGGTAAATCTCGTTATTGGACGAAGGAAAAACAAAAAATTAAAATTTGAATTTTTGACAGACTTTGAACCAGAAGAACATATTTTTTCGAAAAAATTAGTTGTAATAAAAAAATCCTTCGTTCAATGACTAGATAATGTCATTACAAAGGTGTGTAATGTGGAAAAAGAATTTCTTACAGGTATGTTGACTGAAAACTAATTTAAAAAAAAAAATTTTAATCTTCACTTCACTTATTGTGAAGTCGTTGACTGAAAAAAATTAAGAATGTGCCACCATTGCCGCCTTTAAGGGGTTAGGTGGGTTTGAAAATTTAAAAAAAAATTGGTTTTTTTGTCTTATTAAATTGTTAAATATGTTTAAAGTATTTGCCTAAAAGTTCAAATCGATCGGAGTAAAATTCTAAGAGATAGACCCTTTGGAAGTTTCGCCCGTCCGGCCATGTCTGTGCCAATTTGAAACTATAAATGCTTTTATCTCAAAACTCTATTTTTTAAGTCGCTGGACACGATTTTTCGAAAAGTTATAAAGCGATTTTGTTCAAATTTGGCACACATCTTTGTATTAACATTATCTAGTCATTGAACGAAAATTTTTTTTTTATTACAACTATTTTTTTCGCACCAATGCATGGCGAAAATTTGATCAAAGAATGTGTTTTTTTTGTTCAGTCTGTCAAAAATTCAAATTTATATTTTTTGATTTTTCCTTCGTCCGATAACGAGATTTATCCATGTACTAACGAAATATTTTGGGTTTTTTTGATTTTAGATGAACCAATAATGAGTTATGCTGTCCATAAAGCAATTTTGTTCAAATTTGGCACACATATTATCACACATAATATTATCTAGTAATTGCTATTACAACTAATGCGTGGCGAAAATTTGATTAAAAAAATGTGTTTTCTTGTTCAAAAACTGTCAAAATTTCAAATATAAAATTTTTTCCTGCGTTCAATAACGAGATTTATCCTTGTACTAACGAAATATTTTTCGTCTTTTGATTTTAAATGAACCAATAATGAGTTATGCTGTCCACGGCGAAAGCAATTTCTTTTGAGACGTGAAGGGAGATGAGGTACCAACGGCTGAGTTTTCGGAATTTTTGAATAAAAATTACACAAAATATTGTTTAAATATGTATCTTTGATATGTTGAATGGTTTAAATAAAATATATGATTTTATATATAAAAAAAATTTGTGAAAATTCCTTTTATAACCTCTGAAACCCCACCTAACCCCTTAAATCGACGATTATCAATATTCAGTCGATTTTCTGTTTTTTTTTTTTTGCAAATCGATTATCAATATTCAGTCGATTTTCGGTTTTTTTTTGCAAATCGATAAGCAATCATCATCAAACATATTAATTTCTTTAATTTTAAAGCTCTACGAAGTACCGTTACAAAGTTATGAGGAAATGGAGACATACATATGCACAGTATTAGCTATTTTTGTGTCTACTGTCTAAAGGAAAAATTTATTTTTTGTGATTTACGCTCGCTGGTTAGGACTCGAATTATATTTATTTTCAATTACGAAAAAATTAATTATTTAATTATTAATTAATTAAATAAAAAATAAAAATTTTAAATGGGAAAAAACGTCAGAATTACTTATAATTTACCTACTTTGCGTAAGACTGAAGGTTTTTTTTTTGTTAGTAAAGAAATGTGAAAAATCTTAACAAATAAAATTTCTTATTAATAAATTTTCATCATAAGTGAACCTTGTAAAAATTTGAATATGTAAATCTTCATTTTTTTTACTGGGAAAGCTAAAAAAAATTTAGTACAAAATGCCGACGGCAAAACGGCATTCACTGGATTTTTCTATAGAATGGCGTATGACGAGTGCAAACAAACATTACACACATATGTACATACACACATTTGCATGTCGAAAATGAAAAGGAAAAAGAACTTTGAATTAAGTGTAAGCAGAATAATTCAAAATATTTCTTATGTGCTTATAAACACACAGTAGGAAGGTTGTTGTTGAATGGCGCGTTTTTATGTACATACGTATGGAGGTATGTAGTCAATGGCAACAGAAAAACAGATTTCCTGTTTCAATCGAAGACCAATTGAAAAACAGATAATTAAATGTCTATACGGAAGATACACTCAAAAGTAAGCGTGCAAAGAAAAAAGTAAGTAATTTATAAATACATACAAATGTCTATATGGTGCATGTGTGAGTACATGCTAATATGCATTAATAAACATTTATACATACAAATAAGCATTTAGATATAAATATTCGCACATTTACAGGTTGTTAAAAACGTAATGAATGCGCCGCAACCCCTTACATACATACAAAAAAACCGTTTGTGTTTATACGCAGACATGATTTATTTATAGGTGCAAACGAGCATATGTATGCATGTAGATACATATGCATGCATGTGTGTGAAAAACTTACCGCCTCAAACAGCAAATGCGAAAATTAAAAAAAAAACGAATACAGAAACAACGAAGAAAAAAGTTAAATGTTTGCAAATTTATTGCAAAAGTGACAGCTCCTCAGCGCTTTTAACCCAACCCAAACAACGGCAGTCAAACTCAGTCAGCAATCAGCAGCAATAGCAACAGCGATAGCAGCAGCAACTGCGACGGCAACGGCGACGGCAATAACAGAGAGCTACAGCTACACTGCATAGCACAAACGATGAGAAAATGAGAGAGTGGCGCTTGTTTAACACAAATAAAAAAAATATTAAAAAAAAAAAGAAATAAAAAATAAAAAAAATAAAAAAATTAAAAATAAAAAACGACAGCAACAATAATTACCACTGCAGCAAAAATGACGAAGCAACCAAAGTGCAACGCAGAAAAGTAAGAAAACTCAAACAGCAGCAGCACAAGCACACTCAGCGCCAAACACATACCAATATACAAAAATATATATAAATATATTTAACGCAACACCACCCTCTTTACGCACTGCCGACGTCCGTAAAAGTCAAATGATTTATTATGAATGAAATTCAAAAGCAGCAAAAATTTGCTTCAAATCAGACAACAGCAACAACAACAACAATAATAACAAAAGCAACAATTTGATGGCAGCGAATTTCCAATGGAGGTGCAGCCATCAGCGCAAATAAAAATGAAGTGAAAAATTAAGGGGAAATAACGGACAATTTATGAAGAGCAAGCAAAGGCAATATAACCGCGGCGTCGCAATGAGTGGAAGTGAGAGCGATTACTTGCTTGCTTGTGTAGGAGCGTGATGCAATGCTCATAAAGAGTATTTTTTGCAATAATCTCTCATTAAAACTAAGAGCTTCGGTTGCTAAGAGAAAATTTTAAATGTTAAAAAAGAGCTAAAACAGGCTACAGGTGGATTTGTTTAAAAGAGCACAAGTTTAGAGGAAAAAGGCTAAAATATAAGAGTTGGAAGAGCTTCGTAAAGAGTTTTAAGAGTATCGCGCTGCTTAAGGAGAGCGCTGTATTTAAAATAAATGTATAAAAAACAAACCAAACAAACTGGGAAGGAAGTATGTGTGAACAAAATATTTTTAACAGTCCAATTAAAATTTCAAATTAACCCTTATGTGACTGCGTTAAAATCGTAAACTTATTTTAATAAGAAATTAATATGATGTGCATATACATGCATAACTGTAATATAATGATGAGGAGTAAATTATATTTTAAATGTTTTAAGATAATTTTTTATTTTTATTTATTTTTATATATATTTTTTATTTTTTTATTAATTAAAATTATTTAAAGTACATACAGCTACTCTGTAAGTATGTATATTTTTTAATCTCAAATGATGTAAATAAATATATTTTCATTTCAGAGATGTTGAAACTTTTTTTTAAAAACCATTTTAAATCATGTCTAAACGAAGGTTTGCAGAATTTTATTAGGAGAATTCAGCGCTATTAACAATAAATATAAATTATTTTTATTTAATTTAGGTTAATACAGATTCTGCAAAAGATGAGTATATTAAGTTTAGTTAATAAAATATTATTAACTGTATTTTTTTTTGTTTTAATAAATAAAATTAAAAGTCTTCGAAATGTTGACGATTATAAAAATATTATACATTTTTGTTTAACTCAATTTCATTATTGGAGGAAAGTAGAGCTAATATAGTTTAGGACTGGAAAATTATTATTCCATAATTCTAAGTTTTACTCCTAATCGTTTGAAAGTAATATTTCAAGCCAAAACATTTAAACATTAGCCAACAAGTTGTTTTTACTATATTTGCTGGAAAGCTAGAAAAGGATATAAGATTTCTGGTCTGCAGACTCAATTTCCAAATTTCTTCACATTCATTCTCTTCATTCTTAAGATCTTCAGTCATTCATTAATATATACAATGGGATTTAAGGGGATATACCACTCTAGAGGACCACAAAATGGGCCTTTTTTGAGATTTTTTTTTTTTGAAAACTATTAAATAAATCTGATTTTAACTAGTTTTTAAGAAAAAATAGTTTAAAAATGACAGCTATACAGCGTTCTCTCTAGGTTGTCGCCATTTTTCCGGGAACCACAGCCGAATACATAGCTCCTGTACTTTTATTTTTATTTTTAATAAGTTGTTGAACAGTTTCCGCTTGTAAATTGCAATAGGAACAGAAGTACGTAGGAGTTTTTCAATATATGCAGTTTTGACAAAATGGCGGATCTCTAAAGGAAAAAGTAACAATTTGGCCTAAAAAATGGCGGATCTCTAAAGGAAAAAGTAACAATTCGGCCTAAAAAATTGTAGGAAATTTGTTAATAAAAAAAAAAAACTATGCAAGATAAAAAAAAAATCCTACGTACTTCGTTATACTTATATAATGCACTTCTGAAGATGTTGTCAAAATTTCAAGTAAATCGGTTGTAAATTGTTTGAGTCGTGTTTCCGGCCAACTTGAAAAAAGCAGTTTTGAGATAAACGCGTTTAAAGTTTTGCGTATGCCTTACTGACTGAAACTGACGCTTCAACTAGAGAACGAAAATTGGGCATTTAGAAATTTTCATCTGTCACAATCTTTCGGAATAAAATTTTTGAAACCATAATGTACCATCTGAAAGAAGAAGAAAATCCATTTCCATCCGAAAATTCTAGTGTGGCCTAACCCCTTAAGTGATTTTTTGTAGAGAAATTAGGCTTTCAGAATCTGATTCGAAATTAATGGGACTAAGATCAAAACTTTGAAATGTTTTTGATAAAACTACGATCGTATGAGCTTAAAAAAATTTATGTAAATATTATTTGAAAAAAAAAAATATGCTAGACTCAGTACCTTTGGAAGAGTTGCAAGGATGATACGCCACGTTTTGCTATTTTATTATGAGTGAAGCAGTGGCACAGCAGACAAACTATATAATGCGAAAACTTGCTCACAATAAAAAACATTACTCCTGGACTTAAAAATCTTCTATGTTCAACTTCACATAAAGTTGGGACTCATACAAAACTTTTTAAACGCTACAAGCAAGACTGGTGTAGGCTTTCGATAGCGTATTTAAGAATAAAATATTCTAGTTTCAAATGAAGACAGATGAAGTTTTTGGTTCAAAGCGGAAATAAAAAGTACAGCTTAGACGCCATTTACTTAAGTATGCCATAACATTCTTAGGAACAAAAATGCTAAAAACCACACCACAAATCAGTTGAGACCTTTCTTGCTACTTATAGAGATTCTAGAAAGAAATTTTAAAAAATTTTACTTTCGCACTGAACAACTTACGATGACTTTAGCGACACCTAAACAAGCGATGGCGAAAGTGAAAAAGATTGTCTTGCTGAGAATGAGATTGAAGTTGCTGAAAATGTTGGCATATCATTTAATTCATAAACCGGGTATGCACCGATTGGGCGCATAGGTGGTTCCCAAATTGTTATATTGACTTCATTAAAGGAGCCATAAAAACTAAAATTTTTGATATATGATTATGGAATGGAAATCAAAGTCCTATCGTCCCAATTTAAGAGCCCCGAAGAGCTAAGGTCGTAAAAAGCAAGTCAAGTTAGATCAAATCTCAATGTCAGTAGCTCTTACCACAAGATCTTATAGCTTATAAGGAGTTTAATCACCGTTTGAGGGATACGAAAAGAATTACCTGTGGCCTACGATAATGCATATGCTCACTCAACTAAGCTTTTTAGTAATTTTTTTCCTATTTTTCTCTTT
Organism: Neoceratitis asiatica; assembly: GCA_030068015.2. NCBI lineage: Eukaryota > Metazoa > Arthropoda > Insecta > Diptera > Tephritidae > Neoceratitis > Neoceratitis asiatica. The sequence goes on along the minus strand of CM061524.1, from coordinate 55,464,385 downwards.
TTTTTTGTACAAAACAACACTGCTATCATGTCTGAGTCAACATATTCACTAGATTTTTTACCCTACGATTACTTGTTCCAATGATTTAAGAAACTATGATCGGCATCTTGCGTTGATTTAGTAGGTGAAAACTGAAGCGAAGATTGTCATTTGTTTTTTCATTGTATTCAGTAATGTTTACAATGTCATCGTGGCAAAATATACGCAAGAATTAATTTGCTGATTTTGCCGTGGGACAACTTGAAAACGATGACGATGTTTTTAAGAAAATCAATCCCTTCGATGAGGCTCACCTTCATCTGAGTGGTGCGGTAAATAAACAAAACTGTCGATTTTGGTGCGAAAAAAATCCACAAATTATTCATAAACAACCATTACATTCACCTAAACTGACAGTTTGGTGTGGTTTTTGGTCTGGTGGAATCATTATCATTGGTCCGTACTTCTTCGGTCGAAATGAAGCTGGTAGCACGGTTACTGTCAATAGAGAGCGGTATATATCCATGATAACCAACTTTTTACGGCCACAATTGGAAGAAGTTGATCTTGACAACATCTGGTTCTAACAAGATGCGGCTATGAGATACACAATACGAGCAGCAACCGAATTATTGTGAGAAAGGTTTGGAGATTTGATTATTTCAAGAAATTATGACATTGAATGGCCTCCAAGGAATTGTGATTTAACACCATTACATTACTTCTTGTGGGGTTATTTGAAGTCATTGGTCTTAAGCAATAAACCAGACTCAAAAATTGGGTTCATCGAATTCGTTCCTGCAAAGAAGTCGTGTAGGCCATTTGAATGATGTTATATTCAGAACTTAATTGCATCGATTGTACTTCGCTTTAAATAAAAGACATTTGAATTTCCTTAACTATTAGTGTGTTTTTTTAAAGAGAAATCATGTCACTCTTATTGGAAAACCCTATATAAGCACGCACAAATTTATACTGAGTAGGCTGATTTTGATAACTCTAGTATAGACTTCCCACATAAATTTCGAAAAAAATCCTACTTCTTATTCACAGATTTTAATGCTGAGTTGTATATTGCACAAAAGATTTAAAAATAAAATAAAAATTTTGTTTTTATCAACAAAACCCCGAAAGCTCCGAAAAAAGAAAAGGAAAACTAATAAACTTTTCTTAGTTTTTCTTAATAATAAAGTTTTTAAACTGCATGTACAATTTATTTAAAGGTTTAAATTCTTTGTAAAAAAGTTTTTATTTTTATACAACTGATTTGTATAATTCGTTCAAAATTTCCTACATAAATTATAAGACTTTTGAAATATTCTCTTCTTATTTCGAACATATACTGAAAATTTTTATAAATTTTCCGATAATATATAGTTCATGAAAGGATGGTCTATATCAAGCTTTAAAATTAATTTATCCATAATGAGAAAAGCACAATATTTAATGCATAATTGGCGAAGCGCAATAATGGATCGGTACCTGCTATTTTCGAAAATTCAATTAAAATTCAATTATCATACGTAAAATTTTGAAATTTTATATATCTCTAAAAATGTATTACTAGAAAATTTAAAGCAATGTATAGGCCGGTGAATTTATAAATCCGAGGTTATCATAACTCGGCAAAAAAATTTTTTTGCCTAATTTTACTGTGCTATTAGTAATGTAGTCTATTTTTGACGTTTAATTTGTGTTTTTCTATGATATTTGGGATATTTTGTAATTTTAATTTTTTTAAATGGAACTTTTTTGCTTACTGAATTTAGATTTTTCTTTAAAAAGGTAAAAATTGTTTTAAGTATCAATATATAAAAATTAATAATTAGGCATTGCACTCAATAAAATTATGAAAAATAAAGTTTATATAAAATTTTAAGGTTGGCTGCAGCTGTCTCTTTGGAAATAAAAATGTAATGGGCCTCGGTATTTTAAACTATTGAAGCAACGCTACAAACAAATTTTCGGTATTTTTTTTTAATTTTAACGGTTTAAATTTTAAACAAATTTCAATTCAAAAACAAAATTTTGCTTAACTCGCAAAATCTGAAGTAGCCATTTGCGCTGAGAAGTTTAAAAGCGTCACCGCGCAACACAAGGGTTAAAGAAAAAAGAGCGGTAACTTAACACTTTAACCGGCTTTTACACAAACACATGGAATTTTCCACACACACAGGAACACACAACTCTCCGAATCATAGCTGCTTGACGCTTACAACACCCTTTTATTTTTATTTTTTGCTTCCTGACACTTGCACCAAATCCAAAGTATAGCCACCACCACCACTGCCGTCTGCATAAAAGCCAGTTTTTAACGAACACATACAACCGTTAACAAAAGATTTAGTTAGATACACTGCAGTAGTTAGTTATATGAATATGTATGTATGTAGATACTTAGCGAGGCAGAGCCAGCTGCTTTGATGTATTAGCAAAGTGCGATAATTTGCACTCAAGTGCACCACCACAGCCGGCTGACAGGCTGGCAGGCTGGCTGCTTTCGCTTCGCTCTACACTACACTACAGCTTATGCTTTTTTAACAGCGACTCAACAGCACCCCACTTCGTCGGCCTGCATACGGTTTATTTAACTCTTGCAATAACTCCTTTGCTCGCGCTTGCTTACTTACTTACTTACATATGTATGTATGTATATACATGCATATATACAAGTATTTCGTCTTTTGCAGCCAAGCGACTTGAGTTGAGTTGAGCTGTGCAAATAATTATTTGTTGTGAGAGCAATCGTGTGGGAGATTTTCTTTAACATTTTCACAGTTTTACAGAACTTTTTAGCGAAGATGTTCGTTCCGCCGCTAGACGACCTTCTTCTTCTTCCTCTTTTTCTTCTTCTTCTTCTTTTTCTTTTTCTTTCACTTTTTATTGCAAAATGCATACACTAACAGCTGTGCGCTTCTATGTTTCTACTGTTTCTGCAGCACTTTTGCATATGCTTTTGTAGATATGTGTGCGCATAGCTCTGTAATGTAATTTAATGTCGGTCGGTCGGTCGGTATGTATGTATGCATGCACATACGTAAGCTCGCCTCGTAGTTTATGCTCCTTTGGCGATTTGTTGTATTTGTTGTTGTTGTTGTTGTTATTGTTTTTGTTGTTGCTGTTGTTGTTACTGCTTTCCTTATGTTTGATTGCTCTTTGAGCGCATTTTTTTCTATTCATTTTTGCTTGTGTTCTTTTTTTGGTTCGTTTTCCTTTTATTGGAGGCAAATTTACGATGTCCACAAAGTGACGCTCGCCAGTTCGCGCCTTGCACTGCCTTCGATTGCAAGCAGGCCAGGTATCTACTAGTTTGTGTATGGTAATTTACGCTCGCGTGTGTGTGTATGTGTGCGGTGTTGATTATTTACATATTTATTTTATTTATTTTTGTGAAATAAGCATATGTTGTTGTTGTGCATACTTAACGAGTATTTAAATTTTTTGGTTTGCGGAAAATATTTTGTGTTGAAATATTCTCAAGAAGAATGTCATTGAAAGGTGAAAAATATCAGTGAAAAGTTTCAGATTTTTTTGTTGCACAGAGTATGCAAAAATAGCTGCAGTACAGCGGAAACACACACGGACTAACATACGAAAGGTAAATAAATACGCTCGTATATACATATTTACATATGCATACAACATACATACATACATGTGAACTTAAACCGGTTTGTTTGACTGCTAATGCAGAATTTAATGATTTACTACTATTGTATTTACGTAGGTGTATGTGTGTACATGCATGCATACTAATAACAACAAAAGTGTAGCAACCAACTGCTGGCGCGTCGTGTTATTGGGTGGCATGCTGTTAGCTTCGGCCAGCTGTGACGTAGCTTCGTTGGCAGTGCTTACATACATATGTATGCATATATGTACATATCTACAATTGATAGTTAGACAGAGTTGATGGACAGTGTGATTGCTGTCAATCACACCAACTGACATTGAGGTGTACAGTGAAGTGAAGTGATGTGCTGGCGCTGGTGCAGAAGCAGCAGCAGCAGTGAATGAAGCGAGTGTGATTGACAAGTGAGAGACAAGTCATTTAAGTGTGGCTCGTATTACGGGCATTAAGAACGTCAGAGTAGAGCAGCGGTGGTGAATATAACAGAAGCACTGTTATTGCCTTACATTGTTATATATGTTTGTATATGAAAGGGCTTGGCAGCATAGAAATATAACCATATAAATATACACACATCTACACAGCTATACATAAAAATCTTGCAGTGTGTATGCATGTATGTGCACATAAAGATATTTATTTAAAAACAACAACAATGTAAGGCAATGCAAGTTACAGAGCATTCCTATTTAACATTAGAAAACAGTAGAATATTTACGTATGTATGTATACACATACCCTGCAGGAATGAAAAACATCATTATTAGAGGATCTCTTCCAGTTGTTGCATTTGTGTTAGGGGATAAACTCTGTTACAAAGTGTTGTCGCTGAAAATGGTAGGCGAACGTTTACGCACAATACGCCTCAAAGGAAGATTCTTCAACATACCGGCGATTTGAGCCCCCAAGGGAAGCATGTAGACATGTATAAAAGTCCAAGCAAATGGGGAAGGGGTAAGTTTTTGACTGATATTCACCTAGTTTGGGACAGAAACGATTCTTATACATATGGTTAAAGCAACCTTTGGTCTTAGGCCAATCATCATCCGGGTATCCAATAAAAATCCTGTCCCAATGAGAGATAAATACAAGCGTCGAATGAGATACCCGCTCTTTTGATGACGACATCTCTAAGCGTTTTATGTAACACAATTTTAGGTCATGTATTAGGGCCGGTCCCTTAACTAGGAAGATGTCGCTACTTAGCTGATTTAAATTTGGACAAATTCAGAATAACATGGTTTCGGTTCATATTTCCAATGTGCGCCAAACCCGACTCTGTGTGCAACAAAGATCGCCTGTTAACAAACACGAGGAAAGTTCGATGTCAAAAAGCTGCAATCACAGTTGACAGCCAGCAGGTTTTCTACTTGGATTGTACACTTGCTCTCTGAGAGCACTCGTCAGCAACACAATATAAGGGAGCTGTCAAGTGATATAGCAAACTCCTTACGTACCGTTGCTTCGGAAACAATTGATTTTCAACAAAGTCAGAAAAATAGCTGGTTCATTGAGGAATGTCGCACTGCAGTGATGAGAAAATAGACTGCTTACCTTGCTAATAGTCGAAAATTCTATGAGAAGATGCGGCGACTCACAGAAGGTTTCAAGGCCGGAGCAAACTCGTGTAGGAGGTAATATGAAGAAGTTCGAATAGCGATTGCCCACTTAAAAAAATAACAAAGCGGCGGGAGTCGATGGTTTACCGGTAGAGCTATTCAAATACGGCGGCAAAGAACTGACAGAGAGCATGCCTTCATTAAAGATTAGCTATAAAATAAAAACCTTTAACTGGCAGAGCGTAAAACAGAAACTATATTAATTAGCTGCAGAAAACTGGGTCTAATTACGGTTAAGGCTGCATGAAAAGGTGTCATGAACGACAATCGATGTTTCTTTAAAACTCATTTAGAGTAAGTGGTCGTTGCGGTGTCAAAAGCTTACTCTAACCTATCTCTTATTATACCAAATAAGATTGGATCCAGAGATAGCAAAAGAAGACTCTTAAGCAGAGTAATAAATTCTGTTAACTGATATGTTGTCGGAAATTTGTAGCCATAGATTGATATTAGCGGAAGTAGCTTCAATTTCAGGTGTTTTAAACCCAGTTGTCATTCTTGCAGAAAAAATAAAAAATGTGTATTCAAGGCTAAATACGAAATGAGTCCGTAAACTGGAAGGATAGAGGAGGACTTGATTTTAGTGACTGACAGGAATGGTGAAATCGCTGTTGCAAAAGCGAATGGACCTATTTACTCGTTCACTACTGAAGTAGAAGGCTGGAAATAGGTTATAAACCCGCCGATTTTTTCTAACACAAATTTGTTTCAGGACATGTGGTTTTCGGCGTCTTGCCGAATATGCTCAGAATGCGAGACGTATGATGTTTTATAGTATAAGTTATGATCAGAAACCACTAAGATCTGAAATGAACCCTAAAGGACGAAAATAAGACAGATTTACCAGTCCGCCAGAAAATTTTTAGTTATTTTTAAAATTTAAGACAGCAAAGTGTGAAGTAATCGAATGGCAGTGTCAAAGAAAGCCTTTTTTTGTTGAAATAGATATATAGATATTTCAAAACTCTTCAGGGATATATTGAACCTTGTGGTTTTACCTCGCAGCACAAAAATGTAGACTGGAGACCACACCACTCTTTATTGAAAGACCCAATTGGTTAACTAGCCTTTAGGGAAAGGTAGACAAAAGAGAAATCTTTGGTTTACCTTCCACAATGGGATGAGATTGTTCGACTGCGCTGGTATCCTAAATGTGGCCGATTCCAGTACAAGAGCATTCATAAATTGTCAATAGATCGAAATACTCATAATTAAATCGAATCTGTCCAGTATAGCCTTAAATCTCGTAGATCTGCCATAGATTACATACTTACTATGCGCCATATTTTGGGAAAAAACTGTTAAGGAAATTATCGATACACACCACCTCTTCGTGGCAGAAAAAGGAGCTGCCTCTATAAAGTTATGTCTAAATTTTTTATCCTCTCAAAACATAAGCAACATATAACTCCTAACTTACTAGTCCATTAATACGCTGATATACAGAGTCAAGCGCTACCAGCACAGAACTAAAAATTTTACAAACTATTGTGGGTTTTTCCTGCAGGGATGTTTTATGTACTTATGTATGAATGTATATCTGCCGACTGTTTCGCTCGTCACTTCCTCTTTATTAACGAATTACTTTGACATTCCAATACAACTACTACACCTACATATATATATAAACTCTTCGCTGTAAAGAGTGGTTGGCAGCGTTGCCAGCTGTTAGCGTATACATACGTACAATTCTTATTAGAAATTCAGTGTTAATTTCATATTTGATTTTCTTTCAAATGTAATTCACTTGATAATGCTGTTTGGTAGAACTGTCTTACCGACGTGATGACTCTAATTGGTTTTGTTGCTCTCTTTAATTAGTGGTGCAAGTAGTGTTGCCCGAGTGGGGGTACTTTCATCGTTGGAGGGATATTTTGAGATGAAAAGAATATTATGAGCGAAAATCTAAATTTTCCAGTAAGCGGAAAATCTGCTTATGAACTATAGCGGTACATGGACACGAGAAGCTGCTTCTGACTTACACTTCAGCGATTAGATGAAGTATGATTGATCCTGGCACTGATATCCTCAGAAAATTTGTAGTATTTTTTTTATATAATCCTTTTCTGGAACATTTAAATTCTTTAAATTATTTTTCTGTTAACTTTTTGTAGTTAATGTCGGTATGCAGCTCTTACGAAAACTTCATATAAAAAAGTACAAAAAATTATGCGCGAAAATTTTTTTTACGAAGCAGTACGCACATCGAATGCCTATTTCTAAAGTTTTTAAAAAAATACGAAAGCACGGCAACACAGGTTTCCGAGCGAAATAAATAGTCTCATATATATTTCGCGACAAACAAGAAGAATACTAATTTTCAAACGTATTAAAGCAAGCTTACAGAGCAATTTATGTAAAATGTTTAGCCTTTTCATCAATTTCTATACCTTCTATTTATTTTTAACAATGAAAAAGTTAAGAATACATAATCAGCGGCAAATATTTACCACGCTCTACTCATGTTTTTCGTTTTGTTTATTTACGTTTGAGTATCTTATTCCTATGTAAAGAGCTGTTCACAATAGAAAATCATCTGTCAAATTTCCGAGTCTACTACATTTTTCTATCTACGAAATATATGATTTTTTTTCGTTAGAGCTGCGTACCGACCTTTAATTGGAAAAGTGTACCGTACACAGACACAATAAGATAATTTCACAGCGACTAGAGGAAGTGTGATTGCTTCTGGCATTGATAGCCTGAGCAAATTTCTAGAAGAGGTCTTGGAATAATCGTTTTCTAGAGCATTTAAAGTCTGCCGTGAGACAAATTGAAAACGATAACGATTTTTTAAGAAAATCATCTTCTCCGATGCGGCTCACATTCATCTGAGTTATGCGGTAAATAAAAAAACTCTCGATTCTGGTGCGAAGAAAATCCACAAATTATTCATAAACAACCATTACATTCACCTACATTGATAGTTTGGTGTGGATTTTAGTCTGGTGGAATTATCGGTCCGTACTTCTTTCAAAATGAAGCTGGTAGCACCGTTACTGTCAATAGAGAGCGGTATAGATCGATGATAACTAACTTTTTATGTTGATCTTAACAACAACTGGTTCCATCAAGACGGGGCTACGTGACACACAGCACTCGCAACAACTGAATTATTGCGAGAAAGGTTTGGAGATTCAATTATTGCAAGAAATTGTGACATTGAGTGGCCTCCAAGAAGTTGTGATTTAATACCATAAGACTACTTCTTGTGGGGTTATTTGAAGTCATTGGTCTTTAACAAAAAACCAGACTCTATTCAAGCTTTGAAAGTCAGTATTGAATGATGTTATATTCAAAAAATAATTGTACGATTGTACTTCACATTAAATAAAAAAAAACATTTGAATTTCCTTAACAATTAGTGTTTTTTTTTTTTTTCAAAGAAATCATATCACTCTTATTGGAAATCCTATAATTAGTGTCGAACCGATCGCTCTGGAACAAAGAAATATAGCTTAAAAGCTTTTAGCTCAATATATGAAAAATTTTGCATATTTAGGGGGGACGATTTTATTTCTTTTTCTATGAACGTTAAAGTACTTCGTATAAAACTTTTTTTTTGAGAAAAAAACCCAAATACAAATTTTTCGAAGAATAATTAAGCTAGTAGATTTTAGTCCTTTAAAAGGCTTTTCAACTTGTTTTATAAGGAAATCCTTAAATTAAGGGTTTAAACCATCGTTTGAGGTGGGAGAGACACAATTTTTTTATTGCATTTTATTATATAAGATTTGCTGCGGTAGTTGAGGCATCATTTTATAAAACTAAGAGATTTGGCTACTTCAGGGGAATATATATTAATTTTAGTAGGTACTGCCTAAAAGGTGGCGCTGCAATCTTATTCCAAAGCAGCTTATTGCATGAGTCCCTCCTCAAATGCATAAATAATAAAAAGTGTGTATTGATTAAAATAATGATCAAATTTGTTAAAGTTATAGCTTTAATTTTAATACTCGACGCTGTTGCACACTGTCACATATACACATACATACATGGATTAATTCACTATTTAAACTAATATCTATTGTACTTTGCCGCTGGTGTTACAATATTATAAAGCGATAATGATGTCATTTACAACTTGGCCAAAGGCTGCATCGTGACTTTTACAAAAACACATGATTTGACAAATGCATTTGAGCATAAACAAAAGCTGCAGATATAAATACCGCTACCGGGTGACGCCGATGAGTGACCGACAAACCCAACGGCTTTTCACCACTATTTACTCATTCATACATAATATAGCTCTTAATGCATGTGTCTGGTGGATTTTTATCAAACTACTTGCTATTGATATCCGATACTAACTTTTTTTTAAATACATTTAATTATGCACTAGTGAGCCTATGAGAGAGTTGTTGTTGAGGCAGAAAATTTAAAATCTCATAAATGCAGTCTTCAAAAAAAATAAAATAAATTAAGTAAACTAAAAGAAAAGAAAAAATTAAAAACAAAAGTTAATAAAAAAAATAAAAAAATTAAAAAGACAATTAAAAAAGATAAAATAAAAATTAAAAAGTTTTATTTAAAAAAATTAAAAAAATTAAAAATAAATTTAAAACGAAAAATTAAAAAAAAATTTAAAAATATTTTTTTTTTAAATAAAGAAATGACGTAAAATGGAATGAAATGAGATGAAATAATATTATTTTTTTACATGGGGAAGGATAGAAAAACGCATCGTATTGCGTCGTCATAGCAATGGTATATGTCACTTGCAGGTCACTTGAAAACTCTCCTCTGAGGAACCGTCGCGCCACACTGGGAGCACTTTCAATTTACTTCATAGTGGCGTTCCATATTTCTTCACTCTCCATGTTCTCTGCTGGATCACTGTTTTATATTTTTAATTATCCTTGTCGTCCATCTACCATGATGTCCCTGCTCCCAACGAGTTTGCCATTGTGTCAAGGTATCGTTCTTTATTTCCTCTTTTGTGGTGGTGACAATTGTCCCTTGTCTCTTCAACGTCCACATATTCAAGGCTTCTCTCGCTATTTCATTTTTGGTCTTATCATTACTTGGATTAATTTTCTGCGCGCATCTAGTAGGTATGTTTCTGCGGGCATTAGGAGACTTAATATACTGTCGTAACTGACGTTCCAGAGTTTTGGGCCGAGAATTGATCCCTGCGTTGCTCACGACGAGACCCTTAAGCGGCGAGGTCCTTCAGAAATTTTATATAGCTGGGTCCTGTCTTTCAAATAGCTCCTCATCATTAGGTTGAGATATGTGGTATTTTAAAGTTTTCTTCCAATGATTTAATCATATTTTTACATTAAGCGTTGTTGAATGCATGCCGTACGCCCAGGGTGGCTAGAAATAAGATAAGAAATAAAATAATTTTTATTTAAAAATAAAATAAAATAACATAAAATAAAATAAAGTAAAAAAATAGATAAATTAAAATGCAAAATATAAAATAAAATAAACAATTAAATTTTATCTATATATAAATAAATAAAGAATTACACAAAAAAAATAAAAAAACATAAAATAAAATGAAATAAAATAAAATAAAATATAAAAATTTAAACAAAATAAGGTTAGCTTAAATAAATAAAAAATAATAAATAATAATAAAATAAATTTATATGAAAAATAAGCCCAAAAAACTAAAAAAATATATAATAATAAAAATTAAAATAAAATAAAAAAACAACATACGAGTATAATGATCTGAAATAGATAAAATAAAAAAATAACATAATAAAATGAAAAATATATAATAAATTAGCAAATTAAATTTTATTAATCTAAAATAAAATAAAATTATACTAAATAAAATCAAAAGCATAAAATAAAATGAAATGAAATAAAATTAAATAATATAAAATAAGGTAATATAAAAATAGCTTAAAATTAAACTAGAAATAAAACAAAATAAAATAATATAAAATGAAAAAGTGAACTAAAATATAATATAAAAAATAATATAATAGAAAATGAGCTTCTTGAAAAAAATTTACATTTATTTTAGAAACCGCAAAAGGAATAACCCTATATAAAACGAAAGAAATGTCGACGTTTGTATCGGTTGCCTAATCACATCAACATCAAAAATATACCTAACTAGTGATAAGTATCGGAGTAGTTCAGAGCTCTTCGCTGCCACTTTGAGAAACCGGTGAGTGAATGGTAGTCTCAAGTATATTACTCGTGACAGTTGGTGATCATGAGTGCCACATACAATGATTCTTGATGAAAAACAATGGTTGATGACGGAAAACGGAGAATAATTTCGGAAGACTAAAGAGAATAACGGTTAAAGCCAGGTTATCTCCAGCAAAACTTTTTTAAAATGATGCATGTTGATGCTGGGTTTCGCGAAAATACTTTTTTTTCTTAAGAATAACCCACAATATTCGTGTTGCGGTCAGGGGCATATATTTGGAGTTCTAAAATACATAAATACTGATCATAAAATAAGCTTTGATTTGGTTGTTGCCAGAAGAAATATTTTCACACGATCAATTTTCGTTTTTGTGTTTTTAGCTGGCAACTTTATTCGAATAGCCCTGTCCGACTTGTAACTACTTCTGCATCTCTTTTCGTTATATGCCGATATATCAATAGCTTATTTGCAATATATTTGGCTTTTCAATTAAATTTTTTAAACATGTGGCAACTCTAATAACTAATATGTTTCTTGCAAATCTTACCAACTCTCATCAATTTGTATACATCTTTCATTTTTGTTTTTAATTGTATAAACGAGCTTCTAACAGGTGGCAACTCTATTCAACTTTTACACGAAACCTATATGGAATACTAAATCATTTAAAAGTGAGGTATTGCACACTTTTCACAAATAAATTCGATCTTAACTTCAATAAATCTCCTTTGTAAAATGATTGTCTTATTTTTAATAAAAAAAAAATAAAAAGTAGGCAAAGTAGTTTGCTCTGTAAGCCTTCTAACTCTCTTTAGTTTAAAAATCATATTAAAAAATATTTTATATTGCAATTTATAAATAATATATAATTATTACATAGTATATAATTTATATATAGTATAAAATATAAAAAATAATCAAAAGAAATAAAAATAAAAATAACATAAACTGAAATGAAATAAATTAAGAACAAATAAAATTAAATTAAATGAAATTAAATTATATTAAATATAATTAATATACTAAATTAAAATAAACAAATGAAATTTTTTATATATAAAATAAAAATCAAACAAAATAAAATGAAACAATAAAGATTATATAACTAGATAAAAAAAAAAAAAAAAAATAAAAAAATTAAAAAAAAAAATAAATAAAGTAAAAAAAATAAAATAATAAAAAAATTAATCAGAAATCAAATTTAATTAATTTAATTAAAATATAATAAAAAAATTAATATTCAATATAATTTTTATTATATGAAAATTCATACTCATATACTTATACAAATAAAAATATATACTATATTTAAATATATACATATGTATCTATGTAAATATTTGTAAAATTCAAATATGATAATACAAATAATTATTGTCACTGTCAGCTAAACGCTGTCGTGCGTCACTTTTTATTTTCTATTCCAGACGCCAAACTTACATACTAACAATTGTGCAATAAATTAACATACAGATTATATGCAATTTTTTATGCGCGTTGAAATTTTTTATTGCACTAAAATTTTTCCTATTTTGTTTCATTGTTGAAATGCCAGAGACCAACATTGCGGTTGCCACTCTAAATGATAAACCGAACAAAATGCGACAGCCGAATGTGCGCGCAGCGCGCACCGCTGATGGTGTTGATAACACCAAAGACAAAATGACGAGATATAAGAAAGAGCAAAGTTCGGTTGGCAGCGAGAATTGGAAAAAAAAAATTTTTTTTGAAAAAAATGTAGGAGTTCAGGCGACGTTTTTAAACTTTTTTTTGATCCCTACGGTAGCATCCCAGCAGATATTGTTTACACAGTGTTTCTTTGTCTTTTCCCCAGGTGCTACCGGCTAGCGATTTGAGGATTTTGTTGCGGCTCTGTACTTTGGTGGCAATTGCAGTCGTATGCGGAGTGAGAGAGTGCAGGCTGCCAAATGTGACTGCCAGTAACTTTGGCTTGATCGTGATCGGAATTTTTACGTCATCGACCTTCACATTCAGTTGAAGCCGGTACTCCTTCGTCTAGTTAGTGAAAAGGGTGGCACAGGATTTCGCGGGTTGTAGATGTATAAGTAAATGTCGTGTAGTGAAGAAGTTGGAAAGGTCAACGAGATAGCAGTTTACTTTCGAACCAAGCCTATCAATGTCCTGGCCAGACGCCAAAATGGAACAGTGATCGGCGTATGAGATCAAAGAGACGCGTAGTGGAGGAAGCCTCGAAATGTAGAAATTAAACAGCATAGGGGAGAGGACACCACCCTATGGAACTCTCTGCTTAATTTTCCTTAGTTTTGAGGTTTGACCTAGAAAGTCAGCCGATGGTTGTCGACCACTCAGGTAATTCATGGTCCACCTCTTCATCCTAGGCGGTAATGAGGAATTCTCAATGTCCGATAGTAGCACTGCATGATTAAACGTGTCGGAAGCATTCGACAGGTCCAGTGCTACTAGAGCAGTTCGCGTAAAGGGCCAAATTTTGATTAAGACCATGGATTATCTGAGTGTTTATGACGTTAAATGCACTTTCCGGAAGCCATGCTAATGTGTAGCTGGGCTCAGATAATGTGTAAGAGACGGGAGCAGCAAGGTCTCAATTGTCCTCGCTACTGGAGAAAGGAGAGATATCGGACGATTGGACTCTCCTTTATTTGCGGACTTCCCCGGCCTTAGTAGCGGGACCACTCTACCCAATTTCCACGTATCGGGTATAATTAGAGTGGTCAAAGACAAATTGAGAACCTTGGTGAGATAATCTGCTCCCGCTGGGCCCAAATGTTTTAACATCAGCATGCTTATTCCGTCGAGGCCGATGAATTTCGAGGCTTTCGCCTTCCCGATAACCCTCTCAACCTCCCTGGAGGAATCAAGCACAGCGCTGGTGTATGGCAGTTTGCGCAGACGCGGGCTGCCCGTCTCTTCGTTTTGTCAACTGAAGGGTGCAATGTGAATAACCGGCTAAAATAGCTCGCGCACCTAATCGGGTCCGACGAGGCGTGATCACCGAATGAAATTTCCACCCGATCATCACGTCCTGTTGGATTGGACAACGACTTGACTGTAGCCCAGAGCTTGGTTACCCCAGAGGACAGATTGAACTTTTCGTCTTTCGGTGTGGTGAGTTTGAATGGAATTATTTTTGCCTGTTGAATTTTAATGAAGTTGTGAGTTATTAGTGTGGTGAATTAAATATAGTGTAGTAAATTTGAATATCTAAATTCAATTTATCCCGATTTTCACCTAACTTAGTTGCTATTTTCCAGATGATTGTTTTCACAAAGCCAGTTAGCTGATTGAGTGCGTGTGTGAACAGAGTTTTAGGTAAACAAACTGAATATAACCGTTTAAATAGCGAATTCAGATATAAAAATTGTCAGCAATGGAACAATAAAAGCAAAAAAAAAAATACAAATGGCAATAATAATCTGCATGAAAAATACAATAAAGAATAACTAAGTATATATAATGTAAGTACATATAGAATATGAGTAGGTGTGTTTGTGCATAAACGCCAAACGTCAAATGGCAACTTTATGCCGATGACAATTACAAATGCATAACTAAATACAAATAATAATCAAATTAAAATAATTATTTTAAGCCATTTGAGGGTAAATGCTGCAGCATTGTTATTGCTGTTATTGCTTTTTTTTTTAAATAAAAATTAAACATTAGTTGATTTAGTATTTAAATGAGCTTAATATGCACATAACTTGATAACTGGATTAAATGTAATGAAATAACTCAGCGAATGTCAGATGTAAGGAACTTTTTTTTTTTTTATATATGCTGTGCGATGTGGGCATTTTTTCTTTATTGAGAGATCGAACTTTTTTTTTTTCATCTTAAGAAACTATGCTGGTTGAATTTTTATAAAGAGCTTTTATTTCATATCCGAAATCACTCGAAGGGATTGATTATGCCTGCCGAGGGGCAATCGCAGTTAGAAAAATTAATTTTCTATAATTTTGGTTGTTGGTCTAACCAGGACGCGAACCAAACTGGAATTACTTCCTGAACGCAGTGAGCACTGCAAACTATTCGTTTATTGTGGTTCCTTTAGGTTACCAAACTAACCAAGACAATGTAATTCTAGTCTTCATATATTTTTGTTTCGAAATAAGGCGTTATCCGTTTAGTGATTTTGAAAGTGCAGTGCTGCAAAAGTCAGCCATTTATGAAAATTGGCCGCTTAACAACCGCACAACGCGTAAACTTGTTGAAACCTACAACAAAAAGGTGATTCAAAAATGGTCACGTTTCGTGCTTTAAGAAGAGATGATGGTGCACATAATCATCCAACTACTCAAGTAATTGGTAAAATTAAAAAAAAAAATTCGAAGAAACTCGATTACATATAGCAAGGCCTGTGCATCATCGCATTCCTCGTTCCTCCACAAAAATATCGCTGTTGTAAGGGAAATGGTTGCCGAAGACTCGAGTGTGTCTATTTCTTGACGCTCTCAAGAGCTGGGACTTTCTTACGGCATGATACATTTTACACTTGAACTTACACCTACATCCATATAAAGTCCAGCTCTCACAACAACTGAAGCCAGCTGACCATTCACAACGCCGTCGTTAGATCGATTTGGTGCTTGAAAAACAAGTAGTGGAGTGGACTGCGATTTTGCCAACAAAATTTTCTTCAGCGGCGAAGCACTCTTTTACTCGATGGATACGTAAGGTAGCAGAATTGTCGC
Source organism: Neoceratitis asiatica (assembly GCA_030068015.2). NCBI lineage: Eukaryota > Metazoa > Arthropoda > Insecta > Diptera > Tephritidae > Neoceratitis > Neoceratitis asiatica. The sequence continues at coordinate 55,448,341 of CM061524.1, read as the reverse complement.
GTATGGGGATCCGAGAATTTCCAATTGATTAAAGAGAGGACATTACACCCGAAAAGACCTATTACGTGGTGCGCTCTTTAGTCATGAGGTGTGATAGTACGTTACTTTTTTAAAAACGATAACGGCTAGATTGTCGCTGTCAATTCAGAGCGTTAACCGTTAACCGAATATTTTTGGCCTTCAGGTGGACAATGTGTGGTTCCAACAAGAGTGTGCCACATGTCAAACAAAACGAGCGAATATGGCTTTATTGCAGGAGAAATTTGGGGAAGTCAATTAGGCTACACGAAATACCGTGTTTATGCGGATAAAGCTTTAACTCTGGAGCCCTTGAATGCCTGCATTCGTAAAATTGTGGCCCAATATGTGCCAAAAAGTAGTCAAAAATCACCTCAAGCAGATCTTTGTTTCCAAATTAGAGGTAATTAGAGGTTATTTGTTCATAAAAGTTACCATAGAATTCCCTGTGAGTAAAAACTCTGTAGAGTTCTTCACTCATTCAAAAAAAAAGTCTAGGTCTTAAGGGAAATTTGTGAGCTATTCAAGATGTTTTAATTGCCTCTCTACCTTGCTACGGTCCGAAAGGCATAAGGGAAACGTGTACATACGTCCTGAATATTGAATCTATAAAAATGTACCAGCCTTTCCGCATATAGATCTATCACGCAGGTATCTGCCATGTAGGAGTTTGAATGCAACCCAAGGCATATAAACGCCTTCTTCTTTAGGAATAATCTTATTCAGGAACCAAAGTAATGGAAAGTCCGATCTACTTGTTCATATTCTATTGAGATCTGCGGGAAGTCCAGGACAATTTTTTTTTTTTGTAAAAGAGCTAAGCGACTTAATCACTGGTTAACTGTTGCTGAAAATAAAGATGTCCTTGCCTGTGAATGTGGCTCCAACATAGCCGCTAGTCCACAAGAGAGCTAAAAAGGTAGTTTTATTAAGAAAACATCTCACTCAACTCTTTCAACGAGCTTCGATCCATTCATATATATCCCAATACTCGACTGAATTGTCAAAGTTATCCCTCCATTCTTCTCTTCTGGGGACTTGCGTCATATAGTTGTTCCTGTCTACCGAGCAGCTTATGTATGTAATATATAATTCTATCTACCTTTCAAGGAAGAATGCGCTGCGGCCTTTCAACCCAGTGGTAAGACTATTAAGAACAACAATAGGGGTCTTCTTTGTTGTGGTCTTGAATGCAATACACATACTTTAAATTCTGACAAACGTAAACGTCACCCTTTTTAACACAGGTCGCCCCATACAAAAGTGTTAGTCCAACAGATATATAAATCCTTTGAAAACTCTAACCTAAGCCTAACAACAGCTTTTTATGTGTATCGGAGACGATGAAGGTCTTCTCTAATCTAATCTAATATAATTTTCTTAACTTGGCTTTCCACTTCGGTCTCTTCCAAGCTTAGGTAATTGCCGGTATTATAAAGGATGATCCTAGTAGAGATACTTTTTTAAATAGTCTTTTTTTTTGACAGATCACGCGTGAGTCGTGTCGCTGTCATGTTATCTTTGTTCAGTGTTGTTTTGTATTTCATCATGGTAAGACCTACCCCTCGACAACCTTTACAAATCATTCAGCTTTATTACGAAAATTCACCTTCTGTAAAGAACATAATCGGCCCTATTCGCAACACCATCACCCATCTTGAGACCCAGCATTCATTATTGGATAATATTCGACAAAAAAGACCATGTCCAGCACACAGTGAAGAAAATACATCGACGCCGTTCGCAGCAAGTCGGACTGACGTATGGAACGATTTGGCGCATTTTACGTCGAGATCTTAAATTGAAAGCATACAAAATACAGCTTGTGCAAGAACTGAAGCCACTCGACCTTCCCAAGCGACATCGCTTCGCTTTATGGGATCTTGAAAAGTTCCAAGAAGATCCGATGTTTTCGAGCCAAATTTTGTTCAGAGATGAGGTCCATTTCTGGCTCAATGGCTATGTAAACAAGCAAAATTGCCTCATTCGGAACGAAAAGCAACCTGAAGAGATTCAAGAGCTGCCATTTCATCCGGAAAAAACAGCGGTTTAGTGTGGTTTGTAGACTGGTGGACTCACCGGTCCATTTTTCTTCAAAAATGATGCCGTTGAGAACGCAACCATCAATGGCGACCAATGATAACCGACTATTTGATGCCTGAAATTGAAGCTCGTGATCTCCGCGACATTTGGTTTCAACAAGATGGCGATATTTCGGCGCCACTTCCCACACATCGCAACAATCAATGGATTTATTGAGAGAACACTTCGGTGAGCAGATAATTTCACGTTTTGGGACAGTCGATTGGCCACCGACCTTCATGTGATAACTTTTCCCTGTGAGGATATGTAAAGTCTAAAGTCTATGCGGACAATCTCGCATTCTCCAAATACCAGTCGAAATATTCGAACGCGTCATCGAACATTGGACTCAACGGATGAGACGTAGCCGCGGCCAATATTTGAAAGAGATAATCTTCAAAAAGTAAATGCCAAAGAATGTTTTTTCGAAAGATAATAAACATTCTCCATTAAATTCGTATTTTCTGTGCTTTTTTCTCTATAAAAATTAGGGAACCTCGAAATCGGTCACCCTATATCACTTAGTGAACAGAATAAGTTAAACCTTATTTGAGTTAACTCAGATTTCACATCGGTTAGACCAGTTAGAAACGTTTCGAAGAGTCTCCTGCAAAAAGTAGTACAGAGTTTATGGAAACTTGCGCCTATAAGCTATCGCCAGCATAACAGGTCAATTGAAAAGTGCCCGGCCTACCACAGTAAAACACATTTTTTTGGTTTTTGGAAATTTTTTATTTTAATTAAACATAGCTCCTTTCAAGGGTGATACACTCATTATAGTCGACGAAAATTTCTTCTCAGCAAGCATTCTTTTGAGATCTGAGAACAGGAAATAGTCGCTGGGGGCCAAAGCTGGAGAATACGGTGGATGTGGAAGCAATTCGAAGCCCAATTCATGGATTTGTGCCATCGATTTCACTGACTTGCGACACGATGCATTGGATTGGTAAAACAGCACTTTCGTTTTCTTCAAATCCGGCCGTTTTTCAGGGATTTCGCTGATTAGTCGCTGCTGAAGGCCCTTCCTTTTTCAAGGTAGTTAATGAAAATTATTTCATGCGCATCCCAAAATAAAGACGCCATAATCTTGCCAGCTGATTGTTACGTTTTTCCACGCTTTGGAGCGGTTTCATACTCTGCAGTCCACTCGTATGACTGTCAATTGGACTTCGTAGTAAAAAGATGGAGTCATTCCATTTTCCATTTTCACATATCGATGCAAAAACTCGTGTTTATTACGCTTGAACCTCTCTAAACAGCAACCCGTCGTTGTTTTTGGACAAAAGTGAGCTCGCGCGGCACCCACTTTGCACAGAGCTTTCTCATACCCAAATTTTCGTTAAGGATAAGATTTAGACGTTCAACTGATATCTTTAGAGTGTCTGCTATTTTATTCAATTCCAATTTACGGTAATTCAAAATCATTTTGTGGATTTTTTGTTGTTGATGTTTTCGTCGGAAACAACCTGTTTTGGGCGTCTACTGCGTTCACCTCCTTCGGTGCACATTTTACCACATCTAAACTTAACATGCCAATGGTTGATTTTTCAGCGGCGTTGTCCGGAAACTCGTCAAGCCAAGCTAAGTTTTTTCTTAAACTGTATTTTTTCCCTTCAAAAAGCAGCATTTTATCAACAAGCGAAATTCCTTTTTATACACTTTTTCACAAAAACAAAATTTGCTTCACTCAAAAAGCTATAATTCACAAACTAATAATCCGACAGCTGTCAAAGTTATACACGTGTCTTTTGCAGGTTAGGGCTAAATAAAAATCATTAATTAATTAATTATAGTAGCGCATTCTAGTTGTCAGGCCGGGAACATGATAAAAGGACAATTGTTTTATGAAACGATTCCAGCAGCTCCTCAACTAGTTCCTTTAAGCTGTTACAGAACTAGAAAAGACGTCTTCTTGATGTGTTCGCTTGTTCACGTAAGGGCGTGCCACTCATCAGGCTTACGGTAACAGCTCTACGCAGGAGTTCGGTTGAACTCCATCAGTGGGGTGTTTGGACCTAAGCTCTCTAGCTGTGACCACGTCCGGTAAAATGTTGTTCAGAAGTATTTTATACTGACCGAAAGTTTCAAATGCACTTGCTATCATTTCTTTTGAAATATGAGTATCTATAAACCAAGAAATTTGGTAAAAATTCGATGCATCCTGGGGATGCAGTTTTAAAACTTGACTACTCTCAAATTCTCTTAGTCTCATGAAAACTTTACGACGTTAACAAAAACTCAAGCTTTCACTAAAAACATTCAATCGGAGCTTATAAATTAAAAAAATTATACATTCGCGAAATGGAATTAAAAATTTTCTTAGTAAAGGCTGCCGCCTGAGAGCAATAATATTTCAATATTTCATTCTTTATTGAGACTTTTATATACATACATATATACCAATACGCTCATATGTGTGCTATATCACAACATATGCATTCGGTGTTTTTCCCTATTGCATTAGCAAATAAAACCGTAAAATTCTAAATACCCAACGGCTTCAAAAATGTTTTCGGTGCTTAACTTGTCATCGGTCTTCGTTGGTATTTCGGTATTTTCAGCTTTAAATCCAACCTCATTTGGTGGCTTAAATGGCATAATTAGTGTTGATTTTCTATTACGATTTTCGGATGGCAAAAAGGACTCTCTGTTTTGCATATTCAATTTTCAAAACTGTATTTGTGTAAATACACAAATATTCTATAATTGTTAAAGCACATTTCATTTAATACCATTTGTTTATTTATTTATTTATTTCTATTATTTTTGTTTGTTTGGTTTTTTTTTACCAAAGCAATAACCAACAAATTACAAAATCTAAACGTTTTTGTTTAGATTTTAATGAATGCAATAATTTCATGCATAAACAATGCAGTGCAGTTGTGGGAGGAGTGTGCGTATGTGGTCTAACGGGTTTTGCAATATTAACTATATGAAAGTATGTATGAGTGTTGAAGAGCCAAAAAAAAATTTCGCATTTGTAAGCGATAAACCAATAGACCAACATGAGCCAACCACGCGACAAACCGACACAATCAACGCACATGCATACGTAGAAATGCGTATATCAACCACGTTTGTATTTATATACTCTGAACAATCAAATAAGCCATAGATTTGTTTTAGAAAAAATTTCCATCAATGAATTTTTAAACATTTCAATAGCCTAACCTGCGACTTTGCATTTCCCCTTTTTGAGAAATTCGGGTAGGTAAGAAAAGCTTCTTGCAAGATATTCGTGTAAGTGAACTCTCTTGCCTAGTCTTTTCAGATTTTTATTTGCAAGTATGACTTTAATCACATAAATCTATAATTAAATGGTTAATTGGGTTGTCATTAAATGCATAATAACTAATTGTTGGTGAAATAAAATGTATTTAAAGGTATTAATATTTTTAATTCTGTTGCATATTTCAAATACAAATAATACACAAGTGTAACACGCAAAAATATATACATATATATACAATATATATAACAAATAGTTTTCTAAACTATCGAACAGAAATGCTGTAAATAAAAACCAAAATACTTAATAATTTATGCATACATTTATTTAAAACATTACACTTACAGACAAATGTTACAAATATACGCATAATAGACATGCCGAAAGTGTTATTTGAATATTGAGCTCGTTGAGTAATTAGTCCTTTTAGAACTACGATCACATGGATAGTACGAAAATTTCCAGAATTATGGGTGGCTTTCCAATTCTTAAAATTTTATTCAGATTAATTTAAATCAAATGATTTTTTTCTATTTAACTAAATTAAATTTAGTTTAATATATTTATTTTATTTTATTTTAAACTCTTTTATTTTATTTTATTTTATTTATTTTATTTTATTTTAATTTCTTTTATTTAATTTTAATTTATTTTACTCGATTTTAATGCATTTTATAGTACTTAATTTTATTTATTTTTGTTTAATTTTTATTTTATTTTCTTATTTTACTTTATTTTACTTCATTTTATTTTATTTATTTTAATTAAATTTTTTAAATTTTTTGTATATTTTAATATTTTTATTTTATTTTGTTTTATTTTCTTTTATTTTATTTTATATTTTAATTTTATTTATTTTATTTTCATTTAATTTACTTTATTTTATTTTCTTTTATTTTATATTTTATTTTTTTAAAGGGTGATCCGTTTCAAGGTTCTTCACTTTTTAAAGAAGAAAAAACACAGAAAATTCGAATTCGAAAGAAAATTCCTTGGCAATTATTTTTTAAGGTTACCTCTTTCAAATGTTGGCCGTGGCTTCGTCTCAGATGGTCCATGCGTTGAGTCCAATTTTCGATAACTCGATCGAGCATTTCGGCTGGAACTGGCGAATGAAACGTTTGATTTTTTGTTCCAAGGCCTGAATCCAAGCGGGATTGTCCGTATAGATTTAGGCTTAACACAGGAAAACAGGAAAAAGTCTAACGGTGTGATATCACACGATCATGGCGGCCAATCGACCGGCCCAAAACATGAAATCTCACCGAAGTGTTCTCTCAATAAATCCATTGATTGATGCGATGCCGTCTTGTTGAAACCAAATGTCGCGGAGATCACTAGCTTCAATTTCAAGTATCAAATAGTCGGTTATCATGGCGCGATAACGGTTCCCATTGACGGTTACGTTCTCACCGGCATAATGTTTGAAGAAATATGGACCGATGATTCCACCGTCCACAAACCACACCAAACCATTGTTTTTCTGGATGAAATGCAAGCTCTTCAATCTCTTCACAGTTGCTCTTCGTCCCAAATGCGGCAATTTTACTTGTTTACATACCTATTGAGCTAGAAATAGGCCTCATTGCTGAACAAAATTTGGCTCGAAAACGTTGGATCTTCTTAGAACTTTTCAAAAGCCCATAGAGCGAAACGATTTCGCTTGGGAAGGTCGAGCGGCTTCAGTTCTTGCACAAGCTGTATTTTGTACGCTTTCAATTTAAGATCTCGACGTAAAATACGCCAAGTCGTTCCATACGACAGTCCGAGTTGCTGCGAACGGCGGGGAATGCACTCTCCACTGTCTTCGCGCACACTCTCAACTACGACCGCTATATTTTCCTCACTGCGTGCTGGACGTGGTCTATTCGGTCGAATATTATCCAATAATGAAAGCTGGGTCATTATTATATTATGTTGACCATAAGTTGTGCGAAGCGCGCAAAACACATTCTTTACAGAACGTGAATTTTCGTAATAAAGTTGAATGATTTGTAAACGTTGTTCAGGCGTAAGCCTTTTTAAGATGAAATGCCAAACAATACTGAATAAAAATAAGACGACAGCTTGACACGACTGACGCGTGATCTGTCAAGAAAGGCTATTTAAAAAGTACCGCTCTTGGATCACCATTTATAACAACCTTCTGTATCAGGTGTCTCTTTTCAGTCATTTTTAATTTATCTAGACTCGTGTTTACATTTTTCGGAATAACTCCCGTAGATGATACGATAATTGGAATTATATCGTCACTATCTAGTCTCCTCATTTCCTTAACTTCATGCGCTAAATTGTGGTATTTTCTACAATACTCTGTGTAGCATTTTTGCAGGTTGTGCGTGTTTAGCATTCCTGTGGCTATTAGCAGAGCCCTTTTTTCGAGTTTCTCGATTACAGTTATATCAGGTCTGTTTTATATCGTGGGATAATCCGTCAATATTAATCGATCTCAGTATATCTTTATTTGAGTATTGGTTTAAAAAATTGTATGGGGATTGTATTTGAAATACGGACATTCCTTTCATTTCCTCCGTAATTAATACATATCTACTATTGGAGCACATAAAACCTTCGGCTTCAGCAAAGGTTCCTGTTCTATTTAGCCAGTCGTTGGTTGAGCGATTGAATGTGGATATTTTCCGTGGACTGACTTCGTTTTTCATTGCAAAATTAATGACAGAAAATGCTGAACGCCTGTTGGGATATCAATCTTTAAAGTGTCACTTAAATTTATCAGGGTATATTTCACATCTGACTGACATATTACTTTATGCAATTGGCAATTGACTTTATTGAGACGTTTCATGTTTTCCGGTATTTTTTTTTTCAATGGGAGCAGAATTCCTCACCAAGGTCCTCAATATATTTCTAACGACTTTAACGATACCCAAGATAAGAAAGCAAAGTAGAGGGGACCCACTAATAAGGCCGGGGAAGCAATCCATCATACGAGAATCATATTGGGCGTTATCTCTTCCTTTCCTTTACTTACTCACAACTTGAGCCCAGCACTATAACTGCACTTAACGCCATAAACACCCAGATAATTTATGACCTCACCCAAAATCGACATGCAAAAATTATTGCTCGATATTTACGTCTGCTCGGAATATTGCTTAATTTTGGTCCAAGGTAAACTGCCATCACAGATTTTTCTATCCTTCACTGTACGAAAATTTCAAATACAACATCCGAAATTTTTTGCTAACCTTTTCAGCAGCTGAACTAAGGAGACCCGGGTCGAGCTAAATGCGTAATCCCAAGTTATACCGTGAAACAGATATGCTCTCACTTAAAGATCATAAATGTTGTGTAAGCGATATATAGCAGGCTGCTACCGTAGGGACCAACTCAGTAGACACCTCCTAGAAGCCGAACCACCACACCTGTAGGTATGTAGATAAGAAAAAGAGTACATACCTGACCTAAAAGACTCCATAAAACAGTACGACTGCGTGTTTTGAATCCAACGACCATACCTAGCAGACGATGTGCTCGTGTTGGCCCACATGACCCAAGTAATACTTGCTCAATTAAGGTCTGTATACTGTGGTAAACTCTACTCCTACCTATGCAGATTTCTCTCCGACATATTTAAAGTATACTCTATGTACAAAGGGTACGCGCCGACACTAACCCACTCTCTGGATGCCCAATGAAACGTAGATGTGCCTCGCCCTCTGATCTGAACACGTCGAAAAAGCTCGTTTTTTTGAAATTCCGTAACGACTTGCTTTGCCTGCTTCCTCATGGAAAAGTCAACAAAAGTCTATTTCTAAACTAGTACGTCGCACTACCGATTTATTTGAATTGCTTGCTACATACGCTGTATATATACATATGCATATATGTGTATGTACGTAGGTGTAAGCCGGGATGAATTGCTGCATGCAGTAATCATGCAATTTATTTAACAAATTATCCATGTTGTTGGTTTAGACTGATATAAAACATTTTGTTGCACTCTTGTTGCTATTGTTGTTGTTGCTGGGTAAATGAGGTTAATTTGAGTTTAACACAAGTGCACAACAAAAAAAGAAAAAAAGAAAAAACAACAATGGGTGAGGATGTTTAGGGACGATATCGGAATGAAATGGATGCAGTTGCCTGGCTTAGCTGAGCTGTGTGACGTGACAAATGTGTGGCTAAATGAATGTACATATGTATGTTTATACATATGTAAGAGTAGCAATTCAATCACTCACCTCTCATAGATACACCCACAGACACACATACACATTTATGCGTACAACTGTAAAATGGTGGGTGACGCGCTTGCAACGCAACGCCAGGTTAAGGTCAATGAGGGGAAATGAGGAATTAAAATGAACTGAATTATGTTGATGTTGTCATCAAAATAAAAATTAATTATACATTCTATTGTATTTTATTTATTCAAGCATACATATCTACATATTAACTTTTAACTCATTTGAAAAAGGTGTGTGTGTGTGTGTGTGTGTTGGTGTATTGACCACGGTAGCTTAGCTTCGTCAAACTCAGAGCTTGATTGCCCTTTAGTGACAACATATTTATATACGTACATGCTTATCTAAATAAACAGCGGCGGACAAAAGTCTACATACACGCCCTGCTTTCGTTGAATTGAAAGTACAAAAAGTTTATTGGAAAATTTAACGATACAGTTTAATTCAACTATTTCCCCTTATCATTAAAAATAAACAAAAATAAGTTTTTAACATTAAATAGTAAAGCTTTGACAAAAAAGCGTAAATCCAACCTTGACAAAAGTCTACATACAGTAAATACATAACTAATCTGAGCGCTAAGACTTTGGTTGATATCAGGTAACTTGAACTTTTTAGTATTTAGTTGGTCCACCGTTCGCATCAATAACAGCTTGAGGCTGTCGTGGCATCGAAGCTACTAAATTTGTCAATTCTGAGGGAGTAATACTATCCCAAGCTTCAATAAGACGTTCTTTCAGTAATGTTGAGCTGAGAATCTAATTTTTTTTAATTTTTCGCTCAAAAATCTCCCAGACATGTTCAATGACATTCCAATCTGGGCTTTGAGGAGGTTTGTGTAGTTGCTTTGAGTATGATAAAGCAACCAATCCTTAACAATATGGGCCGTGTGCTTGTAATCGTTATCCTGTTGAAAAATCATGCCTGCGCTAAGCTCCCAACTGTCCAGCGAAGTCTTCAGATTAGCTTCCAACAATGACTTTTATTTGAACTGATCCATATTACCCTCAATAATAGTCAGCTTTCCAAGTCCAGATGCCGCAACCGCTCCCCAAACCCTTACGTTGCCGCCATCAAGCTTCACTGTTGGTACTATATTTTTTGAGTTAAGCGCAGTGTTTTCTTTTGTCCAAATTTTTGCTCTTCCGTCACTGCGGAACTCGACGCGAAGTTTACGATTTTCTTCAGGAAAATGAGGCTTTTTACGTGGCATTCTAGTGTGGAAGCCGTTATCGTTCAGAACTCTTCGAATTGTTCTTGGATGGACACACTTTCTTGATGAGCTTGCGATATTTTGGAGCAGTAACTTTATGAACATCATTCATTCACTTCCTTCAGAATAAAGCTGAGGTCTCTTCGAGTTAGTTTCTTCGGGCGGTCAACGCGCGGCTTTTTTCGGTGGATCCATTTTTTTCAAAGTTTTTTACAATGATCTGTAGCTTTGGTGGACTTAAGTTTAAATTTTTTTAAATTTCATCATACGATTTCTTTTCTTTTCTGAGCTGAATAACCAAGCCTCGTACGTCAATGGATATTTCTTTTCGCTGAGCCATTGTTGATGCTAATGTTTTTAAACCACAACTAAATTCAATACTAGCAAATTAGAAAACATAATTTAAAAAAAAAATAGTAAAAAAGGATACCTAACCGCCATAACAACACAGCATATCGACATAACTGCTAGCAAACCCGGTGTATGTAGATTTCTGTCAAGGAAATTTTTTCGTTTTCTCACCATAATTGTTTTATTTTATGTTAGAAAATGGATTTCTTTTAATGCATGTGATTAGAAAAGGATTTAAAATGGATTTAAGGGATAACTGTGTACCTACATTTTTCAGCAAAACGATAGTACTTTCTCCACAACGAATACAGGCGGTGTGTGTAGACTTTTGTCCGTCACTGTATGTATGCCTGTGTAGGTACTTACACTGCCCTGCTGCCCTTCAATCTTTACATTTTTGCTTTGTAAATTTCAAAGCGTGATGGCTTAAGCGTAGCAAACGAAAAAAATGCAACAATAACAACAACGGCAATAATGCGATAAAACATTAAAATGGCAATAAAGATACTAAAAAAACAAAAAATACAATAAATACTATAATACAAATATTATAATTACGTGGAATTATTTTGACAAAACAACAACAACAAATCAATTGCATGACGCTATCAGCATTCACAACAAATACAACTGTCAAAATAATAGGCTAAAAAATGTGATGGGATAGAGCGTAGGCATGGCATGGCATGGCATTTGGCAGGATTCAAGGGTAGTCCAGCACAATAACTATACATATATACTAGTATGTGTGTGTAGCCATTGTATGCTCATTACAAATTTGCAAAGCAGAATTAATTACGCAGAAATGACAATTTGATAAAAATTGAAAAATTACGTTTTGCATAAAATTGATTTATTTTAATTAAAATCCGACATAAATAAAACCTAACATACACACACATTTGAATAGACAGGATAATACATTTGCATTTACTAATACTACAAATAATAAATATAATAAAAGGGATATAGCGTTATATGTATGTATGCATATGCTTTACAAATATTATGTATGTATGCATGTATGTATGTGTATTGCGTGTTGATATATAAAATAGAATTTTTAAAAACAATTAATATTACGCTTTATGCATTTTTGTCTAATTATTTGCATTACAATAACAATACTATTAATTTCAAATTCAAATAATGTTTTTTTTTCGCTTGTCTATATATATTTGATGTTAGTTTGCCAAAGGCGCTAATTTTATTGTGGCTATAAAAAATAAATTAATGTCGACAATACATTTTTTTAATTATTAAACAATTTTATTGCAATTTACATAGATTTATGTATTAACATAATGATAATAAATGATCTACCTGTACAATTGTTGTTATGTTTGTTGAAGTAGTGAATTTTTCGGAGTTTATAATTTTTAGAAATTGTTCCGGAGCTTTTATGTACTTATCAAATGCAACGCTGATGTAAAATTACTTTAATTTATGGCTGACTTTATATTATTTTATTATTTGTTTTTTAATTTTTTATTTTATTTTGGTTTTAATTTTAATTTTTTATTTTTGTATTTTTTATTACATTTTTTGTGTGGGAAGAGGAGAGCGTCTACCCAACCTTATTGTGTCGTTACAACAATGGTATGTAGTGGTATATGCCACTTGTAGGTCACAAAAAATCTCTCTTCTAAGTAACCAAACTCAAACCACCCTGCTTGCGCATTTTAAAACATTGTAACGATTTTCTTAGCTACACTCGATGATTTCCCAAATCCATCGAGTCCGATCACTAGATTGCTAAATTATTGTCAAAGATTTGTTCGTTTGGCCTTTAAATAGTCAGGAATTTATTCAACGTTTATTTTGTTATACAATAATTACAATTTTTTTCTCTATATCTTTCGTAATGGTTTACTTTACAAATCTTTATCAATCTTTTATTATTCGCTTTTGTTTGCACCAGTGTTATAACTACTGAGTCTTCAACTTAATTGCAATTCTTTACTATAAGCAATGGCTTATTTACAATTCTTTATGACACACAATTATTCTCTGCTTCACACAGCTTATCCGTTTCTAAAAACACACAGCACACAGCAATGTTAACTCCACTGCGCCTTCTACTCGTATTTTATTTGGAAATCTCGTCACACTGCTACTCCTTTTGTCTGCAATTCGCATTTGGTTTTCCGTTACAATATGTATGTATACTCGAAACATTCTTTTGAATAAAAATATTGAATTCTGAAAACCAACGAGACTTAACTACAGCCAAACTGTTTAAAGCCTTAAAAAGAGGACAACATCCCTCAAAATACAACCTGTCGTAAGTAGAATTATGGCACTGTGCTCAGAATTAGATATACCCACAAAGCTAACCATAAATTGTGCCTGCAATTATCTCTCATGATCCTTTAACTCAAAAACAATTAACACTACCCTACATACCCTTAACAATTCCAAAACAAATCCCATCCAGTACCGGGCGATGTTCAATTGAATTAAAAGTAAATACCACAACTACAACTTCATTTATACTCATGGATCTAAAACCAATCATAGCACTTCATATGGCATAACCTTAGGAAATGAAATTATCAAAAGATCAATTATTCCATATTATAGTTTTGTATATTCAGCCGAAATTATTGCAATTTTTCAGGCAATAAACCTAGTAAAACACAAAAGGAATAACTTCGCTATGTGTACATATTCACTCTCCGTTCTTAATTCCATAGTCGACATAAATAACAATAGCTACTATACCGCCAAGATCAGATATAAAGGGTGTTTTTTATAGAGGTATAGAAATTTAAGTTGCAATAAAACAACGATGGATTATTCGATTGACATGAGTTTTATTTATCCGAAAGATAATCTTGTGGCATTACATTTTAAATATGATTTCTGGCATATGAACGCCACGGCTGACGCGGATGTATTCCAATCTGGACGTCCAATTTTCGATGACTTTTTCCAACATTTGCGGCCGTATATCGGCAATAACACGGCGAATTTTGTCTTCCAAATGGTCAAGCGTTTGTGGCTTATCCGCATAGACCAATGACTTTACATAGCCCCACAGAACGTAGTCTAGCGGTGTAAAATCACAAGATCTTGGAGGCCAATTCACAGGTCCAAAACGTGAAATTAGGCGGTCACCATGGTTATTCAATTCAGGAATGAAAAAGTTAGTAATCACGGCACTATACCGATCACCATTGACTGTAACGTTCTGGCCACCGTCGTTTTTGAAAAAGTACGGACCAATGATTCCACCAGCCCATAAAGCGCACCAAACAGTCAGTTTTTCTGGATGCAACGGTGTTTCAACATACACTTGAGGATTACCTTCACTCCAAATGCGGCAGTTTTGTTTGTTGACGTAGCCATTCAACCAGAAGTGCGCTTCATCGATAAGACGATAAAATGGACGTAGTGCGCGATACGTTTTCCGCACAGAATCATTATTTTCGAAATAAAATTGCACTATTTGCAAACGTTGTTCAGGCGTGAGTCTATTCATGATGAATTGCCAAACCAAACTGAGAATAAATCACTTGACAGCTGTTAAATCGGTCGCCATCTTGAAAAGTAATGCCAACTTAGAGTTCTATACCTCTATAAAAAACACGCTTTATTATCTCATAGCACTATCCAAAAAAATTATATTAGTATGAGTGCCTGGACACACAAATATAATTGGCAACAAGTTCGCCGATCAAGTCGCCAAGCAAACACACCAAAGTCCAGTAACTAGTACCGAAAACTTAAACTTTGTGGATATTAAAAAACATATTAAATAATACTTCTTCTGTAAACAACATTTAGAATGGAACTTAACCAATAATTGGTTTAAAACCATAAACTACGCAAAGACCCATCTAATAGACTCCTTACTAAAAACTAAAAAAAAAGAAAACCTCTACACGACTTGACGTTATAAAATTCGAACGCCTTAAGCTAGGTCATGCGAACATAACACACGATCACCTTATGAATAACTTAACCCCTACATACTGTACATGCAACACAAATATCATAGCCACAGTTAATCACTTCCTTCTAAGTTGCCCACTGTGTGCCACCTATAGGCAACACATTTTTATTGACGCCAACCCGATTTCTAACTCTCAATCCTTTCAGTCGAATCAATATTCCTTATAACTAATTATCTTAAAAGAACAAATATTTATAATATATAAACAAAATTTATAAAAACTTAAATGTATGAATATGTAAAAAGTATTGAGCTTAAGGGCTAGCTGCCATAGCTTCGAAGCTAATAGCTTATAAGATTTATGTTGTAAGCTAATTCTTAAATAAATATAAATACTCGAAATTGTCTTGATTGGCATGACCCCTCGGCCTTTCCTTACATAAATATATCTGAAAGTATTCGTGCTCAATCCATGACTGGAATACAGATTCTTAAACTAGCCCAGTGTATGACGAAATTTACGTCAGTTATGCAACAACCATGTCTAGAACCTGTAAAAGCCACACATCGAATTGTTTCAAACCCTGATGACCAAAAAATGATCGAGCTCAGGAAATTTAAGTACATATACAATGGGAAGCTAATGCTGTTAATCAGCATCAATTTGTCCTTAAAGTTTTTAACAGAATCACGAAATTTTAGACTCTGATCGTTAATATACCCTGTCAGAAATCTCGTTTGGTATCGAACGGCTCGAAGAGGTTCTTCCCAAGTCTGACTGCGATTCTGGTATAATATAGGGTCAGTTTAAATAACCGTATGTGTTTTGCTGGGATATCAAATTCAGAGATAGCGTAGAGGCAGCTCCTTACAGTGTTCTCCAAAGCAGCTTTAAAAATCGATGAAGAGGTGGTGTGCATCGATTCCTTTCTTTCAGCTCTTCTCCAATATTTATCGGTTGGTAAATGGTGGATTTACCAGGTCTAAGACCACACTGATAAGTTCCAATCAGTTGGTTGACGGTTGGCTTTCATCTCTCCTCTCACACACTATGCTCTATAAGACCTTGTATGCGATATTGAGGTGGAGTATACCATGATAATTGACGCAGACTGTGGGGTTCCCTTTTTTATAGATTAGGCAGAGCACACTGAGTTTCCAATCGTGTCGGGTATGCATTCGTCTGTATATATTCTTCAAATCGATAGTCGGATGGTGGAACGTCTATACCATGGTTATCTATTCCATTCCGAAGGCTGGAGAATTGTTCCCTTCAAACACTAAGTCCGCTCTGGATATCTGCCACCAACTTAACTCCTTGGTCCCTTTATGAGTTTGCTCCGGTCTTGAAACCTTCTGTAAGTTGCAGCATCTTCTCATAAAATTTTCGAGCATTACTTTTGTCGGTCAGCTTTCCAAGCTTTTCATACTCACACATTTCGTTCCGTTTCTTTTTGGGTCTGCAGATTCGTCTCGCATCTCTCATAAGTTCTCGCTATCTATACCGCCCCGCCAGTATTGTGGTCGATCGCAAAGTTGCAAGCCAGACAGTCTGCTTTCTTTCCATTGTAGCACGGCAATCCTCATCGTACCAGTTTTCCTTTGACCTGCCCAGATGCAATTGTTTCAGCAGCAGTAGTACGTAGGGTGCTTTAGATGCCGAACCACAGTTTCTCTATAATGAGATGCGGATGAGTGCTCTCAGAGAGCAGGAGTGCAAGTCGAGTAGAAAACTGCATGGCTGCCTCTTATGATTGCAGCTTTTCGACGTCGAACCTTCCCTTCTTCGCAGCTACATAATGTTCATCCGGGTCGATATTTGGTCATCGGAACGTTCTTACAACTAAGACGCTGGATACATGTTTACTGTCAACCACAACATGATTGATTTCGCTGAGTGGTTTTCACTCTGGCGATAGTCATGCAGCTGCATGAATTTCCATGTGCTGGTACTATAGTCGATCAGCTTCAGGCCAGTTGGAAATGTTTCGTCGTGAACGCTGAATTTCTGCCTGTTGTGCCAAAAATATCCTCTTTGCATACCTTGGTGTTAAAATCCTCGAGCATATTTTCATATCATGACGGAGGTAGCGCTCGTAGGTATGTTCTAGGCTCTCACAGAAAGCATATTTGGTCACATTACCCTTCCCTTCCGCCAGGGCGTGGGCGCAAATGAGTTATATGTTGAAGAACTTCACATTTTTACTGACGCCAACTGAGTGTCTCCCCAACCACAAAACCAACACCAAATTCGCTCCCTTATATGACCGCTGTAGTAGATATCACAAAACCCACGTTCTTCCGCTACGAGGGCATCAACCATCTGGAAAGCGGCTTCCAAATTAAGGGACCGGACATTACAGATTCATGTCCGCAAATCATGATCCTTTAAACGTTTGCACGGATCGTCATCAAAAGGTCTCTCATCCGTTTATTTTTTATTGGGGCAGGATTTTCATACACAACCGTCGGGGTTTGGCCTTCTCACTTTAGCTCGCCTCTAAACGGATGTTTTTTTGGCTACGCAGAGGATACTAGGTCTAAGACGGAAAGGCGTAAGTTGCTTGAGCCTATACAAAAGAATCGTTTCTTGCTACTCTCAGTTGAATGGCAGTCAAAAACTTTCCTCACTTGCATGAACTACACATGCGTCTATCCAGTAGTTACTAGTGTGAAATATAAGGCTCCACACACGAATATTTTACTAAATATTGACACCGAAAATGATCGAAATCAGATGACTACATAGATAGCCCCTATTTAACCAATTCGTTCAGATATGAGGTTTTGAGTCAAAAAAATCGCTAAAAAATCAACCAATGAAGTAAAATTTTGTTTGCTACTCACGTAAATTCAAATAATTATTGACATTGAAAGTCGCAAAATTGGATGTAAGGAATAAAGACTTCGGCACTGCATGAAGACAGCATTTATTTCTTGTTTTTATACCTTTCTTTGTACTTGAAATGGTTTATTAACTTTGGTCCAAAGTGTGGCAGCACCAGAAGAAGAAGAGAAAGCACCATCGAAATTTAAACCAATCGTATCAGAATCACGAGCTGAATTGCCAGAGCCATGTCCTACTGTCCGTTTGTCTGGCTGTCTGTCTATCTGCCTGTCTGTTGTCTGAGCGCAACCTCAAGTTTTGAAATATTTCCACCAAACTTTTTCAGATTTGAAATTTTGGGTTATAAATCCGTCAAAAAGTACCTTGGTATACTACACATACATAATGAATGGCAAATTGGTTCTGAAAATCATTGAAATCGAACGAAAATAACGTAAAGCTCGCATACACCTATATTTTCAGATGTGATGTTTTGGTCAAGACTCAGTCAAAAAGCATTTGGGAGCATGAAATTCGGTATTATCCATACATATTATGAATTGCATATTGGTACTATAAATAAACGAGATCGGAATTCTAAAGCGTGATCCAAGTAGAGGTACTTTTTTCAATAGCCTCTTTTTGAAAGATCACGCGTTGAAAGCGCACAAAATACAGCTTCTGCAAGAACTGAAGCCGCTCGACCTTCCCAAGCGACATCGCTTTGACCTATGGACTCTTGAAAAGTTCCAGGAAGATCCGATATTTTCGAGCCAAATATTATTCAGAGATGAGGCCCATTTCTAGCTCAATGGATATGTAAACAAGCAAAATTGCCGCATTTGAGACGAAGAGCAACCTGAAGGGATTCAAGAGCTCTCATTTCATCCAGAAAAAACAACGGTTTGGTGTGGTTTGTTGGCCGGTGGAATCGTCGGTCCATATTTCTTCAGAAATGATGCCGGTGAGAACCTAACCGTCAGTGGCGACCGTTATCGCGCCATGATAACCGACTATTTGATATCCGAAATTAAAGCTCGTGATCTCCGCGACATTTGATTTCTACAAGACGGCACCACTTCCCACACATCGCATCAATCAATGGATTTGTTGAGATAACACTTCGGTGAGCAGATAATTTCACTTTTTGGGTCAGTCGATTGGCCACCGACCTTCATGTAATAACTTTTCCCTGTTAGGATATGTAAGGTTCAAAGTCTATGCGGACAATCCCACTTCGATTCAGGCCTTGGAGCAAAACATCACGCGTGTCATTCTCCAGTTACCAGTCGTAATGCTATAACGAGTCATCGAAAATTGGACTCAAAATGCGGAAGAATGTTCCTTCGAATGAGAATAAACATTCTCCATTAAATTGGAACTTTGCGTTTTTTTTTCAATTTAGGGAACCTAGAAATGGATCACCCTTTATATCATATATCCTCATACAACATATTTGTTCAGATATAAGGTTTTACGTCCTAAATCCGCCGAAAAGTTATCTAAGAGCGTGAAATTTGGTATTCTACAGACGTAAGTTCAAGTTCATATTGACGCTGAAAATTATCAAAATCGAATTGTGCAATTTGCAATAAAGTTGATATGTTTATGAAAGGTATAAAGACTTCGGCATGGCCGAGGACAGCCGTTCTCTCTGGGTTTTATTCAATTGAAATTTCTTAATTTTCATTTTATCTCTTTTAAGTGACTTAGTTTTATTTTATATTAATGTAATTCGGGTTTTTAAATTTTTTAGTTTTTTAATTTTTGGATCGGACAGTAGAAACTTTCAATTCATATATTCACATTTGGTATAGTAACAAAATGATCATGCTAATTAACGTAAACAAAATTTAAACAATAAAACTGATGAAATATTACAATTAAAATACCAGATCAATGCCACTTTCGAAAAATCACAAATATCTTTTGATTACCAAGCCCCCCGCTTCGCGCTGAAATAACTATAAAAATAATGTTGTTCAAAAGATATATTAATTCGTAAGAGGCGCCGCCATTACAAATGAAATTAAATTAGAGTTCCAGCACAAAAGGTAGCACGAGCACTGTACATTCCAAGCGTATAGAGAAAATATAAAACAATACGCTAATAAAGCAACACAAAAAATTTATTGAAAAGCCATAAAAAATTTTACGACCGTATGATGATGAAAACAAAGAGCAAAAATAACAGCAATAATAAAATCCAAAAACAAAAAATTGAGATAAAATAAAAAAAATATAATAAATAAAAAAATTCAAATGACTATTCAACTGTTATAAACTGACATTTTATCATCTCGTCAAATGCAGAGAAAAAATATTTGTGTAAAAGAAATCAAGTGAAATCAAATTAAAGCTGCCTAATCCGGTTTTGCGTTAAAAAAAAAAAAAAAAAAAAAAAAAACTCAAATATTTGCCTAAAAATAATTTCAAATTTAAATAAATTATTAAACGGCTGAATTTGTTATACGTATTTGATATATGACAAGGGCACATATATAAAACCAAGGCCTGGAGATATGGAAAAGGCTTTTGAAAACTGGAATAATTTCAGAATTCTGTGTAATAATTTTGGGTACATACCAACAGGCTTCCTAGTTGCTATAATAAAATATTTCTCTTTCATTTTTCCAAATATGATCTCGATTCAACAAAAAAGTTTCTCCCTCTCTCTGAAATGATCTTGGATGTAGAGAAATGCCAAAATCTCATTCTACACCTAGTCAACCGTAGATTCTGTAAACCTCTTTGATTAACACAAGTGCTTTTCTATAATTAAAAGAGAATTGTTCAGATGGGCAGGTTACCAGTTATCTGTGTGTGAGAGCCTTGATGGAAAGGAGCTTCTCTGACCTTCCACGATCGATATAGACTCCATTAAGGCAGCACAACTGCTTATTTATTGAGATGTTATGTCAGCGTTCGATGATTTGGTTCAAGGCCTATCTGTCTAGGGGAAGACGCCTTGATCACGTATACTTGTAAGCACATCAGCACTTTCTACCAATTCCGCTGTGATCTAGTCCCCAACTGATTTCAATTCTGAAGTAAGTCAATGACAAAAACAGTGTTAACAAGCAATCCTTCACAAATTTTGAAGCTCAGTGTGATAGAAACCAGGGTGCTTATAAGCGGTAGGCTCTCTGGGCATATGTTGGTGTGTCTTCGAAGCAGTTTGCCCACCTTTGTTCTATGATATTAACAATCTCTGCTTCAAAAGCACTGTACTTGTGTAGAAGGCTGAACCCACGTCGATGGATAATTCTCGAGAGCAGACTCCCATGCAGAATTTCCGTCGAGTTTTCAAATATCGGTAGTTAAGTTAAGTGATCCTTTCTCCGTGTTTTGTACACACCAATCTATCCGGGTAGGTGTTATAGTGGAGAAAGAGTCAGTCGGCGGCAGCATGGAGTTAGAGAAATCCATGCAGTTGTGGATGAAGTCGGGTTCATCAAGAACAGCGGAGTATGCTCCGCTCGAGCTGTCCAAGGTACCATATTGATTAGGTCTTCAGTGATTTTTTACATAATAGATCTTCCTGCAATATCCACAGGCACTACAAGACGGTTAGGATCTTGATAAATCATTGGTTCTTCTAAAAGGTGCCTACCCAATTAAGTTAAATATATTGCTACTCCGTTGCGGAAACTAAAAACTCGCACTACCGAACTTCTATTGAGTTTCAATCTCCGCTTGATACGAAAACTCGTAAGTAAGCAACCTGAGCATGATCCATTTTGAGGTTCCCTAATTTAAAAAAAACACAGCAAATTCAAATTTCATGGGGAATATTTTTATTATGCGAAAGAACATTCTTCGGCTTTTACCTTTTGAAGATTATCTCTTTCAAATGTTGTCCATCCGTTGAGTCCAATTTTCGATGACTCGTTCGAGCATTTCGGCTGGTAACTGTCGAATGACACGCGTAATGTTTTGCTCCAAGGCCTGAATGAAATCGGGATTGTTAGCATAAACTTTAGACTTCATATATCCCAAAAGGAAAAGGTCTCACGGTGTGATATCACACGATTTCGGTGGCTAATCGACCGACCCAAAATGTGAAATTATCTGCTCACCTAAGTGTTCCCTCAATAAATCCATTGATTGATGCGATGTGTGAGAGGTGGCGCCGTATTGTTGAAATCAAAGGTCACGCAGATCACGAGCTTCAATTTCAGGCATCAAAATAGCAGCTCTTGAATCTTCAGGTTGCTCTCCGTCCCAAATGCGGCAATTTTGCTTGTTTACATACCCATTGAGGCAGAAATGGGCCTCATCGCTGAACAAAATTTAGCTCGAAAACGTCGGATCTTCTTGGAACTTTTCAAGAGCCCATAGAGTGAAGCGCTGTTTCTTAGGAAAGTCTAGCGTCCTCCGTTCTTGCGCTAGCTGGTTTTGTACGCTTTAAATTTGAGATCTCGACGTAAAATGCGCCAAGTCGTTCCATACGTCGGTCCGAGTTGCTGCGAACGGCGCCGAATCAACTCTCCACGGTCTTCGTTTACACTCTCAGCTGCGACCGCTATATTTTCTTCACTGCGTGGTGGACGTGGTCTGTTCGGTCGAATATTATCCAGTAATGAATGCTGGATTCCAAGATGGGTGATGGTGCTGCGAAAAGTACGCTCAGTAGGCCGATTATGTTGACCATAAGTTGAGCGAAGCGCGCTAAACACATTCTTTACAGAACGTGAATTTTCGTAATAAATTCGAATGTTTTGTAAACGTTGTTCAGGCGTAAGTCTTTCTATGATAAAATGCCAAACAAACGTGAAAGAAGTACCCCTATTTGGATCACCCGTTAGAAGTCCATACTCAACATTAAGGGCACGCGAGGAAGGCAGAATTTGCACTCTCATGCCGAGTTCAAAAAAAACGTCTCTTTCTTTCTTTCACTCTCTCTCTCTCTCTCTCCTCTTTAAAGAGAACTGAATTATACTCTGAAACTGTCTTTATTTCTCAGAGTTAATTTATTTAAAAAAATTATGCTCAGAAATTCTCTTTCCGTCCCACAGTGCATCATTATTCGTATGTAAGTGTGTGTACGTCTGTTTTATTTGCGTTGCACCGCGTGAATTGTGAAAATTACTATGAATTGTCAACTGAAATCGAATCGAATTGGGAATTTTCATTTGACAACTTCACTTGACAACATTCAAAGTGGCAGATGAACGGTCAGTGGTACGCAAGGGATATAAATATACAAAAGTACATTTGGCGCGTGTGATTTCGTGCTTATTTTCATGTGTCCACCGGTTGTGGACGTGTGGCATACCAGCGTGTCAGTATGGAGAGATTTAATTTAAATTTTTGCTTAATAAAGCAATTTTTTTTACACATTACACACACAAGGCACAACAGTAAACCGTTTTATTTATTATATATATATTTTTTTTATATATTCTTACATACATATATCGCACTTCAAAATGAGTACACACGTTATAAATGAGCTGTGGATAGAGCGACATGCCACAGCGTGCGCCCATGATGATGACAAGGACTTCAGGACGCATGGTCAGCGCGCACACATATACAAATATAACATACATACCAGCGAGCGCACAGTGGACGAATTTTATGCAACTGTCAGCGTAATGCATTGGCTTTAATGTGTATTTAGGCTGACGATATTCAATAATTAAAATAAATTTCCATTACTTATACTTTGCTATGCATTGACTCACGTAGTACATACCTATGTGTGTATGTATGCGTATATGCTACGGCAATCTTGTGCATTTATTAAATTATATTTATTTGGTTTTAATTTGTGTCCATTACCCTGCGGGTGGTTGGTGACTGATAGAGCAAAAAAATAAAATAAAAAACTCTTTCGTTGCCAATTTAATTCAATTCGATTTTTACTTTTCACTCAGCGACACCGCTCGCCAACTGAGTGACAGTCCGTACAATATAAATTATGCCCTGGCAATCGTTGTTGCGGCTCAACAACATCATTATCATCGGCGTCGGCTATTGATTGGAGCAGCTGGTATTAAATGTGGGTTAAAAAGAACACGCATATTGATTTTTCAAAAATCTGAGAAATTTTCTATTTTTTAATAATAACTCTCAATGAAAGCATCCTATTAAGAGAAGTGGGAGAGAATTAATATATTTCAACTTAATCATTAAAGTCGCCGAGAAAAGGAAAACACCTTTTTTTAAAGAGGATTCAACCAAATACTTTCCTTACAGAGAAAAATGTGTGTAAATGCAATACAGGGTTATCCATTTTTGGGTTTTAATAAACGTAAAATTCGTAAACTTCGATCCGTTTGAGGTGATTCACGACCACTTTTTGTCACATATTGAGCGGTATCTCCTTAACTTGACGAATATTGGCTTTCAAGTGATCAAGAGTTAAAGATTTATCCGCATAAACACGGTATTTCGCGTAGCCTCACAAAAAAGGTCAAACGGTGTCAAATTGTACGATTTCGGTGGCCATTTGGTATCGCCGAGACGAGGGATTACGCGGTCGGGGAAATTCACTCGCAATAAAACCATTTTCGCTCGTTTTGTGTGGCTTGTGGCACCATCTTGTTGGACCACATATTGCCCAAGTATTTTGGAGAATTTTTCTGCTCGATGCAGCGGAAAAGCTGCTTGAGGTATTAATCAAGTCCAGGCTAAAGACAGTCATTGCTAATTTAGGGGACCTTTATCCGAGACGGCATGGCTTCCGTACCGATATGTTATAAAAAGATGCTATAAAAACATAAAAACTGCCCATCGTGGATGTCAATGGTATTATGCATGAGGGCGACCGCAATTAGAAAAACTAAATTTCTATAATTTTGGGTGTTGGCCGAACTATGACCTTCTGAATGGTAGTACGCAATGCTAATCACTCGGCTGGAAAAAAACGAGCTACTGCCTATGCTATGTTTGAGAAAAGATTGACCTGTAAGCAGCACAGCCATGGCTGTCACGACAGAATGACGATGCGGTAATGGTTTTTCTTCTCCTCACTCGCAGAAATAAAGAAACAACGTATTAGAGACGATAATAATTAAATTTGTTTCACTTTCTCTTATAGCAGAGTTCCCTATCTTTCTTATCACAATGGTTTTTAGGTATCACCGAAAGTTTGATTAAATTTTTTCCACAAATTTCTCAGATTCTAATTAAACTCCACTCATTTTTACAACGAAAAGCAAAACCATTCTCAAGGATCTAAATTGCTTTCCCCAATATCTTTTGTTCCAAGGACCAGTTCGGCTACTGTGATCGCTCTTTCTTCGCCCGCAAATCGGAAACATTTAATACATAGAGTATCTGACTCCAGTCTCCACATGAATGGATTAAAATATAAATAAAATATAGATAGTAAATAATAACTTTTTTAAGGGAAAGGTGCTTCACATTTTTCTTAATTAATAAAACATAAAAAGGGATTTTTTTGTGTAAGGCAAAAAGACAATTAATAGAGATTTTTATAAGAAAACGCAGTTTACATAACTTGGCTACTCGGTAAAATGGTCATAAAGTAATGGAAGTGAATGAATTATCGTTCGAGCAGGTCCAACGCGAATTTGATGGTTTCGATCGTATCACAAGCTTTAAAACTCCACTATTTTCCTTCAAATGTACCTTAGGCAACTCAGGTTAAAGAAACATCTTAGATCTGAGCAATTGCTAGGGGAGAAAAATTGTGGGCAAACTAAAAGGCTACTTGAGTTGAGTTGAGTTGATGCGATTGCTGGTCAGTGGCCAGCACACTTAGGCCAATAAAAGTCCATTGTGTTACCGCTCTTATCACAGTTCATCTCAGTTTTAGGAAAGAGCAATGAGATGCGCTTGCTGGCTTCCATATTGTACTAAATTTATGAAGGGAGCAATTTTATGTACCCGAATCCTTAATCGAAAAAAAAGGATAAGCGTTCCATCTCCTTACTAGCTAAAATACTAACATGTGAACGCGAGCATGCTTGTCATCTAGATGCGCTCTGTCCAATCCACAAGAAGGGCGAACTCACAGGCTAGACCAATTATTGTGAGGCAAGTCTGCTCGCAGATAATGAATTATCTAGCATAAATCGGCGATCGACGAATCCCATCTCTAGTCGTTTTTAAAGTCTCCTGTGAGAGCCTACATAACCTCACATTACTTGAAAGGTTGAGTGAACTTTTTAGCCAGAAGTTCGATCATAATTAGAAAACGACTTTCTAGAAAAGTTAGTTACCAAAAGAGGCTTCGGATAAAGTGACGATCGATCGTCTGATATCAACCAAATTCTGAAGAAAAATTATGCGAGAGTTTATAACTCTTGCCGATTCTAAGAATAGCAATGTGAATGGGTATGGATGTGAGCGAAGGCACGAGGAAATACTTTCTATCACCAACACAATAGCCTTGGACCTCATTTCAGACCAAAATAAGTAGGCAAATGAAATGTAAAGTGGTCTTTCAACGAACAGGAGCGAAACTCTTCAAGTCGCTCATCCATAACCTTTCTCATATTTGGTGCAGAACATGGACGGCAACAATTGATAATTCGATGCTATTAGTTTGCGAGAGAAAGATTTTGCGACGGCGATTACTGTAGACGATGGTATGCAATATAGAACGTTATTGATATAAAGGGTGATCCAAGTAGAGGTACTTTCTTCAATAGCCTTTCTTTGACAGATCGCGCGTGAGTCGTGTTAAGGTGTTATGTTATTTTTCTTCAGTATTGTTTGGCATTTCATCATGGAAAGACCTACACCTAAACAACGTTTACAAATCATTCAACTTTATTACGAAAATTCACCCTCTGTAAAGAATGTGTTTCGCGCGCTTCGCTCAACTTATGGTCAACATAAACGGCCTACTGAGTGTACTATTCGCAACCCCATCACCCATATTGAGACCCAGCATTCATTATTGGATAATATTCGACCGAATAGACCACGTCCAGCACGCAGTGAAGAAAATGTAGCGGCCGTAGCTGAGAGTGTACACGAAGACCGTGGAGAGTCGATTTGGCGCAGTTCGCAGCAACTCGGACTGACGTACGGAACGACTTGGCGTTGAGATCTTAAATTGGAACCGTACAAAATACAGCTTGTGTAAGAACTGAAGCCGCTCGACCTTCCCAAGTGACATCGCTTCGCTCTATGGGGTATTCAGAAGTTCCAAGAAGATCTGACGTTTTCGAGCCAAATCTTGTTCAGCGATGAGGCCCATTTCTAGCTCAATGGGTATGTAAACAAGAAAAAATGCCGCATTTGGGACGAAGAGCAACTGTGAAGAGATTCAAGAGCTACCATTTCAGCCAGAAAAAACAACGGTTTGGTGTGGTTTGTGGGCCGGTAGAATCCAGCGTTCGATATTTCTTCAAAAATGATACCATTGAGAACGTAACCGTCAATGGCGACTGTTATTACGCCTTGATACCCGACTATTTTATGCCTGAAATTGAAGCTTGTGATGTCCGCGGCATTTGGTTTCAACAAGACGGCGATACTTCCCACACATTACATTAATCAGAGGATTTATTGAGATAGCGATTTAGTGAGCAGATAATTTCACGTTTTAGGCCGGTCGATTGCCATCAAGAGCGTGGCATTCCACATTAAATTTGAGTTTTCTGTGTTTTTTTCTTCAAAAAAGTAGGGAACCTTGAAATGGATCACTATAGCTCAGTTG
The DNA here is from genome assembly GCA_030068015.2 of Neoceratitis asiatica. Classification (NCBI taxonomy): domain Eukaryota; kingdom Metazoa; phylum Arthropoda; class Insecta; order Diptera; family Tephritidae; genus Neoceratitis; species Neoceratitis asiatica. The sequence goes on along the minus strand of CM061524.1, from coordinate 55,420,872 downwards.
GTTATAAGGCAAGGCTAAGTCATTTCATGCCGATGGAAAAAAGCGCTGCAGCTAACAAATGAATTTACAAAATCTCTCCAAATACTTCAAAAATTCGTCTATTTTATTAATTATATTCTAATACACGTGCCACTGCTTTATTTTTTTTTATTCCCTCTGTGGATTATGCATAAACATTGAGTTGTTTACATCTTACCTTCATTAATTAACGGATGTTTTTCTTGTTGTTTCATCTTAACGACTCTATGATGAATTTTAAATATGTTGTCTGTGATGGTTTATTTGGTAGAAAACAAATTTCAAGTATTTCAAAATTGTATAAATATTTCATATTTTCCTTTATGGAGTACACGAGGTGGGTGTGTGTTGCCATAAATCATAATAGGAAGTGTGAAAAGGTTGCTGCAACAACACCAAAATTTTACAAACGGATCACTATTGTTGCTGTTATATATTTAGCGCGTCTTCCAACAAGCAATATATACATATGTATATGTAGATATGTATGTAGAAGATCAAAGTAGAAAGCCGTGAAAAGTGTATTGTTCATTCTGCTGCTTTTAGCACCGTTAACTAATGTTGTTTGCCTCTTATTTGTGTTGTTTGACTCTTTATTGGCACATAATTTCGATAAAATTTATGAAAAATTTTCAGACGAGTGTGCATACATACCTCTTTGTGTATGAAATACCTTAGTGGTGAGTAAATACACGGTATCTGCATGTGCACGTGTGCATGTATGTGTATCACGCCATAAGTTCAAAGCAAAGTGCAGTTAAAGCAGAAACAAAAATTCAATAAAATATTAAAAATTACACAAATTAATAATTTAATATGGCGCCGAACAGTGCGGCCACCCGCACACATAAATATATACATTTATACACACATATGCGCAGACATGGTCAAATAAACTCTAGGAGCCAATGTAATTATGTATGTGTGTGCTACGAAAACGTCACGCAATTGTTTTGTTGTTGTTGTTGTTGTTGTTGTTGTTTTTATTGTTTTTCTTGTTGTTTCTATTATTACCTGTAGTGTTTGATTGGAAATACTTTGACGTAACCGCACATAGCTCGTTGAAGGAAGTGTCTTTCACGTTATCTCGTTAACAGCTCCATTAACAGGCCGAGATTAAAGAAGCCGCCTCGCCACCAACTACAATATTTCCGCACAAGCAATTCGATTGATCTTCAAAGCATTTCCACTCAATTTCCCCAGTCTATTGTTTGCTTAAATATCTATGTATGTACGTATTTACATTCATATATGTGTTAATAGGTGAGCATTTGTTAATAGTTGACGATCAGCATGGTGCCATGGTTATGTGCAATTGAGCATTTGATCGACTTGCCTCAAGTGCTTACAACATACTCTTTCTCAAAACATCCATCGTAATCACTGCTAAGTGAGAATTGATGAATTCTTTGATCGAGAACAAATAGTTTGGAAATTTCGGGTTAATATTTTGTATACAAATATAATTTGGAAAAGCATGTAAGGGAGGTGGAATCGCGTTTATAACCGCACATTGTGTACCTGAATTTTTCAGTTTTAGAGAAAAATAAATTCTAAATACTAATTATTATCCAGTACGAGGCTTGCGGTTCACGAAATGGTAAAGTTTATGTCGGAAGAAAATTGAGAAATACTGAATAAGGACTTCAGTATGAGTGCTTATGAAGTCTAATCGGTCCGAAAATTGATGCTCCATTACCATCCCATTCAATTTGTTCAATTTGATCCTTTGTTTTATCAAAAAATTATTTTTTCTGATGAAGTTTTTTAACTTAGAAAATTGACACATCAAAGAGTAACTGTTTGAGCTCAGAGATTATTTGTATCCACATATTACAGAGGACAATGTATGGTTTAAGCAACGATTCCAAAGTTACAATCGATCTTTTGTGCCCCTTGTTAGAAAATCACATAATCAGCCGTAACGGCGATGTTAACTTGTTATGTCGCAACTGAGATTTGGCCCCGTTAGTCTATTTTTGAGTACAGCTGTTAAGCATAAAAATGCTACTCCAACCATCCAGAGACGATTCATTACTTGAAGCACGAATAGAAAAGTTTAGTTCTAAAATATATTTACGAGTTGTATGAATTCATGTTTACCTTAACTTACCTGGATGCAAAGGCTAGTCAATCACTCATAAACTCGTTTGAGGATTGACTGAATTTCGACTATACCTTATCCACCTTCGCCACGGCGACCTTTTACCGACCTCACCAACCTTGATTCCAAGTACATGACGACTTTTATGTTTCCATCAAACGAACTAATGTTCTTAGTACCTGGATGATTTTTGGTGTTCTCAATCAATCAATGAAATCTCGAATGTTGTTTCGTAAGGCTGCCTTGACTTAGCTCCATTCCTTCAGCATTGGTAGCCAAAGTAGTTTCCTTTAACCAAGACTCTAATAAGAATTCTGTTATTCGCTACGTCCGCAATGCCTCCATTTGTGTGCATAGAGCCCGTCTGCTTATTCTTCAGGAAAGAAAATGGCTTCTTCGCCGACCTTTGATACTTTCACCGGGATTTACGATTTACTTGGGTCGATATGAACGTTGGGAGTAGAGCGTTGATGCTGTCTACCGTATTCTCGTACTGCACTCTGAGGCAGTGTATCTATAAGAATTCCGTTACTTTTCTTCAAGAACTAATTGGCCATTCATTTTTCGAAAATGTTTGCTATTCCTTGTTTAACAGTTTTGGTAAGACATAATTTCCCTCGGTACTAATCTCTCGATGGAGTTGGCTGTTGCAGCTGTTCTTACCTAAAACCGCCCTTGGGACCTCGCAAAGGCGGCTTCACAACTGTACCAGGACTTGATGGGCACCCCGCATTTGCTTTGATACTTGACTCTGTCTTTTTCACCTTTCAGTCAGTAGCGGGTAATTCCGAATTGAATAGCCCCATTAATTTTATTACATTAGGCTTTTCAAGCTTTACCAAAAGTCAGAATCTGGATGAGCTTAATTGCGGCTATCTCTTAAAATGCTGCCGACGTCTCATCATCGCACAGAATAGTCTTGATATTTCGGTGTTCCTAGGTTATATAGAAAACCTTGAAGAGCGCCCTGCTCTGGGCGCCTTTCCATCCCCCTGGTTGCGATCAACCATACCCAGGAGGGTGCTTTGTTTGGAAGATGAATCTTGATCCATTCTATTTCCGTTAGTATTTCTTTGACATAGCTGCTACGTGCTCTGCTTGTCAGTCGTCCCTACGGATCTTTTTGGAATCTTTGTGGCAAGCTTTTTGCACTCGCCGTTTTGGAAACGGAAGATCATCGGATCAGGTGAGAACCGTGGGGTAAGCGAAGGTCCCCACAGGGCATGTACACAGATTTCACTGACAGCCGAAGCAGCATTCTTACTCCCATTAAGCTCTCGTCAGTTTCTGAGCTCCCGATCCTACGTTTATTGAGTGTTCTGACCCATATGTATTGTGTGGTTTTGTTGTTGTTGTTATTATTATTATTGTTGTTGTTGTTGTTGTTATTATTTGTATTATTATTACTATTATTATTATTATTATACTATTATTATTATTATTATTATTATTATTGTTGTTGTTGTTGTTGTTATTGTTGTTGTTGTTGTTGTTATTGTTGGTTATAATGCTCAAGACCGTGCGAATAGCGGAAAGGGGATTGTCCACCCGAGCAGAGATCCGCATTAAGGTAAGGAGCACATTCAGGCAGGCTGAACCTCGGCACAGAAAAGGAAGAGCATAAGAATGTAGCACATTCTTGTTCTCAGGCATCCAGATAACCACCTAATAATGTATAGCAATGCTGTGTAGTATCCATTATCAGTTGGCACTCTTGAGAAGAGTTCAATTTTACATTTTCAACATTCTACGACCTCACTGTGGATTAGCACTGAAATAAATCTGAGATTGACATTCGGGGATGATTTGAAGAAACTTTGAAGTATAATAAGATCCCTTTCATTCAGTCACCTTTTGAAATTGTGTGAGCGATAAATTATCAGTTTTTAAAAAATTTCGCCCTAAATATGAAAAGGTAATATATCACTTAGCGATACATACAATACAATAACATGATTATTTTCAGCATTTGACTGGGTTAACCACCCAACAGGGAACTGTCAATCAGAAATTCACTTTTGATCGTAAAAGTGTCATTTCGTTCGTTTACTCACATCATTCATTATGTTGCTTTGGTTGATAAGAATATAAATTTCTCTTTTTTTTGGGGGCTTTTGCTTTTCTTAATATCTGACAGCTGGGGCTAAAACTTAATAATATTATTTGACAGAATGTGCTATTTTTCGCTATTGATTGAAACAAATACACGAGCCACTTGAAACGATTTATATACATATATATAATGATATTCGAAGAAACTTTCTCAAGCCAAAAGCGATTGTTGACTCTTTACCTGAAACTTGACTGATGTCCAAGCAAGTAATTGATTGATGAGATTAATAAAGAAATATATTTTATGACTATTGATATATAGAAATACGCGTATGTGTACATGTACATATATATATATGTTAAGCTTTAGGTGAATTCCCGAAAGCACAATCAGAACGGTAAAGAAGAACACAAATAAAGCGAAGTGAGCTGAATTACTGCTGGGCCTAATTAGAACGAATATAAATGAATGAAAATGTGTGCATATATGAATATATATAAATACCTATTTTATGAACTACATTACATGCATACATACATTGATATACACATTTCAACGTACTCGAATAAGTTGGCACTCAACGCTTGCATTCACAATCACCGGAAATGTTTTTGTATGTGTCTGTTGCATTTCAAAAAATTTGCTAACGAGCAACCATAAATTATTATTCGCTCATAAATTATAAAATTTGAAATCAAAAAAAGAAAAAAATAAGAATTATTGGCACGCATGTCTGAATCATTTCAAATTGTATGATCAATACGTTTTTATTACATTTAACGGTGCAAGAATTTCCAGGTTGTTTACAATTTTTTTTCTAGATTTTTTCTTTAATTTTTTCAATTGAAAATCGTTGCCTTTTTTCGCAAATCAATTTATTGTAGGCGGTGTTAGATTGGCACTATTTTGAGTATTATATTTTATTATTGGTATTTCGTTTTGCCAATAAAGGGAGATAATTACCATAAATATCAATAAGTAAATAAAAGCGGAAGATATATAATAAAATTAAAAAATCCAGAAATAAAATTAAAAAAATTAAATACATTAAAAAAACAAAAAATAAAATAAAATAAATAAAATAAAATAAAATAAAATAAAATAAATAAAATAATATAAAATAAAATTATCTTAATTAAAATTAAAAAAGATTACATAATATAAATTAATATAAAAAATTGTAAGTTTAATAAAGATTATTTAAATTCTTTTTCTTATACTTTGTCGTCGACACCGCTTACGCGATTATAGTCGAGTAAACAATAGCGCACCACTCCTTCCTTCTCTTTGCTGTTTGACGCCAATTGGAAATACCAAGTGAAACCAGGGTTGAAGGTCTTTCCTTTACTTCCATGTGCGGGTACTGCATCGAAAATTTCCAAAGCTGAAGCGCTTTTATCCATTCGAATGACATGACCTAGCCAGCGTAGCCGCTATCTCTTGATACGCTGTATTATGTCAATGTCATCGTATAACTCGCACAGCTCATCGTTCCATCGTCTGCGGTATTCGCCGTTGTTAACGTGGAAAGGACCAAAAATCTTCCGCAAAACTTTTCTCTCGAAAACTCCTAAAGCCGACTCATCGGATGTCAACATCAGCCATGTTTCTGCTCCATATGTCAGGACGATTTCGAAGTTTTGGCTGTCAACAGTGGCGTGGATGAGGAGGTTCACTACCAGACTCATTCGCCTCGCTTCTTGTCTAACCTGGAGAACGCATAACTTATCGCGCGGTTCTTATGACCAATTATGCCAATATCATCGGCATACGCCAACAATTGTACACTCTTGTAAAATATTGTACCTGGTCTATTACGCTCTTCAGCTTGTATTATTTTCTTCAGCATCAAAGTGAAGAATTCACACGATAAAGGGTCACCTTGTCTGAAACCTCGTTTGGTATCGAACTGGTTTGGACAAGTCCTTCCCAATTCTGACTGCGCTTCTGGTATTATCCAGGGTCAGTTTACATAGCCGTATGAGTTTTGTGGAGATATAGCGAAAAGGTAAAAGGTGCTTAGTATCGATTCTGTTCTCTCACGCCGTACTTGAAAAGCTCTTCCGGCAAGCAATCGACTCGACTTTCGTTGCTTTGTAATTTTCTAAGCTGGTAATCGCTATTCGAACTTGTTCATAGTCGGGTGATGGCACTTCTATATCATCGTCATCGATTAGGGTTTCGGGTTCGCCATCTCCGGGGGTTTCACTATCACTGCCATTGAGCAGGTTGGAGAAGTGTTCCCTCCATACACTAAGTATATCCTGTACATCTGTTACCAGATTACCTCCTTCGTCCCTACATGAGATTGCTCCGGTCTTGAAATCTTCTGTAAGTCGCCGCATCTTCTCATAAAATTTTTGAGCATTACCCTTGTTGGTTAGCTTTTTAAGCTCGTTATACTCAAGTATTTCTTTTTTGTCTGCAAATGCATCTCGCTTCAAGTTGCTCATGAGTGCTCTCAAAGAGCAGGTGCGTAAGCCGAGTAGAAAACCTAATGACTGTCTGCTGTGATTGCAGCTTTTCGACGTCGAACATTGCTTGTGTTTGTTGTTGCACAGAGGCGGGTGCGTATCTTTGCTGTAACAAGATAATGCTCCGAATCGATATTTGACCCTCGGAACGTACGCACGTCTAGAATACTAGATATATGTCATCGGTCTATCACAACAAGATCGATTTGGTTTCGTGTTTTACGATCTTGATGAATTTTCGTGTGTTGGAATCTGGTACTACAGACAACCATATTTCGTACTTGGCCTTCAAGCTCAATGACGAACCAATCGGTATACATGTGATTGCAGCAACATCGTTTAACTCAAATAGGTAGAATGAACTATAGAATTTCGTTTCTTCTAAAAATCTTTTGATTGGCATCTACATACGGCAAAAGGTACCTTCGAACTCAAGAAAATCAAGAAACTAACATGATTACATAGTTGGGAAATGGTGTCAGGACAACGGGCTGGACATGAACCAAACAAAAATCTCTTTACCAAGAGATACGAACTACTTTAGTTTGAAACTTTTGGATATTAAACTTAACTGGATCAGGAAAACGGTATAAACGGTAAATAAAAGCTGCAACTGTTCTATGTGCTTAGAAATCGGTCATATGAAAAACATGGAACCTAAGATCTTCTATTGGAAATACATGGCGGTAGTCCGAAACCATTCTCTCCTACGGTAGAAACCCAGACCAAAATAATGGTATATAAATAGCCAATAATTGATGACTTAACGAAATTATGTGTTATGGGGCAAAGGCAAAACTTGCCAGCTCTGTACGCTAAGAGATCAATAAACATGCTTTTTCTGGATCGGTGCGTCATCAATGTCACTACTGGATAACAACGGGACAATGTTTAGTGGTAACTGATTATAAATGAATGGAATACTTTTCAGCGAACAGGGCTACAAAATGGTTTGCACATTGGAGAATGTAAGAAGAATCTTTTAGGGAACTGACAATGGAACAAGAAGCCTAAGCGTGCTGGCCGCATGCCGACATGCTCACCATACCACCCACCGAAAGGCACAAACGCGACATAAAGAATGACCCATTTTGAGGCTACCTGTGTTTTTTAAAGAAAAAAACCAAGAATATTCAGATTTAATGGGAAATACTTATTATCATTTGAAAGAACATTTGTTGGCATTTATTTTTTGAAGATTATCTCTTTCAAATGTTGGCCGCGGTTACACCTCAGATGGTCCATCCGTTGAGTCCAATTTTCGATGACTCTTTCGGGCATTTCGACTGAAACTGGCGAATGACACGCGTTATTTTCTTCTCCAAGGCCTGAATCCAAGCGGGATTGTCCGCATAGACTTTGGACTTTACATATCCCCACAAGAAGAAGTCTAACGGTGTGATATCACACGATTTTGGTGGTCAATCGACCGACCCAAAAACGTGAAATTATCTGGTAAATGTCGCGGAGATCACGAGCTTCAATATCAGGCATCAAATAGTCGGTTATCACGGCTCGATAACGGTCGGCAATGACGGTTACGTTCTCACCGGCGTCATTTTTGAAGAAACATGGACCGATGATACCACCGGCCCACAAACCACACCAAACCGTTGTTTTTTCTGGATGAAATGGCAGCTCTTGAATCTCTTCAGGTTGCACTTCGTTCCAAATGCGACAATTGTGCTTGTTTACATACCCATTGAGACTGAAATAGCCCTCATCGCTGAACAAAATTTGGCTGGAAAACGTCGGATCATCTTGGAACTATTCAAGAGCCCATATACGAAGCGATGTCGCGTGGGAGGATGAAGTGGCTTCAGTTCTTGCACAAACTGTATTTTGTATGCTGTCAATTTAAGATCACGACGTGAAATGCGCCAAGTCGTTCCATACGTAAGTCCGAGTTATTGCGAACGGCGCCGAATCGACTCTCTACGTGTACACTCTCAGCTACGGCCGCTATATTTTCTTCACTGTATGCTGGACGTGGTCTATTCGGTCGAATATTATCCAATAATGAATTCTGGGTCTCAAGATGAGTGATGGTGTTGCGATGGCCGCTTATGTTGACCATAAGTTGAGCGAAGCGCGCGAAACACATTCTTCACAGAACGTGAGTTTTCGTAATAAAGTTGAATGATTTATAAGCGTGCGTAAGTCCTTCCATGATGAAATGCCAAACAATACTGAACGAAAATAACATGACAGCTTGACACGACTCACGCGTGATCTGTCAAAAAAAGGGCTACTGAAAAAATCACCCTTTACATCAACCAATAAAGTGTTAGACAGACGAAGTGCATGCTGTCTAATGATGGTACCTAGTGCGCTTTCCATAATTTTCGTCGAATATGGAAGTTCTACTTCGACGATTCAAGATCAATCCACATCCCGGTAAATCCAATCTTTCCCAGCGGACACAAGAGGCAGTTGGAAAGTATGCGAGTATAGAATAGACAAACCTTCGGAGTAAATAATAAACCGGTGAGAGTATTTATCATATAAATGCCGCGGTCAATCTATAGGTTCCTCCATTAGTGATAAAATCATCAAGATGTACCAAAAAAATTAGACACTAGATATATCTCAAATGGAATATAGAAATAAATTTCATTCGAAACTGATTTAAATTTGAGATTCCTTTAACAGAAGGTCATTTATTCAGTAGAAAAAGAAAAACTGTCAATAAATGCACATAGCTCTTGACACTATCGTCTTATCAATCTCCTTCGCTCTCTATATCTCTTTTTTGCCATCAGTTATTTGCTGATTTTCAATTCGTTTGTCATTTATTACTATTTTTCTTTCACTTCGTCATCACTCAGCAATCACTTTACGTCTTCATTGAGTGCAATAAAATTCTGCTGTCAACATCACAAATGACTTTTGAATAAACTCTCGTTCATTTCTTCACCCAGTGACAGCGAGAGATTGCGAGAGAGAGAGAGAGAGAGAAAGAGACAGAAAAAGGGAGACAGTGAGGAAGATAGCAATAAAAACTCACATATCAGTCAAACGCATGGTGACACATACAATGAGACATTAACAGAAAAGTCACACACACACACAGTCACATAGTTTTACATGAGTACTTAGCAGTCAGTGTCCTTGTCATTGAGTTGCAATATATTCATGAATTTCTGTGGCTCATAAAAGTCAATCAAATGCTCATCTGTCATGTGACAAATGATTTAAAAATCACTTGCACCGATAAAAACTTCAACTCAATTTCAGCACCCAGACACTTTTATGCCCTTATCCGCATCCCTAAAAACGCTATGGCACCCACTCTCATCAACATCTCTCGCCTGCAATAAAGTCAGTGATAGTGCAAGTGGAGATGTATGTATGGATGCAAGTACATATGTGTGCGCATATAAAGTGCAAATCCATCACATATGGCATTGAAGGAAAGACAGTAGTAAATCAGAAAAAGCGCTAAAGCACTCACAAAAGCTACAACACCCACACACACACAAACACAATTACAACGTATGACTTTCAAGAGGGCAAGAGAGTTGACGAAATAAAAAATTTTAAGACGAGCTGATTCCAAGTAAATGTAAACGAAAAAAGGAACTGCGGAAACAGACACTTTAAACGCTTTGCGATATTGTCAATCAAAATTCAATCGAACCAAGTGATTCAGGAGACCACAACGTTGACGTTGACGTTGACGTGGAAGAAGAAGAAGTAGTAGTAGTAGTAGTAGTAGAAAAACTGGAATCACACGAAGCGTGGAGTAAGTGTTGGGCGAATGCGACCCATAACACTTAACAGGCGCTCATTTTTCCATTGACATGCTCTCCTCCAGCCCTCTCTCTCAGAACTACTGTACATACTCGCACATCGAACAGCAATCAAGTTCATCATCAGAAGCGAAGAAGTGTCATTCGTTCTGCTTGACAGATAAGTCAATGTTGCTGCTTCTGGCTGTGGCTGACAGACAATAATACAAGTATTTTGATTTAAAGTGTGTCTGTGTGTGTGTGAGTGTATGAGTGAGTGATTGGAACGGAAGCACCTATAAAGAAGCATTTACACGTGATTCATATGCGGAGAACTACAAAAATATGCACACACATTAGTAAATATATATATAAATTTTTGAAGCGTTGTAACCGCTGAAGTGATTTTCGGCCGAGCTCCACCTCTAATTTGTGGTTTTGCGTGATACTTTTATCACCAAATGGAGGGACCTGCATTTTATTATGTGCCGCCTCCGAATGGCCGATAGGTTTTTATGCGGAGTGTTTATTTCATATCAGAAATACACTCGGTGAGCTTGGCATTCTCTGCCGACGAGCAACCGCAACTAGAAAAGTAATTTTCTAAAATTTGGACTATTGGTCGAGAACCTAGAATCGAAACGTGTCCTCCCGAATGGTAGTATGCAGTGTTAATCACTCGCCTATTGCGGTCACATAAAATTTAAGACCATATGAACCATCTTCCTTATAAATATCTCTTCTCTCAACCTTTTATAGTTCAGGAACTAGAGGCATACTTTAACGGATGCCTTGTAATTAAGCTGTGCAGAAACAGGATATCCGGGTGTAAGATTATCATGTTGATCTGACTTCATTCGCTTACCTTGCATTTAACTGCAGGGATAAGGTTCTGGTTTATTATGTTGTTGTTGTAGCGGCTTGCTCAACCACGCTTAGGAGCAGGAGTCTGCGGCGTCGAGGTCATCTAAATGGAGGTCCAGGAAACAACCTGTTTCGAAGAGTGTGGACCAGAGGGAGAGGGGCGTTAAGCGAGTCGGTTTTAATGGGTATGCAGAAAGGAAGAGAGTTGTTAAAGGTGTTGACTGACTCTCTTTGAATTGCCTTAGCGTCTTCCGGTATAACGTCTTGTCGAGCGGTTCTGTTCGGTGGCGCTAAATGGAGTTCTTTAGATCGAGGATTTCTCTCCTGATATGCCTAGGTTGTGTTTAATCATCCAGTAGATGTCGGGCTATGGTGCTTTGTGGAGCTCCGTTGATCCGTGGAGATGGTGATGAAAGCACAGCCGTTTTAAGATGACTTCAGTCATTGTACTGTTTGCTTCTAACCGAAATAGAATAAGGGTGGAGTCGTTTTCAGCACAGGCAGCAGAGATAATCCACCGGACAAGAGTTAGGAACGAAGCCAACAGTGATAGGAAGGATTTTAAGCAACCCTGCTACAAAGTGTTGCTTCGATGACGTATTTAGATGAAATTTGCGTGTTGACCGGATAAAGATCTAGCCAACTGGATTGCGTAGAACCGGCTGTCGTGAGGAATCTGGTTTATCTTTAATCTCGTTAATCAACATTTCTACTTAAAGTGACAGCTATGGATTTATGGGCACAGGAAGTACTTTTTTATAATCTCCGTGGATTACAATTACCTTCCAATGTTACCCTGGTATACTCCAGCGACTTTCAAATACCGTTAACTGTGTCTCTTTTTGACGAAGACGAAAAGGATCCTGAGCGTATTAGAAACCCACCAAAAAATTTAAGCGAAGACTGAAATGTCATGCACTGCCATTGATTGGCTGGTTAAAGAGGAAGGTATACTATCTGATCACGTGGAACCACACCTAAGCCAATGCAACAGAGTTTTTTTTTGCTAACCTATGCACTCTTATTCCAAATTTATGCTTTCAAGTAGTTCTCTTACATACACGAAAAAGTGCGGACTCATCATATTCCACTTGATTCCTCCGCAGTTACATTATTTAGGCACCCTCCTTTGCATTATCTAATGGTATACAACGCGAATTGTCATAAAAGGGTTGGCGGTTTTTCGCAAAGACTACGCCCTTATGTACCTCCTTTTGCTGAAAATATGCAAGTGCGAGGTTTGGCTACATCAAGGTAATAGTCCCAGACGTGAGCATGCTTTCGGAGAGTATACGCATCTAAAATTTGTCTGACTGCACTGCACTGAAAATTTGTCTGATCGTTATTGTAATATACTCGAGTGGACGCGATTTTTTCGGTGCAGAAACTGTATATCTTTACAAATATTTTAGCTTTTAAGCGTAGTACTACAATTGTATCGTTTCATCGCGGAAACTGATTTGTCCCTGACTTGATTGAGCCAAATATGTCTTCTTGGCAAACCCTGGAGTTGATATCGCATAGAACGAGCCTGACGTTGCGTCAGGGACATGCTGAATGCCCAGGCACACATGGAAGAAATCTCCAGACAGCTCATCCTTCTCGCACCCTAGAGTTTATAGTCATATCTGTGATTTGGTCGGTTACGGAAGTGAATGATGGCGATGGGCGATCGAGTCGTCTCTATGCCAGCGCAAATACAACCCTAAAATTGTTCTTTATTTAGGCGCTGCGGTAGATACTAAAGGGTGATCCAAGTAGAGGTACTTTTTTCAATAGCCTTGTATTGTTTGACATTTAATCGTGGAAAGACTTACGCCTGAACAACGTTTATAAATCATTCAATTTTATTACGAGAATTCACGTTCTGTAAAGAATGTGTTTCGCGCGCTTCGCTCAACTTATGGTCAACCATAATCGGCCTATTGAGAGTACTATTCGCAACACTATCACCCATCTTGAGACCCAGCATTCATTATTGGATAGCACACGACCGAATAGACCACGTCCAGCACGCAGTGAAGAAAATATAGTGGCCGTAGCTGAGAGTGTACACGAAGATCGTTGAGAGTTGATTTGGCGCCTTTCGCAGCAACTCGGACTGCTGTATGGAGTGACTTGGCGCATTTTACGTCGAGGTCTTAAATTGAAAGCTTACAAAATACAGCTTGTGCAAGAACTGAAGCCGCTCGACCTTCCCAAGCGACATTGCTTCGTTCTATGGGCTCTTGAAGACTTCCAAGAAGATCCGACGTTTTCGAGCCAAATTTTATAAAGCGAACAAGCAAAAATGGCACATTTGGGACGAATAGCAACCTGAAGAGGTTTAAGAGCTGCCATTTCATCCAGAAAAATAACGGTTCAGTGTGGTTTGTGGACCGGTGGAATCAGACCGGTGGTTAATGGCGACCGTTATTGCGCCATGATTCCTGAAATTGAAGCTCTTGATCTCCGCGACATTTGGTTTCAACAAGACGACGTCACTTCTCACACATCGCATCAATCAATGGATTTATTGAGAAAAAACTTCGGTGAGCAGATAATTTCACGTTTTGGGCCGGTCGATTGCCCACCAAGACCGTGTGATATCACACCGTTAGACTGTTTCCTGTGGGGATATGTAAGGTCTAAGGTCTAAGGTCATTCGCCAGTTACCAGTCGAAATGCTCGAACGAGTCATCGAAAATTGGACTCAACGGATGCCAAAGAATGTTTTTTCGAATCATAATAAACATTTCATATTAGATTTGAATCTTCTGTGCTTTTTTCTTTAAAAAAGTAGGGAACTTCGAAATTGATAACCCTTTATTTTCAGCTGTGATTAATTCACCTAACTGACAAGGTAAAAGGCACCTTTCCAAAAAGGTGTGTAAGACTACAGGTTCTTAAACTTCAATCGTAGTTTTTAAGGGGAGGTATTGTTTTGAAGCCAAAGTTGCTCTTCTTCAGATCATAAATACGATTTTAAACAAAAATTCATTTACGTCGCCAGTTATCAGAGTTTTACAGTGCTTACTATGTTCTCCCTTTTTCCTAAAAATTTCAGATCTGAACAAATGGCTCATATTGGGCCTATCTGCTATACTGGTACAATCTGATCGATTTCGACAAATAATCAATACAACCTAGAAGTACATCTGTGTACCAAGTTTGATTGAAATATCTCAAAAACTAAGAACTTGTTCGTCTTCAAAAAAGCAGATAGGCTAAGAGACGGATAAGCCAACAGACAAATAAGTAGGCAGAAAAATAGACGAACATGGCTAAATTAACTCAGTTCACCGTTCCGATTCGATCCGTACAAATTTTGATGGATCTATCTGTTATCCTTCTGGTACTTACAAACTTCAGACCAAACTTAATAACGAAAGGTATACAAATAAACTAAACAAAAGAAATCAGATAGTGCGACTCCTAATGTATAAACAACAGCTTTTCTCCACCATTCTCTGGTCTGACGAAAAAAAAATGTGTAAAAGAAGCAATATTTAGAACCACCCTGATTTGCTTAAAATTTCCTTATCAGTTATCGATGCAAACACAGCGAGCCCCATCAGTCAATGTCAATCAAATACATATTTTCGTAAGTTTCATTAAGCACAACTAAGTGGATTGGGATGCAAGGGGAGTAATGCCATAAAAGTAATCAAAACTAGCGTAGACATTGTTTTTGCTCGAAGCCATAAAAAACCCAAAAGCTGTTAAACATTTTTCATATTCCCTCTCAAAGTGAATGGCAGAAATTTCAGCACATACATATATACATACATAAGTATTTACAATTGTACTAATAATTACTTAGCGATAGCGACCTTTAATCGATTAACAGTGCCACAAATAAATTGCTTCATAACAGTTCTTTCTTTTTCTTCTTTTATCAACTCAACAAGCAATCAATCATTCATTCATTTCAGTATTATGGCTAACTACGAAATTTGTTTCTTGACATTTGTCAACCAGAAACCTGCGGGCTGCACACTTTTCCCGGCACTCACACACTCACTCACTCACTCACTCACCTACCGTTAGCTGTGCATTATACATATGATAAGCAAGCGCGAAATTGGGTGGGCGTATAAATCAATCTAACTGTTAGTGACGCGTCGCATAGTCTAATCAACGATAACAATAGTGAATTCATGACAATATGTTTTTTGATATCCGTTGGTTTATTTTGGATTGAAATAAGTATTTCGAAAAGGTTTTACTTTCAATTGATTTATATTTATGATTATTTTTGGTTTTGGTTTTTATTAACGTTTAAGAATTGTAAATATTATTTGACTGTATGATTGATATTCTATAGATTTGCCGATAGACTGCACCAATTTCTTTTCTCAATGAAACAAAGGTAATATGTGGGTGGGTGGAAATAGTAAATTTAATTAATTTTGCACAAATAATATGGTAATTATTATAATCGTAATCAAATTCGAGCTTTGAGAATCGATTTTTCAGTGAACCTTTGTATTTCAATAATCGAGTTTTTTACATGTTGTTCTACAAAGCGCATAATAATGAGTTTAAGAGGTAAATAATTAAAGAAAGCTAGTAATTTGTGATAGTATATAGTACAGAAATTATTAATAAAAGAATATAAAAAATAAATAAAATAATAAAATACAATAAAATTAAATTAAATTAATGAGTTTTATTCAAAGGTCTATTTTGTTAGAAATTTCTAATTGAATATTTTGTTATACAACAAAAAAAAAATTGGTAGAAGTGACAGCTGTTTCGGAGGTCACCATATTTCCTCATCATATTTATTTTGCCAGGATTCGAACCGACGGATTCTGGCATCACAGCAAGTGCTCTAACAACTGAGCCAACGTCTGCCATGTAATCTGTTGTTGTATTATTCAATTTTTTTTACCAACCAACAACTATTAAGTGCGCTAATATCTAGCCGCTATTTTTACTTAATGTTGGGTTAGTGAGTTTTTTGCAATCCTCAATACATTCAGACATTAATTGTCTGAGAAATGTATATAAGTAGGATTGCTTGTTGGGCTCGACTTATATATTATGAATTGTTTAGTGCGGCCTGTAATTGTTTGTGTTTATAAGTAAATGAGCTTTATTCAAAGGTTTATTTTGTTAGAATTTTTTTTGTTGTTGAATTGAATATTTTGTTATACAACAAAGAAAAATTGGTACAAGCGACAGCTGTTTCGGAGATCACCACATCCCCACACCACACCACCATATTTACAGAACAAAAAAACCAAAACAAAATAAAATAGAACAAAATATAATAATATTAAATAAATATAATAAAATGTAGTATGATAATAAAACTGAAAAAAGACACTATATAGAATATCTTCCTTCAGTCTATACATAATTTAAAAAAAGCAAATATCATTACAAACGACTTTGCACCTCTAGGGGTCTTTATAGCGAAAGGACCGGGATTTTTATTCGGCCAAGGACTCTCATTCCCGCAATATTCCCCGAAGCCCAATTTGGGGATTTTTTCTGCGGTTACAACAACAACAATAACAACAAATGACATTGCCAAACTTGCTAAAATATAAAACCGAAGAGTGTCAAGAAGACTCTCCATTAAGGTCTACATACTTTTACATGCGTTTGAACCAACACTTCCGCCACCCTGATTGAGATATCTTCGCTTATTCAGGTGTTGAAAAACGTTGACCTCATAGTTTCTTTTTATCTATAGGATTAAAAAAAATTATTCGGTGCCAAATCAGAACTTTATGGAGATTGACTTCTCAAATTGATATATATTGAGTGCTGAAAAATTCAGTTTCTTCAGTCGATTTATTAAGGAGCCGCGGTGAAGAGTGATCCGTCTTCCGTGGCTGGTTTTCCTGATTTCTTGAAAGACAGCTGGCAAACAAATGGTTGCGTACCACTTAGAATTTATTATTATATGTTGTTCTAGTGGTATGTTTGCAGCATGCCAAGTTTTTTTTTAGAAAATCAGACAACCATTTGTTTGGAGGTGCTACATGCGCGAGCAGCCTTTGTTGGACTCGGCTCATCTTGAAACACTCAAACAGTCAACTGGAGTTTACTTTCAGTCTCATCCACTAAAATCCACAATTTTTCACCTGTCGCGTTGTCATCGACGTGTTTCGAAGTACCGCTATCGTGTTTTTTTTTTTTTACTTTTTTCTCGACCAATTTATGAGCGATTAACAAATTGTGTGATATCACACCTAAAAATATATATTTTTTAAAATAAATATTCGTGCAATATTGAATACATGCTGGTTACACTAATGCCTATAGTTGCCTCAATCTCACCATAGGCCGGATGTCGATCTTGCAATATAAATTTGATCACAGCAACAATAGTTTCCGAAAAAGCATATTTTTTTCGATGACGTTCAGGAAATTCATCTTTGATTGATCTACCTCCATTGAATTCACCGTACCATTGATAAACACTGCTCCTTGATTGCAGAATTAAGTGCATCGATGCACTGTTACTGAGTTTATCTACGAAATGTATAATGCAACCCTCGTAATAGAAATATTATTCAATTAAATTCCAGCGAGTTCCGAATTTTTGTAAATTAAAAAATGCTATAATAATTGAATTATTTCAACCAAAAATACCTAATTTTAAAGAATTTGTAAAATTTTGGAATTTTGGATTTTGGAATTAAATACAATTAAAACCCTATATTTTTATACATAATATTGAAATACTACAATATGTGCATAAATCTGAAAGAAAAAATAGAAAAATCTTGTGTTGACACCAGTTTTCAACTTTCCAATAATAAATAAATAATAAAATAATTGAAATATTTATTTAATTGAGGGAGTCAATATAATGAGCAAAAATGTTCACTGTCTTTTTTGATAATTGTAATTTAGTAGGAAAATAAATTACTTATACAGGATTACCCATTTTTGTAGATTCCAAAATAAACGTAAATAAAATGGATTTAATATAATTTTTTTCATGAAATTCCTTTGTTGTTATAAAGTAAAGTAAAACACTACATCATTCAACTGGCCGCCTCGTGAATTTTTGCAAACTTCGATTAGTTTGAGGTAATTTTCGACCACTTTTTGGCACATATTTGACGGTATCTTACCCATAAATTGACGAATGTTGGTTTTAAAGTACACGAGAGTAAAAGGTTTATCCGTCTATTACACAGTCTTCCGCATAGCTTTACAAAAAAAGTTTAACGTTGTCAAATCTTACGAGCTCGGTGGCCAATTGACATCGCCAAGACGAGAGGGAAATTTCTCTCGCAATAAATCCATATTCGCTAGTGTTGTTGGCATGTGGCTTCATCTGGTTGGAACCATATATTGTCCAAGTTGTGTTCTTAATTGCGACAATTTTGCTTATTTACGTGTCCACCGAGTGGGAAATATGCCTCGTCGCTAGAGAAATTTTGTTGGATAAATTTCGGTCGACTGCTTGGTGTTAAAGCACCCAATCAATGCAGACTTTGTATGGACGTAGGTTTAAGTCCAAGTGCAAAATATATCATAAATTGCAGTAAGAATGTTCAAGCTCTTGAGAACGTCGAGGAATAGATACATTTGGGTCTTCAACTATCATTATACTTACAGCAACGATATTTGAGGTGGAGCGAGCAAAACGATGATGCACAGGCCTTACAATATCTGTAACCGATGTATTTTATTTAAATTTCGTAAATTTTTTTTACTATTTGCTTGAATAGTTGGACGATGTGTACACCATCATCTCCTATTAAAGCACTAAACGCGGCCACGTTTGAATCACTATTTTTGTACTAGGTTTTAACATTTTGGTTTAACAGTTAAGGTTGATTTATGTCAAAATATTTTCCAAAACTACTAATGAGTAACCCTTTATATATGGTGTACAAATATATTTGGTCGTGGATTTTCCAAAACTACTAATGAGTAACCCTTTATATATGGTGTACAAATATATTTGAACCATTGTTTGTATAAAAAAAGTGATTTTTATTGAAAAGAAATAAGTAAATAAATAAATAAATAAATAAATAAATAAAAAATACATCATTCAAAGTATGATCCGTCAGAAGCGACTACGTTTTCGTATCTCTCTGTTAATTTTCGAATACCATCTCTAAAAAGTTAGTTCTGCTTGGTCCTCGATCCAATTGTTGAGCCTTTATTTAGATTTCTTGTTGAAGAAATTATTACAAAATCACTAGATATACCTTCTCTTCTCATCAATCAGGGACTTTAATTTCACCCTTTTTTCTAAAACTTATGTTCAAATATGGGAATATAGTTATACAGAAGTTATATATTGTGCTACTTTTTGATACTGTAGGTAGTATGCCCTCACAAGAAGAGAATACATATCTATGCAGCCATAAAGACATTACTTTCATGCATCATGAAGTCGGCAGTGGTTACACTTTGCAAATAGGCAATCAAAAGATTGGCTGAGGAAAAAGGAAGTCCATATTTCCTGGGTATTAGGACACATGAGAATCGGAAGCAATGGTGTAACTGACAGAAGTCGCTAAAGAGAGAGTACTCTGGGGACAGGATGTAGCCACGGACTTACCAGTCCCATTAGTGGAAGTAAAACACACATAAAAATACTTTTGTATTGTCAGGTAAATATGCTCTCGGAACAAGCACAAATCTATAATATAGTGAAAATAATGTGCAAAACATAGGACGCAAAGCTCACTAAGTTTATATTAGGAATAAAGAGGTCAGACTTCAGGTTGCTAGTACGGTTGGTAAAAGGGGATTGTCTTTAGCTTCCCATGCACTCAAATTAGGTCTGGTTGAAGACAACAAATGCAGAAAATGTCTGGAAGTGATAGGGATAGTACAGCACGTAATATATCAGTGGGCGGCGTTTTGCAGACAGAGGGTGATCTCACTTGGCGAGGCTATATGGCAGAACCTTCAGTTTGCACGAAGTGCCTGCTTCAATTCGCTAAAAAGAACGACAATGTTCATTGAACTAGAGATACAACAGGATGTGTAGCAGAACATGATCTCGGTTGCAGGTGGTGCATTTGGTATTAATATGGACTTATCATCGTCTATGTGAGGCTCCCCAAGGAAGCAACCTGCTAAGCCTAACTTAACAGCTTTTACTAAGCCAGCGTGTGGGAATAGGATAACTGTTTACTTACTTAACCTGGTTATTATCTCATCATGGTAAACACGGCTATGGAAATATTTGTGATAATTTTGAGTAACTGGTATAAAGAATATCATTGCGAAATTGCTCCAGAAAAAAAAACCGCATTAAATAAAGCTATTTGAACAACAACAAATTAGGTTTGCCTTTTACAAAAAGTAATTTTCATAAATTACAAATCTTTTGCATTATTTATTGTAATTATTATATTCAAATAGATAACCGGAAGATTAAAACACATACAGAAAAAAAGAAAAATTAAATTTAAATAAAATTTCAACAAATAAAAAATAAATTATATCTAGATACACACAATGAATTGTAAACAAATAATATTAATAAATCGGTCCAACAATTGTAGCGGGCACTGACGGCGGAAAGTAATCATTTGGATGTGTGCTTAGATTTAGCTATACAATAAGTGCAGCTGGTATACACGTGCATATGTGCATACATACATATGTTAGTACAAAGCATACAAAGCAATGGCAGGCAATGCATTCACTG